>OW240914.1:81292910-81495194 GCA_933207985.1 Pelobates cultripes | reverse complement strand
GTGCATCAGGGGCTCTGAGGACAGGTGTCAATCCATATGTCAAGGTGTCAATATGTCATATGTCAGGTGTCAATCCATATTCATTGTGATTTAGGAATGTTAGGTGATTTCTGCCCTTATGGATTAAAACCAGACTCTGCATCAACTGTGTAATTTTCCATGGGAGTTTTGCCATGGATCCCCCTCCGGCATGCCACAGTCCAGGTGTTAGTCCTCTTGAAACAACTTTTCCATCCCTATTGTGGCCAGAAAGAGTCCCTGTGTGTTTTAAAATTCGCCTCCCCATTGAAGTCAATGGCGTTTCGGGCGGTTCGCCGGTTCGCGAACATTTGCGGAAGTTCGCGTTCGCCGTTCGCGAACCGAAAATTTCGGGTTCGCGACATCACTATTCCCCATCATACATTCTATTAGTTTCCTGTGTACATTAGTTTCATGTAAGGGCTGGCAAGGGGGAGGAAGAGAAGCAAGGAGGCAAATAACCTACATGCCACTAGGATAGAGAGGATTGTGGGCACCTGCCTCACAACACAATTCTAAACTAAATCATGGAATTGTATTCTGTTAATATTATTGTATTCTAGTTGTTGCAGTATTAGCATTAAACATTTAATACAAAGTTTGGTCCCATATTGGCTGTTTGTTTGCCACCAGACCAAATATAGCCAGCCCTCGCCTGACTAGTTTTGTCCCATCTGGTCCTTAATAGTTTACATTATTATTTTAGCTTAGATATTTGTAACTTAGCTATACATAGGCCAATGTCTCAACTAATATTTTGATATTTTCAGTATAAGCATTATAATTTAGATATTTAGATGCCTATGTGTATGTTATTCTGTAATTCTACAAAATGGTATCATATGTACTTTCTTTAGAAATATGATAATGATATTTAAAATTACCTGGGCAACTTATAAAGTTATTATCTCACTTTATTTACATATCTATGTAGGATATCTGATATATGAAAGACTTATTTTTACCAAGAAGATTAAAAAAGTAAAAGGCATTTTTTCCCAGGTTAATCTTTTTACTTTTACTGCTAAATATTTTGATTTGACTTACACTTATCGCATAAACCGGTAATGTGATGCGGTTCAAGAATTTAAGTTATATTATTATTTGTATTATCACCATTCATATAGTGCCAACAGATTCCATAGCGATCAGTAAACAGTATACAGAGCTGTCAATAATATTAACATGCTCCAATCTGTAGTGGAGTTGTAAAAAATTATTGTAAAAATTATTGTTAATTTACAATTGTGTTTCTTCTCACCTGAATAATTTCAAAAGGAAGATTTTTAAAATTTTATCCATAATCAGTTTTATATGAACATGTGGCTTTAATTATTAAAGGCATGTTTATGTAAATAATTAGGCAAGATTACTCTATCAATTAACTAAATGAAACTGTCCTACCAATATTTATTACCTTTTTATGATATCAATCATATTTTACTTAACAATTCAAAGATAAAAAATCATACCTGTTAACGCTGCATGTTTTTTTAAAGTACACATGTCCTTTCTTTTTCAAACTACGGAATAAGTCATATAAAGCGTTTGTATTCCTATGAGATGTTGCCTCTATGGGATATTAACTCTTTGGCTTTTTTGTGATGAGTAAAGTGATAGTGAAGCATTTTGTCTAGTAAATATTTATTAAATTACACTATTTGGTGCTGTTTTACAACAATGTAGTTCATGCTGTACAGATCTGTGTATTTACTTGCACCTGTAAAATAACCATAAATATGTGATACTACCTATTTACTATTCCTTTACTAACAAATAAGCAATATTCCATTGGAATTACATTTAAAACACCAAGTCTGAAAGTTAAAAAAATATTCCCATTATGTTGTATGTTAACATTGCATGCTGGTTGTGTTAGTGTGATGATTTGTGGTGTCTTCTCATACGTTAAGTTGGGTCCAGTGATAAAAATGCAGGGATTGCTATTCTGTAAACAGAGCAAATATTTACTCTGCTAAGAGAATCCAAGCTCAAATGTATTACTAGAGTGTATGCATCAGAATCGTAGTATTATCACTGGTGTCTTGTGCCTTCCTTAACACACATCTTCAATTGCTCTCTCTTCTGGTGTTGTCCCTGCTGACCTTAAACATGCCACTCTAGTACCTATCCTAAAAAAAAACATCTCTTGACCTGTCCTCCCCCTCTAACTATCGTCCCATATCCCTGCTCCCCTTTTCCTCAAGGCTTCTGGAAAGACGTGTCTTTACCCGTCCGTCTCACTTCCTCAATTCCAACGCTCTCCTTGACCCACTTCAATCTGGCTTCTGCCCTCTCCATTCTACTGAGACTGCTCTTGTCAAAGTTACTAGTGACCTAATCGCAGCTAAATCCAAAGGCCACTATACTAATTCTTCTTGACCTCTCTGCTGCCTTTGACACCGTTGATCATGCTCGCCTTCTTCAAACTCTTCAATCACTTGGTCTCTGTGACTCTGTCCTCTCGTAGTTTTACTCTTATCTCTCCTAACGCTCATTCAGTGTCTCCTTTTCTAATGATACCTCCTCCCCTCGTCCTGTCTCGGTTGGAGTCCCCCAAGGCTTTGTCCTCGGTCCCCTTCTATTTTATCTTTAAACTGCCTCTCTTGGCAAACTTATAACCTGATTTGGATTCCACTACCACCTTAAGCTTATGATACCCAGATATTTCTCTCCTCCCCGGACCTCTCCCCTGTGGTCCTGCAACTTGTGCTTGCCTTTCTTCCATCGCTGACTGGATGTCCTCCCGCTTTCTGAAATTCAATCTATCTAAAATTGAGCTCCTTGTCTTTCCTCCTCCTAATACTGATCCTCCTCTTTTGCTCTCCCTTCAAGTTAGTGGTATCTACATAAGTCCATTCCTGCAAGCTCGCTGTCTTGGCGTCATACCTGATTCTGTCCTCACCTTTGAGCCTCACATCCAGTATGTTGCCAAATCCCGTAGATTCCATCTTAAAAACATAGCCCGCATCTGCTCCTTTCTTACACAAGATGTTACCAAGGAGCTTGTCCATCCTCTAGTAATTTCCCGCATGTCCAGCTACAGTCTGTAATGAATGCTGCCGCCAGACTGATTTTCCTCTCTAGTCGGTCCTCTCACACCCCTCTGCCAGTCCTTACATTGGCTCTCTGTATCCTATAGGAGTCAATTCAAAGTGCTAACACATACATTTAAAGCACTGAATTCTAGCCCCTCTTATATCTCTTCACTGATCCATAAGTATGACCCTCCTCTTTCCCTCCACTCTGCCCGTGACCACCTCCTGACCGATGCTCGCACCCGTACAGCCAACTTGCGCTTGCAGGACCTCTCACGGGCGGCTCCTTTCCTATGGAATAGCCTGCCTACCACTATCAGACTCTCCCCTAGTCTTCAGTCATTTAAGAAGGGCCTTAAAACCCATCTCTTCATGAAAGCTTATGGCCTCCCCGAGTAATCTCTACCTTACATACCTGTCTCTTGTTCTCTCCTATAGGGCAGTGCTTTACTCTTTTCTCCAACAATTCTAGCCCCTCTTATATCTCTTCACAGATCCATAGGTTTGCCCCTTCTTGGTCTTTCCACTCTGCCCGTGACCTTCTCCAGTCTGCTGCTCGCACTCGCACAGCCAACTCACGCTTGCAGGACTTCACGCGGGCGGCTCCCTTCCTATGGAATAGCCTGCCTACCACCATCAGACTCTCCACTAGTCTTCAATCGTTTAAGAAGTGCCTTAAAAACCCAACTCTTTAGCAAAGCTTATGGTCTCCCAGAGTAACTTCTACCTCACATACCTGTCTCTTGCTCTCTCCTCAAGGGCAACACTTTAAACTCCAGGCACCCAGTATTTGTACCAGGGAAGCTGGAAAATCTCCTGGGGTTAAGGAATGCATGTTACTCTGCCCATTTTTGTTACAGGAGCCAACTGAAGAAAATTGTCAAGCATGCACATGTCTGCAGGCTCAGAATGGAAGTTGGAATTCAATTTACACTTGGTAAAGTAAATTGCAAACCTTTATCAAAATATCAATTAGTTACCAAGATTATATGTTTAGAATCAGCATACAGGGTGCTAGCCAGACAGTGTTACAATATATTTATTATCAGCACTTACACTATATGGACAAAAGTAGTGAGACACACAAATGTATTATTGAATTCAGGTGTTTCAATCGGACCCATTGCCAGGTGTATAAAATCAAGCACCTAGCCATGCAGTCTACATTTACAAACATATGTGAAAGAAATTGGTCGTTCTGAAGAGCTCAGTGAATTCAAGTGTGGTGATAGGATGCCTCCTTTACAATAAGTCCATTTGTGAACTTTCATCCCTGCTAGATATTCTATGGTTAACTGTAAGCGGTGTCATGGCAAGGGTGCCTAATTTATTATTGCACTATAAAATATTGTCCTTTAATGTAATTTGTGTATTGCATTAAGGACCTGCTGGCCTTGCAAAGATGGTATTGTCGATGTCAAAAGGGGTTAATTTGATTGTATGGAGGTCAAAAGGGGTTGCATCTATTTAAAGCTGGAACCCCCACAGAGGTCAGATATCAGGAAGTATTACTTTACTGAGAAGGTAGTGGATGCATGGAATAGCCTTCCAGCTGAAGTGGTAGAGGTTAACACAGTAAAGGAGTTTAAGCATGCATAGGATAGGCATAAGGCTATCCTAACTATAAGATAAGGCTAGAGACTAATGAAAGTATTTAGAAAATTGGGCAGACTAGATAGTTCTTGTCTGCCGTCACATTCTATGTTTCTATGTTTAATATCAGGGTTAGTGTGAATGGCATCGGAATGTGAAAAGGATTTTACCATATGAATGTGAATTAATCAAGGCTCTGCAAGGTGTGAGATTCTACACTTGAAACGTCTGATGCCTGGCTTCAGCCATTTGGCCTGTACCTTTTTATTGATGACGAGATTTCTTTGATATGTTAATGATCATTAGCCTTGTGTTTAAGTATCATATCCAAAAGAAACATTAATAAATACAGTTGCAAGAAAAAGTATGTGAACCCTTTGGAATGATATGGACCGTTGCACAAATTGGTCATAAAATGTGATCTGATCATCATCTAAGTCACAACAATAGACAATCACAGCCTACTTAAACTAATAACACAAAGAATGAAATGTTGCAATGTTTTTATTGAACGCACCATGTAAACATTCACAGTGCAGGTGGAAAAAGTATATGAACCCCTAGACTAATGACATCTCCAAGAGCTAATTGGAGTATGATGTCAGCCAACTGGAGTCCAATCAATGAGATGAGATTGGAGGTGTTGGTTAGAGCTACCCTGCCCTATAAAAGACACACGCCAGTTCTGGGTTTGCTTTTCACAAGAAGCATTGCCTGATGTAAATGATGCCTCGCACAAAAGAGCTCTCAGAAGACCTACGATTAAGAATTGTTGACGTGCATAAAGTTGGAAAGGGTTATAAAAGTATCTCCAAAAGTCTTGCTGTTCATCAGTCCACGGTAAGACAAATTGTCTATAAATGGAGAAAGTTCAGCACTGCTGCTACTCTCCCTAGGAGTGGCCGTCCTGTAAAGATGACTGCAAGAGCACAGCGCAGACTGCTCAATGAGGTGAAGAAGAATCCTAGAGTGTCAGCTAAAGACTTACAAAAGTCACTGGCAAATGGGAGGATACCACAGAGGAAGCCACTGCTGTCCAAACAAAACATTGCTGCACGTTTACAGTTTGCACAAGAGCACCTGGATGTTCCACAGCAGTACTGGCAAAATATTCTGTGGACAGATGAAACCAAAGTTGAGTTGTTGTGTGGCGAAAAAAAGGCACAGCACACCAACATCAAAACCTCATCCCGACTGTGAAGTATGGTGGTGGGGGCATCATGGTTTGGGGCTGCTTTTCTGCATCAGGGCCTGGACGGATTGCTATCATTGAAGGAAAATGAATTCCCAAGTTTATCAAGACATTTTGTAGGTGAACTTAAGGCCATCTGTCTACCAGCTGAAGCTCAACAGAAGATGGATGTTGCAACAGGACAATGACTCAAAGCATATAAGTAAATCAACAACAGAATGGCTTAAACAGAAGAAAATATGCCTTCTGAAGTGGTCCAGTCAGAGTCCTGACCTCAACCCGATTGAGATGCTGTGGCATGACCTCAAGAAAGCGATTCACACCAGACATCCCAAGAATATTGCTGAACTGAAACAGTTCTGTAAAGAGGAATGATCAAGAATTACTCCTGACCATTGTGCACGTCTGATCTGCAACTACAGGAAACGTTTGGTTGAAGTTATTGCTGCCAAAGGAGGTTCAACCAGTTATTAAATCCAAGGGTTCACATAGTTTTTCCCCCTGCACTGTGAATGTTTACATGGTGTGTTCAATAAAAACATGGCAACATTTCATTCTTTGTGTGTTATTAGTTTAAGCAGACTGTGATTGTCTATTGTTGTGACTTAGATGATGATCAGATCACATTTTATGACCAA
Source organism: Pelobates cultripes (assembly GCA_933207985.1). NCBI lineage: Eukaryota > Metazoa > Chordata > Amphibia > Anura > Pelobatidae > Pelobates > Pelobates cultripes. The sequence goes on along the minus strand of OW240914.1, from coordinate 81,488,715 downwards.
TTTGTGCAGAAATCCATATCATTCCAAAGGGTTCACATACTTTTTCTTGCAACTGTACCCACAGAATAATAACGAAGCCTCATTTTTATTATATTTAGAATGTGACAAACATCATCTTCTAAACAAGCCTAAACACGAATGGGATAACGTAATTACATGGGAAGGGATTGTGATGTCCGTTATATTGGATCACGAGTATGGCATTTGACATATCTATGGAATGGAAAAATAATAACAAATCCATAGATGCAATTATAATTTCTGTGGCATGTACATAAGAGAAGATTGAGGCAAATATTTCCATTTGGATTGAAGGGGGTCTGGACACAAAGGGGTGGTCCCTTCGTTTCTCTATAGATACGCCTTAACTCCACCTCTGGGTGAGGCGTGGTGTTGTGGGCAAATGCAAATATTACAAGTTTTAGAATGCAAAATTGTATTTTAATGCACAAGTCTATGGGATGCAGATGCATGAACTGTTGCTAATAAAAATAATTTACATTGTCCATCTTGCACTTGAAGGCGTAAGTACATGTTGCTAACTTGTTCTTGTCAGAGATCAGTCTATTGCTTGTCCAGTTCAGCTGTTGTCTTTTATGACACAATTTATGTCCTTTTTTAGTTTTGAAGATCAGTGCCTTGGGGCCTTTCTAGAATCTAAGTCAGATGCTAGACCATGAGATGGCAGGAATGTTTCTTTGCGGCTATAGTATCATCTGAATGTATTTATTTAACATTTTTTTATTTTTGCTGTGCATATGATTACAAACACGCTTGTTATGTCACAATAGAAGTAGAAAGCACTGTAAATCCAAACATATTAAAACATTGGTATGGCATTTGAGAGAACTGCACATTTTTACATATTATATGAGTCAGGCTAGAATTATATGACTGAAAAAACAAAAATTGTAAAGGCACGGATTATTACATATTAAGTGTAGCATAAGGTACCAGCTGATTCTAGAGCATATGTTGTCTTGTACGACTGGAGGGGTAAGTAGGCCAGAATGGACATTGACATGGTTCCAGAATTTCTGGCAGATTATGTTGAATCAGTTAAAGAGGTCTCTCCACAACGGGCCCTCTAGGTCTTCATGGCAGTATAAAAGCTCAGATGTTATGATCATCTTGGTTACACCAATGCGTTTTTTCAAGCTTGCAGGTGCGAATCCAGGTGCATATGTCACCCAGTGGGAGCCAGGATATCCCCACTGGTCCAGATGGGGGGGGAGGGAGGTTAACGGAACTGAATGTCTTCAGCTGCCAAGCTAGCGTACAGCAGAGAGAGATCAGCTGCCTCTCATAGCCCCCTGTTCGTCAAGCTCACCTGGCCTCAATGCCTAACTTGTAAAAGATCCAGCAGAACACCTCTAACCTAGTTCGGTACGATGCACTAAAAGTATAAAGGTTGTCAGCCTGTGACACAATTTTTCTGTTTGTAGTATTACCAGCAAATCTTAAGAGGTTTGTTTCAAACTGAGGTGAGCAACTAGAAAAGATGTTTGGCAGTCTTGGAAGCTAGGCCCCCTAATTTGTTTCCTTAGTTTCAAAGTGTCAATTTTTTATTTTTTTATTATTACTTTGATTTCTTATAGTAATTATGCTCTTATCTCGTTCCCTTAATAATCTTCTCTTTTCCATGTTTTCCATTGCTCTTCATCTCAAGTTTTTATTGCCCTTGCCCCATTCTCTTCCCAGTTCATTTACTCCTTTTATTTGTCCTTCCCCATTGTAGTTAACAGAATAGTGATACAAAACAATTAACATTATTATCAGTCACTCTCTTGTATGTCTGTCTTTCCCTGAAGGTTAGCAGGAACTTAAATTATTTGGTGATTCCAAGAGAACATCATCATATATACCAGTGCTCTAAACATCTCATTATGTAACAGGAGTGTGTGGTGCATGTTTATGCCATACAACAATTTGGATGGGTAAGGAGGAATTTAGATTTCCCCACTATAATGTTGTTAGGTCATCTCTATATCTTGTTGTAACAACTGCTTCAATATGCATATAGCATAACAACATGATTACAAATGGGTTATAATTAAAATAAAGTCTATTAAATTAATGAAGTGATTTATTTTTGAGAAACATTATACTCCTTCATCCTTCTCCCTTGACGTTGAATATTTTTCTGGTAGATCCCAAAACCTCTTTGTTTCTCAGGCTATACACCAATGGGTTTAACATAGGGACAATGGCCACATAAAGCAATGAGATAGTTTTGTTATGTTCTTGAGAATTGTTAGACTCTGGCATCAGGTACAGGGAGATACTAGGACCATAAAACAGTACAACAGTGGAGGTGCATCCCGAGAAAGCCTTGAGTTTTCCATCTCTAGATCGGATGTTCAATATGCTGGCAATGAAATACACAAGAAATAACAGTGAATATGAATGGAAGAAATGCCATAAATGGATACTCACAAAAAAAGTAGTATTTCCCTGCTTGATATATCACTAGAAGAGAGCATCATCATTTTCAGTTTTCAGCTCACAGAAGAAATGCTTGATTTCATGAGAATAACAGAATGATAACATGGATGTGAGCACTGCATGCAAAAGTGAATTCAACATTCCAATAAGCCAGGCACATGGGGCCATTGTAATACATACTATTTTTTTTCATGATCAGAGAGTATTGCAAGGGAAAACACATTGCTATATAGCGGTTGTAGGCCATGGATGTTAGTATAAAAACCTCAGCATCAACACAGAACAAAAATAAATATTGTTGGGTAACACAGCCATGAAAGAGATGCTGTGGTCTTGTGATAATGTGATGGAGAGAAGTTTGGGAAGCGTGGTAGAAATATAAACAATGTCTATAATGGAAAGATTACATAAGAAGAAGTACATTGGGTTGTGCAGCTGATGCACACAGATGACAAGTACAACAATAATTACGTTTCCAAGAACAGTCAACAGGTACATCAGTAGAATCCCAAGGAAAGTCAAGTATTTAAAATTAGATGAGAAAAATGCTAAGATGTAGAATTATTTTTCAACTACTGTTGTAACATTCATTCATCATGTTAATCTGGAGATAAAGAGAGAGATGATTATCTAAATTCATCAGATGTAATTAGAACACAAGTCTAAAGTAGACAGATAAAAGGACTAATAATCGAGAGACCTTAAAACCTAGCAACCTGATCTATAAATCTTTTTTAAGGCGTTGGAGCAATTGGACATATCTAAGTCTGAACTTGGAAAAAATATCAGAACTTAAACAAGTTATATGAAGGAGACCACACTAAACACTTTAACATTTTATTTTACCACACATTTCTTGATATGTTTTTGTATATAATGGGTTACTCAAACCATTTTTAAATAAACTTTTCTTAAATCTTGAATGCACTATTGGGCAACATTATTAGGTACCTCCACTTAAAAACCTGCAAAATAAAGCAATAACTTACATGGAATCCAGCAACAAGTGAAGCTCCCTGTGGAGCTGCATATGCCACTTTGGGATTACTTCCTACTTTTCCTTGGACTCCTGGATACCACCTTCCATGTGGAGATATGCTGATTGTCATTTGACTTCTTGTAAGTGCATTTTTACCAAATAAATTTGTTAGTCCATATTATATAAAAGTAACAAATTTATTTGGTACAAATGCACTTACAAGAAGTCAAATGACAATCAGCATATCTCCACATGGAAGGTGGTATCCAGGACTCCAAGGAAACGTAGGAAGTAATCCCAAAGTGGCATATGCAGGTAAAAACAAACAATATAAAAACAAATGAATATAAAATAACAAGTCCTATGCATTTCGTCCTGTCAGACATATGTCTAATAGATTACCTACACATAATCAGGGTGTTTAATGTGGAGCAAAAGAGGCAGCTTCCCAGGGCCCAGACATTCCTAGGTGGCCCAAAGCAGCTGCCCCTTGAGCCTGCTGGACGCCATGGTGCATGCGGCCTGCCTGGAACTATTACTGTGGGCCACCCGATGGCAATGAGTCTGCAGGGGCCCGGTCAGCGCTGCGGTGTGATGAGGTCAGCGCTAGTAGGAAGTGCAGTCACTTATATATGGGAGGAAGAAAGGGAGGGGGAGTGTGTATTTGCATATATGTCATAGTGTGTTTGTCTGTTTATCTGTATGTGTGTGTCTGCATGTTTGTCAGTAAGTGTATCTGTGTGTCTGTATGTGTGCCAGTGTGTATCTGAGTATGCACCTGTGTGCCTGTGTATCTGTCTTTTGTATTTCTGTGTATTTGGGTATCTGTACCTGTGTATATCTGAGCCTGTGTATGTGTGTACCTGTATTTGTGCCAGTTTGCATCTGTATTTTTGTCAGCGTGTATTTTTTCTCTAGGTGAAAAATAAGTGTGGCTAAGTCTACGATCTATGTGTGTGGGCAAAGGCTTGCCCAGTGTCTAATCAACATTAAAGACGGCCCTGCACATACCGGCACTTGAGATTTTCAATGTAATGCTTTTCAAATGCCTGAATTAACAATGAATAATTTCAGTCACCAGACCTAGGAATGCCTGTTGTTGTCCTTGCCCCTTCAGTCATCAAATCACACCGATTAGAATAAAACTATGCTCTCCCTATGTAATGGGAAAGCAATGAATTCCCCTAAAGCAAGATGGCCAAAGATTAGATCCACAAGCTTTTGTAGGACTGCAACTCCCATGAATATTTGACATCCTTCATGTTAACATGAGAAAGTTGCAGCTCTGCATTAACTGGTGAAGAGGGGAAACAGGGTGGTTTTATAACTCAAAGTCAGGTTAATTATGACTCTGAAACCTATGAGTTGTATCACACAAGGAATGTGGGGATATTTTGCTAATGTATTGTAAGTGTGTTTTTATTATATTTTAGTTTTTAAATAGTTTTTATTAGTTTTTTCAATGGGTTGAGCAGACAAATGAAAAATATTTTAGTCAGCAAGATAAGAGAAAGAACAAGAAGTCGTGCCATTTATTCTGAATAGGATCATCAAACTTTAAAAAAACTTAACATAGAACAAAGAGAAAAGGTCTGAAACACTTTTACCTCAGCCAGCCGCACCCTCCATAAGGCAAGGAGGGAAAGCTGAAATAGATATTAATAAACACCCTGTTACAGATGAGAAGTATGGGAGTGCCATGGCAGGCAGTAACTATGCGAGCGGGAACTCATAACTGAATTTTAAGTAAGCGTGATTGGATGCTTAATCACATTTGGATGCGGGCAACAATTTTGCCAAGCATATTCCACCAGAAAGGATCAAAGGGAGAGACTTCCATGCAGAGAGACTTTTCTCCATATCGACAATCATTTTAGAGTTGTTTAAAGCATATAAGGAGGAAATTTTTTGGGGGAAAAGTGTCCCCAGGTATTTGAGTCTCACTGGTTTCCAATTTAATTGGGCCAAGAACTACTGTTTTGTTAAACATTCACCCGACAAGGCAATAGCTGTGGACTTAGTGAGTTTATGTAAAACCTTGCAATGGTGCCATGAGTGTGAACAACATGCATAATAGCCGGGATAGATTTAGATGGTAGATATGTATATATGGTTTTGCTATATATACATATAGCAAAAACTGTGATAGTGTGAGAGCCCATGATTGAATGATAAATCTGATAGTTCTCTCCAGGAGATCTGCATATTTTATATGAATTCCAAAAACTGCATTTAGGAGATAATGTATCATATGTATTAAATGTACACGAGATGGATATTGTTGTTAGGGTATTTATAAAGATCATATAAGGAGTATGGTAATACATGTTGATATGAGAGTTTGTAATGTTTAAACTTTTGAATACTTTAGACTGATTTTAAGGCTGCTATGAGTAAAGTATCAGAGACTTTAAGAGACTTTTCAGGTATATTTGAGCATAGGACTGTTGCAATATTTGTCTGGGCTTCAATAATATGGTGCCCTGTCAATCAGAAGAGATGAGAGGCGATGTAACTGCATTAAAAGCCAGAGGTTGTGACAAAAATGTCAACAGATGAAGCCTGAGGGAGGTGGGTGAAACACATCACAAGGTGCTTTACAAGGAGGCGGAGCCAAAAACCCCACGTAACTGGAACAGAGCGATACTCGGAAGAAACTTGCAGATAGTCTGTGTTTTTACAGCCGCAACACGTGGGTTTGTAGGTGTTACTGTGGTATGCCCACTATTCTTTTAAGTAAGCATTTTTTTTATTGTTTCTATTAATAAAGGTATTGAGTATTGTGCCACTGGGGTTCCTTTTTTTTTGTCTCCTTTTATTAAGGTCCAAGAAGACAATAGTGTGCAAGTGGGAATCAAGTTTTGTGACGTATTCCCTCTCAAAATTAACCTTTCATCCCCACAGCCAGGGTTGATAGGGCTCTGGTAAATGTGAGTGAGAACTCCATATATATATATATTTGTGCTCGGAATTTAAATACGTGATGGATAGTAACTGTGAGCAAAGTTGGTTGTGGTGTGTCGAAACCAACGTACGAGTGGGCCTGTAAATAAAAGAGGGCCCACCAAGGATAATGTAGTTAAAACAGGGTGTAGGTGGGTGGGGACAATCAGCTGAGCGGCAGCGGTGAGTAGGGGCTGGGAGCTTAAGTAGAGGACTTACTCCTCCCACAAATTCAGGCCTAATGGCCTTTCTACTTGTGCTCGGAATTTAAATACGTGATGGATAGTAACTGTGAGCAAAGTTGGTTGTGGTGTGCCGAAACCAACGTACGAGTGGGCCTGTAAATAAAAGAGGGCAAAAAGATAAATTCGAGAAAATACACACTTTATTGCATTTTACAAGACCAAGTTTCTGAAAGCTTGGCGAAGCTCTTTCTCTGGTTGCGGAATATATGCGTTATATATGGAGGATTTCCATCGCCCGAGCCTTTTGATGATGTGGACCGGTGCGTTTGTGCTTGAGGCTGCTGAGGCGGCTCCTATGCGGAAGGAGTGCCCGGAGAATGCAGCCGGATTGTGTCCGAGCTTGGATAACAGGGTTCTGACATGTGACATTAATTTTGCCGTGGTAAGCGGGTGCCCTTGTAATGTTAAGAGCGGAGAGTCTGGCAGGTGAGTGCGAAAAGTAGACCGTAGTTGGTCGAGAACTTTCACCGGACACCAGGCATTATCAGTAGGGAAGAGAGGAATTATAGTAGGATGTATTGACCGGTTGGTTTTAGTGGTAGGGATAGAGAGGAGGTAGTGATCCTCTACCTTGGTGAGGTGTGAAGTTTTAAGGCATTGTGCGATATCTCCTTGACAAATCACTGTGAACTCTCTAGGTCTGAGAAAACCGTAGAAAGCGAGATATATGGCAGATTTTATCACCGTATTGGTGTAGCTATCAAATGGGGCTGTGTCAAGGAGATTGCTAAGAGACCTGAAGATAGGCCCGTCTATGGGTAATCTAGTGCTTGTGAGTGGTGGTGAAACCTTAGATATACCTTTCAAGACCTTTTTTATGGGGTATGAAGATAAAAAGGGGGTGCGGTTAGGAAAATTGGTGAGGCTGTGGTGCTGAACCCCGGTGAGGTAAAGTTTAATGGTGTTGTGTGACAGCTTAAGGTGTAGGTGGCAGAAAGAGGCAAAAGACACCATGGTTTGGATAGAAAAGTCGCCTTGTAGCCCGAATTCTGCAGTGAATTTATTAAATATGTAAAGTGCCCTATTGTAAGTGATAGCAGTGTTGGGTGATAATGCTTGGTGAGTGAGTGATCTAGCGTGAAGCAAGAGTGTGCTTAATCCAATATTAGTTCGTGAAACCGTGGTGTCCTGGATGGCTGATGGTGAGCTGCTGGGAGTGCCTGAGAAAATGCCTGGAATCGAGAACGAGAAAGAGCGTCAGCGGCGGTGTTGTGAATACCCGGGATGTGAGAACATACTAAGTGAAACTGATTGGATGCTGCCAGCCAGGTCAACTTGCGAATCAGCCGCATGATGGTTAGGGATGATGAGCGCCCTTTGTTAATAATATCGCAAGCTGCCGAGTTATCTGAGTAGCATTTTACTGCCTTGCCGGACCAGAGATGACCCCAGGTGTGTGCGGCCGCCACAATGGGGTAAATTTCAAATAGGGTTGAGGTTTCCCTGAATCCTGGCAAGGCATCCGTCTCAGTGGGCCAGTGGCCCCTAAACCAGTGGTTCCCGAAAATGGCTGCGAAACCGGTGTTGGCTGCTGCGTCTGTGTGGATGATGGGTGAAGAGGTGGAGAGAGGGGGGATAAACATGGAGATACCATTCCAGTCTTTCAAAAACTTCCCCCACATAGCCAAGTCAGCCTTGGCGTGGGGGTCCAAAGAAACTGTGCCGGAGTCCGGGACTCCATGGAGCAGGCAAAGAAGTCTGGAAATAAAAGACCTTCCCTGCGGAATGATGCGCATGGCGAAGTTCAGAGATCCAAGAAGGGACTGAAGTTCTCTCCTGGTGCAAACGTCATTCCGCAGGAACGTGTCTATCTCCCCTCTCAATCGTGAAAGTTTGTCGTGTGGAAGGCTAGCTCTGAGTTTGACAGAATCGAGCTCTATGCCTAAAAAGGTCAACTTTGTAGTGGGTCCTATAGTTTTGGCTGGGGACAAAGGGACTCCAAGTGTGGAAAAAAGTGCGGTAGTACTATTGATTGCTGTGGGTGTTGATGACCCTGGCTCTATCAGTAGAAAGTCATCTAGATAGTGAATAACGGAGTGACACCTGATGACATTCAGAAGCAGCCAGCATAGTGACTCAGCGAAAATGTCGAAAAGTTTGGGGCTGCTTCGGGAACCAAAAGTGAGTCGTGTTGAGAAGTAATAATACCCTCGCCATTTAACACCGTGTAAGTGCCAGAGTGAGGGGTGTATGGGCAGTAATTTAAAGGCGTTAGTGATGTCTGTTTTGCTGAGCCAGGGTCGATTACCAGATGTCATGATAGACTGTATGGCGTCGTCGATGGTGACGTACTGCAGAGAGAATTCGTCTGCTGGAATGAGTGCGTTTATGCTTGGAACAAAAGAGGAGTGCGGTGCCGATAAATCGATAATGAGACGTTTTTTATTAGAATATTTGTGAATAGCAATACCAATAGGGTTAGTGCGCCAGGAGGAAAACGGTGAAGAGGTGAAAGGACCGATCATGAAACCGTTTGTGGTTTCTGCGGAAATGAGAGTGTCTACAGCGACTGGGTCTAAACGTGCAGACTGGAGATTAGGACATTCTAGTGTACCTGGGGGAATGGCTATTATGCCTGTGTGAAACCCTTGTGAAAAACCTGTGGTGAGAAAATCCACTAAGTGCCTGCTGGGGTGACACCTTAGATAAAAAACCAGGTTGTCGATATTTATGTCGGTTAGTCATTTGTTTGGTGACAACCTGGCTGGACACATGGTCTTGGTATGTGCCCTGAAACATATGGAGCAGATGTGCAATAGTCTACAGGCGCTGAAACTGCAGGAGCCTGCGTTGAAATTATTGCACACCTGTGCTTTACCTAAAAAGGAGATGGGCCTACCCAGCTTATCCCGGAGACCACCCGCTGGCTTGTGAGGGGTGAAAGAGGAGTGAGGTGTGAACGTGGGGTGAGGGGTGAGAGTGGAGGTGGTGGGATCTGGTTCGACGGGACATAAGTCCGCCATGTGGGATGTGGAATTACAGATGGCACAAGCCGGGGGCCTGAGTCCGGCGAAGTGGCGACAGAAAAGTTCAGTGTCCATCTGACCCCAGTTCATTCTAATGTTGAACTGCTTGAGATGGGTCGCCGCCTTCGCTGAGACTGACTTGTGGTAGTCATAGAAGGAAGAGCCCCCGTACTTGATGCCTAGATCCACTACCTTGTGGAGATAGAGATCTAGCTCTTCTCTCCTATGGGGATACACCGTGCAAATGACGTCGCGGTATATCCCGAAAGCTATCACAAACTGTGGGATAGACAATTTTTTATTAAGCCTGGGATCCCTCGTTTTAAGCACAACAGAGATGTCACCATAATTGTATGCCTTGTTCTCGAGTACATCCTGAGAGGCTATGAGTAAAGACACCAGACACACATCCTTCCCGTCAAGGATATCTTTTCTGATAGAATCTGGGACGGAGTGTGCTGGTGACTCGAAAGGTGTGATGGGTGTGCCAGGTGCTGGAGGGGGGAGTATAGAGGGACATGAAGGTATGGCAGGTACAGCCGTGGTAGAGACTGGGACTACGGTGTTAGTACCTGAGGAGGAGATGGCGCTCTCCACCTTAGACAGCCTGCTATTGAGGGCCTGTAGATTGGCCAAGATATCTGCCAGGGTATCCTGGGTGGCCGTGCTGTTACTTGGTGGTTGTCCTTGAGAGCTAGTTCCCGGCCGAGGCTCGGGGACTTGGTGGGTAAGCAGCCTGTAAAGTTCTGCCTTTCTAGCTGTGGCCGGAAAGGGGATTCCCCTGAGCCTAAGCTCGGCTGTGATTTTGGGAATAGTCCATGCTCTCAAGGACGTGGGGGTTGAAAGAGTGAGTGATTCGCCTGGAGACACGGGTCTGATTGGCGTGAATGGTGCTTCTTCTGTCAGTTCTTCGGTTGGAATTGGTTCTTGGGACATTCTAAAAAGGAATGATTATGTGAAAGATATATTAGAAGGGGAGTGAGGTAAGAAGGGGGGGGGTATGGGGAGTGGTGAGTCTTGAAGAACTGGACTTCAATGCTAGATGCCGAGGCGAAAAACTTAACTATTGAATGACTGGATAGGTGAGGCCCTGCTAATGCCAAGTGGCGATGAGAGGCTCTACCTATGATTTGGCTTATGACGTAGGTGCCACAGACGTGGTGGCGGGATGTTGGCCTCTCGGTGACGATAAGAGAAATCAAAACGTGTGGCCGTGACAGGTGAGGCCCTAACTAGAGCCCTATAGTAAGGCATGCGAGGCTTATAACTATGATTTGGGCGTGGGGCCGTACCTCCGTGTTGAGGTGGGGTGGGGGTGGTAGGCCTCGCGGGATCAGATTTCCTGATAGGGTGGGCTAAGGCATTAGCCTGTGCCGTATAGCCAGTTCGATAGTATGCTAAAGGGTAAAGTTAGAGGACTGGAATGGTGTGTGGATACTAACCTTGACTGGTCGCAAATGGTATCTGGAGCCTCCTGGTAAGTGTAGAGAGTCTTGTCTTAAATGTTGTCTTTGAGGAAGAATCCTGGGGGTTTAAGACAGATGTTGATGTGTTTATACGTATCGTGATGTCGTATGAATAGTATAGGGAGAAGGTTTGTTAGGGGCACGACGTGAGATCCTGCATTGAGGGATCTGGGAGGTTTAGGTGTAGGAATGGGATGATTTTGGATATGAGTGAGAAGGCAGAATGAGGCCTTGGGGTAGCGAATGGACGTACTTGAGTAAGGATGTAAGTACCTGAAGGTATGGCTGAGTACCGTGTCAGGTTTTTGGTGTCTTCTTGAGCCTGGTGGCCGTATGACCGAAAGTCTGTGTAGACAAGTAGTAAAGAGATAACGTATCCTGGGCGTAAGCCTGAGGGAAGGTAGTAATGGAGTTGAGACCGCGTGAGGTCTAGTATTGAAAAGAGAGTGAACTATACCTTTGTTTAAAGTACAGAGCTTGTTTAATCGTGGCAGGTTAACTGCGTAGAAACGGTGGATGCTTAGATTAATACAAGGATCTAAGGGTTTAACCAAGAAAAATACCATAGTTAGCAATAGATGTGAAGATAATTGATAAAACCTGATAACTCAAGGTGATAAAAACCATACCTGTTCCTGTAATAAAAGGACCTTGAAATAACAACTTTTAATGCAGAAAAGCAAGAGACCGATGCAATCTGTAAAAGCCAAAAGATGTGACAGCGTGATTTATGTGCAAGGAATAGTACGGATTATGTGTAAAGGGTATAACTTGTAAATAGTGTTTAAAAGACTTATCTGAGTGTTATTAGGAAAGAATGTTATAGCTTGAATTTAGACACGTATGAAGTTATGAACCGTGGTGAACATAATGTTTATAACAGAAAAATACTTTAAATGGTTTAACAAGGTAGAAAAGCACAGGGCTGGTAGTTAACCATATAATGTAACCGCAAACTCATATGAAGGAATAACTAATAGTAGGACTGTGATTAGAACTTATGCCAGCTTATCTTAAAAGAATAGAAATAACCGAATGTAAATTAGTAAGATGGTGTACGTGAATTAACCATACGAATAGGTTGATGCTGAAATAACCGAACGGAAAAGTGAATACAGATAATAATGAGCTTAAACATGAAATATTTATTCGGTTGTTTCCGTACGAAAAAGCGTAAAACGATAGCGAAATGAGCCGAACGTTCGTGCGTTTTTTGGCGCGAATGGAGATATAAACGAAAGCGTGTATTCGTGAAAATGCGAAAGAGGGAGCCTACCCCTACGTTTTTAGGCCCGAACGGCGGGGAAAAGCGAACGCTAATTCCCACGCCTTGCTTACGTGAACGCGCCGGTCTCGTGACCGGAAGTCGGGTACCTCGACCGGAGGGAAACGGAGTGGAAGGACCTCGGACGGACGGAGGATTGCACAGGGCGTCTGGCTGCTGGAAACAGGTACAGTTCTGGCGGGAAGCTGGACCGGAAGTGCTGGTTGCTAAGGACAATCAGCTGAGCGGCAGCGGTGAGTAGGGGCTGGGAGCTTAAGTAGGGGACTTACTCCTCCCACAAATTCAGGCCTAATGGCCTTTCTACATATATATATATATATATATATATTTTTTTTTTTTTTTGTTTAGTGTAGTTGTATATATGTTTGTATTTTATGGTCTGCACTAGATAAATTTATGTTATTATTTACAGATTTTGTTTCAAGAGGGATCATTTTAAGTATAATTCTAAGTTCATCATTCACTATGTATCTTTGGTCATTAGAAAGCCTCGCAAGGCTTCTTCTCTAAGAGTTGCTATGCCTATATCAGGATTGTGAGGCTTGGCAGAATAGAAAACTCAAAATTATTCTTCAAAAATGATATCAATTTTACCCAGGTCACATGTTGTGTTGTTTTTTTTGATCCCGTATGTATATAAGGTGAGATTGGAGATGTTTAGCTCTAATTGTGTGCATCAATAATTTGCTAATTTTATTGCCCCGCCTATAATAATAATTTTTGGAGTAATCAAGTTATGTTAATGCTTGTTCCATCAAGATTGTGTCCAACAATTGTTTGGCATCCAGGCAGGCTCCCATAAGAAATAATATGATTTACCAAAAAAGAAAAAGTGGGTTATCCAAATGGACATCCAATGTTATAATCCACAAAACTGGTCAATGCCACCCATTCTTTCTTACAAAAATACTGTTTGAAGTTGTAATTTCGGAAGATGATTTAACACCATCTTCCTTTTTATAGGAGAATTACGACCAGCCACGTTCCAAGACACCATGGTGATGATGATTACGGGTGGAGTTTTATTATTTTTTTATAGAGACACCTGTACTGGAATTAATTAATAGAAAATGTAAGTATATTTTCTTTTGTATTTATGTATTTAAAAATTCAATTCAGTGCCAATTTGTGTGTGCGTTTTTTTTCTTTTTTACTAATAAGAAGAGCATGCATTAGCAGATTAAAGCATCATAATGACATAATGAATTATATAGAAATTTTCATTTACTGAGATATATTTGTGATTGGCATTAACATTTGTTGTACAATCTGTTTACAAACCATAGCCTTTGATAAGAATTTTTTTTAATAGAACAAAGACTTTAGAGAGGTTTGGTTTCATTGATATCTTACTCGGAATATGCTTCTTTCTTTCTTTTTTCTTTTTCTTTCTTTCTTTCTTTCTTTTCTCTGTTTCTTTCTTTCTTTCTTGATCAATTCTTAGCTGCTGAGAATTCCACACTAATCCTACACTAAAGCCGTCAAATTTTTCTATGGAATATAACACCAACAACAAACCAATAAATATTTAGGCCCACAGGTGTATTATTGGTTTTTATTACCATTTTCTAGATTAATCCAACATTCTAGTAATTCTCTAAACCTTGATTATATAATCAGACGAAAGAAGAGCAGGAATTAGTAATGCAATTGGATGGGCTCTTACTAATGCTATGATCTCTACTACGTCTTTGATTTTGCCCACCACTGCTTCTATGCATTGCTGTTTTAATGAGCAAAAACGTGTGCATTTCATAATTATTCCCATTTTGATTAATAAATCACTTGTTCAATCATAGTTTACTTCACAAAATATAAATGAAAAACTTACCTCATCAGAATGTGTGCAATAATGCTGTCCTTTCTCTTTCATGTGGAATACATGATATAAAGCAGTTTGGAATCCTATGAGGTGTTGCCTATATGGAATACCTGTGGAATGCCAACTCTCTGGAGTGTCAGGGACAGTGAATTCTTAGTGCACTTTTAATATATTAAAACAGTAAGAAAACTAAATCATTGTTAGTATAAATGTTTTTTACTTTAACTTTATAAATATAACTAACCACATAATTTCTTGCATCTCTTTACTTATATAATAGTAACATTATATTAAAGGTCCATTCAGAACATTACATATGAGACTTAAAGAGCCATTGTCACTTTCTGGTTGTTTGCATTTGTTTCAAAGATCTTTTAAAGGACAAAAGGACATATCTGCTTTCAAAGTTGTACCCAGGGTGGAGCAGTAAGATAAATATTATTACCTAATTATTTCCCTCCTTATTCTGTTTAATTTTCTGACAGCTCTTAGCAGCTTCTTGTTTGCCTCCTACAAAACAGGGGGTCTATAGAAGGTCTTCCAAGAACAAAGGACAAATCATTTGTGCACATTAGACGTGTACATTCATTTTCAAATACACTGAAGTGCATACAAATTTTGCCTGATCTATGGGCTGCCCTCATTCTGTAATTCTGAAGTTCCAAATGGACATATCACAAATAAATTAACCAGAAAATGGATGAGCTGTTTTTCAAAATGTGTAATTCAGAGTTCAATCATGGCAACAAAAAGAAAACAAAATGAAAAAGCTGATGTTTTGGAGAAAAAAACAAAACAATTATTGATGGTTGGGGGCAGCAACTAAACACTTAGAGTTATTCATTATAAAAAATAATTAAAGATGACCACTAGAAGGGGAAAAAGGAGGAGCAGTTAAAAAAAATACATCTAAATATGTATATATTATCTATTTAATAAGTATACAATATATACATGTAGGACATAACAATCATCTGTTCCTTAGCAAATCTCAAGATTAGGTATATACAACAACAACATTTATAAAGTTGAATGCTTTTATAGTGATTGTTCTATCTTTTTTAATCTTCTATTAATGAAAACAGTGGAGAAGCAGCAGCAGCAGGAGTCATTTTAACTTGAAAAAGGGGGTTATTTTCAAAAAAAGTAAAGGAAAAATTTAGTGTGCAATTGAATATCCACTCACCCTGAGAAGAATAAAACTTTTCCATACATTTACTCTGTAGCATGAGTGACTGTCCTTCAGTGTGGAAAAAACAGTGCTCTACCAGCTTATAGTAACTGTGTGTGCGACGGTAGCAGGTATAGTCACCACAAAAGATTGAGACAGGCAGGGCAAAACTTAAAAAATGAAAAATTTTCAAATGTATCAATAGTGACATTGTAACACTGTTATGTCATAAATCTCCAAAAAAACGCACCACATGTATATATTTTTCTTAAACAAGATAACACAGGGTATTCATCTAAAAATATTTTGATACTTTCTATACAGCCATTTTACCACAAACCTTTGCCAAACTTGGCATAGGTAGTTTATTTTTTTATTTTTTTTTCACATACATTGCAATTCAGGTATAAATTCACAGATCCTGTTATGTGCCACTGCCAAACAACAGCCCAATATGTTCAGCATCATCTCCCGAGTACAGTGATACCCCCCATGTATAGGGTTGCTGGGTTGTCTGGGGGACAAAAAGGCAACAATCAGAACTTGTACATGTCAGTTTTTCAACTTGATATATAGGTATGCTTGGTCTATCTTCAGTTTGACATATTTTTGTACCTCCCAGTTAATGTTACCATCATGAAAGCATATATAGTATATATTTTTATAAAGTAGACATCAAAGGTTATAGAAGATGGAGTATTTTGACTTCTTTCCCCCAACCATTTTGCCCCCCCAAAAAACAGAGAAAGTGTAGTGGTAATTTTTTAATTCTGGTTTTTATGCACACATCATCTGGTTTTGGCCAGCTGGTTATGTGTTACTGCCAGAAAACTTGTTAGACCAAATGTGCAGGTAGCAAATGTACATTTAGCAGCAATCTTTAAACTGACTCCTGCAAATAGAATCTAACTGGAGATTTGGGGGAAGGAAACTGACTAACAAAAAATGGCTGCTTTCCAAAGAAACAAAAAATAAAATAAAAATTCAGGAACACTTCTTACAACTGTTCTGTGTGGTACAGCTTGAAACATGTTCCTACACACAGTCCTGGTTTCGAAGGGCAATCAGGACAGTGAAAAGGGGTGTCTGTCCTTTTCCCGTTTTTAAAACAGACCCGGCAACGTTTCTGGGGGGGGGGTTTCTAGCAGTTGGCGGTAACTTAAAAATAAAATGTCTGGACTCAGCTTGCACCGTTGTTGGAACTTGTCCATCTCCATAAATTGTTAAAGAAATTATTTTCAACTGAAATTGGAGAAAGGTGGTTTTCCCTGGATTATTTTTTAAAAAAAGCAAAAATGAGTTGTGGGTTGCTATTTGCATCAGATAGATAGCCACCTTTTTATACCATGCTTTGGTTTTTCGTAAAATAAGATATGGCTGCATCAGCTGATCAGCCAAATCAACACCCCCCATGTACTTATTATACGCCCTGATGCAAACCGGTTTGGACTCTACTCTGCCCCGGACAGAGACGTCTGACATGCGTTCGTCATGGATGGTGGTTAGCATGTTGACATCCTTCCTGTCCCTAAATTTTAGTGCAAGCACTTCAGCTTTGTGAAGTTTTTTACATTCGCCTTTTTAAATTTTGCCTCTATGAGAGATCGTAGAAAGTGTTTGGAATTTTTTCTGGCAGTGCCACAGGCCAGTGTCTGTAAACCATAAAGTGTTTTAAACAGATGGACACTACTATAAAAATTATCCACATAAAGGTGGTAACCTTTATTAAACAAGAGGTTTAGTAGGTCCCATACAAGTTTCCCACTTGTCCCCAGGCAATCAGGACAGCCAGGAGGGTCCAGTTGACCATCTTTCCCCTCATATACACGAAAGGCAAACGTGAATCCACTTTTGCTCTTGCACAGTTTTATGCCATACCTAGAGCACTTTGATGGGATGTATTGTCTGAACCCTAATCTCCCTTTGTATTTCATTATCGATTCATCTATGGATAAATTTTGTTGGGGGTATAAACATCCGAAAATTTGTCCTGAAAATGGTCTAGCGTATTTTCTGAAGCCTATCGTATTGGGGGTGATCTCTAGTGTGACAGAGGGTATTGCCACTGAAATTTAAAAATCTCAGCAGTAACTCGTATCTGGCTCTAGGCATGGTTTGGGAGAATACTTGACTAGACATTATTGGGTTGGTGATCCAGTATGAGCAAATCGCTGGCTTCTTTATAATCCCCATGAGCATTGTAAGAGCCCAGAATCTTTTAAGCTCTGGGACATCTGTGGGATGCCAGTCATGCTCCCTGACTGTATAGCTACCTAGATTGTTATCAATAAATTGGGTAGCATATGAGTTAGTCTGGGAAGCAATCTTCTCCCAGATGGTATCGCCTAAAAATGGTTCTACATACTGCACTGGAGAGAAGCCATTCACATTAAAGGGACACTATAGTCACCTGAACAACTTTAGCTTAATGAAGCAGTTTTGGTGTATAGCACATGCCCCTGCAGCCTCACTGCTCAATCCTCTGCCATTTATGAGTTAAATCCCTTTGTTTATAAACCCTAGTCACACCTCCCTGCATGTGACTTGCACAGCCTTCCATAAACACTTCCTGTAAAGAGAGCCCTATTTAGGCTTTCTTTATTGCAAGTTCTGTTTAATTAAGATTTTCTTAATCCCTGCTATGTTAATAGCTTGCTAGACCATGCAAGAGCCTCCTGTATGTGATTAAAGTTCAATTTAGAGATTGAGATACAATTATTTAAGGTAAATTACATCTGTTTGAAAGTGAAGTCAGTTTTTTTTTTTATGTAGACTCTGTCAATCATAGCCAGGGGAGGTGTGGCTAGGGCTACATAAACAAAAACAAAGGGATTTAACTCCTAAATGACAGTGAATTGAGCAGTGAAATTGCAGGGCAATGATCTATACACTAAAACTGCTTCATTTAGCTAAAGTAATTTAGGTGACTATAGTGTTCCTTTAACATTAATGCCTGTGTTGGCACTAAAAGGGGGGACGTTGGGCTCAGCTAACAGTGGAGGTACCCAGTCCTCCTCCACATTCGGCGTAGCAGAGGAAGCACAGCTTCTTTCTTCAACCGGCTCACACACAGATGACATGTCGTCTTGACTAGACGTGCCAGAAAACTGACCTGGGTCAGTGGCGTCAGAGTCTGACGCCAAGAAGGCATATGCCTCCTGCAAGTTATACATACGCTGCATGTTTTACACATGACTTTTTTTACTAAAACAGACTAAACAGCAATCCCTAAACTAACTCCTATCACAAAAATCAAATGGAGATTTGGGGGAAGGAAACTGACTGACTAAGACAGACCCAGACAGACCAAAACAGACCAAGACAGACCAAGACACAGATTTATAAAACAAGCTTAACTCTTTAAGGGCTGTTACAAATGCTGTAACAGATCTGGCAGGGAAGGGGTTAAAATGTGATTTTTTAATAAAACACTGATACTTTCTGATGGTCACTGAACACTGCTGCAACAAACTATCACAATCTCTGTCTCTCTCGCCTCACAAAACGCTACAGAGGAGAGAGGGGCAGAGATCACTGTCAAAGTTGAGTGTTTGTAACACCCACTATGACAGCAGCCAATTGTGAGCAATTGGCTGTTACTATCTGCCTGGGATGTCTGGCAGATAGTTACAGTGCTATACTGGCGGGAGCGATCTTTGATGGCTTCCCGCAGCTTGTTTTTTGCTATGACGGTTTAGGACCGTCAGCGGTCCAAACGCACGTTTTACCGCTGACGGTCTTGAACCGTCAGTGGTCCTGAAGGGGTTAACAAACCTTTGTTTCCCACTAATACAGTTGAATCAAATGACACATTGTTAAGACTGAGTGCTACTAAATTAACATACAAAAGTTGTTTTAATCCTCTTGTGATAGATCATGCTGTAGAAACTTTTGTCAACTTGGTTAAAAAAAATGTGGATAACCTTACCCAGCACAGACAAATAAGGAACAAATATACACACCCCAATAACTTAACAAAAGCACAATTGATCTATTGAGCTATTAAATAACTTTAAAAAAAATCAAGACCTTGTCGTGAAACCAGCAGACAACGGGGGTGCTTGTCGTGTTGGATAAGACTGACTTATCCTCCAGGATCAATTTCAATCTGTGATAAACATGGATAGACAAACCACTATTGTAACCGCGGCTGGTTCCCTTATTTACCATTATAATGTCTTAAAGCATAGAACTTAGTAGGGCTAACCATACAGATATTTTAGCTATAATTTTATACAGTGTAAGAGATCCTCTATTTAACATATATAAATAATTGAGAATACAATATAAAATAAGGATTGTCTTGGAAGCAATAAAGTTTTGTCTTTTTTTACATTTATTATATAAAAATATAAATATAGACATAAAATCCATTATAGCAGAGTTTAAAAGATTAAACTAAATGCTTGCAAATATCATTAATAGGTTAACATACCCTCCTGAACATGTCATCATGTCAGCCTCTCTGTCATTTTAAGATGGAGCAGCGTCTGTCTCCAAGTCTCTCCTCTGTGTCTTAACATTTAAAAGTACACCTATTCATACCTTAGGTGTCTCAATTTTAGGGTTACCATAGTTCATATATGAAAAAGTAACACTTCTTTTACTTTATTCATTTTAGGACCTCCCTTAATTTGGCAAACATACAAGGTCATTACTAAAGGGTACATATGTCATGGAAATTTTCCTGACTTAGTTCAAGATGGCATCTTAAAGTCTGAACATTCTTTACCTACTAAGGTTACTACAGTATATTACATACTAAAAGAGTTGTAGGATAGCCTTGAAGCATGTTTATGCATTATTGTTATTGTAATTCGTCTGGGACAAAATGGCGCCAGCATATTATGCACTGAGGTTATTGCTTAAAGAAACCGTTATGAAAAACAATATGTTCCATTTCTAACACCTTGTTAGTTTGCAATATCTCTTAAAGACAAAGTACACAGTTTAAGAAATACAACATTTCATTCTAAAACTTGTAATATTTGCATTTGCCTATAACACTGTCCAATAAACAGATGCAACACAGCTAAAAGGCTCAAATTTATATCCCGATTTGGGCCATTGTCCACTAGACTTAGGTGATAGACAGACATATATTGTCTGATGGCCATCCCAACATATGAGTTCAAAAACAAACCAATGCTTGTTCACAAATAAGCACCGTCTCTACGAGACAAATTAGTTAAAGCTGAACTATCAACATCTTCCATTTTAAGTTCAAATAAGAAGGGTAATTTTCCCTGTTACAACTCTGTGAGCTGTAACTCTTTGATCATAGTATATATGTTTTGCCATCTTCATAGAGGCAATAAATACTCCATAATACAATTTGTTACATGCAACACAACATACATCATCTATACCCTAAAATGTCCTTGTGGACTGAGATATGTGGAACAAACAACCCAAAAAATGAAAGAGAGGTTCACTAAGCATAAATCAACTATAAGTACATGAATGTTGGAACTACCAATTCCCTCACATTTTCAATTTAAATTCCAAAGAACTTTCCCACGCTGTGTAAAATGACACAGAGCACTCTGATTGGTGGATTTCAAACCAACCAATCAGAGTGCTGTGACAGGTAAATGTAGAGACTTACCTGTCAGTCTCTTCATTTACCTGTCAGAGCACTCTGATTGGATGGCTTAAACCCACCAATCAGAGTGCTAATTGCAGGGCGGGGCAAGGCTTTATAAGCCTTCCCCCGCCCTGCAGAGCTCAGTCTGCGCGGAGCCCTCACTGGGTGAAGATGGATTTTTTTTTTTTTGCGCTCGTTTTTTTTTTGTTTTTTTTAATTGCGTCGGTTATTATGGTTTTTTATTTGGCCTTTTTGGGGCTGAAAAAGAAGATTTAGAAGAAAGAAAACATCAATGGTAAGAAAGAAAACATCTAATGGTAAGTTGTTTTTTTTTCATTTTACAGGTACTTAGTTAAAGGTGCCCCCCCTTATTATTTTTAGGGTGAGGGGGGTAGGTAGGGGGATAATGTTTTTTTTGGGGGGGAGGGGGTGACTAGGGGTTTGGGGACCCCTAGTCACCTGAGGGGTGGGGGGGGAATTTTTTTTAGGGCCCCCACCCGCCGCTCAGGGGTGGGGGCCACGGGGGGAGGACCTTAGGTCCCCCCCCTTTTTAGTATTTAGGGCCCCCACCCGCCGCTCAGGGCTGGGGGCCGGGGGGGAGGACCTTAGGTCCCCCCCCCCCTTTAGTATTTAGGGCCCCCACCCGCCAGGGGTGGGGCTAGGGAAGGGACCTTGTGGTCCCCCCCCATTTTTAGATTTAGGCCCCCACCCGCCGCTCAGGGTGGGGCCAGGAGCTGACCCAGGTCCCCCCCCATTTTGGGGCCAGGGCCCCACTTCACCCGCCAGGCTGTGCGGACCTTGTGGTCCCCCCCATTTATTTAGGGCCCCCACCCGCCGCCAGGGTGGGTTGTGGTGACCTTTGTGTCCCCCTTTTGTATTTAGGGGCCCCTACCCGCCAGCTGTAGCTGGGGAGGACCCAGGTCCCCCCCTTATGCCCATAATTTAGGCCCCCACCCACGCCAGGGTGGGCCAGGGGAGTGACATTAGTCCCCTTCTTAGTATTTAGGGCCCCTACCCACCACTCAGGTGGCGGCCGGGGGGGGACAGAAGTTCCCCCCTATTGTTTTTTTTAGGGCCCCCACCCACCGCTCAGGGGTGGGGGCCGGGGGGAGGACAGTAGGTCCCCCCCCCCATATCATTGAGTTAACTTTGACAACCCCCCCCCCGCGCGGCGGGTGGGGGGTTGTCAAAGTTAACTCAATGATATGGAATAGGCGGCGGACCGAACATCGCATATGTTCGCCCGCCGTGGCGAACGCGAACATGCGATGTTCGCCGGGAACTGTCCGCCGGCGAACTTTTCGGGACATCTCTAATAGGCATAAGGCTTTTCTAGACTTGAAGGGATCCTATAGTGCCAGGAAAACAAACCCATTTTCCTTGCACTATTGGGTTAATAGGTCCACCCTCCCGTGGGGCCCCCCTCCCGCTGGGTTTAAGGGGTTAAAACCCTTTCAGCCACTTACCTTAATCCAGCACCGGGCTCCCTCGACGCGGGTGATCTCTACTCCCCCTGCCGACGTCAGCGCCCAAGTGGAACCGAATGCGCATGCGCGGCCAGAGGCGCGCGCATTCAAACCTGCCTATTGGAAAGCATCACTCATTGCTTTCCTATGGGGATTTTTTTTGACGTTGGACTCCATGAGGATGTCCAGCGTCAATTCAGTGCGATTTACTCACTGAGAATCGTGGAGACAGCTACTAGAGGCTGGATTAACCCAGCAATGTAAACATCGCAGTTTCTCTGAAACTGCTATATTTTCGGCTGCAGGGTTAAAACTAGGGGGACCTGGCACTCAGACCACTTCATTGAGCTGAAGCGTTCTGGGTACCTATAGTGGTCCTTTAAGATAAGGCCAGGGACTAATGAAAGTACTTGAAAAATTGGTCAGAGATGGGCCTAATGGTTATTATCTGCCATCACATTCTATGTTTCTTTGTTGACATGTTTTGTTCTAACAATGGTCCATATATTACCAATTCTCCAAGGGTATGCAAGCTTTTGAGCACAACTGTATGTATATGGATTCATTTATACACACACACACCAAGAGACTGCATGCACCTGAACATGCATTTATTCTAAGGTGCTGCTGGGGCCAAGTCATACAACATACAAGATCTAGCGCACTTACTCAATCACTAAACAGCTCACCTTGGCAAAAATTAATGGGGGTTTAGTTATAGTATATGATCATACAGTGCATAAGCCTGCCACAATGTAAATGTACCCCATTCTTGGTAGGTCCTACTCCCTGGTTTTGCAACCCTCCCTCTCGAAGGTGCAGTCTAAACTGACTATTCAATAAAGGGAATTATGCATTAATATGACTGAGAGCAGCCAAGTTTCATTTATTTTACTGCATAAAATTGCCTTTTGGACTGCCACCCAACATTTTACATCACAATTTACAGACTTTCCGCTGTTTGCAATGAACAAATCAAACAAAAGCAATTGAAATAGCTCAACACAACGAATGTTTCAAGTGGTTTTCCAAAATTCAACTGAAAATGCAACTTATAATTTTTCCAATCTCAAAATTATTCAACCCCCTCATGGCAGGCATCTTAGTACTAATTGGAGCACTCTTTTGCTGTTATGACCTGTTGCAAATGAGATGCATATCCAGACACCAGCTTCTGGCAGCATTCCAGAGGAATCTTAGTCCATTGCTCATGAGCAATAGCCTACAGTACAGTAATAGTGTTCGGTTTGTGTGCTGCAACCACCTTCCTCAAGTCCCACCAGAGATTTTCTATGGGGTTCAGGTCAGGTGAAAGTAATGGCCACTGTGGAATTTTCCAGGACTTCTTCTGCAACCAAGTTTGGTGGAATTTGCATGGGATCAGCTTCAGTTTCCTGGCAGATGGCATTAGGTTTCCTCCTAGGATTTCTTGATACTTCAATGAATCCATCTTACCTTTCACACACTGCAGGATTCCAGTGCCAGAGGATACAAAGCAGCCACAAGTCACCACCATGCTTAACTGTAGGGAGAGTGTTCTTTTCAGTGTATGCTTCATTCATCTTCTTCCAAACATACTGCTGATCTATTGGGTCAAAAGTTCAATTTCTTTTTCACCACTCCACATAATAGGATGCCATAACACCTGTGGCTTATATATATGATTTTGAGCATATTGGAGCTGACTTTTATTGTGCTTTTGGGTCAGTAGTGATGTACATCTTGGAGTTCTGGCATAGAAACCTTCTGCGTTTAGTATGCGCCTTACTGTGCTTACTGAAACCCCATTGCCTGTTGCCACCAAGTCTTGATGCAGGACTTTTGCAGTCACTTACGTGTTTTTCACAACCTGCCTTCTCAGAAACCTTGTTGCAGCCATAGCTTTCTTTTAAGCCCTGTCCAGGTAGTGTAACCACTGTTCCTTTAACTTTTAACTTGCAAACTATCTTACCAACGGTGTCTCTAGAAACATTCAGTGCCTTGGATATCTTTTTGTATCCTATTCAGATATAAAAGATGAAATGAGCCCTACATTTGCCACTGTTTTTTCTTAATATGACAAAACTAATTAATCCAAAAATACATTATTTCCTGTAGCAAAGTCCATGTGCATAATTCATATCAGTAAAAAAAAAAGAAACACGCAGTTATAATTTTACATGATTATATAATTGAATCGTATTATAATCAAAACTACTTAAACATTTTACTCACTGAGGCTTGAATTCATCTAATGTAATTTAAATATGGTTAAATAACAATGAGTATGAAATTAATTTGTATAACACATCCATTGCAAAGGACATTATTCTATTTGTGAAGGGTTGACAAATTAATAAAACATAGCAATATTGTCAAAGTAAAATCTATTTTAAAAAAAGTAAAAAAAGAGACTGCATCACTATTTCTTTTTTATTCTTTTATCACATCGTATCAACAAGACAAATAGTTTTAAACGTTCAAAAGTATCATTATAATAAATTGTTATACAAAAATATAATACAATACAGTACAATACAATATTCGCTGAGATTAACCCTAATAATGTCTTAGTCGTTTATAGAGGAGTAATTCAAATTTAAGCCTATCGAGTTATCTACTATGCACTAAAACTCCTCTTACAGAGACAACATCGTACTCAGTGAAACACATAACAATTCCCATGCCGACGGGATTGCTGGGAGGCCAATTCTTTAGCTCTTAAATTTCCGCGGTCGTTTTTATATTATATGCATGAGACTCCCTCAAAAAGAGGTTATCTCATGCAAGTCTATACACTCAGGTTCTGCCTAACCCTCTCCTTACATTTTCACCAACCAGAAGGCATTGTATACTTTCTTTGGATCTCTTCCTTGTATCTTATCCAGCTGACCTTCCATTCCGAGTTGAAACTTAACTTGAGATGTCACCCTATCCAGGGAAAATAGAGAAGAGCTCTTCCAGTTGCGTGCTATAATCAACTTGGCCGCTATCATAAAATGAATATAAATTACCTTATCTTTTTGTGGTAGTGGGTCAATATTAAGGTGTAGTAGGGCATTTTCAGGTAGTTTTGGAATAGACACACATAACAGATTCTCTAAATAATTAAATATTTCCTGCCACATTTTAACTACGATCTCACATTCCCACCAGATATGCAAGAAGGAGCCCAAGTTCTTCTTACATCTCCAACATATCGGTGAACTTGAACTATACATTCTAGCTATTCTTGTGGGAACGAGGTACCATCTATTGATAACTTTAAACAAGGTTTCCAATAAGTTCAAACAATGAATACAATACATACAAAATAATAGGTGGAGCTGTGTAATGTCCTGTATCTGTAAAACAGAATAAATACAAATAGCGTAGAGAGTCTGCACAGATAATTACTGTAAAAGTAGAAATAAAATCGTTGAACCATCATATGACTCTAGAGGTATGTTCCTTTGGACCATTAGGGGGTTGTCCAGACCCTTCTGTCGTTGGTTACTGGATACTCCTCTTTAGTGGTCCTTTTTGTGTCCCCCAAGGAATTCTCAGTATATTACTTGTTCTTAAAAGTAATATTTCTTTATTTCCAATATAAAATGTTTACAAAAATTAACAATAAACAAAAACACTATACCAATAAATATTGGATATAGGTAGAGTAAGTTAGAGTGTCCAAAACGCGTTTCGCCTGACATACAGGCTTCCTCAGTTGGCTCTATGATGTTTCGTTCTTGCCTTTCTATTAAGAGAAATTCCTGCTAATTTTGCCGCTTTTATACGGTACTTCCGGGTTTCGGCTTCTTGGAACGCAACATGCGTTCCGGCGTCGGCATTTACTTCCGGGTTCCGGCCGCCAGAACGCAACGTGCGTTCCATTACTGTCTCTCATTTCTACGTTACATTGAGGTGGAACGCACATGCGTTCTGATTGGTCGGCTATTGGTTCCACCTGTCGGGGCTTCTCTGTCCGGCAGAAATATAAAACATCTTTCTTTTCCAATTCATAGTGATATCAAATCATGTGTGGGAAATGCATATATAAAATAAAGAGGGTTGTATAAAACACATCTTTCTCCTCCAATTCTTAGTAATATCAAACATATATATACATGCCATGTGTGGAAAATACATACCGTATTTTTCGCTCCATAAGACGCACTTTTTTTCCCCTCAAAAGTGAGGGGAAATGTCTGTGCGTCTTATGGAGCGAATGTGAAGAATTACTTACCTGTCTTGGAGCGTGGGCCGGCTTCACAGCGCGCTCCGCGGTCCAGGAACTTCTATTTCAGGTTCCGGTTTCCGGCGGGACTGAAAGGAAGTGTGCACACTGACTTTCAGTCCCGCCGGAAACCGGAACCTGAAATATTAGTTCCTGGACCGCGGAGCGCGCTGTGAAGCCGGCCCACGCTCCAAGACAGGTAAGTAATTATGGGACAAGGGGAGGGGGAGACACTATGGGACAAGGGGAATGGGACACTATGGGAGAAAGGGAGGGGAGGAGACTATGGGACAAGGGGAGGGAAGGAGACACTATGGGACAAGGGGAGGGGGGGAGACACTATGGGACAAGGGGAGGGGGACACTATGGGAGAAAGGGAGGGGAGACACTATGGGAGAAGGGGAGGGGGGACACTATGGGAGAAGGGGAGGGGAGGAGACACTATGGGACAAGGGGAGGGGAGGAGACACTATGGGACAAGGGGAGGGGGACACTATGGGAGAAAGGGAGGGGAGACACTATGGGAGAAAGGGAGGGGGATACACTATGGGACAAGGGGAGGGGGGAGACACTATGGGACAAGGGGAGGGGGGGACACTATGGGATCAGAACACTAATGGACAAGGGGAGGAGGGGTTAAAGAACACTATGGGACAGGGTAGGAGGGGTTAACAATCACTATGGGACAGGGTAGGAGGGGTTAATCACTATGGGACAGGGTAGGAGGGGTTAACAATCACTATGGGACAGAGGAAAGGGGGGTTAAAGATCATTATGGGACAGGGGAGAAAAAAAAATATTCTGAACAAACTGTCCCATAGTAAGAAACACTATGGAACAGTTTGTTCAGAATATTTTTTTTTCTGGGTTTCCTACTCTAAAAACTAGGTGCGTCTTATGGTGAGGTGCGTCTTATGGAGCGAAAAATACGGTAGGTAAGGTTTTCTGACAATAGTCTAATGTTTGGATATGTATACTAATGATCTATAACATAACTTGTATTTTTGTGTCCTAAATACTGGGACCAAAGTAATATTCATGTTATTAAAGCACTTTATCAGCCCATTCTGTAGATCAACAGAAAAGCAATAACCTTTTATCCAGGGACTAAAGACAGATCATTTTAGTCAAAGTTACAATATTACTGCAACTCTGCACATCTAAAAGGCAACAGACAAGTTTTACTAAACACTCACTGGCACTCTTGTACCTATAGTGTTGGCCACTATTTGCCAGCTTTTTTTTAAATTAAGTTGAGTAACTCATTGGAAGTTTTCAATCTGACTAGCATTGACCTTGCTGCAATGTAATGTGTTTGATGAATCCTTGTGACTATTGACCCAGAGTTTCCCATTTAAGGCATTAGTAAGTAAAAGTCTGAATTTAGCACAAAAGCCTGAATTGCATAAGCTTTCCAAATGATTAAATCTAGTTATGAAACTTTCAAATGATTTATCTACAGAAGTCACCATTAAAGTCTATGGGTATTTTCGTAGATGAATAGTTTAGAGAGTTTTTCTAAAAGTAATTAATCATTTCGAAAGCTTATTAAATCGAGGCCAAACATTCTTAAAATGTATTTTCATATATACAACAACTGTACCTACAGGGTCATCTTTTTCTTTTGTAAGTAAACCCATATTCTAAAAAATACATATGAATGGGACAATGTTAACACAGACTATTTGTGGGCAACCATTAAATTGGTAAGGCTTGCAAATGTCATGCTTTCACAATCTCTTTTAAGGGATTAATGTTGATATGTGACTAAATGATTGTACCTTTGTGCCAAAAAATACTATGCAAGTGGGTGCTTTAACCCTTCTGCTCTTATGCAAACCACTTTGTGCTGACATGTGTCTATTACTTGTGTATATAGAATGTAGTGTAAAAGAGGGTGTACTTTCGGAAGCATTCAATACAACAGAAACCTTTCACATGATAAGAGCATTTCACACACCTGCTGGCAACATGCTCCAACCTTTGTTTTTGTACTCCTGACACGGAGGGGCTTTGCATTAGTTTTGGGGATTGTGATATTCCAGCTCGTGGTACAGACTGAGATATAGTTTGGATCCTGCTGCTTTTACTCCCTGGAGATTCAAAATTCACCACACTTCCATTCTTCCTCGGTGTGGAGGATCGCACAGAAGATTCCTGACTGGTTATATCACTGTCTGCTTCTTGCTTTTTGTCATGTCCATCTTTATTTTGAAACCGAGCTGAAATCAGATTTTATATATTAAAGGAATCCCTTCTTTATTTTGAATATACAATAGATACCATCCTTTACTTTGCTACTATGAAAGATTTAACCTTTGGCTTTCATTAGTAATAAATCACTTCACATTCATATTATTCAGTGCATTAAATGTAAACTAAATTAATTGTGAAAATGCCAAATTTTCAACAGATTTCAGGGTATAGACAAATCTTTTTACCCAATTCAACTACTGAAACACATGATTAATGTGTTTGACAATTTGAGGAATTCCTTGGACTTCTTCAAGGCTCTTAAAAGGTAAAGTATGCCAACTGTTTTTTAAATATGTTTTATACATCTACACTTTTTTAGGTTGGTCTTTGATGTCTTTTAATCAACATATGAGATGACATTAAAACAACATGTCATCGCTAGCCATGGAAATGGTGGGCTTAAGAGGATGCATGGAATAGCCTTCCAGCTGAGGTGGTAGAAGTTAACACAGTAAAGGAGTTTAAGCATGCGTGGGATAGGCATAAGGCTATCCTAACTATAAGATAAGGCCAGGGACTAATGAAAGTATTTAGAAAATTAGGCAGACTAGATGAGCCGAATGGTTCTTATCTGCTGACACATTCTATGTTTCTATGGTTGAAAAAAATGTAATTTGTTTGGGCTAATTTTTTTTTTTACAGTTTGGGGGGAGGATGTGTCTGCCCCGGCAACATGTAACCTAGGTTATGACCTAGGAATATCCTTCTACGTGGAATTATACACAATTTACTGAATAGTATTTCTCGTAAATATTAAGAAGCATTATTTTTCACAAAACGTATTAGGAAAAAACTGGAACATTATTTACTTAATATCTAAACTTACCCACAGCCAATTTAATAACTTTTTTCTTGTCCTCAATTCTTTCCTGGCATAGACAGAAGACAAAGAAAAGATAAGACATCAAATATGCATCTCAGATGTTTTTATTTAGAATTGCGTTTTCTCTTTGGACTTACATTCTGGAGCTGTGCTCTTAGTTGGTTGTTGGTGAATTTTAGTGACCGTGCAATGCTCTGAAGATAATAAATTAGCATACTGAAATGGAAAGAAATATACATATATTAAAATAAGTAAAAGATAATTATATTCTAAATCAGTTTTTCATATTCAACAATAACCTACTAGGGTCTGGATTTCGTATTTTTAGATAAACATTTCAAATGATTTATCTAGAGAAGCCACCATTAAACTCTATGGGAAATTCTGCACATAAATCATTTGAAAAGCTTTTAGAAAAATATAATATCAAAGCTTAAGTCTGGTATTTTGACTTACAGGTATTGCGGTGTCGAAAAATATTTTAAGACAAAACAATGTTAGTGATTTTATTTTAAGCAGTGAATTGTTGTTACTTCTGTTGTTTTTCCAGGCTGTGCACTGGACACGATGACACCATTGACGCTCTTGGTTATGCAAGCATTAATGCTCCACAACAGTATATATAAGCCCATATGGTAACTGAACTACCTCAGAAATACCAGAAAATTCACTAATAGGGGGCATTCACTGTGGTATATTTTAGTTTTGTGATATGGCTAGTATGATCACGGGCCGTCTCTCTCCCTTTAAACTGACGTTGAAGCTGTTACTGTTACTAGTCAGACGTTCCAGTCTTTTCCCTATAGTTGTTCGCTACTCAGACTTTGTAGCTATTCCTCATTTTCCTTTTTTATGACCCTTACCATAATCTCGCTATGTAAAAACTTCCCTGTTCCACTCTGGATTTCCATGGATTCCTAGGATTCATAATTCTCCTGTGGGCTATTCCAGCCTGGATTAGTCCCTATATTCTGTTACTGTTCCACATGTTTATATTGCAACAATACTTATACTGTCACAGAATGAATGAAATACTGTGATTACATTACATGTCAATAAATATCAGATGTGAGAATGTATATGGCTGTTGATGAGTTGTTGGTGAGGTTGAAGTGATCACAATCACACCGTTTTGAAATCTTTTGACTCTGCTCATAATCTGTGGAGAGGGTCTTGTATTTTACGCTAAACTCTGAGATTTCAGGAACCATCTCTAAAGCATGTGTTTAATTTATCTTCAAACCATATCCTTCTGTCAAAAAACAAAATACTGGCTCTTCCTTAAAGGGACACTGTCATTTCTCAGGATTTGTAATATTATGTTTACTTATCTCAAACAAATATGTATTTGTTAGATGTGAAAAATAACATTAAATGTAGCAAACATTACACTTTATCCTGCAACTGGGTGCCTCTACCTCAATTGTCTGTCAGTCATTGTTATAAGCATTGTCCTTTGCACTTGGCAGTCAGTGTAGAAAAGCATGCCGAAAACAGGAGAAATTAAACAGATATGTTGCTATTTCTACTCCTCATTTGCATTGTTTACCTTAGCTTTGCCTTGACTAAACTGGATTATGGTGTAACCTACTAAATCTCCAATATACATTTGAAATAAAATGGGGCATTTCATGAAAACAAATTAACAAATGTTATAGGTCGTTCAATAATGTACATTTCACGAAGTGAAAATTACATTTAAACCAAAGCATTCATTTGCAACATGATCGGATCAGTAATACTCACAAGAGGAGAAGCAAAGCTGGAACAACCACTACTGGACTGCTTACATAGCTCATCACTGTGTTAAACCAAGCAGGAAAATCAGTTTCAATGGTTTCTGAAATAATATCATAAATTTTCTCTTGCCCACTGCCGAGATAAAAGACAGAGAATACTGATGTACTAATTATGTTTAAAAGGAGAGTGGAGTTTGGTTGAATAATTCATTTTTTGGCTTACGATAGACCAGTGAGGATAATATAAGACTCCATGGCAAATGCAATATAAAAACCAAACGTTTATCAACATTACATTTTAAGTACTGTCAAAATTTGAGGCTTTCTGTAGCTTCCCGCATGGTGGGCCAGTTACAGAGATTAGCCTCGCGTGTTAATTTCCACATTAGTTCTTGGGGAGCAGCTATGGCTGTAGTAGTGTCAATATAGAATGGAGATACAGCAAACATGTAAAGAAAAAAACACTATAGTAGTGTAATACTGTTAAATTAAGTATGTTATAAATATCAACAGGCATTCGAACCTTGTCAGAAGTCACCTCCTCCATCAACATTTATCACGAAGGTGGCTTACTCAGGGAATTTAACATCTACTGGTCTATTGCAGATAATTTAAAATATGGAAAATAAATGTATCACAGATATCTTCAGGCAATCAAACTTCGGCAGAAGTCACTTTCATCTTACGAGTTTTATTGCAATCAGGGCTGGACTGGGAAGATAATTCGGCCCGGGCATTTTCTAATTACAGCGGCCCACTACAAAGGGGGCGGGGCCAGATAGGGTGTGTTTTGTCATCCCCAATGACAAGCACGCCCCATCACAAAGTGAGCATGTTGGTTCAATGCTCTTCCAGGGCAGACCATGTGCAGAGCTCTGCTGAAGAGCTCTAGCATGAGAAAAAAGCCCTGTATTTGTTCTGCATAGCGCAAGCAAATTCAATAACATGCTTGCACTGTGTTTGCTTGCAATTTGTCTCTGGTGTCTCCATAGTTGGGATACCAGGAGACAAAAATGCTAGGAAAGCATATTGTGCAGTGTGTGTGAGGGTGCTGTATGTGTGTGTGTGTAAGGGGTGTAGTGTGAGTGCGAGAGGGGTGCAGTGTGTGTGAGGTGTGTAGTGTGTGAGTGATGGGTGCTGTGTTTGCGTGAGGGTGCTATGTGCGTGTGAGGAAGCTGGTGCAGTGTGTGTGTGTGTGTGGGGGGGTACTGTAAGTATTAGGGGTGCAGTGTGTGTGTGCTGTGTGTGTCAGGGGTGCAGTGAGTGTGTGCTGTGCATGTCAGGGATGCAGTGTGTGTGTTAGGGGTGCAGTGTGTGTGTGTGGGTGTGAGGGTGCTGTAAGTGTTAGGGGTGCAGTGTGTGTGTGTGAGTGAGGGTGCTGTGAGTGTGTGTGTGTGTGCTGTGAGTGTTAGTGGTGCAGTGTGTGTGAGTGTGAGTGAGGGTGCTGTGAGTGTCAGGGGTGCAGTGTGTGTGTGTGTGTGTGTGCTGTGAGTGTCAGGGGTGCAGTGTGTGTGTGAGTGAGTGTCAGGGGTGCAGTGTGTGTGTGTGTGTGTGTGTGCTGTGAGTGTTGGGGTGTAGTGTGTGTGTGAGGTGCTGTGAGTGTTAGGGGTGCATTGTGTGTGTGTTGTGAGTGTCAGGGGTGCAGTGTGTGTGTGCTGTGAGTGTCAGGGGTGCAGTGTGTGTGTGTGTGTGTGTGTGTGAGTGAGGGTGCTGTGAGTGTTAGGGGTGTCTGTGAGGCTGATGTGAGTTAGGTGATTATTTCCCCCCTCCCTGCTTACCTTTAGCCTGTGAGGGTGGGTGGGGGGTCCTGCTGCTGGGGCTGCCATCCATCCCTGGTGGTCCTAGTGGTGAGTGAACTCTAGCCTGTCAGGCTAGAGTTCACTCTCACGAGACCCGGAGCGTTGCCATGGCAACGCTCCGAAGCTCGCGCGAGGAACCCGGCGGAGCTGTTAGTTAAAGCTCCGCCGGGTTCCTCTCCTGGCAGGCTGGCTCCCTCCCTCTCTCCCCCGGCGGCCGCAGTATTCTGCATGTGGGCCGGTGAGGGAGATCTCTGACCACGAGAGTGCAAACCTACCTACCAGGATCACAGCAATCATGACCCACAACTGCACCTTCACCTTTTTTTCTAGTTTTACTGGATTAATTAGTGTCTCAATCTGTCTGGCGGATACACCTGAACTAGTAAAAAGGCCACATATTCTGTACAAATGTACTGCTGGTTGGTTTTGAAGAACAAAATAGAGATTTGCTTATGATGAAAGATTTCTTTAGAAAAGAAAAACCTATGCTAAAAATTCCCAATAAGGAATGAATATAAAACAAATGAAGGACAAAATATCTAATGAGATTTTTCTCAAAGCATATTGAACAGTTTTAATTAAAGGAACACTACAGGAACACCATTTAGCCCCACTGGCCCCCTATTGTCCTCTTTAATATAGTAAAAGCTCACCTTATTTCCAGCGCCACGTGGGTCTGCTGGTGCTGGCTCTGCCCCGATCTGTCTACTTGACTGACATCACCAGAATTGAGGATCTCAGCCAATCACAATACTTTTCCATAGGAAAGCATTGGATTGACTTAGATTGTCAATTCTAATTATCTCTGTCAAGGAATTGGGTGGGGGCGGAGACAAACATTGCCCTGAAAATCAGTTCACACTGCGCAGCACTGACCCAGGAAGCATATCTAGTGGCCATCTGAGGAGTGGACACTAGAGGTGTTCCTAGGTTGTAATGTAAACACTGCCTTTTTCTCTGAAATTAGCTGTAGTTATTCTGGTGACTGTAGTGTACCTTTAAGAAATATAAAGACGTTAAGAGTTATCATATAATTGCTGAAGTCTTTTGCTGCTGAAGAATCACTCCAATTACAGTACATATACAAGGGGCTGCACTTCGGCTTGTAAGTATGATAACCTAAATATATATTTTAGACACATAAACTTATATATATTTTAGACACATTCTGTACAAAGTTAGTATATGAAATTAGGACAAAGCTGATAATGTTATAGCTTACCTAAAAGGACCACAGTTTATGGACGGCTTATACCTTACTATTGAGAAGACAGTTGGAAGCATGCAGAGAAACAGCATGAAGAGTAGCATAGCCAGGTAGAAATTATTAGATCTGCAATAGAAATACAGATACATTACATTTTCTAACATGGACTTTCCATACCATTCTCTTCTCATATCACTATATATCTAAAACCTCCAAATGCATAATATCCAGTGCCACTTAAAGGAACACTATAGTCACCTAAATTACTTTAGCTAAATAAAGCAGTTTTAGTGTATAGATCATTACCCTGCAATTTCACTGCTCAATTCACTGTCATTTAGGAGTTAAATCACTTTGTTTCTGTTTATGCAGCCCTAGCCACACCTCCCCTGGCTATGATTGACAGATTCTGCATGAAAAAAAAAAATGGTTTCACTTTCAAACAGATGTAATTTACCTTAAATAATTGTATCTCAATCTCTAAATTGAACTTTAATCACATACAGGATGCTCTTGCAGGGTCTAGCAAGCTATTAACATAGCAGGGGATAATTAATTAAACAGAACTTGCAATAAAGAAAGCCTAAATAGGGCTCTCTTTACAGGAAGTGTTTATGGAAGGCTGTGCAAGTCACATGCAGGGAGGTGTGACTAGGGTTCATAAACAAAGGGATTTAATTCCTGAATGGCAGAGGATTGAGCAGTGAGGCTGCAGGGGCATGTTCTATACACCAAAACTGCTTCATTAAGCTCAAGTTGTTCAGGTGACTATAGTGTCCCTTTAAGGGAACACTCTGAGCACCAAAACAACTTCATCTAAATGAATAATGCTGTGGATGCAGTGGTGGGGATTATCAATATCAATTTATATAATTCATTCAAAGATTCGGTGTCACAATGTAAAGTTTAGTGTTGGGCATTGGATGTGATAAAAGGGAGGGATTTTGGAAAGACTTGAAGGAACACTGTAGAGTTAGGAATATATATCTTTATTCCTAACCCTACAGTCACATCAGGCCCTCGTAAGTGCAAAAATAAGAAAATGAAAAATTTTCAATTTAGTTACTCACCTTATCTCCATCTCCGAGTCTCCCTTTGTGCTGTGACCTCCTCCTCCTACAATTGCTCCATAGATAATTATTGTATTCAATGATTCTCCATGGCTGACCATGACGGCAATGACATCACAGTATGTATTGGTATGAGAGACAGGAGTCTTACATCCTCGCTTCCAAGGCTTCTAATGAGTTAAATAAAGGGTTTTCGGGGAGTAGGACATGGATAGAGGGGAGGGCGGCAGGCTCTATAACAACTTTAATAATATAAAGTTGTTAAAGTGCCTACATTTTCCCTATGAATCAATATATATGAAAGCAGCCATAAAATATAATCCTGGGGTGAAGTCTTTTTGCTACCTATCATCACCCCTGCAACCAACTATTGATTTCCATCTCTATTGCATGGTGTTCATATACAATATTGAATGGCACTACAAGTTGTCTAGTTGCATGCCTGTGACACAGTATCTTACTAACCTTGAAGCTCTGAAAACTTGCTGATGGGGAACATTGCAAGTCAGCACTGCCCAGCTTCTTAAATACATCAGTCCTATCAATTTGAAAACATTGAACGCTGGTAGACAGGGAGAAAAAAAGGCTCCCATCCTACAACGAGAACATTTAGATTTATAAGTTAGTCTGACAGAACACATCGGTAATTGCATTTCAAGCTGTTGAGAATGTTATGCTTGGGAACATTTGCCCTTCATCGAAATAATGTTATAGTGTTTATATAATAATCATTTCTTGAGATGTAAATACCAAACAAATAATTTATGTTTATCATTACAGATGCACTAAGCATTTTCAGACACAGTAGTAAAGATGTTCTGGATAATAACAGGGAATTTAAGCATTTTAGCATTGTAATTTACACTGTATGGACAAACGTATTGGAAAACACCCATTGTATTGTATTCATGTGTTTAAATCAGATCCATTGCAATGGGTGTATCAAATTGAACACCTAGCCTTGCAGTCTACTTTTACAAACATTTGTTTAAAAAGTGGGTCGCTCAGAAGAGCTCAGTGTATTCAAGAGTGGTACTGTTATAGAATGCCACCTTTGCAATAAGTCAATTTGTGAAATTTCATGCCTGCTAGATACTGTAACGATATCTTACCTCTCTCCTCCGGACCCGCGCAGCATTACTCCAACTTCCAACCCTTCCGGGAGGCAGCGTAACTTGTCGGCCGCTGGCCACTCCACACATGCCCCCTCTTATGATGCGACGCATGCGCGTTGACTTCATAACGACTATGCCACAAAAATTCAAACTATTCCATGCTCCCTGACATTTTGGGGGCATGGAGTTAAAGCTACAGACGCTCCACTATAAAAGGGCGCCTTTTGTTCTTGTTCAGTGCCCTATTGTGGTTCTTTTCTTGGTTCCCTCTAGTGCTTATTGTTTTCTCCATTTGTCTCTTCGTATTTTAACCTGGCTTGCCTTCTCAACTACTCTCCTCTCTGGTATCCCGACATGGACTGGTTTTATCGTTTCTCCGATTCTCTGTAATCCTTGACTTCAGCTAGTTTGTTTGTTATTTCTACTCTCTGGTATTCTCTGTCTCTTGACTATTTTCCTTGACTATTCTATACGTTGAACCCGGCCATCCTAAGGTCCGGTAATACGTCTCCTTGATAGGTTTAGCTCTGTGTGTTTGGGTCACTACCGTGACAGGTACTCCACGGTCAACTCTAAGTGGTATTATTGGAAAGTGGAAGCATTTAGGAGCAGCAGCAACTCAGCCATGAACCGGGAAACCACATAAAGTCACAGAGCAGGGTCACCCAGTGCTGAGGCACATGGTGGGTAAAAGTTGCCAACGCTCTGCTGATTCCATACTTGAAGAGTTCCAAACTTCCACTGGCATTAATATCAGCACATAAACTGTGGAATGGGTTTCCATGGCCTATCAGCTGCATGCAAACCTCACATCACCAAGTACAATGCCAACTGTTGGATCGAGTGGTGTAATGCATGCCACCATTGGACTCTAGAGCAGTATAAACCTGTTGTGTGGAGTGACCAATTATGCTTCTCTGGCAATCTGATGGGTGAGTCTGGCCTGGCGTATGCCAGAACATTACCTGCCTGACTGCATTGTGCCAAATGTAAACTTTGGTGGAGCAGGGATAATGGTATGGGGCTGTTTTGCAGGGGTTGGGCTCAGGAGAATCTTAATGTTTCAGCATACTA
Organism: Pelobates cultripes; assembly: GCA_933207985.1. NCBI lineage: Eukaryota > Metazoa > Chordata > Amphibia > Anura > Pelobatidae > Pelobates > Pelobates cultripes. Next base: position 81,451,062 of record OW240914.1, on the reverse strand, counting down.
AGACATTTTGGACAATGTAGTGCGTTGGGGAAGGCCCTTTTTTATTCAAGCATGACTGTACGCCAGTACACAAAGCAATGGTGGTTGGATAAGTTTGGTGTGAAAGAACTTGACTGACACGCACAGAGCCCTGACCTCAACCCCATCAAACACCTTTGGGATGACCTGGAACAGTGATTGAGAGCCAGGCTTTTTCATCCAACATCAGTGCCAGACATCACAGATGCTCTACTGGATGAATAGGAAAACCTTCCCATAGAATTACTCCAAAATATTATAAAAAGACTTCAAAGAAAAGTGGAAGCTGTTATAGCTGTAAAGGGGGGACCAATGTCTATGTTTTTAGAATGCAATGTCATAAAAGTCCCTGTTGATGTAATGCTCTGATGTCCCGATACGTTTGTCTATATAGTATATATGTTGGCTGAACATAATGCTGCAAATTGCTATTTCTGTTACAGGGACTGGAGTACAATTTTCTGCACATATTTATGTAATAGTCTGCAGAACCCTGTGTTAGTAGAATTGTATACAATACATTTATTGTTGTTTAGCTGTTGGTAAAGGGTGACATGAAGATCTTTTGATCATTTCTAAATTACCTTTGAATTCATAAGAATGAATGTCATTTTATCACTGGCCATACTGCCACTGTATGGATTAGGATTGGGATTATCATGTTAGGATTAGGTTGCACTTGAGATTAGTGTTTTATTTGTTTCGGAGGAATTTCGAGTGAGAGTTAGTTTTAGGGTTTTTTGGGGGGCCTTGAGTAAAGTTGCATGAGTAAGGGATGAGGAAAAACAGAGTTACAGTTTGGAGGGTTTAGGGTTAGGCTTTGGTTCTGGTTAGGTGTATCGGGTTGATTTACTAAAAATTTCTATGGACTTTAACATTTTTCAATAATGCATGCTATTTTAATATTAACATTATAGAGGGAATCAGTCAAAAGTATAGCTAGACAAGTGCCTCTCACCTCCCAAACAGCCTGTGGTCCGTGTACATTTTTGACTATATATGCCCCCTTACGCTCAAACTGACCCATGGCATTACAATTTTGTTCCCCACTCCTTCCTCAAAAGAATATACATGAGTACCCATATATTACTAGCCAATTACAAAGATCAAATTACCCATACATACAGAATTAGTCATTCATCTAGACACACACATATAAGCCACTCATATACATACATAATTTACCAAACCCCAAACTAATAAGAAGTAAATTAGTACACAGGTGCATACAGACACATATAAAAAGCCACGCAGAGATCCACACTAGCACATACAAGGGTACATTACAAGTCAACATCAGCACCTGATCAATAACATATTCTGACTTTTGTCCAGAATTATGAAGCAGTTTCCAAAATCCACTGATCATTTCACTGCTGGTAATGGTACTAAAGCCAGAAAGCTAATGTTTAAAACAGAGTCTAACTTCTGATTTATCTGTTGCTCTCCCAATGTCAAGCTTCATATGCTAAATTAATCAAATTCACACAAATGTATATGTCTATCTTTGGTTGGTGCGATTTCAAATAAATTTCAGTGCACAGTAAAGACCTTTTCATATAACGCAAATCTGACAGTGCTGCTTTAAATTTGAGTATAGGTACCCTCGTCTATGCAATACAAAGATATATTCATATATAATATAAAATTAAGTTCTACCAAAAACATCTAACTGTCCCGAGGTCACGCTTCACAAGGACTTTAGCTTAGGACTTCTTTCTTTGGCCCATCTAGAAACAGTTGATTGTTACCAAGATCGTAACTAGTACGATCCGGCTTATTGTGTTCTGCAGGCAAGTTGTGCTTATATAGTGCGCTGCCAGCTGCAGTGGAGGGGGGGGGAAGTAATGAGATGTAGGGGAGTTACGGAACGGTGGTATTCCCTACAAGGAATAGGAGCCTTGTTTCTTTTTTTTAGCAGTTATGACCAGATGTGGGTTCACCCTGTACATTTTGGAAGAAATTTCAACCATGGTTCCCAAATACCACGGTAAAGTGTATATTTATGTACAATAGATGAGTTTAGTTCCTCTAGGACTCTGATTCCACTTTGAGAATCCATTCTCTTATAAAAGGAGCTGCTTGTCTTTTCCAGAATAGGGGTATCAGTAGATTTGCTGCCATCAGCAGGTGGAATATCAGTATAATGGTGGGTTTGTACCTCTGAACTTCAATGATCCTGAATAGAAGGGTTTTGGGATCTAAGGGTAGAGGTACTGCCGTGATTATCTTAATGAGTTTCGTGATCTTGTCCCAGAATCGTTGGATAATGGGGCATGACCACCATATATGTGCTAGTGTGCTATGTGGCTGTTGGCATCTCCAGCAGCTATCCGGGGTAGTTGGGTGGAATCTGTGGACGTGAGTGGAGGAATAGTGCCATCTCGCTATTTGCTTGTAGTTGCCCTCTTGGATATTGGTGCTAATTGTTGTTTAGTGAATTTGTCTGAAAGTGGTTGACCACTCCTTTTGAGGCATTACAATTTGGAGATCTGAGGTCCATGCTCGAGTGTATTGGGGGCTCGTCTGCGTAGTTTTAATGTAGCATCATGCTAAATATGGACAGATGTTTATGTGAGAGTTTTTGCTTCATACAATAGGTTTCTAAAGTGGAGTGTGTTTGCGAGACGGTGGCTAGGTCGGAGTTGGATTTCAAGAAGTGGTTAAGTTGGTTATATCTAAATGATTTTTAAGGTTGAAGGTGTGTCTGTGGTTATCAGTTCTCTGAGGTCTGTAACATAGTTCCTAGTGTGAGATATGGTGATGTGGAAATTTGGCCCTATGTTGATGGTGTCATATCAGGGGTGAAGTGGGGATTTTGAGTCATTAGATATAGTGGCGATGGGTGTCCAACTAGAGATTTTAAGTGTCTGATCCCTTGCCAGCATTTCAGCGTTGGTATAATAGTCGTATGTGTACTATGTTGTGGTTGTATGAATATCTTCCCAGATTTGTGCCTCGGGATTGTGTATAGAGGCACCTGAAACATAGTCGCCTTGATATGTACCCATTGTTTCATCGTGTTTGGGTTGGACCATTCATAAATTCTCATTAGGAAAACTGCTTTTTGGAAGACTTCAATATTTGGCTGACCTAAGCCTCCCAGAGCTTTGGGTCTTGACAATATGTCAAATGGTGTCCTAGGGTGTTTGGAGGCCCATATGAATGTGGTGAACTGTTGTCTCATCTCTTTGAAAAAAGATTTTGGAATGAGAATTGGCAGCGCTTGCAGTAGGTAAAGCAGACGCGGGAGGTCATTTATTTTTAAAATGTTGATCCAACATTACAAACCAAAGTGGGCATATTCCATTTGGAAAGGTCATTAGAAATTTAGTGTATATGTTTGAATTAATGAATGGGTAAGATGTACTCCTAAGTATTTGATAGTGGCATTGGCCCAGGTAAAGGGAAAGTTAAGTTTAAGTTCAGTCTGAGCCGTCAGGGATACATGTAGATTCAGTATTTCACTTTTAGCAAAATTAACTTTGAAGTTTGATAGTGCGCTGTATGAATTGATTTCTGCACAACATGTGGCATAGTGCTGATAGGGTTAGAAATGATGCACAGGAGGTCATCAGCAAAAGCTGCTAGATTGTGTTCGGTTTGCACTTCTGTTATCCCATGTATGTTGGGGTTATCTCTTATGCCCTGGAGGAAAGGCTCCATATTCAATACAAACAGGAGTGGGGAGAGGGGGCACCGCTGTTTTGTGCCGTTTCTAATGTGCACTGGGCCTGATAGTTGGCCATGAATTTTTAGTTTTCCCGTTGGTTCCGAATATATTGCCCCAACCCCCATAGCCAATACTATCCAAATCCCATGGCCTGTAGTGTAGAGAAGAGCATTGATCAGTCCACCCTGTCAAAAGCCTTCTCGGCATCAATCGAGAGCAGTAAGCTCTGTTGTTAAGATATTGTATATAGATAGATCAGGTTCAATAGTTTGGTGGTGTTATTTTTTGCTTCCCTGCCCGGCACGAAACTGGCTTGATCAGGGTGGACCGGTGTCTGCATGAATGGGCGTAGGCGAGTGGCTAATTTTTGGTGAATAGTTTAAGGTCTACGCTTATCAGGTAAATAGGGTGTTAAGATAGTTGTAGATAATTGGAGCGTACCAGAGTGGTGCATATGGAAAGTTATTTTTACTGACTATTCCTATATCCATTGCCAATGTCCGCAGCTGGTGGGATAGCGCTGGGTTCTACGAGTGTGGATAATGGGACACTTAGGAGAAGTCAAATGCACAAGTCATATAGATATTAGGGTGTCGCTTGAAATTATGTGATCGGACGTCTGGATGTGGATTGTGGTGCTTGTCTGTCCAACATTTCAATATGGCATCTATTGGGCTCTGTCTACCAATGATGGTGTTGTGAAAGGTTGGGGTCTGTATTAGGCTGGATAGGTGCATACCAATCTTCCACCTGAACATCAGGTAAGTCCAGAGCTCCGAGGAAGGGGCATACAGCGATAAAGTGATCTTTGGTAGACAGCCATAGCTGAGGTATTGGCTTCGACCGTTGATTGCAGGTGTTGCATTTGGGAGAAGAGCAGGTCCCTGTCGTCTTCAAGGGATCTCACTCGCTCACCTACCTGGCGTATGTCAGTTCCCAGGGCCTCTAGTTTCTTCTGAAAAGACATTTCAAGTTTGTGTAGCATACTCTCCATGTCTCTTTTCGTCGGGAGGTTTGCCAATATTTCCCAGAGGCATGGGTCAAGTTGTGAGTGATAGGTGTCTGATCCCACCGGTCTTGACGGAGTAGAGCTGTTATCAGCTGCTCATCAGCAGTCATTGTAAAGCAGATTAGCTCCATTTCACAGCCTCCAAAGCACCAATGCAACTAGATGTAGGCATCTCGTTATAATATAGAATACTGTTATATCGTAATATATGATATTGTGAAATAGAATGCTTCCTTTAGGTATATTGGTTGGTGCCCATTTTATTAGTCTACACACCCTGATGTTATAAACGGTCTTTACCTCTGATTATGTAGTAGCATTGGCAGACTGAATGGGTGTTCCCCAACACGGTTATTTTAATTAGATATAGGGAATAACATGTTCCTTGAATAGCTGCACTCAAATCAACTAAACAAACAACTAAAAAATAAATTATGATTTAGAAGACTTGGTAAAATCCTTTTCAAGAATCTTTTTCTGCTAGATTTCTCTTCCTATAAATAATACGTACAATAAACACATACCAAATCATCCCTTGATTGTAGACCAGATGTAGAACATTTTCAGCAATTTTGAATTCACCATACTCTGGCTAAAAGTAGTGAAAATGCAAAATGTAAGCATATATTTTATATAATACATTTGCTTTCCTGGAAAACTCTATAGAGAATATCTTATTAACAATAATATACTATATAATAGATATACTATCCCATAAATAATGTATTATGTTTTCAAAAGGGCAGGGAGTACTATACTGGTGTATATACATTATAAAGTGATACAGAGAAATTCTGAAAAAATACAATGAACTAGTAACTATGAGGAAGTGTGACTCTGCTATGGTAGCGTCATTGAGGTGTCATCAGCCACCCAGTACTAGAATCCTGGGCTAATGTCAATTCTGTGCAAATTTTGCAGTGATACTCAATAATTGGCTGTCAATCGAATCTCTCAGCAAATAATTGGCTGTCAAATGAATCTCTCAGCCAATGAAAAGATAGCAACATCAGCATCCGGCTTCTGTAGCTCTGTAGAAGCTAGATGTCGCATACCCTGCCTCAGTGAAGACCTAGCACCCAGCAGGACTAAGTAAGAGGGCTGTAGTGGTTATAATGGTTGGAGTAACCCTCTAAGCAGAATGAGCACATTCATGTGGAATATACTGCCACCTGGAGTGCAAAAAGTGAAGTACTCATGGCTATATGAAGTTATAATGTATTTAAAGCCTGACGAAAAACAGATTTTATGTGTATGTCCTGAGATATCTAGAACATTTGAAATATGCTGTATTGTTCTACATTTTATTATGTTTTAAAACACTGATATGTGTTTTGTTCCACTGCGTAATTGTAGCAAGAAAAAAATCATACATTCTATAAACAGTAATGGTGATACATAGCAGGCTCCTGGTATACAGCTGTTATTACATTAAATTCTAGAAGGAAATTGAATTATTTGTCATCAGCTAGGTAAGATTTGAAAGATAAAACAACCTCATTACCATTAGTATTCTGTAATGATTGATTAATGATTTGAAAAAGCAATGAAGAAATCATTTACCAGGAATGTAATATTTGTAAGCATTACAAAAAAAACAAAAAAACAAAGCAAATCATTCTCCACTGTAAATGCACATTTTTTGCTCTTACACTAAATCACAGTTTGGCAACCTTCGGCACTCCAGGTTTATACATAACAGCTTGGATTCCAAGACAGTTTATTGCCAGTGAATTAATTTGAGATTTTTAGTTCATGATCAGCTGTAGAGTAACTGGTTACCTACTTGTGAACTAATCCACTCTGCAAATAAGTTGTATTTCATGCTTTCTGAATTGTACGTTGTTACATTGCATTGATTGTATCTCTCTATGTACTGGTCTGCATCTCTATTGAAAACTCTTTTTACATATGGTCTCAGTGTTATGTTAACATACTTACTAATGTTATATCAGAATTCTTGGTAATGGATCAAACCTGAGGTTTCACAGTTACTGTACAATGTCCAGGCCAACATTAAGATCTCTGTGTGTTGGTATTATTGTTTGTTTGGTACCACCTTCACCCTACTCATGTCTGCTCCAAAACCCATATTCTCCATCCATTATATTGGAAACCCTGACTATACTGGGCTTGTCATGTCCACCTTTGGCAATATGGGACACCCCCTTTTCTTAGACCATAATTTTTCTCCTTTTATCTACCATTGTATGTAGAAGATGATGAGTTCTGAGTCATGCTGAGAGCTACCAACTATGCATAAAAAATCGTACCACATCCATTGCCTAAACAATTGCAAATATAATTTCTATCTAATTTTAATATTTTTTCTTCACATACATTGTACTGTCTACTATTTTAAAAAACAACTCTCGATTAAATAGTCAGACATACTTACAAACTTGCTTTCTAAATCCCAGCAACAGCAATCACTCAAATAGCGTACAAAAAGGCCACGGAAGAAGTCGATAAGAAGAATACTTGCCACAGTAAAAATCATATCGATTATAGAGAGCTTTAACATCTCCTGCAATACAGACAGACTGGAATTACTTAAAGGAACACTATAGTCACCTAAACAACTTCAGCTTAATGAAGCAGTTTTAGTGTATCGATCATGCCTCTCAGGTTTTACTGCTCAATTCACTGCCATATGGGAGTTAAATCACTTTTGCTTCTGTTTATGCAGCCCTTGCCACACCTCCCCTGGCTATGATTGACACAGCCTGCATGAACAAAAAAACTGGTTTCACTTTCAATGAGATGTAATTTACCTCAAACAATTGTATCTCTTGCTCTGTAAATTGAACTTTAATCACATACAGGAGGCTCTAGCAGAATCTAGCAAGCTATTAACATAGCAAAGGATAAGAACATCTAAATTAAATAGAACTTGCAATAAAGAAAGGATGAACTTTAGATGACTCTTTACAGGAAGTGTTTAGGAAGGCTGTGCAAGTCACATGCAGGGAGGTGTGACTAGGGTTCATAAACAAAGTGATTTAACTCATAAATGGCAGAGAATTGAGCAGTGAGGCTTCAGGGGCATGTTCCATATAACAAAACTGCTTCATTAAGCTAAAGTTGTTTTGGTGACTATAGTGTCCGTTTAAGGATGGAATTATTCATTTGCTCCAAAACCTATGATGATATGTTGTCTTACTCTTACCTGTCCAACATAGGTCTCCCAGCATTCACTTTTATGAAGTGAGGTAACTGAGACAACGGAGGAAGTTGTCTGGTTACTTAGTTGCATGGCTTTTGTTATGTTTTGATCCAAATCCAAAGCCAGAGTAGAGTTTCCTTGTTGCTCCAAATCGGGACTTGCTGTAGATAAGATGGTTAATGCTGTTGTGGCGAAAAGTGGAGCGGAATCTATAGATGTGTCATTGCTACTGTTCTGAAAGAACAAATAGAAAACTATTACTGCCTACTCACAGAATAGCCAGCAGAAAACACATATTAATATTAATTAGTACTATTACTGTAACAAAAATAATAAGTTCAAAGTTTTTTAAACTTGGCAGTGACTCTGAATATAAGTTAGCTGAAATTGGAAGAGCTCATCAACTCTTCATACACATAGAATTCAAATCTAATTAGAAGTTTTTATTCAGTTAATACCAAATTCAAAAAGCATGAATCTTTTTGCATCATAGGTTGATGCTGGAGACATTCTGGAGACATTCTCTAGGGATATTGATACATGCTAGCACCTTCCTTCTTGATTTTTGGGAGCACAGTCATGCTGTGAACCTTTCTTCCTACATCATCTAAAATGTACTTTAGTGGATTGAGACAACTAGAGGAATCTGAAGTCACTGTTTGCAGAACCAGCTCAAGATGATGCTTTGTGATAGACCAAATATAATGATAAATAAAATCCCTCTTTACATCACCAACACCTATTCTAATGTGAAAGCTGTCAACATCAAGACAATTTATAAACAGGGCATCTTAGGTCACCCCATCCAAAGTAGATTCAATAAAGAAACATTTATTATGAACAGAAATAGTTACTGTGCGTACATAAAAAACATTATAAACACATTTTACACCAGACAGATAAAATAAGTAGAAAATTATCAGCAAACCCTAATACTAACTGTACTAGAAAAGTACAATTAATTCTGTTCCAAGATAGGTTTTGATAAGAAAAATGAAAGTCTACTAAAAATTTGATCTTGCTCTGACAATAGATTATAAAATTCTGTATGTTTCATCAGAGATTCTACACACTTTTCTTCATAGCCTGGCCCTCCTGAGGTAGGAGGGGAGGGGGTACAGCAATTCTAGTTTTATGATGGGCAAATAATGTATTCCAAAACCTGGCTAAAAATTTACTTTGCTATATACTTATGTAGAGATGCTTCTGATCTCTTTGTAACTAGGCCATATTATCTTTGGGAATCCAGACAATTAATTTGAGACCAAACATGACATAAAAAATGCCCCAAAATCAAAAATAGCATTGAAAATAACTTTCAAACGTTTAGCGAATGACCCTTTATTGAACTCACAATATACATTGTAAGTGTGGTGTTATTTGTCACGCTCTCCCCAACAGCTTATCTGATCTGGGTAAGGTCTGGTAATAAATATCACTTGATCTCATGGTTCAGGGAACTGTCATAAATTCCTCTATACTATTTGTTTCACAAACAGGAAAAAAAAAACATTGATTGCTATACCATTTCAGGGTATTCTTCAGCCGGCAACAAGATTTAAACCACTGCTTGCAAGACACAATTCACCTCATAGGGCTTAGTTATTAACCCTTAATATGCTATAATCAATTATGCCACATCTACAGGGAAATTATTCCATTCATCCAGTACATGCATCACATTAGTGAACCATATTTTCAGAATGAAAAAATGAATACACACCACATTAATTGAAAATATCTTTGCAATGGACAATGAATCATGCCCACTGTGCATGACAAGTACTAGTACCTTTATAAAGTGCATTAAATAATTACATGCACAAAACACTGTAAACTGTCATACTCACACTCATGATATTGACTTTGTCCAGTAGGGCAATTATTAAACTGTAGAGGTTTCCCAGATATAACACAAGAACCCTGAAAACCAGATTAATTATCCTGTTAAAAAGTCAGTCTTCTATTATAAGTATTGGACACAGACTATATATTTTACTGCCTCTTACCTTGCAAGCTGAAATCGTAATGTAGTTCTGGGATGGTACATTTCCAATGCAGCAACAAGCTCAAAAGCTGACGGAGCAATCATGGTAATTAGCGAGACAACAACGCTCACCTATAAAAAGGATACCTTTTTAATAGAATATTATTGGAATTATCTACTGAACGATTACACAGCAGCTTTGGACAAATAAAATGTATGGATCAATATAGTCATAGGGAAACCGATTACTAATGGAACAAATTTACTAAAGCAGTCTACACCATGATTCTTCAACTCTGTTCTTGAGAGCTCTAAAGCGTGTATGAGATATCAAAATAGAGCTTGCAAATGGATCACTTTTTAATATGTTTCAGTAACTCTCTGGCTAGTGTCAGTCATACATATATCTAAAGGTCTATATTGATTAACAAAATAATTTGTTTTAATTAATAGAATGTATTTTTAGAATTATTATAGTCTTCAGAACATTGATTGAAATGGAAACAAATGACATACAAAGTACTTGTACAATTTAAATCAGTATGACCAGATGACCACAAAATCAAAGAAACTTAGTTCCTTGTCATTGCTGACAGTGATGTAATTAGATTTTACTGGTCATGCGAATTGTAACTACATGGTCTGTACTCTGGTGGTTTACTTTGAGAAGATGGTATAGGTACGCTCTCATTAGCATTTAAAGAAACACTATAGGCACCAAAACAACTTAAGCTTAGTGAAGCAGTTTTGGTGTATAGATCATGCACCTTAGGTTGCATAATCTGCCAGTCCGTCTACTTACATTATGTTTTTACATGGTTACATATTGTTTGGCACAGTTCCAGCCCAGTGAGAGGCAATGCAAAGCAAAACAAAACCAACAATGTGCATACTCAAAAGAGTTGATTTACTAATTGGCAGATTTGCTAATTAGTAGTAAATCGTGAAATATTTTACATGAGTTTTAGAGTTACCAATTACTAGCCTGAGTCTGGGTACAACTTCTGAGCCTAATGCCCCACTTCCAGTGAATATTATTGTTCATGGTGTAAACATATTTTCATTATAACAATGGGACTGCACATGCCCTGGTCCAGGTATTGACTAGGGAACATCTAGCCCATCAGTTTTTTCATTACACTCCACCCAATGCAGGATTGAGGAAGGGGTAGGGGACATCCACTGTTTCCTTCTCAGTAGTAATTTCCCTCGACCTCCCACAAACACAGAGGAGGTAAAGAGGTCATTATTAAAGAACCCCTTAATAATGGGAATCTAGGTATCGAATGGCATTTCCCCATCCACCATGAATCAGTTCTCTCAATAGATGGTGTTATCTAACTATTTAAATGTTTTTCTCTTTCAACACCAGAAAAGAGAACAACACATGTGCCCAGTCAGCCTAAGCTAGGACTTTTATATGGGCCATCTAATTGAGATAATATTGGCAGTAAGAGTTTAGTAAACGTATCTAGCAGAAAATATATTGGACAAGGACAAAAATACTTTTACCTCATTTTTTTCCCAAAGAGTTAGTTCAGTTTTTGTACGTTCGAGTTTTTGGGATCTATCCACCACAAAATATATGATGTAAATACTGCCAGCAAGGGAGAGAAGAACTAGAATGTTTGCAAGGATCCGAAGGCTTATTGTGACTGCCCTAGGAATAAATGGTTACAGAAAGAACAGTAACATATGCAAATACAGAGCAGTTGTATACACTTTTTATTTTACATATTAGGAGAGCATAATCAATAATCATCATTAAAGATACATAATCCACCGATCAGGCACAACATTAAAACCACAGATAGGTGAAGTGGATAACATTGTTTACATTATTACCATGGCACCTGTCAAGGGGCGGGATATATTAGGCAATAAGTGAACAGTCAGTTCTTGAATTTCATGTTTTGGAAACAAACAAATAACTGAGTGACTTTGCCAAGGGCCAAATAGTGGTGTCTAGACGACTGGGTCAATGCATCTCCAAAACAGGTGTGGGGTCTTCTCAGTATGAGGTGGTTAGTACCTACTAAAAGTGCTGCAAGGAAGGACAATTGGTGAATTAGTTGATGCCAGTTCATGGGCACCCAAAGCTTATTGTTTCATGTAGGGAGCGAAGGCTAACCCATGTGGTCCGATCATACAGAAGAGCTACTGTAGCTCATATTGCTGAAAAACTTAATGCTGTCCATGATAGAAAGGTTTCAGAACACACAGTGAACCTCAGGTTGCTGCATATTGGGCTGATTAGCTACAGAACGGTCAGAATGCCCATGATGACCACTGTTCAGTGCTGAAATCTCTTTTAGTATGGACCTGAGCGTCAGAATTCGACCATCGAGAAATGAATGAAGTATGAATCATGTTTTTTGTTAGTTCAGGTGAATGGCCAGGAGTTTGTGCATTGTTTACTCAGGGAAGAGATGGAAGCAGGATGCATTTTAGGAAGACTAGTTTTTGGAGCCAAAATGCTTTAACTGCTAATAAAGTCTGCTTACTTGAAACTACTTGGTGTGTACAGGCACATTTTAATTAGGATATGGGGTGAAGGCAGGTCAATGGAGGCAGTGTTATGCTCTGGGCAGTGTTGTGCTGGGAATCCTTGGATACTGGCACTCATGGGAATGTTGGTTTGACACGTACCATCTTCCTAGAAACTGTTGCAGACCATGCACACCCCTTCATGGCAATAGTGTTCCTGGCTGGCAGTGGCTTCTTTCAGCAAGAAAATGCACCCAGCCACACTGTAAAAATTCCTCAGGAATGGTTTGAGGAACATAGTTACATAGTTAGCTGAAAAGAGACTTGCGTCTATCAAGTTCAGGCTTCCTCACATGTGTTTTTGCTGTTGATCCAAAAGAAGGCAAAAAACCTAGTCTGAAGCACTTCCAATTTTGCAACAAACTAGGAAAAAAATTCCTTCTTGACCCCAAATAGCAGTCAGATGTCTCCTTGGATCAAGCAGCTATTACCCCACTAATAACAAATGATATCCCTGTATGTGATGTTTCTGCAAGTATTTATCGAATTGCAGTTTAAACATCTGTATGTACTCTGACAAAACCACCTCTTCAGGCAGACAATTCGATATGCTCTTACTGTAAAAAAAAACTTTTCTTTGCCTTAGATGAAATCTCCTTTCTTCCAGCCTAAATATGTGACCTTGTGTCCTATGTATAGCCCTGTTTATGAATAGATTTCCAGATAATGGTTTGTACTGGCCCCGAATATATTTGTATAATGTTATCATATGCCCTCTAAGGCGCCGTTTTTCCAAACTAAAGGGATTTAAATTTTGTAACCTTTCTTCATTTTATTAATTTTGTAGCTTGTCTCTGCACTTTTTCTAGTGCCATTATATCCTTCTTTATCTTGCCTTTTGGGATGTGCTGTAACAAAAAATTCAATCTATAGATGCCAAATCTTGCAACTTGCAGGACTTAACATGGCTCTGTCAACTCCAACTTATCTTTCTCCTATTATTTCGTCTTCTATTCCTCATTTAGAATCTGTTCTTTTCTTTATTTCTGATCTAGTTCTCTTAAAAATATAAAACAGAGTAGGGACTATTTTGACTTATGTATTTTTGCTACACTTGACAATTTGTGACAAAAGAGTGGAGCTTAAGGCAAGATCCACTTCCTTTGTCAAGATAACAAAGTGTGCAGATTGCTTTAAGCTCCACCCTTTGTCATGATAGCCAAGTGTAGGAAAATACATGATACAAAGTATTTCCTACTATGTCTAATGTTTCAAAGATAACTATATCAGAAAGAAAAGAACAACAGATTCTGAAAGAGGAAGAGAAGAGAAAATTATAGGAGTAAGGCACGGTTGAGGGGACAGAGGCACTTTAAATAATCTACTGCTAATCTCTTGGCATTATAGCACATATTCAGAGGTCTTGTGGAGTCCATACCTCGGCTCGTCAGAGCTGTTTTGGCAGAACGAGAGGTAACCACACGATATTAGGCAGGTGGTTTTAATGTTGTGGCTGATCAGTGTATTGTTTTTACTTATCTTAATAAATTTTTTGAGAACTGCACTATTTTTCTTTTCTTGGTTCTATTTTTATAATACACTGCTCAAAAAAATAAAGTAAACACAAAAATAACACATCCTAGATCTGAATGAATTAAATATTCTTCTGAAATACTTTGTTCTTTACATATTTGAATGTGCTGACAACAAAATCACACAAAAATTAAAAAATGGAAATCAAATTTTTCAACCCAGGGAGGTCTGGATTTGGAGTCACACTTAAAATTTAAGTGGAAAAACACACGACAGGCTGATCCAACTTTGATGTAATGTCCTCAAAACAAGTCAAAATGAGGCTCAGTAGTGTGTGTGGCCTCCACATGCCTGTATGACCTCCCTACAATGCCTGTGCATGCTCCTGATGAGGTGGCGGATGGTCTCCTGAGGGATCTCCTCCCAGACCTGGACTAAAGCATCTGCCAACTCCTGGACTGTCTGTGGTGCACCGTGACGTTGGTGGATGGAGTGAGACATGATGTCCCAGATGTGCTCAATTGGATTCAGGTCTGAGGAACAAGCGGGTCAGTCCATAGCATCAATGCCTTCGTCTTGCAGGAACTGCTGACACACTTCAGCCACATGAGGTCTAGCATTGTCGTGCATTAGGAGAAACCCAGGGCCAACCACACCAGCATATGGTCTCACAAGGGGTCTGAGGATCTCATCTGTGGACGTTGGGCCCTCATACCACCCTCATGGAGTCTGTTTCTGACCATTTGAGCAGACACATGCACATTTGTGGCCTGCTGGAGGTCATTTTGCAGGGCTCTGGCAGTGCTGCTCCTGTTCCTCCTTGCACAAAGGCGGAGGTAGCGGTCCTGCTGCTGGGTTGTTGCCCTCCTACGGCCTCCTCCACGTCTCCTGATGTACTGACCTGTCTCCTGGTAGCACCTCCATGCTCTGGTCACTATGCTGACAGACACAGCAAACCTTCTTGCCACAGCTCGCATTGATGTGCCATCCTGGATGAGCTGCACTACCTGAGCCACTTGTATGGGTTGTAGACTCCGTCTCATGCTAACTAGAGTGAAAGCACCGCCAGCATTCAAAAGTGACCAAAACATCAGCCAGGAAGCATAGGAACTGAGAAGTGGTCTGTGGTCACCACCTGCAGAACCACTCCTTTCTTGGGGGTGTCTTGCTAATTGCCTATAATTTCCACCTGATGTCTATCCCATTTGCACAACAGCATGTGAAATTGATTGTCACTCAGTGTTGCTTCCTAAGTGGACAGTTTGATTTCACAGAAGTGTGATTGACTTGGAGTTACATTGTGTTGTTTAAGTGTTCCCTAGCCGTGTATATTGCATCACATATTTCCTTTCTTTTAATTCATGTTTTATGGAATAGGGGCTGAAAACATGAACTCGTATCTTGTTATCTTGCTTTTAGCATGAACTACAACAGCTTAAACATGAAGAAATATTTAGTGTTAGGTCAGAAAGCTCCCAAAACGTACAGTTTCAGTCCAATGGCCTTAGTCATGTAATCAGGGCTCAAAATATCATTTCCTAACACAGAACACAACATTTACAAGGTGTTGTGAAAGAATGTGTATTGATTGAGTCCTTGGGTGAAGGGATAGTGTGGATGAAGGTACAGTGCAAACTGGAATACAGGGGCATATCTATGTATGTTAAGGGCTGCTGTATGCATAAATGAGTGGGTATAAGTTGTATGCCAGGGTGCCTGTATGTAGATATGAATGTGCTGGGCATGTCTGTATGTAAATGTTTATGGAAGGTATATTTCCACACGCACATATAGGCATGTATACTGTTGTGTCAAAGTAAATATTTATGTGTGGTAGTGAATGCCTGTAGAAATATATGGAATGGAATATTGTCTTAATGTATGAATATATGTAAACCAGTCACTGTGTTATAATTTTCACAAAAAAACGATTAAGGAACAGCGCACACACAAAAATAAAATTTTCACTTGCAAAATGTAAGAATTCAAGTGGAAATTTTGAGCCTTGATGTAGCCATACATGACTTCATGCATTGAGTCAAAACCTTTCTTGAGGCTTCTGACCTTACAACGCTTACTGTGTGCTACAGCTGTTGTAGTCCATGCTTCTTTTTTATGCCCCTTACATTCATAACCTTCCATATAGTTATTTGTCATACTTACAGATTCTTACTTTTCCTTTTTTCTTGCTCTTCCAATATGGCTTCCTGTGTAGTGATAAAAGGAAAGGAGCATTTTTTTTTATAGACAGAACTTAAATATAATATTATGTCGGTACCAAAAATATGACAATTGTAATCAATATGAAACTCACTCTGATACTGTTAACTATGGCGGCCATTTTGCTCTCTGCAGCTTCTGGATTCCCAATGAGGTAGTCCCATGCACAGAAGATTCTCCAGCAGAAAGTATAGTTTTCATCAGATGCACTGGCCAAGCTTAGGCGTGAGTTCTTGGCCATTCTGAAAGAGTAAAAACAGATTTTGTCCTTTTCCATTTTATTTCTATTTCTAAAATAATCTATACACAAACCTAGTTGTGTACAAAAAAAGGAATGTATGCATACATAATAAACAAACAAACAAAAAAAAAAAATATATATATATAGTTTTAGGTTGTTGGTAGCAGGCTTCATCCACTTACTGGCTATGGGCTGTCACAAAAATGAATGACAGGAACCTGTCCCTCACCACCAAACTTGTAAAGGCTGGACTGTGTAGTTGATACAGGGTTATTTATATTGGGGAATGTGTAGAAACATGGGTTTAGGATGGTTTGTGCTGCTGGTCTTATTTACTGATGTAGTTAATGAGAATTAT
This sequence comes from Pelobates cultripes, assembly GCA_933207985.1. NCBI lineage: Eukaryota > Metazoa > Chordata > Amphibia > Anura > Pelobatidae > Pelobates > Pelobates cultripes. Next base: position 81,434,370 of record OW240914.1, on the reverse strand, counting down.
TATGTAAGTTATATATAAATATTTTTTCTTGTCTTTGTAATTGTAACTGTAATTCATTTAATCTGAATCCATAAGCATAACCCTGAAATCATACTTATACTCTTAGTGCCTCTGTTTCTAACCTATTATCTCAATGCCTTGAACCCAGATATCTGTTAACCCTAACCACTTACAGTTAAAATGTAGGAGACTTACTATGTACATCATAATTATGCCAAACAAAAGAAGACAAGACAGAAATGTTAGCACCATAGTGATGGCAGTGTCCAAATTGCAGCACTTAAATATCCCATCCCATTAAAATATGGGGGTAACCTGCTGGAATATGAGGAGGAGGCAATAGAAACATTAGATAGGAAACAATGTAAGTGTTAGTGGGAGGAGGAATAGAAGCACTATGCGGGGTGTGGAATGGAAATATGGATGAGATTGGAATGTTGGAGAAGAAGAAAAGTAAATGAAAGACAGACTTTAAATACGATTGGGGTACTAGAGATATGGTTAGTTGGGGTGAACTGTATATAGCATGTATACTGTTTTAAAAAATATAGTGAAGGGTAGACTTTGGGAGAGACATGTGCTAATCTATACAACTCAACCAAACACATTGCATAGATGATTAGTGTAACCAATAGTCTATATTTAGTGTTCATGTGAAGCTCCTGACATCAGCATATAATGTAACATACACCAAAACATATTACTTTCTTAACAGTGTGATGAAACTGTAGGCAAAGACAGCCATTCCAACCAGAAAATAAGCCAGTGGCAGGCGATACCCGGCTCTTCCGATCTTCCTTTCCCGGCCATAGTAACCATAAAACAACACAGAGTACTGAAGATAACCCTGCAGAAAAAAATATTACACTGTCAGTAGAGAGAAATTACTTTTGTAAATGTTATCTGTTTATAATTCTATCCTTACGTAGGCTAAATTGTTTAAATCTCGGAGCCGGAGGTATATTGTTCAGTTAGAATTATTTATGGAGATTATCCAATCAATATAAGGCAGAATGTACAATCTAGAAATAACTACATTTGTTATCTGAAGATTTTGTTATGTAATAACTGACTCCATAGATAGATTAGGTATAAAGAGTATAAATTGTGAATCTTGCCCCCAATGACCAGATGGTGTTGAGGTCCTGTGCTGATGGAAATTCCTTATCAGGGATTTTCTTATTGATTGTGCTTCCAAAAGGAGCTCCAGCTAGGATCTGATAAGAAGAAGATAACAGCAAAGATCAATCATATATAAATTCACAGACAGATAGGATATAGAAAATCAGAGTGTGAAATCCATATCAATTCTCCATGGCCAAGAAGTGTGCATCTGCTTGTTAAAGGATAAACGTGACAAAATTAAATCTCACAATCAAAAAGGATATATTAAAACTTGTTTGCAAAGCGAGATCTGATGGGGGAAAAAAATCATTTTTGTGAAGCTTCTGAAATGATAACTAATGAAGAAGCCTTCTATTGGTATAATGGCAAAGAACCACACTGAGGTCAAACATGAGAAAGAATTATTATATTGTATGATACGAATTGTCGCAAACATGACATGATAACTTTAAAGGACACATTAAGTACCAAAACAATACATCTTAATCTTGTTGTATATACCTTGTCCTAATGTTGGTGTGTGTACCTTGTCCTAAGTATAAACATTTCAGATTGTTTAAATGGTAACATTTCAATTTACCAGAGATTAGAGAGCCACTATAAGCACTTTCTAGTGGAGACTTTAAATAATCTAGTCTATTGTTATTTAGTGATTTAATAGTCAGAAATGTAGTGTAGTAAACAGAATACAGCCATGTTATATTGCCATGGATGAATAGTAACACGGTAGCGAATAAACAAACAAATAATACATCTAAACTACATCATAAACTTTCTTAATGAAAGATCTAACCTTGATCTGCCGTGTTTTTACGAATGATACAAAATGAAAAAGGAAGAGAGACAGGAGGTAAATAGCAGCAAATCAACCTGTGTCAGGCCTCATCACCTCAAGGACACGAGAATATAAGCGCTGGAATGTCCATCTATGTAAGTAGGCTGGGTTACAAAAGCCATAGCTGTCATAGCTTGCAGGGTGCCATAGATGGGTCTGGTGACTAATGCTATATTTCTTTTTTATATTGAGGTTAGAGGAAAGGGTCTGAAAAGACAACCATATATCAGCGTGATGTTTGTAGCAGCTGAGATGTCTGTAAATCAGCAGTCAACAGACGGATCCAGGCAGCGTGAAGCTATTACTGGCATTACATATTAGCATAATGGACTCGTGTGTTTTCAAATATCTGTGAAACTATTCTGTAATGGGTCCGCTCTACCAATACGTTTTATACTGTACAATTAAGCTCGCCCTTCGATTTTGTGAAAATACTTAGTGGTGAAAAATGCCTTTACCTCTGGTAATACAACAAACGCTCCAGTCAAGATTGTGAGGACAATGTTAATCCCAAACAACCACCTCAGGAAGATGAAGTAGGATGCCACTCCTGATCCAAAATGACCTAATACAAGACAATGTTAAGTGTTATTCTGATTCGAGAACCCACTGAATAGCATATATAAAGTCTACGTTCTGGAGTGGTACAAGAAGACTAAAACATGTTTTGAGAAGATTTTCTTTGAGCACCTGTTAGTGCTAGAAAAGTAAGCACTACTGCGATGAGTTGGCATCTCAGCTTCTGTGTATGTTATACCTGCAGTGTTATGTAATTGCACAGACTCAGCTTAATTCACAATATACTTTTAGTTACATTTTAAAAGCCAGCAGCTGGGTACCCTTTAACCCAAAGCACATGTCAATGCTAACTCTCCCTGCTTCATGTTCATCGCTTCAGTACTGAAGAAGTGGAAAAACCCTCTTTAAGTAACGTTGATGACCTGGATAAGAGGAAGCCTCAAAAGACTTAACATAAATAGATTTACCACAAACGAGGGGTTAAGAAAAATTGCCAACAAAGTACAATAAATTCTAGTATCTCCTACCTTTTTCTGATTGTTTTAAATTTGATTGTTCATTTGCCACTCAGCTTACACTTAATTGTTTGTACAAGAGAGGCCATTAAAAGCACAAGTAAACCTTTCACAAGATCTAAGAAGGACCTAACTGAATGAAGTACAAGCAAGTGAGTTTAAGGCTGAGACAACTGAAGAACCTTTCGAAAACCTATACCACCAAACACCACTACTAAATCACTACAAAGGTGATAACATTGCTCAATCTGTATCCATTATAAAGGTTTTGGATAAGGCTTGCCCTTTTTTTAAGATAAATCACAGTTTAATTGAATTAAAATTTATCCAGGCTCATTCTGATCATACTTCTGTAATATAAATAAACTATCATTAAAATGATTTTATTGACTTATACATTATGTCTATGATAGCATTGCAACAGCAGAATTGAAAACTAAACGTTAGTCAATCTCATTGTATTCTAGTTCACCTCACTTTACTTTACCAATCTGTCTAGTTAAGCATGCTTTAAAAAAAAATTGTGCAAATTATCATGCCACTGTTAAACCGTCTTGACTCTTGAAATACGCTGTTGTGGCGACCATTGATATATATTGCAATCACCTGCACAGCAAAAAATAAAGAATTAAAACAAACAAAAAAATGATTTTATTGTGCATGCAAAGAGCTTAAAATCCAAAAGACTAGATAACCAATTTATAATACTTACTTTCTATTTTCTTTATCCTCATTTCCCATGGAATAAAAAGGACAACAAAGTTATACAACAGTCGTGCAAATTTTCTCCAAAGCTGCAAGAAAAAAGTGGAGTGTAATTATAAACAATCAGAATGCATCAAATGTGGGTCAATACACTAAACAATGATTTATTCTGTGCTGGCAGCCAGCTTTGGGTCAAAGTAGTCCTTCTACAACATTTCTTCCCATCAGCTATTTTAGCTTAACACCTTAGCATAACTAATATATATATTTTTAGTTATCACAAGTTGGCAGGCCAAGATTTTTTTGCATTAATATTGAAACACCAAGATGGCAAGATAAGTCACATAACAATTAATCAAAAATGTGTTTTGCAATCTGCCAGTTAACCATTGGTGGCTTAGTACTGAGCAATTGCAACCTAACGTCATGTTGGGGGATTCGTTCTGTAGGCCAATACAATGTAACTGGGTAATCAGCCTATTTACAGCAAGTTTCTACAATATGTAACATACAATCCCTTCTATCACAGAAGGAAGGTAACCCTAGCCAACTGATGGTAAATCATAACCAAGATTCTCCTGGGGGTGTACATTAAAGTAAACTTGGTATGTATGTATATATATATATATCCAAATAACTGGCACTCTACCTTAATTACGAATACCTTGGTGCTTCAAACGCTGTATTTATCAATGAAAATAAAAATTAGGAGCACTATCAGCACTTCTCATTTATTTGACAAACACGATTGTTACATTAATGACCAATGTTTTGGCAGCTCCATGGGCCTTTCTCAAGACTATAGTACAAATATTAATTCAGCTAACCTATCTATATAAACCTTTAAACGCATGCTGCACCATCTGTGTACTGTGAAGGATGCACCTTGATGACATGAAACCCTGTGTCTCCCATTACTATAGCAGCCTGCGCGATGTTTATAACGTGAAAGCTTTGTAAAACTAAAAGAATGATAAATTAATATATGTAAAGTATCTAGGCAATGGGTAGTTAGTGTTACTTTTTACTGAAGGGATCATTACTTTTAACATACTATTAAAAGCCAAGTTAAAAACTCACAATGTTGCAGTGAGGGAATGTTCTGTAACCCACCAATAATAATACGTTATAAATTATCCAAGAACATAAAGGATTATTATTCTTTATTATTATTATTATACAATTATACCCCTCCCTGGAAAAATTCCTGCGGACGCCCATACCTGGGCTAAGTTAGTATCACGAAGATTTGCGAGATTACTGCTTTCTAATTTGATTTGTAATATTTTTATGCGGAAAGTAACGATCCCTGTCTTTAGTAACAAGTAACACAAACTACCCAGTGTCTAGATACCATACATATATTCATTAATCAATATTTTCGCTTCGCAAAGATTCTACATTATACACATTGCACTGGCTGCCATGGTGATGAGAGACACAGGGTTTCACATGATCAAGTTGCATCCTACACAGTACACATACGGTACAGCACGCATTTAATGGTCCACTTACAGTTGCAAGAAAAAGTATGTGAACCCTTTGAAATGATATGGATTTCTGCACAAATTGGTCATAAAATGTGATCTGATCATCACCTTGAATGTTTACATGGGGTGTTCAATAAAAACATGGCAACATTTCATTCTTTGTGTGTTATTAGTTTAAGCAGACTGTGATTGTCTATTGTTGTGACTTAGATGATGATCAGATCAAATTTTTTGACCAATTTGTGCAGAAATCCATATCATTCCAAAGGGTTCACATACTTTTTCTTGCAACTGTAGATAGGTTAGTTTAAGTGATATTTGCAATTTACATACACCATGTTATGATTTTTATGTTTGATCTTGAGAAAGTTCCACGGATGGCCGAAACGTTGGTCGTTAATGTTTGCAATCATGTTTGAAAAATGTGTTGAATAAATGAGCATTTGTTTGGATTACGACGAGTCTAAGAGTCCTGAGAGTACTCCCAACTTTTATTTGTATTGCTCTCCGTCTCTCTGTCTCTGTCCCCCCCCCCTCTCTCTCTCTCTCTATCTATCTATATATATATATACACACACATAATATATAATGCCTTAGGTTCTAGAATTTTTGTGATCTCTAAGAAAGTGGCAGGCATGGATGAGCAGTTATTGTATTCCTTTTATTGGTCACTCTCTCAAGGAAACCTTTAGTAGACATTTTATGGATATTGATACAAAATCCCAGAGCTAGCTAATAGCAGGCATATTTGCAGTCTAATCAATATGTAATTAGCAGGGTTGTTTTAATTAACTTGCCTGTGCATTGCTAGATCTCAACTAGACAAAACTGCTAACTGCATATCATAAACAGTGAGCACCTTTTGAGATGTGCAGTAGATGAATAATAAACAAAAAAGACAGTAACAATATTACTTATTATGACATATTACACAATTAGCTAATAATTGCTCTTAAAGTTTAATTTAGTTTTAAAATAATAATTAAAACACCCTTCTGGAAAGGCTCAGAAAAATATTTTATGCTAATCCGGGCACCCAATTCTTCCTGCAATTCCTAGGATGCACATAAATGCAGACTGAAGTAAATTGCTCTTGAGAATGTGTATTATCAAATGCTCTGCCTGCTGCAAACCTTTATCTGTGATGGCAATGCCCACAATACAGTTAGTACAAAAGTTACACATTTTTAAAATTAAAAGCTAAATTGTCACAAGGAAGAACAGTGTATTTTATGCATACCAACAAGTTTTATAAGAGGGGTAATTAATCCGTAGGGATTATAAAAAATACCCTCTTCTGTCTCACCAATGGTTTTGCCTTTAAGCTGATAGCAGCAGCTGTGAGCATAGAAAGAGGTTTGCCTTGACATTGCCAGGTGAGCTTACACTCTAATGTCAATTGCAGTAGTACTAAAAACCTTAATTTTTTTACATGTTTTTTTAAGTAAGATATGATTTAAAACATAATCATTGAAACATGTGGAGTTCATACCCAAAGCATTTTCGGTACTGGTCTTGAGTGCAACCACAAGAGCTATGATATGAATGATGTCACGTGCAGGTGGTCGGTGGTTTTATTATTGTGTACACACATTACAACATGTCCAAGCACTTCAGTTGCATTCTGACACATGATAGTTATGTATAAGATGTATTGTGTTCTGAAAAGTGGTCTAAAGTACTACAAGTGGTCTAAAGTACTAGACGTGGGGCAGTCACCATGGAAACCAGTGTAACCAGCAGGCATATTCCATTGGTGATTCTTTGCCTTTTGAATTTTAGCACCACTTGTCAGAGTAGACACATTTTATACATAACCCCCTATATTTATATTAGTATTGGTGTATCATGTCTTACACAAGCTTACAGCACTGTGTCCGTAAGGCTGTTGTAAAAGTGCTCAATAACCTGTCTTAAACTGTATCCAAATAAATATAGTTGAATGTGCACATACAGTCCCTAGGCAATTAGATAGAAGTATATAAATTGTGTAATTTTTTACAGAAAGCGTGAACAGATTAGTTCTTAATTCCTGCACAAATGCCTTCAAGGAATTAATTTAGTAAACACAAAGATTACTGCATTTTCTGTAAACCACATTTAAATAGGCTTGGGATTTAACTAAACAACTGCATCGTAAATCATCTCAGACTTGGAGAAGTTAATTAATTTTTATAGTGTTATTTCAGACTTTATTACCCATCACAAGTGTTTTAATTAAACAAAAAATGAACTTGAGTTGATAACCATGCCAGAATCTGTTGGACTGATTCCTTTCATTTCAAAACTGTGATATTTATCTGTTAAAGACAGGTCGCTGGTTCAAATGGTTCACACATAAATTTGACATCGATGTCACTGTAAAGAGTCTGGGCCCATACTGATAAAACTGCTTCATGGCATCATTTTGGTATCATTACAACAAAACCCTCATCATGCGAGGAAACCTCTCAAGATCATATTATATGTTACTGAGTTATTTCATTAGAAATATACAGTAGGGGATAGTTCTGGTTAATGACATTTAATTGCATTTGAGTTTTACTTTTTAGTTTGATATTAATGTTAATGATAGAATATGTGAGTGTAGCAGACCTAGGGTAACACGACTGGTTACCTCCGCTAATTCCCTTCCTTCAGCCAGCCGGGAACCAATTAGGGCTTATGGAAACCCATTTTCACATCCCCTCAGTAACTGGATGACACACAGTCCTGAAGCTACAACACAATTTTATGGGCCACACACGGCTTTTATGTATAACTCCATGCAAGGGGTTTACCATTCAAACTTGCAATGACACATCCCAAGATCCTCCCCCTCCCTGGGGCCCCAGGGTGGGAAGGGACGCTGCTCCCTTTGTTCCCAAAGCCTGCTACTAAACCCACAGGGTTTCCCACACCAACCACTTGGGTCTTCTTCCCAAGAGCCTGTGTTCCTGGGGCGGGAAAAAGGGACCGTCCCTTTGTCTCCCAGGCACAGAAAAGCCCACCCGCGCGAAAAGAGCTAGTCTCTTTGTCCCTTAGGCTCATGAGAGCCCGCCAAACTCGCCAGTGCCCCAAAAGTGCCCACACCAATTTCAGAGACCCTCGCCTCGGTCCCTTGATTGACTAGTCTCCGTTCGTGAGGTCCTGGTGTGAAACCCAGACAAGGGAAGCGTCTCCTTTCAGGGTATGAATGCTCCCCCTGGCTGGCTTTTGTCTATACGAATGGCGGCCATCCAGGGAAGCACTCATTAAATACTTCCCTTGCGGTTTCACACCTATGTTACGAGTGCGTGCGTTCTGATTAATTGGTGTGAGTGTTCTAATGGGGCACTGGGGAGGTCCTCGTTAGGGAAACAAATGAAGCAGGAAACAATCCACGAATGTTCCCCCTGGTGGCGTTTGTCTATACGAACGGCGACCACCCAGTGAAGCATTTATTAATTGTTTCCCTTGTGGTTTGCAGTTTTGACACCTAACATTCTAAATGAGGGATTGGGGTGGTCCATATTCAGGGGGTTGATGAATTTCGTGGAAACACTCCCAAATGGGGAGCAGGCACAATAAGCGAACATACAGGAGGAATACATGTACAAGAGAGGGAAAACCCACTAACAGGCAGCGGTTCCGCCACAATATGTAAGTTGATATTAGTATTAAAAATTTACATTTCAATTGTGCATATTGTGCATAGCTTTAGACAGTACACATAGTCCTTTATCTTGCAATAGTTTACGAATAGAATACAGTAGGCCTATCTATCAAAGTGCTTGTGCTGTATATAAATGTGCAAGATCATTAAAGTGCCTTGCCAAAATCAATAAAGCACAAAGTAGCCTCACACTAAAATGCTAAATCACATTTAAAGTACACACAGTGCTCAAAAAGTGCTATTTAAAGCCTGCTTGCCAGCTGCAACCATCTTGTGTAACACTCACAAGATACACTCCACATTAATAAAAAAGATAAAATGTAATGGGTGGGGGCACATATACCTTTCCCCTAATCCTAATGATGTATGATAACAACCTAAAAAAGAAAAACAAAAACATAAAAGATGGAAAAAAGGCAATTACATATCGAACAGCTAACAAATCTGGAGTGACAGGGTGCCATTCAACCGTAACAGCTCTGTTCGGAAAGTAGGATCCAAAACAACGACTTTATTATAATAAAATTGTAAAAACAAGGCAAAAAGGGACAATGCAACTAGAACGTCCACAGTGTTTTTTTTATCTTTCTCCTCTGTCCAAATAAATCATTGCAATATCTGTGTTATATCTGCAACCTGAAGTCACCCACATTTTATCCCGTATCTTGGTCAGAGGAAAAAGCTATAGGTGGGGGGAAACCCTTATGCTGGTCAGGTTGCAAATATGTCACAGACGTGATATTTGTAGGAACAATGATTATATATACCCCTCCAGGCTTGCAGTGGTTTGCAAATTATTGGTAGCTAGGTTTTAAATTATTGGGAAGTTCCTGTGATAATAATAACTAGTATTTACTTAGTGCCTTTCGTCCAGGGGACTCAATTGATTGTACTCATTTATCGACCTTTAGAAGGATAAAGGGCTAAGGTGACCCTGCCAATATTTGAACTTCTGACCTGTGTGGAATATTATTAAATTAAATGATCACTCCAACCCTGTTTAATAAAAATTTTTTTTTTTTTAAATACAGAATTTCCTATTAGGTAATAATTATTAGTTCCCACCCCAAACCCTGTAAAATAAAGTATAAACTTACCTGGAATGCAGTGCTGGTCAAAGCTCCCCTAACTGGATTCCACACCCTGTCCCATGTCACAGCCTAACCTCTCTGTGGTCCAATCAAATGCCTAGAGTGCATGCTCTGAGTCAGTGGGGGAAAAGGAGGCAGTGGGAGTTGACAGAGGGAGGGGAAAGAAGAAAATACAGAGCACTATAGGGATGTGGGGATGGGCTCAACTGAAGGAAAGAGGGGGAGGGATTGGAGATTAGGGCTTTGTCTTGCAGTCCTGTTCCTAGCTGCCTTATTCACATGTGCTGAGGGTGTAACTAGCTCCAAGCAAAAATGTGCAAATATTTGTGAATGAGCAGCATCTCAAGCAAAAACATGGCACATACGAATTCCTACCACCGTGAGCACTTCTAAAAGCAGAAGTAGTCATGGTGGTTAGAGTAACCCTTTAAAGGGACACTATAGGCACCTAGACAACTTCATCTCAGTGAAGTGGTCTGGGTGCCATGTCCCTGTCATTTTAACCCTGCAGGGAAAGCAGGGTTATTTCAACCAGATAGTATTATATAGGTCGTCTAATTAGCCCGCCATTTTGCAGTGTAAGCGCCAGTCGCCCAATCTTTTACTATTGGAAAAATATAATCTTGGAGGCTGGATGGCAGCGTGAATACTGGCGCTGCATGGGGGAAAAGGTGAACTTTTATACTTCTTACAGGTGTGTGCCTGGAACCTAAACTGTTAACAGGGCTCTATAAAATTAGGAATACACGTTTGTATTCCTAACGCTATAGCATTCCTTTAATATTTTTATTTTTTAAAACAGCAAGTCTGAATCAATAACATGTCTGGACTATTGTAAAACCAAAGTATTTGCTAGTCCTATGTTGTAGAGGTGAAGAGCTTGTAAAAGTCAGAGTTAAACGTCTTTAATACCAGTGTTACCTTATTTAGTCTATTTATCGATGTGTATAAAAGCTACAAGACAAACGTCTCAGGTACAGCAGAGCAAGGAGCAGACCTTGCAAAGGAAGTTTGAGACATTGTCCAGAATTGGAGAGCAATGACTACACAATGATGTGTCTCCCAGCACAGCACTAGCATTGTTTCAATTACAAAAGCAGGTGCATTAATATGTATTTTCCTTCTATAATTGATAATCCCTTATTAAATTTTAATCTTTGAAGTCACATGTGTGTGGATATTATTAATAGCCTGCTGCAAGCCTTAAGTTCATATTAAAAGTAGTCAATTATAAAAAATTACAGGATTGCCCTCAAAAGCCGATTATTGTTATGTTAATAACACCACCACCTTTCAATAGCTGCATACTGGCTGAAATTAATTATCTCGAGGAAGTGTCTTTAGGTTGAATCTATAATAAAGCGTGATGGCATCTGGATGCAAGCAAATATGCACATTCCAGAGCATATACGTTTTTTAATTTTTTATTTTTTTTAAGTAAAAAGGTTTTGTTTTATAAGTAAGAAAATGTAATAAGATCGCATCACTTGTGCTGACTGCCAGGGCCGGCGCAAGGATTTTTGCCACACCAGGCAAAAGGAAAATTTGCCGTACCCCCCCATGTGACATCACAATGCCCCACCCATATGATCTGCCATATGAACTAAGCTGCAGTGGTTGCCATTTGAACTGAGTGAGCATTTCCTGTCCGTCCGGCCAGGTACAGGAAACGGATGTTCCTGTACTGAGGACCAGAGCTCGGCCACGCTACACGGAGGGACTGGCAGGAGGGAACGCTGTCCCTTTTTTTCATGCAGGCTGTGTGAGTCACACCAGGAGAGGTGTGGCTAGGGCTGCATAAACATAAACAACAGTGATTTGAGCAGTGAAACTGCAGGGGCATGAGCTATACACCAAAACTGCTTCATTAAGCTACAGTTGTTTTGATGCCCATAGCATCCACCAAATAGAGACATGTAACATCACAGATATAAATCTAAATTGTTAGTACTACCTTAGTAAGGTACCTTTTAAATCTAACTAGCATATCGCTTGATCTGGCTGCTGTATTATTTCCCTTAGTTAGATTGTGTGAAGTTCTCACAGACTGTGTAGATAATGTCTAGGCTAGTACATGACAGGCGCCTAGTCGCCATATGGGCAGGTGGAATTCTCCCCAAAACTTACCCCAAAAACACACTGACACTGATGTATGGGTCAATCTGTCCACAGCTTTATTAATATTGATAACAATAAATTAAAGTCATTGCCCAGCCCCTATCCCGCCATATAACAACATATGTCCCCAAAATAAAAGGCAATGACCCATTCTTTCTGTAAATATAAATAACATCAACAACCATAATAACAAACATCTTCAACATAACATAAGTGCCAAACTTTGTTAAATAACCACGGTAGGGGTATACCCTGATACCCCTACCACACACCAGATTCTGAGCCACCACCGAGCTCGAAACCTACCAAGGTTCATAAAGAACCGGTTAACCAAGCTCTTCACCAGCAGCCTAACTGCCCTATTCCATTTACACTACCCCAGAGCCTGTTTGTCCCCTAACTTTTTTCTCTCTAGCCCTGCCGCTGTGACCAAACGGGAGCTAACACCCCTTACAAATGGGAGGGTGGGAGGGACAACTAAGGTAAGCAGATTAAAAGTCTTTGTCACTAAAATGGCTGCCTATTTATAGTGGGCCAACACCCTTTTACACTCTCACTCCCATATGGGGCCTTCCCCCTATGCCTGGCTCCTAGCTCTGTCAAGCCCCTATTCTGCGAAGCTGTGCTTGTTCCATAGGGATAGAGGATCTAGTTTTGGTGGAGTTTAGGATTTTATCATGTGTCAGGTTTTAGTTCATATAGACCTGCCAAATTCTAGTTTGCTTGATTATGTCAAGCACATTTCTGTAAAGTTTTCTCCCCAGTCAATTTTCAATTACTTAATGAATGAGACTGGCATGTTCATAACTAATTGTTCTTGGAGTGGTTCACCTCCTGTTATTTAAAGGTGCATAGGGATTAGGGATAGTGTGCGGATAACATTTATTTTTGTTGCTTTTGGTCTATGTATTTTTGCTGATGAATACTGTAGCTGTTGCAGCAACCCAAGAGTCATCTGCTTGTGTGTTTTGGATTCATCAGTAATGTCTAGCTCACAATGCACAATCCCCTAAAGTAAGAAATGGAGCTAAAAGTAAATATTGCACCCTTATTCTGGTGATTTTTGAAGACAGTAAAGATTCAATTATACCACTAGCAATCTACAAGACACAGAGGCTGAGTTAACGATCAAGACCAAGTGTTCACTAAAACATGACCTCTAAATGGGGCCAGCAAGGCGTTAAAAAGATTTAACAGCTATATGTGCTGACTCAGTAATCTGTTTATTAAACATGTTTATCAATGGTTTTATGGGACTGCCGATTGAGGACTAAGCATTTCACTCTATGTCCTGCTGCATCCAGAATTAATTAAAATCACTCAGTACTTTTCATAAATATTGCATGTGTGGTGTCTAAACCATTTATGGGCATTTCTATTGCAAACACACACACTCACACAATACAGTTTATTTTCTAAACTGGAAATTGTTGAAAATTGACACAGGAATTTTATAATGCAGGCCAATATTGACAAATTGAAATAATCCACTAAATCCCATACTTTTTCAGATTGGCTTCGTGTCCTCAATGATACAATTTCCTTGTTGGTTTACAATTACCAGTGTAGTAGATCAGGCAATGTATTTTCAATGTACTAGCCATTTTTGAAGGCTCCAATTAAGGTCCTGTGGTGTTACATCCCAGGGGTTCTGGTCCATCCATGGAATGTTTGAGATATTTATAACTGGATATCATCCTCTCGATTCTGGACTCCATAATCAATATTTTAACTCCCTTTTAGTTTGGCACTGGTTCTGTGGTGGTTCTGTTTTGGTCAATAGCTAATTTATTATCACTCTGGTGTCCTAAGGTTTTGACCACGGCTAGTCTTCTTGTTTTGCAGTCGCCCGGAATGGTAAGCCGGTGTGCTTGTTTGTTATTGTAATTTTCTGGTTAGCTTAGACCAACGCTCATCTTTATTGCATTTCTCCTCACCTCGTCAAAGGAGAATTTGGGCATTAAGCCTGAACATATACACTTCTGTCTTTTTCCTCTGTCCTAGTTCCATCATATGGCAGAATTTGAGCCACAAAGTTAGCTCCACAAAAAGTGGGGAAAAACCAAGGAGAACTGTAGCAAAACAACGCAAGAAAAAACTTGGTTGCAAGCATGATAACAAACAAACAACAGTAGAAAAAGCATAACTATCAGTTCGTAGGTGTATTTGTATAATCAGTTAAAAACATACTATAGGCAATTGCTGCGGTGAAGCATCAGCACAATCATTCAGGTAGGTTGACTTAAAACAGTGCAACTTAGAAAGGTTACAAAGTAGCATCAGTAAAACACAAATCCAAATGAAAAACAGCAATTAATGTATGTGAGAAAGGCCCATTATAGACTGTGAAGAATACCTAGATAAAATAGGCTATAAAGGCTAAACATAAAAAAATATAAAAATATAACATTCATAAAACCAGTTAAAAAAACAAAAAACCTTAATGCATGGTAATGATAAAAACAACTTCAAATAACAAGGTGCATAATACTATCTGGATTAAGGCATGGATATTTTGCAGGTAGAAAATCACCAACAGCATAAGTAGAACAAGAACTGACCTTAAAGGGGCTGAAAGACTGTCAAACCTGCAGGGTTACCCAATGACCCTGGGACAAAGCAAAGAAGAACAGTTTATTTGCCGATGAATTTGTAAATAGCTGGTGAAGATAGTCAGAGCAATCTAGTTTCTGCAAGGATGACCTGGAATTTTGTGAGATTCCATGATGTGTCTTGGAGATAGGTCCAAAATGGTGCTGTGGGCGTAGGGGTGCATCAGAAGATCTGAAGAAGATAGGTCACCATGTCATGCAGGAATATTGATGGGGGTTAGTTATCTCTACAGCCTGAATGAAAGCAGATAAGCCCTCCAGCTGAGGAGGATTTGAAGATCCTGGAAAAATTGAATGTCTTGGTCTTTAAAGGAAATAGGGATAGCCTCCCTGGCCTTAAACAGGATCTTCTCCTTACCATTAAATAATTAATAAATGGCAGATAATGTTGAGTGGTAGAGCAAAAATGCCCAAAGGGCTCTCTGTACCCATTCCAAGACAAATGGAAAATAAGTAAATCAACCCATGAATCGATTAAAGAGGAATATTAGAATACCAATATACAATATATAAGAATGTATGTCTTCCAAATCTATGGCCTTAACCAAGCCTTGTAGCCACAGATTATTCCTACATCCAAGTTTGTCAATATAATCTTCATACAGATTTAGTATGACTGTCGGAAGAGCTTGATGTTGTAGCTGCTCCCTCAGAAATGCCAGTTATACCAATTTGGAATTGTGGTCCTCTTCAAGGTTTAACACTTGGTCTCTCCATTGCCTTGTGTTGGCAAGAATTGTTTGTATTTCTTCCCGGAGATAAGATTTAAGATTAAGGAACAGTGGCTCCATAGCCACTTTATAAATTTATTTGGAAGCTGACACAGCTAAGATCTTCAACCTTACAGAGGGTGGAGAAGTTGATTGAAGGAAAGGCAGATCAGAGTCACGCTCAGTAGGAATTGCCGCCATCTTGGAAGGTGACATCTTAGAAGATAATGCTGAGAGAAAATGTTTCATCGCAGAATGAGTAGACTGACAACCCTGTTCAAGCCATTTTTGTGATTGACCATTAACTTGATGATAATGACCATCTGTTTGTAGGAAGCCAATATTCCCTCTGTCCAGAGGAACCAATTGATTTGCAAACCTTTCAACCAAAAATAGGTTAATTGCACTAAGTAGGCCTTAAAGGAAAACCATCTTCAAAACATTACAGAATATTCACGTTTAAATTTCTTTTAAAAACACCAATATGCTTTCCAGTTTTATACACATTACTAAGTAAATAAAAAATGCCAACTCAACAAGGTTCCATCTGGCTTACAGCTTAAGCTATCTGTAATACATATTCATTGCAGGCCACTTTACTGTGTTAAAGGAGGAGGACTTATTACAGTAATTACCTGACAATATAGTAAATATATTATTTTATTGATTTCTTGCTTTTAGAAATTGCCAGAGAGGGAGACACATAAAAGTAAAAATTAAAGCAAACATATTCATCCCTATGTGATCATACAAAATAATAAGAACATGAGAAAAAAAATCAGATTCCCAGTGATTATTCTGTTTTCTTGTCTTGTACTCCTTGATACAATCAATCAATTTTAGGACGTCCATCCAGTCATTACACATATTGTAGAAACACAGGTACAATAATAAACACTATAAATATTGTGTTTATTATTAGCCATGCATCAAACTCATACTGAAACAGCCACATTACTCACCAATGTCTATGCACAGTACGTAACATTAATAAAGAAAAAAGGTGATTATTTTGTAATATATTGGGCGAACATGACTGACATTATTTAATTTCGTAATAAATTGTCTTAATGACACTGTAATGGGCATTACTCTACAAAATAAAAAAATCATAAATATATGTCTATAAATTCCATTTAAGTTGTGACTGCACTTTGAAAAAATGATCAGTTTTTAATATAATCCATAAAATAATTCTGCAAGTTTGAGGAAAATTGTAATATACTTGTGATATCAACATACAAAATTTGATGTTTGGATAAAGTTAATTACGAGCACTACGATAGATGGGAAAAAGTTTTAACCTACAGACACGCCAATGTTAAATATTATTCCACCCACCTCTGCACCTGCTGCCTGGTATCCTCTTGTTCTAGTTAGTCTGCCTTCATATTTTAGCACAATTTCTTTAGCCTGCCTGTTGAATAAGAACCAAAGAAGGGGAACTCTGCAATATCTTGTTCATATATCTGAATGGAATGTGTTAACAATATAAAACCGCACATCTATTATATGATATTGTGCCAATAATTTCATTAATTATACTTTTTTTTTTTCTGTCTGTTAATGCTGCTGTGGCTGAATTCTAAAAAAATATAAAGAAATGCATTGTTTTAAGTTAATTAATATTCTACTAAAGAAAAGTCCTTGCATAATAATTATTATAAAATATAATATTATTACAATTATCTATCTATCTATCTATCTATCTATCTATCTATTTATCTTTTTGTTCTGTCTGTCTACTTGTATGTTGAATATTATATAAATATCTACTCCTTTCTTTTTTAGGAACATCTTTTTCCTAATGTTAATAGCTATGTAAAGCTGCCTGTCTAGAAGACAGTTTAATTATTCAGACTGAGCATACCTGAGTGAGCGGAGCTTCTGTCTCATTGGCCAAGGTCTGCACCGAATGTTTGCCACAATCTCCTTTTGAATTTGTATATTCTGAAAGATTGTTTCAGGGTCATTGTTGTCCTCTTTCCCATCAGCATCATCATCATCTGAATTACTTAATTGATAAAAAAAGAACATTTAAAACAATAACAACAATATCTATATTTATCTCTATCTATGTATCTATCTATCTCTCTATCTATCGTGAAAGAGAAAGATGTGATCGTTAACCCTAAGTCATCTGATAACATTTTTTTTATGTTTTACTGAGAGAGTAGTGGATGCATGGAATAGCCTTCCAGCTAATGTGGTGGAGGTTAACACAGTGAGAGAGTTTAAGTAAGCTTAGAAAAAATTTAGAAAATTGGGCAGACTAGTTGGGCCGAATGGCTCTTATCTGCCCTCACATTCTATGTTTCTTTGTTTCAAAATGTATTTAATAATTTTTAAACTATTATATAAATTTTTCTTGACTTGTTACAGGAAACCAAACCATTTATACATAGACAGTTTTTATTGGCTTTGTGATTTCTATAATCACTTCAACCTACTTGATTTTCTTTGCATCCAATGTATCAAGAGCTGCTGTTTCTTATAATGCAAGAGATGTATTTGTGCAGTCACCTTAGAAACCAATGGAATTTCCTTGTTCATTGATTTACTTATAAAATTAACTCTACTATTCATTATATTCTCTTCCCCATTTTACATCAGTATCTCTCCAAGGTGCTGAATGTAGCCATGTGACGTGCTGTTAGATTTTAAGTCACACTAATAAAAAAATAAATCAGTACAAATGAAATGAAGCCCAAATGAAAGTAACATTAATTCCACGCAATATCTAATTTTAGATATATATCGGTGCTCCTGTCATGTCAATCATTGTAAAACCTGAATCAAGCATGTCCTTGGTAGTCTTTCAACAGTTCGCCTTTCACAGAGCCCTTATAAAACACACCAAAGAAGGAGAAGCTTGAAGCCACAGTGGTCTCTATGTGACCAGTGCAAGATGAACTTTATCTAGATCTCATACTCTTCTAGTAAAAGATCTACATGACTGATGCACAGCAAAAAAAAATAAAAAATCGCAGACATAAAAAATAAGAATATATAAGATATAAACAAATCCAGATCTTACCTGTGAGGGGGAACTCTGTAGATGCTGGCATTTCTCCTGACACTTTTATATCTTTTTGTTGACTTAGTTGATTTCAGTGCAGAATGAACACTAACTGCAGTCATTGTAGTGCAAGCTTTCTGTCTAAGGAGCTGAAGTGTGTGTGTTCAGTTCCCCTGCTGTTTTACTGCCTGTAACACCCACCTCTGCTACAGCAAGCATGTAACAGCTGGTGACAACCCACTCCTCACTGACCACCTAGTTGGGTTTGAACACATTTAGAGGAGAAAAAAAATATCAAGAGATGTTTTGAGAATAGACGATGAGTGTTTTATGCCATTGAAGTCATTTTCCATAAAGAAAGTGTTTAATTTAATAATCACAAACTTAAAAGCTGTTCAAGGGTGAAGTAAGAGGAGAATAGCTGGATGGAGAAGGATACAGAGATCAATAACCGAATGCCAATGTTTAGTGTAGGGGAGAGAACTATTCATGGATTTATGTTTGACTGCAACTTCCATTACTCTCAGCCACCAAAATTATGCATAACCTATAGAAAGTAATATATTTGCATGCTTTTTATATGATTCGGTTATTAACCATTTTAATAAGCTACTCTAACTGGTTTACTTACTAAATTCCAAACTGTAGAAAATAGGAGTCCGAAAAGCAAAAATTATGGGGAAAAAAAATGAATTTGTAAAGATTCTCCAACTCAGCTGTAGTTTGATTATATTAGCCTTACATTTGCAATTCAGATTTCAATTTACTGCAGTTTGCAGTTTATTGAATTACCCTGTTTGTGTAAAATGTTAATATAAGGTCAGTTTGGACCGTGATATTAATATATCATGATATCAGTACATCAGTATATCTCCTATATCTGGGTTGTGAATATTCTTCATTACTTTATCTATCATGGCGAATGTTTAATGGAACACTCTAAGAATACTATATTTAAGTAACACTCTCACACTGTCCACCGATCACCAGTGCCGGCCTCTCTGCTACCAGACGTATGATCAGTAGCTCCTATTAGGAGATTCTGTTAGCTCTTCTGAGCAAAACCCTACAAGTGCATTGCCTCTTCATAGACAGATTGAGCCCTGCCCTGCCCCACCTGGCGTTGCTCAGTGATGAGAGTTTCCAGCTACAGGGGGAGGTGGAAGTGTTGCCCAGCAGACCCCAGGTAACAAGTCAAACTGTTAAAAACTGTTAAGGGCTCTCCTGGCACTAATATCACTATAGTGCACTTTAATGGTTAGGGTGCTTGGAGTGTTCCTCTAAGTTTCTGTGTACCCAATCTGCATCACTTCAGTTTTGTATTAGTATTTCTTTAAAACAATAAAAACTAAATAGCTTTATTAGTTAAAAAAAATATATATATGAAATTCAGTTCTTAAAAATATTTTTTTCATTTCCATTCATCTACTGGACAAAGATTTATGAGATAAGGAAAACAATGTAAGAATGTGCAATTTCTGGTTAAAACCATTGATAATATGTTCTAAGTGGAAGAAGTTTGGTTCCATATTATATTATTTATTTCATTATATATAGACGGATTCAGAAAAGCCTTGTAAGCTAGCATTGCAATCTGTTTGAAATTCCACGTTAATGGCTGACAAGCAGCATTCAATGTGTAGAAGGCAAGTTGTAAAATAAACAGGTGACTGATGATCAATGAACAAGTAGGATGAAAATATTTCTCACATAGAATTAATACAAGTCATTTTTATATATCTAATGGAACTATTCAAGGGGAATTGGTAATCACAAAGGGTGCTATTTAGCAAGTTGTGTTATGTAATAAAATATCACACAATGGCATGGAAGACAAGCAAATATTGACACTGATTAAGAAGCTTCTGCAGTGTCATTTAGCCATGATCATGTAACGTGACCGATATCATTGGAATTAAAGAGAAAATTTGGAACGGTAAAGCTGCAAGGTCAGAGGTGTAATAGAATGCCACAAGCCACATATCCTGTGACTTATTGGCTCCATGGTTAAGTTATGAGTTATAATCACAGCAGCGTAAAGCATGTCTGTGTGCAATCTGGAGTGTTTTGCAATGTTGTGTCCAGGAGGCCAATCATACAGCTTCCAGGAAAAAAGAAAATCATGATTAACAGGAAGGATGGGTTTGGTATGATTTTCTAATTTGTTTGCTTCCATATGTCTGGATGAGCTGGCAAGGTCAAAGGTTAATGGCAGACCATGCTAATCAAGCATTTGAAAAGAACATTTAATTAACAGCAACCTCCACAATAGCGTCAATAGATTAAAGTGCCCAAGGAAGCACTGTGCTTTTTAATTTTAATTTTTAATTTCTTTGCTGTTCATTTTACGAACAATAATCATAATACATTTCTGAAGAATCCTATATACTTTTCGAGGGCTTTTTTGTGACTTTCTTTCGGTGAAAATACTAAGCTTTATTATATTCTTAAACTTATATGACATAAAAGGTAATTTGCTTAAATATTCACAAAAACATGTTTCACTAATATGACACAAATCATGTTTTTAATAAACTGAGGTAGTGAAGTATATAGAATTGATATTTTTCTGATTTTGAATGCAAATATGAATGCACAGATTCACACACCCCCTGATAAGTCATAATATTAAAACCACTGATAGGTGAAGTGAATAACATGGTTTATATTGTTATAATGGCACCTGTCAAGTAGTAGGATATCGTATGCAGGAAGTGAATTCAGCTCTTGAATTTGATGAGTTGGAAGCAGGAAAAATGACAAGGACCAAATAGTGATGGCTTGATGACTGGATCAGAGCATCTCCAGAATGGCAAGTCTTGTGGGGTGTTCCTGGTAAAGTCTTGTGGGGTGTTCCTGATATGCAGTGGTTAGTACCTACTGAACGTAGTGCGAGGAAGGACAACTGGTAAACCGGCATCAGGGTCATGGGCACCCAAGCACGTGGGGAGGGAAGGCTAGTCTGTCTGGTCCAATCACACAGAAGAGCTACTGTAGCTGAAAAACTTAATGCTGGCCATGATAGAAAGGTGTCAGAACACAAAGTGCACCTCAGTTAGCTGCATATGGGGCTGCATAGCCACAGACCAGTCAGAGTGCCCATGATGACCCTTGTCCACCTCCAAAAGCAACTTCAGTAGGAATGTGAGCGTTAGAACTGGACCATGGCACGATGATAGATGGTTGCCTGGTCTGATGAATCAGGTCAGGTTCATAGCTGGGTGCATGTGCATCATTTATCTGTGGAAGAGATGGCAGCAGGATGCACTATGGGAAGAAGGCAGGCCGACGGGGCAATGTAATGCTCTGGGTAATGTTCTGCAGGGAAACCTTGGGTCCTAACATTGATGTAGATATTACTTTGACATGTACCACCTACCTAGAGATTGTTGCTGACCACGTACACCCCTTCATGGCAATAGTGTTCCCTGATGACAGTGGCCTCTTTCAGCAGGATAATGCATCCTGCCACACTACAGCCATTGTTTAGGAATGGTTTGAAGAAAATAACAAAGATTTCAAGGTGTTGCCTTGACCTCCAAATTCCACAGATCTAGCATCTGTGGGAGGATGTAAAGGATCTGCTACTACTGTCTTGGTGCCAGCTACCACAGGACATGTTCAGAGGTCTTATGGAGTCAATTCCTTGATCAAAGCTGTTATAAGAGCACGAGGGGACATACATGATATCAGGAAGGTGGTGTTAATGTTGTGACTGATCAGTGTATAAAACTATAAATCCTGTGTATGTGATGCAGACATAGAAATAGATGCAGAAATAGAAATATGCAAAGTACATCTGATTCCTAGTAAAATAAATGCATTTGTAAGGATAGTTTGCACCCACTACAGCCCCAATTCCTTACCTGCAGTACACTAAAGCACCTACTTGAGCCTCTATTACCACCTGTACCCACTACAGCCCTTATATCTTCCCTGATCCCACTACTGCCTCTATCCCTTCTATACGCCCACTAAAGCCCCTGTCCCTTCCCTGTATCCACCAGCTCAGGGGATTCATTTTTAATTATGGGGCCCAATCAGGCACCGCGGCCCTTTAACTGAGTGACCGGGCCCTTGCTCTGTGTAATGCTGCACTGCTGAGAGGAACTGAGTACATGTCACTTCCTCACAGCTTACCATCAAGCCACGCAGGATAGAAGTGAGCACCAGAGAGGAGGGAGCCTGGAATCTCATCCTGACTGCCATCAGACTCAGCCAGATGCCACTGGACCCCAGGGAAACCACCCTCCTGCAAGCAAAAAGATATGTAAGCATGGAAGTGGCTAAAACAATATAATTTTATCTTATGTTATCAATGTGTGCATGTGTGTATCTTTGTGTCTGTATGTATATCTGTGTCTGTATATGTATCTGTGTGTCAATATGTACCCCTCTGTATCTGTGTGTGTCATCGTGTGTATCCGTGTGTCATTATGTGTCTGTATCTGCATGTGTGTCAGTGTGTGTCTTATATGTGTGTCTTTCTGTCTGTATATGTATTAGTGTGTCTCTATAAATCTACATGTATGTCAGTGTGTGTCTTTGTGTCTTTATGTGTGTTAGTATGTGTGTCTGTGTATCTGTATGTGTGTCATTTTGTGTAGCTGTGGATGTGTATGTGTATCAGTGTGTGTCTATGTATCTGCATGTCTGTACCTGTGTATCTGTGTGTTTGTGTCTACGTGTGTGTCTTTGTATCCGGATGTGTCAGTGTGTGTATGTGTAACAGCGTGTGTGTGTGTGTGTGTGTATATATATATATATATATATATATATATTTATATATGTATGTGTGCATACATCTCAGCATTCAAACTTCAACACTACACACAAATACACCCCTGCATTCAAACATCAATGTTACGTCCAGATGCACCCCTACATTCAAAGGCAAACACTAAACACAAGTAAACCACTGCTTCCAAATGGCAACAGTGCATAACAACACATCACACTACACATAAATACACCCCTACATTCACAAACACTTACTCCACAATAAAATATGCTTTGTAGTACAACTTTGCAAAGATGGGCAAGTGGTAGGTCCCCAGCTGGTTAAGAATTATGGAAGTTGTATGACAGAAGGGGATATATATTTTTTTCCATCCTTGCAATAGGGGGGCTCCAAAAAAAGTCTTGCACCATAGCCCTATCTACTTTAGTGTGCACATCATAGGTTGAGAAACCATGTTCTAGGTAAAACCTGGATATATGTCCACATTGCCAATTTAAAAAGTCCACATCTAATGTTTCAAGCCTCCCCTTACTCTATTATAACTTAACTCACTTATAAATATTGCCATGTCTCTGAAAATATACTAATTTAATGGTTTGATTGCTAAAACATTACTTTAGCCATTGAGTTAAGTAGCTAAAAATATGGGTACTATAGATGCATCAGGGATTGGGAAGGAGTACTGAGAGCACATAGCAGGTTTTACATCACCACAGAGATGAAATTAGCCAATTTGTGCCCTAATTAATTCAATGGTTGGACTTGCCAGCTGTAATAAGGTGGCACTTGTTAAACAGTAGGCCAGATGTCAGGGTTTCCTGTCAGATTCCGCTGGACCTGGTTAACATTCATGAATGGAATAAGTGCTAATTATTGTTTGTTAAATAACCATTACGCTCATAGTGATATAGTGCATTAAATCCAGCTACATCCATTAACCCTTCCATTACTGTTCTTTTAATTGCAGGAAGAAATCTTGTGTTAATTTGAAACAACGGACGCACAGCTTGTGTATAAATCTAGGCTAAAATAACATTGTAAAAAAGTTTACTGTTCGGTTGCATTCACTTATTCAAAGTTTTTTGAAATATCATGGGGTTGAAATGTTTTAGAAGGTATACAGACTATTGATTTTAAATATTTTTAGGTGTGATCTAAGAGCTGTAGAAGCAGACATACTAGTTTTGGCATTTATAGTAGATAAAGAAACCTAGAATAAAGAGGATCAAATGTCCTATTTATGGGTACATACAATTAAAGTAATAGCATTGTTTTGTGATGGTAACTTCTTGAACACCATTAGAGGAATGTTGTTTAGATGTACTGTACGGATGTAGGCATGACATTTAAAAGAAAGTTTTCCTAGGAGCAAAGAAATCTATATTGAAAAAAAGCTCACCTATACCTACTTTGTGTGCACCCCTATCACTACTCTTTATCCAAACGAAGGCACAAATTAGAACAACTTCCATTTTTTTCCTTAAGGGGTAAAATTCTGAGATTCATGAAATTTTTCATGATAATAAAGATAATATTTTAAAACATTGTATATTAATTTCTATAACTCTGTATTTTCCTCCTTCAAAGAAATCTATATAGATCATGTTGTATGTGACAAAACAACTCTAAACAGTAAATACCTAACGTTTATTATGCCTACTGTATGTACACTTTTCCCCTTCCGTAGTCAAACTTTTATTAAGTGGTAAAACAAAAAAGTGAGTGAAGCAAAACCCCACAAAAAAATAGCTGCAACTCCAAAATTAAATCAGCATAGATATACTGGTTATCATCATATTGAAAGCAGTTCAGTGGGTGCAATAAAAGGGTTACCTTCTCGGTACTGGAATCCTCCCTTGTAAGGAATCCCCAAAAATATATCAGAAAAAAATCATAGAAAGAATCATAGCTAATCGTAGCTGCTGTGCAGGGGAGAGACCTGTTGAGAAAGTACCCGGAGTTGTGTGAAATGCGTCCAGGGCTTCTCTAAACTTTCTTCAGGGTTGACTTCTTTGGTGGTCTCATGGTGGTCCTATGCTCAGGTTTTGGACTTTTCATGTTTTGTTTATCCACAACTTTTTTTCCATCTTTATATGCTTGGACCATTATAGCATACATGAGGACCTCTGTCCCAGTGTTTTGCCATATGTATTTAACTTTTTTGACTTTAATAAATATGCATTTTTTTTCTACGATTTTTTTTCCATGATTTTCTTCTGATGTATTTTTGGGGATTCCTTACAAGTGCGGATCAGTAAAGCTGCCTTTTTCCAGTTTGGATATTTTGTCCTTAAATTTGAAATTCACTTTGAATTCTCACTACATAACCCTGTCATCATTAAACCATTTGAAAGTAGTTTAACACGGAACTGTTCAACCATGCAAGGTGACTGCAAGTTCCAAATAAAGTAAGTGGTGATGGTACCTAGAGAATGCTTTTCAGTTGTCAAGCAAACCTTAGGTGATATTTACTCATTGAGATGAGGCAGCCTAGCTTGGTAATTGCCAAATTTACATACAAAATTAAGCCATGCTCTCAAATTCTCTCTATTCCTAAGTGGCAATAGTATATACAGTTGTGCTCAAAAGTTTGCATACCCCTGGCAGAAATTGTGACATTTAGGCATTGATTTTGAAAATGTGACTGAACTTGCAAAAAAATGTATTTTATTGAAGGATAGTAATCATAAGAAGCCATTTATTATCACATAGTTGTTTGACTCCCTTTTAAATCATAATGATAACAGAAATCAACTAAATGGCCCTGATCAAAAGTTTACATACCCTTGAATGTTTGGCTCTGTTACAGACACACAAGGTGACACACACAGGTTAAAATGGCAATTAAAAGTTAATTTACCACACCTGTGGCTTTTTAAATTGCAATTAGTGTCTGTGTATAAATAGTCTATGATTTTGTTAGCTTTTACGTGGATGTATTGAGCAGGCTAGATACAGAGCCGTGGGGAGTGGAAAAGAACTGTCAAAAGGAACTTTAAAAAGATGGAAAAGGATATAAAAAGATATCCAAAGCCTTGAAAAGGCAAGTCAGTACTGTTCGAGGATCTCTTGATACCAAGCCAAGGTCAGACCACGAAAGATTTCAGCCACATGTGCCAAAAGAATTGTTCGGGATACAAAGAAAAACCCACAGGTAACCTCAGGAGAAACACAGGCTGCTCTTGTAAAAGACCTTGTGATTGTTTCAAGGAGCACAATACGACGATACTTGTACAAAAATGAGCTGCATGGTCCAGTTGCCAAAAAGAAGCCTTTACTTATTGATTGTGCCATTCTGTTATAACCTACAGTTGAATATGAATCCCATAAGGAATAAAATAAATGTCTTTTGCCTCATTACTCATGTTTATTTTTATAATGGTACATATATTACCAATTCTGCAAAGGCATGCAAATGTCTGAGCACAACTGTATCACCCCAAATTCTTAGTACAAAGCAAAATAAATAAAGTCACAAACTATGCCAAATTATCATGAATATTATGTAACAGGGGGGTTTTAGTATCACTTCAATGACTGTGGTTAATTGTGAGCTCATCTGCACTGTCAAGTCAAACTTCTTCTAGGTGGGTCCTAGATTTTGTACTGTATTTTGGCAACCCAAGAGTTGTTTGAGTGATGGGAGTTTGAGCGCTGTGTTTAATTTTACGTGTTTGTATTAGCTTCTGTATTACACAGCCATGTTACAGGGCTGCCGACCACCCCATGTGTGCCCTATTAAGGGTTAATTAGTGTGTAGAGATTCTAAATAACGTTAGAGATTTTGTCTTTTAGCTGAAAGTAGCAAGGCAAATTGTAAGTATAGGACTCACCTAAGTGATTTTATCTTGACTAGGGAGGTGGGCTTACACTTTAATGGCCATTGTAGTGATACTAAAAAGCTCCTGTCATTTAAATATGTATAGGAATTTGGGACAGTGTGCAGTGTAGTAGGTTGGCTAATGAAAACAAAAATATATGTTTTATTCATTTTTAATTTGACGTTTTAGACCAAAATATCTGAAAACAACCAAAAGAAAATCTAATAAATAAAAAAATAATAACATATTAAAATTTTTATTACCAAAGTCTTTTTATCCTTCTCATAGCACTTTACAGATATTTGGCAGCCACAGTGGTCTGCAAATCCAAGAGATGAATCATTTCAGTATAAGGTTTCATTTGTTTCTAATACATTAGTTCACTGTGAAAGTGAAATTTACCAGCTCTGTGGAGACATAGCATGTCTAACATTGCTACGCTAGACATAATAAACCCTATAAGACAGTGTAATGGTTCTAGCAAAGCTTGAGAAAATCACGTTAAGAGGTTATCTAGACCAGAGAGATTTCCAGCTTGCAATAAATATCTATTGTTCTCTAAGGGATTGGACATGCTCAATGCCAATTACACGCAAATTTTCATGTTATGCTAAACAACTGTACATGTCATATACAATAAAGAAAACTGTTCTCACGCAATGTCTTATAGCTAATCTTAATTAGAGTAGGTTAATATACTGATGGTCTGGATTGACCTTGAAAATATTTAATGCAGAACTTTTTAAACAGTTCTAATACATGTGACACTTTGTTCTTGAGAGTGTATTGTATCTTAAATGATAGCTGCAATTAGTGTTTATGGGAGATTTGAGGGTCTAACCACTAAACATCACCTTTTTTGACCAAAGAAGGAAGATTAAAGATTTTCAATCATGGAAGATAGGGCCTGGAAGACAGAAAATATCCTGGCCTTGTATAGTTGTTCTTCTTCACCTTGCAGTCCATGAGGAGAGCCCACTTGCAATACGTTAGGGGCCCTAATTTTTTTATTTGTTTTTATTTATTTATTTCTTTTTAATGGAGAGGCCCTATCAGCTATCTCATATTATGTGACATGTAATTGCATACTCAGCATGTAGAATTATATTTTGCTTTCATTTTCAGTGATACACAGAAGAGCAGTGCCTCAAGCTGCTCTCCGCTGCTGCACTAAAAGGGGGTAATTTTTACTAGCAGTGCTCGTCAAGTTGAACTTTACTCCTGGTCTCACTGAACATTATTTATTAAGTATTTATGCCAGCAAAAGGCTTGTTTTGAAACCAAGATGTCATTTAGTGAATATCACAACTAATCTGTATTTAAGAGAAAAGACCAGTCTGCCCATTTATTTAACTACAATGATGCCTTATACAGATATCTCAGGGGAAAAAGTTTGAACAAAGCGGGTTCTCTTTACTGTTTATGGGACCTGAGCGTTGATTTAAGCACTCATTTTAAGCAAAGGCTTCGGTTGTCATTCAAAAGGACCAATGACCAGAAACTAACTATGGACTGTACTGATTTTACCTTTAGTGTCTCATTAGCATGGTGCTGTTTCTGGTCGAAGACTTGAATTTTTTTTTAGTTGACCACCTAAGGCTAGACAGGAATTTTAGAACCATAAATATGCATTAAAGGTTGGGGGGGGGGCTGGTAGGATCCTAGGATCCTGTGACATCTCAAACTCATAGAAATTGGTCTAGGTGGAAATTCTTGTTCTTTGGTAGAACATTGGCTTAAATACAGGGCCGGCGCTACCTGTTAGCCGCCAGGAGCGCCGGCCCCCCTCATGCTGCAGCCGCCCGAGCGCTGCCCGGGCGGCAGCATGAGGAGAGGGGCTGACAGGAGGGAAGCGCTCAGCGCTCCCTACTGTCACTCCCTCACTGTAGCGTGGCCGAGCCCTGTATGGTCCGCATGTACAGGGAGCATCTGTCTCCTGTACCCGGCCGGAGTAACAGGAAGTGCACACTGAGTCCGGCCGGGTACAGGAAACAAAAGCTCCCTGTACCCACAGACCATACAGAGCTCGGCCACACTACAACAGAGGTGGGGGGGGAGGTGGAGAAATAAATTGACCGGGAGGGTGGAGAAAGAAATTGAAGGGGGGAAAAGAAATTGAGGGGGGGGGAGAAAGAAATTGACAGGGAGGGGGAGAAAGAAATTGACAGGGAGGGGGAGATGGAAATTGACCGGGGAGGGAGGAGGAATGAGTGTGGGGCAGGGGGAGGGGAGAAGAGAGGGACAGAAGGGGAGAGAATTGAGTGACAAGGTGTAGCGGTACTTACCTTATCCGGGGGCCAGCCGAGGTCCTCTATTCCTGGCGCGGACGGTCCTACACAAGCTGCGCGCGAGATGCGGGCACTGACCGCGAGATGCGGTCACGTGTTCCATCTAGCTCTAAGAGCGTGCCGCACATCTGGGCACGCTCTTAAAGGGACAGTGGGAGCCAAAATGTAAAACGGTCTCCCATTGGCCCCTGTCATCCCACATTCCCCATACGCTCACATTTTGGGGGCGTGGATATGACAGGGGCCAATCAAATGAAATACTTGGGTATTTATACTTACCTCTCTCTTAACTGCCTGCCCTATCGTGGTTTCTGTTTCAGTTCCCTTTAGCGCTTGTTGTGTTCAGTTGTGATTTTTCGTGCTTGACCTTGGCTTTGTATTTGACTCAGTTTTTCTCTTTATCCCTGTTTTGTCTTGTTTGCCGGCTTACTGATTCCTGTGTACCAGACCTTGGCTAGTTCTTGTTTTCACTGTCTCTTTGTCCCCTTGACCTCGGCTCGTTCCTGACTCTGTCTATTCTCTGTTCTACGTCGAGTCCGGCCATTCTAAGGTCCGGTAAGATATATTTGCTTTATATTGTCAATTGTTGGACTAAATCTTGCGTGTTGGGGTAAACTACCGTGACACAAGGGAGGGAGAGGGGGGAGAAGAGAGTGACAAGAGAGGGGGGAGAGATTGACATCCATCACACACACACAATCACACACAATGCATCCCTTACGCACACAGAAACACATAATGCATTCCTTACACACACTCAATGAACCTCTTACACACACTCAATGCATCCCTTACAGACGCACACACTGCATCCCGTACATACACAGAAACGCACCTTGCAGCCCTTACACATACAAACACAGATTCACACAATGGATTCCTTACACACATTAGGACATCCCCTTACTCCACCCCCTGTGAACAAACTCATTGGTGGAACATGAAGGTGGACCCTGGGAAAATGGAGCTGCTTCCCGTTCTCCCAGAACATTGATTTTTGTGACCACAGTTACAAACAGCCTCCAGAAAGCCTGTTCTACACCAGACCAGTGGAGCCAGACTGCAGCTAGAGCCCATCATCATCCTCATCTGGTTGTAAGTACAATGTCAGCTTAATGTAGTGGTTCTGGTGTCTATAGCCTGTCCCTGCAGGCCTTTTAATGTAAAAACGGCAGCACTGCAGCACTGGCGTTAGTTAACATGGCAGATCATATGGGTGGGGCATTGTGATATCACATGGGGGGGCGGCAAACTTTACTTTTGCCTAGTGCGGCAAAAATCCTTGCACCGGCCCTGCTTAAATATAGAGTAAAGAGAGTTGTCATTAATTGGTACATTTCAAGCAAATTGAAAAGTGGAAAGTGGTATCCCTCAGGTTTCTGTTCTGGGTCTGTTTCTATTTAACATTTATGAGTGATCTTGAAATATGCCTTGAAAGCGATGGTTCAATGTTTACAGATGATGCAAAACTCTGTAAAGTATTACAATGTGAGTAAAATATTACTTTGCTGCAGAGGTATTTAGACGGATATGGGGGGCAGGGCACTCAAATGGCAGATGAAATGTAATGTAGAAAAATGCAATGTTATGCACTTTGGGGTAAAAAAATGCACATGTAACTTATACCCTTAACAGTAGTGAATTAGAGATGCCAACACATGAGAAGGATTTGGGAATTGTTATAGACAACAATCTAGGCAACAATGTACAATGTCAATCAGCAGTGGCTAAGGTATGTCATGTATAACAAAGGTCATAAGAGAACATACCATATTTTTCCATGCATAAGTCTACATTTTTTTCTAAAACAATTTAGTCTAAAATTGGGGGTCGTCTTATACATGGAATGTCCATGCAGGGGTTAAAAAAAACCCCACAGACAACCATGCTATTCGCATGTGGCTGCAGCACCTTTTAAAATTAAATAATTAAGCCAAGTACTTACGGTACTTACTCAGCTCAATTTTGGCACAAAACTTGGCTACTCAGCTGATTGTTGGGTTTGCTACTGCCAGGATCCTGCGGGCATAGGCTGTTTTATACACCTCTGTGACCTGCTGACATACATGAAGCAGAGGAGGCGCTTCTGTCAGGATTATAGTTGATCCAGCATACAGAATAGTATCACACCTAAGGACTAAGGATAATGTCTTACCAGACCTAAGAATGGCCGGTCTTAACGTACCAGAGAATACTCAGAATATCTGCTGAGGCCATGGACACAGAATGAGACACAACGACAGGGAAAGCCAAAATTCAAGGATACCAGAAATCAGACTATAGACTATTGGTATACCAATTCAAAAAGCCCACACGGTGAAACGTGTCTTGGTTGGACATTCCTGCAAGAGAGGACTTTATAACTTATTGTTTTTATTTTTGAGTGTTAGTTTTTAAGCTCTGTTTTAAACCCTTTCATTTTGGAATAAAATTCCTTTATAAGTATCACTCTTCATCTTCATTTTTTCATCATATTGGAATTCCAGGTTCCTACAGGGAAGTGTCCCCCTACAATTTGACACTATACATAAAGTTGGGAGCCAGATATTTTAACAGGTTCCTAAAAAGGTGAGCACATTTACTGCCATATTTAATTTTCTCTACCTATTATGTTCAAACTATCTGCACCTAGATTGCTGTATCTCTTCTATTTTCCATATTTACCTGTGAAAGAAAACCGATATAGAAGAAGGTCTGGGGGCCACCTTAATGTGGAATTCTCTGCCTGAAGAAGTGGTTTTATCAGAGTCTGTGCAGATATTTAAACATCAACTAGATTCATACCTGGAAAAACATAATATTCAGGGATATCTTTTTTTTAAATTATGTGATAATAGCTTCTTAATCGAAAGTTAAATCTGACTGTCATTCTGGGGTCAATGAGGATTTTTTCCCCAGTTTCTTTCAAATTTGGAAGTCTTTCCCTTCGTTTAGATCAACAGCAAAAACAGATGTGAGAAAGCCTGAACTTGATGGACGAATGTCTTTTTACAGCCTATATAACTACGTAGCTATGTAATTTTATAATTCTTTCCTTGACCTAATGCAGACCTATATATAATAATAGGGCTTAGGGAGGATAAAAATTGTTTATACTGTAAAATGAAAAGTATATATAGATAGTTATTGGAGAGGTATTACATATATAGATAGAGAATGTAAAAAAAAATATTGCCCTTTACTGTAGGGGTGTTATGGTGATCAGTGTATTGTTATGGTAAGGAAAGGTATAGATATTGATTCCGTTTTCAGTTCTCACAGTTTCTTATCATATGTGTACTATTCTACTCCCCTATGTTATTTTTGTCCCTCTAATCTTTTTCTGCACATAGTTTGATTATTGACTGGATGTATATCTATCTGTCTGTCTGTCTATTTTGTATTTGATAAAATGCAATACAAATTATATATGGAAAAAAAGAGACAATAGTGTTAGTGAGTACTGCTTGCATGATCGGTGCAGAGTGATTTCGTGCTTATCTATCCGCTTCAAGTAGTGTCTCAGGTGTAACTTACTATATGGTTAATTTTACATTGAATAATTACTGCATATTTAGTGTGTCTCTTATACAGTATATTTACTGGCAAGGCCATCTGGTGTTTAAATAAGATATTACATGTGTTGCTTTTACCATGTGTATTAACACAAATATTCATGAGAGCCCTATGTGAATAGTATTTATATTGGAATTTGAATTCTATATGGTTCTAAGTTGATATTAATTCCTGCTAACTGCTATATTTCACTTTGTTTGTTTTTTTGTCCATTTTATGGAATATTGGCTATGCCCAATTTGCATGCTGAGTAAGAGGATAACACTCTGTTTTAAATGAATATTTTCCTACAACATCTATTAGTATGCACTAGTATGCATGAAGGCACAATTTATTCTTATAGTAGGTATGTAAACATCCATCCATATTAAGGAGGTTATAAGCATTCCATTAGTTCACATACAGATACAATGTTGAAATCCACTGATGGAAATTAATTCCACATATTCTTTTATATGTACAAAAAGGAACAATTTAATGCATGCATTAAAAGATCAGTTTTCATAAAACCACCTATAAACACTTTGACCACAACTGGTGTAATTCTTTCTCAGACTCAGAGGTCTACATTTCATGCCAGAAATTAAGAATAGCACATCATTAGTGATATACAATGCTTTTATCTGTTTATATAACATACGTTTGGCACATGCTTGAAATATTTATGTATAAAATGTAAATGAGTATACATTACAGTGAGCAGCTGGCAATATATCTAAAGAAAGAATTGGAGCATTCTTCTAACCTTATGCAAAGTTCCATCTAGAACGAACGTTATCATCACTGCAGTGAAATTAGAAGAGGGAACAAAATATCCTGCAGTGATGGGATTATTAGATTTTAATATTGTTACTGGAAAAACAGAATTCCAGTTTATATTAAACCAAAAATAGCATTATTATTACTATAATGATTGTTGTTGTTAGTATTATATGTTTACACTATTCTGGTTTATCTCAATTCTGTAAATATACACCAGATCCAGATGGTATTAGTGAAATTTATTATAGTATATATAATATATGGCAGACGAATTAAAACCACAAATTTGTGAAAATCATATCTCTAAATAGAAATTGTACTTGGAGAAGAGAAGGTTGTGGAATTAATTGCGTGTATAACGTCACTATATAACACCAGTGGGAAATTACCATGAGATATTATTTTATAGCAAAAGAAGATAAATGATGATTCACCCAAGCTGTAATCATAGCTACAACAGTCATCTTGAGGCCTTGAGTTCCCTTCACATTGAAACATTGCATGGTGTAAGTCATATTCCAGATGGTCGCTGCCACCCAGGTACTGCTGAGAGATGAATTAGGTTCCATAAGCAAATTTTGAATGTTTATGACATTTTAATCAAAATTTACCCATTAGGCTATAGAGAATATAGGGATTCATATAAAAATAAAGACATTGTGAGCGGAGCCGAGCAGCCAAGCGGCCAGGATGCAAATAAACTGAGCTCCCAAGCCTTATTATTGAATTAAGGGTATTAACCCCAAATTTGGTGACTTTGCCTTACCTAAACACATCGGTTGCTTCTCTAACAGATGCTGGATGTCTTTGATTGCCCGGATTTGGAATCCGGGCTCTCATCTCCCGGTATTTATCATTGCGGCCTGGTAGTTAATGCAAGACAGGCAACGCGGCCTATCTCCTGTTCTTGGAGTCCTGACAGGTCCTGCAAGTCCTCCCCCTATCCTGGTCCTCTACAGCACTGCTCCTTACCTGGATCTGCAGTAAAGGAACCATGGGTTGTGGCATAGAGGCACAAGCATTGTGAGTTCCTCATTTTTCAAAATGGCGACTGATGGCTCCAAGATGGCTCCAGGGGACAATGCCATAGGTCATGGGCAGAGCGAAGAGACCAAGAAGGGGCATACATGCGGATCAGTGAAGAAATATAGGAGGGGCTAGAAGTGGTCAGTGCTTTATAGGTGTGGATTACTGCCTTGAAATGGCTCCTATAGCATATAGGAAGTCAATGTAAGAACTGACAGAGGGGACAGGTGTGAGAGGAGCAACAGGAGAGGAAAATCAGCATTTATTACAGACTGTAGAGGGGCAATACAACTTGTGGGAAGAGCATGGACAAGTAGCATCTTATTTAAGAAAGGGGAGGATGCAGGCTATGTTTTTAAGGTGTAATCTACACGATTTGGTAACAGACTGGATGTGAGGCTCAAATGTGAGGCCAGAATCAAGTATAATGCCAAGACAGCGGGCTTGCAAGGATGGACTGATGTGGGTACCACTCACTTGATGGGAGAGCGAAAGTGAATGATTAGTATTATGAGGAGCAAAGACAAGGAGTTCAATTTTAGAGAGAGTGAGTTTCAAAAAGCGGGAAGACATCCAATCAGACATGGAAGAAAGTGACACGTTGCAGGACGGCAGGGGAGAGGTTCGGGGAGGAGAGGTATATCTGAGTGTCATCAGTGTACAGGTGGTATTGGAATCCAAATGAGGTAATACGTTTGCCAAGAGAGGCAGTATAAAGAGAAAATAGAAGGGGGCCAAGTACAGAGCCTGGGGGGGCTCCAACAGAGACAGGACGAAGGAAGGAGGTATCATTAGAAAAGGAGACACTGAATGAGCGTTGGGAGAGATAGGAGGAAAACCAAGAGAGGACAGTGTCACAGAGACCGAGTGATTGAAGAGTTTGGAGAAGGAGAACATGGTCAAAAGTGTCAATGGATATAATTTATTTAAATGAACACTCCAAACACGCAAAGCACTTTTACTTGCTGATGTGCTTTATGTGGGAAGAGTGTGTCCTCTTTTTTCATGTAGCAAAAAATGCAGATTTCAGTAGAAATTGGCACTTTTACAAATTAAAAACACGTGGTCCTGTTACTTCATGGTTGGTTAGCTCAGTGGTGCTAAACTCAAGATGCAGTTAATTACTCAGAGTGCCGCCTTGTATAGACTTCTTATTGAGCTGCATTGGGAAGTCTGGGATAAGACAGTCACAGAAAGTCTAGACAGGATTAGAAGTGGGAGGACTGGCAAAAGCCGCAGACAAGATGTCTGCATGTTTTTCAAGCTGGGTTTAGGTGTAGCAGAATAAAAATCCTTAATTAAATGCATGAATGTTTTCATTGGTGATATATACAAATAATGATGCTATTGTATGAGGGCAGTAAATTGCAAAACTTTCAACAAGGTTTTGATTTGCTCAAATTGCATTGTTCCAGGAATGAAAGACAAATAAAGTTGGGAAAAAATATAACATTAAAAAGAAAGCCTTGTATTTATTAATACTTATAGTAGACCATTAAAGGTACTCTCCAGTGCCAGGAAAACATATCCGTTTTCCTGGCACTGCAGAACCCTGCAGTGCCCCTCTCCCTCCCACCTCCAATCCCATGTTGCTGAAGAGGTTAAAACCCCTGCGGTGACTTACCTGAATCCAGTGTCGATGTCCCTCGGCGCTGGGTCAGGCTCCGCCCACGCTCCTCCCCACCGACATCAGCCGGCGGGAGAGACCTAATGTGCATGCGCGTCAATGCTTTCCTATGGAGTTTCCGGCGATGTTGGAGGTCCTCATACATAGCGTGAAGACATCCAGTGTCGTTTAAAACACTTTTTGTGTTCTAAAAACACAGAAGTCCCTCTAGTGGCTGTCTGGACTTAACCCTGCAAGGTAATTATTGCAGTTTATAAAAACTGCAATAATTACACTTGCAGGGTTAAGGGTGGTGGGAGTTGGCACCCAAACCACTCCAATGGGAAGAAGTGCTCTGGGTGCCTGGAGTGTCACTTTAAACCGTTCACAAAGATGTACTAGAATCTCCTCTGACAGCCTATTACCAGGTCAGAGCAAAGTGTAGATATGAAAAAAATTAAAATTAAAAGAGCACTATTACCAGATGACCCAGAGTTCCCTGAAAGCTTTATGATGCAATTGCTAGATCTTAATTTTCAGTCTTCAGGGACTTTATATCCTCCAGCTCAGGAATAGAGAATAGTCACTGTGATAACGTTGTTTAAAAGGGATCATGGAAGGAACTTGGAAATTATAGTGTGGCACATTTAAAATCAATTGTTCATTTTAAGCTATTCATCTGAATATAATCCTTTTAAAATGATACCGGAACAAATTGATTTCAAATTGATCTCACCTGTAACTGCACAGGTAAAATGATTCAGAATTGATTTCATCTGCGATTACCAGGGATTTTATTTGGACCAATCGCTTAAAACTAATTATTGCACATCTACTTAAAAGGATAAAGGAGGATTAACATATACCCTGAGTTTCAAAGAAGCTAGTAGGAATATAAAAAGAGGCTTGTCTTTAAAGTGACCAAGACATGTTCACTAAAATGGATATGAGCAAATTATGGACCTAAATCCTTAAGTAATTCCTCTGCAGTGTGCCAGTGGCACTTTGCTCTCTGATCCCTAAATTTTAAACTACCGTAACAGCTTACTTTCGATCCCATCATGTCTGTAATGCAGGGCCATCCTCCTGAGCCCAGAATATTGCTTTTGCTTTTGGGCTCATTGTGGCACGTGTGGGAAAAATGGGGATTGTTGAAGAGTGTACCTGTTATAAGAGGATGTATCTTAGCTATTGAGGGAGGAGGCATGAAAAATGGGGTTTAATCAAGCCAAAAACTAACCCAGATGTATAATCAGTAATAATGTAGATGCTGACATAGTACCCAGTTATTCTGTAAGGTTATCATACCTCTCATGATAGAGGGCTGTATGATTGCATAATTACTATCAGGCAAATATCATATAATAGCCAACAGGTTCGTTCTTGTGCCCTGTTGTTTAATTTAATGGGGGTAACTTAACTATATTCCATACACACAATGTGAAAAATGTACATTGTTTTGTAAAATCTTGCATATGACGATCTCACTTTGCTCCCTAACCTTTTCATTCTCTATGAAACATTATACAGTATTATTTCAACAACATTTTATGTAAGGAACAAAATAACATAATTATATATTTGAAGTAAGTCAATGATATTTTCAGTGTATAAACATTTTTTGGCAGCTGCAGTCACCAATGGAAGTCAGGATAGATTACAGGTAATACACAGTTCCAATGATACATAACATATAATAAAGAGAGAGAGAGAGAGAACGATTTAGTGATTGATAGTATTAAAAACATTGAGCCATACTGCCCCCCTAAATATAGTAAAATCTTAACTTATTCCAGTCTGCTGCTGCTGGCTCTGCTCCGATATGCAAGCTTGGCTGACATCATCAGAAGTGCTGATCAAAGCCAATTACAATGCTTTCCCGTAGGAAACCATTGGATTGGCTGAGCTCAGGGCCTGCGCAACCGTTAGGCGAACTCGGCATTCACCTAGAGCGGCGGCCTGCTGGGGGCGCCCCCAGGGATGTTTTCTGGTGGGCTGCCTGCCTCTGTCTGGGGCTGCAGCGCTGGGCAAGCGGATCTTGAGTGTGTGAGTGTTTGACTGTCAGTGTGTGTGTGTTTGTCTGTCAGTGAGTGTCTGCCTGTGTGTCAACATTTCATAGTCGACATTTCAGTTCCAGCTTGGAACTTTCCTTGGGACAAATAAAGCCGTAACAATACAAAACATACTTATATATACATAATCATAGTGGACAATAAATGTACCCAACCCGTGGGCATGTGTTGGTGCAGGCATGTCCCTTTGCAAGTGCGCATGCTTGAGATTTACATCCCCCCTATGTGACATTAACATGCTTCTGTGTATCTCCATCACCATCCATAGTGACCACTCACATTTGTGTCGTGAACGTGCTTCCATCTATCACTATCACCCAAGTAACCACTCGCGTCCGTTCTGCCTTAACCCAGCTTGGAAAAAGAGCGATATTTAAG
Source organism: Pelobates cultripes (assembly GCA_933207985.1). Taxonomy (NCBI): domain Eukaryota; kingdom Metazoa; phylum Chordata; class Amphibia; order Anura; family Pelobatidae; genus Pelobates; species Pelobates cultripes. The sequence continues at coordinate 81,395,748 of OW240914.1, read as the reverse complement.
TTACATTTAATTGGTATCATGCTTGAAAAAAAAAAAAATATTGTAAGGAAAAGGAGCAATCAAGGCAAGTTCTTCTTATAGTAAAAGCAGTAATGTCATTTTTAAAATTGTGTATTCTTTTCCATGTTCCCCTTTGTATCTTACTTATTATACTCCAATTACTTTTAGTTATATTTATTATATTTTCTTACTTTGCCAGATATCAGTTTTGTTCCTTTGTCCATGATGTTTGAAAACAACTTTCTGTGCGATTCTTTTAAATGATTGATCATGGGCAAATAACCTTGGCAACTGAAATAGAACTTTGTTTAAGCCCCTTTCATTGCCAAAGGGCACACTTCCCGTATGAAGAAGTAGTCCCTACTTTTTATTACTTTATCTATGTTAAGAAGACTAAGGCAAAGTACAAAATAATACACACAATGGAAAACAGACAAAAAAATGATTAACTTGAAATTAAAATCTACAAAGTGACAATGTTGCTTTAAAGCTTACAGATGGTTTGTAAAAATACAAAAATACTCAGAAGAGACAGCACAATGGCAAGCCATCTGTCTGCTGTTATAACATTTTTTTGTGAAAGTAGAAAACCTTTATACGTTCTACAAATATTCATATTTCTTCGTATGAATTATTTTGTAGAGAATCAACCTGTCCTTTTCCCTTTACCAAAGATCATTGACTTTGAAAAGTCCTTCTTGACTAGACTGTCTCATCCTACCATCCTAAACAAGCAGTTTAAATCTCGCACAGTGTCACTTTCTCTGTGCTTTTGTGTCATTGAAAGGTTTGCAGATAAATTACATAAGAAATGGAGCACAATGTAATTACAGTTTCCAACAGATAAATAGTATAAGCCCATGCTAAACTCTTCCACGGCAGAGATTCTATAAATGTCACCTTAATGCTTAGACACAAATGAGACATACGTCAAGATGCCATCTAAATTATACCATTATCACGACACAGAGATCACAGACAGTGGAAGGTTTCTGCCATTATGAACTATCAGTGTTAACCACGTTTATCACATATTTATTTTTATATCCGGTTTCTTTAGCCCTGGCACTTTCATTCCCCTGCTGAATCATACTTTTTAATGTGTATAATGTCTCAAAATATTCAATTTCATTGCTGTTAATCAAGTTAACCTAAAAGAAAACATTTCCCTTGTGGTTAAATCCAACATTTAAAATTCCATTAGTAGGTTTAATGGCCCAGTAGATCAGACTTTTTGCCTTTAAAAGGAAAACAGAAATGGGAACACAGAAAGGATTTATGAACTTTGATTTATTTATGTAAATAAAATAAGACAACTTTGGACGTACAGTAGCAACTATGAACCCATATTTAATCAGGTACTACCATGAGCCTTGTGCTGAAAAGAAATTTGGAAAATAAGTTAAAAACTCTATTGTGTTAACTGTGAAACTATTTGCAGCTGACATAATGCTGGAAGAGATTTGGTAAGTTTTAGAGCTAGGAGACACAGCTTCGGGCTTTGGTTTTATTTAAAATTGTTGTTATCTATTCAGTGTCTGCTTGCACAGTGTTAATAATTAGGGGTATATTGAAAGTGTATTGCTGCTGAGTTAGTTGATAGAAACAGCCCATCTAAAATAATAAAAACACTTTGAAAATAGATCTCCTGAGCTTGTTCCAAAATGTGACAATGAAGACGGTGCCAAGACACATACAACGATTCTTGTGCAATAAATAGAATATTAAATATGGAGAAAGACCAGAAGCAAAGTAGGGACACGAGCTGGAAACATGGAAAAGGATCTAATCTAAAGATTTGAATCACCATTATTGACTATTTCTCAATTGTTAGCATACCCAATAGAATGGACATCGCATCACATTATATTTATACTGAGACTATTTATCAGAGAGGAATGGTACTTATGACACTGATCATGGTAATGGTTATATTGCTGATAGTTGAATGCCATCATTCAACTGGGTCACGTCTTAATGATATTATGTTCAGAAGAATATGGTGTCTACACTTCACTGTGTATAAATCTGGTTTGCATAATGCTTGACTTAAACAGCACAATGATATGTAATGCATTGGGACTAAGCAAAGAGAAGGATATTTATCACCACATTGTGATACTACTGAAGCTTGTTGTGGTTAGTGCTGCTCTTCTGTTTCCCTAGGATAGATCGATTGGTTCTTGACCTCAGGAATACTGAGACACCCAACATGCAGTGTGTTAAAGAATAAACGTGTACCAGACCATAGAATGGCAGGAACATTATAGTCACCTAAACAACTTTAGCTTAATGCTTCTCAGGTTCCACTGCTCAATTATCTGCCATTTAGGAGTTAAATCACTTTGTTTCTGTTTATGCAGCCCTTGTCACACCTCCCCTGGCTATGACTGACACAGCCTGCATTTAAAAAAAAGAAAAACTGGTTTCACTTTCAATCAGATGTAATTTACCTCAAACAATTGTATCTCTTTCTCTGTAAATTGAACTTTAATCACATACAGGAGGCTCTTGCAGGGTCTAGCAAGCTATTAACATAGCAGGGGATAAGAAAATCTTAATTAAACAGAACTTGCAATAAAGGTGCAAGTCACATGCAGGGAGGTGTGACTAGGGTTTATAAACAAAGTGATTTAACTCCTAAATTGTAGAGAATTTAGCAGTGAGACTGCAGGGACATAATCTATACACCAAACCGGCTTCATTAAGCTACAGTTGTTTTGGTGTCTTTATTGTCCCTTTAACTACAAAAGACAGAGAATGGGGTATATATAGAAAAATAGTCAATAAAAGAACCAGAATATAACAAGAGGAATATAACACGCTATTGGGAGCCAAAATAGAACCACAAAAAGGCAAGGACCTAAGCCCTAGCAAACTATTTATAGTCTGGCACCTTAATTATTTAGACACGCCCCCAAAACAGTCGATTTTGCTGATTGTGGCGGGTCGTGATGTCATCTGCATCAAGACGATGGAGCACACATGCCATTTCATAAAAGGGAGCGGAGCTACAACAGACGGCATTTGGACTGCTGGAGAGAGGTGGAGGGCCATGGAGAAGGTCCGCAACCACTTGCTGAGGTTCCCCCAGACTGTGCAACCAGTTGGTTCTTTGCATAAGAGTCCGCTTAATCCAACATGAGCAAACCACATCCAAGAAATTGATGAGTTCACTAAAGGTACTGCTCATCATGTAAGTCTGAGATTGAATGTTCTTCGTTTAATTCAATTTCCATAATGCAATACATAACAGAGAAGAGTTCTGTTTACACCACTATAAATCGAATGTAATAATGCCACTAGTTGATGCAATGATGAATTGAAGGCAAAATAATGTGTATAGACTATAAATATTGTCTTATATTATGATGCAACCTTTTATTAAATAATATATTAAACTGCGATTTGCTGGTTTTGAAGTGTAATATCGCACACAAATTTAGACTAAGGCTATCTATTGCACAGAATAAAATGTTCATATAATATCTAAGTGAGTTAGCGTAATCTCTCCCCAATGTCAGTTTAGCCAGCAAGAATAATTGCTTTTTTATGTTCAATTGTCAGACTAACACTAAACGTCTCAGAAAGCTGGTGCTGCCTAGCACTCTGTGTGAGCCACATGCTTGTACAGTTCTCCTAGGGATCTTCAATAACAGCTAAATTATGTTTGATACATCTGGCATGCCCTGGAAGTTTGTCCGTACACTATTCAGTCTCACACACAGAAGTCTCCACTTGAATTTGTCAGATGCATTTCCCAGTAGATTCTAGAATGTATGCTTCACTTGCAGATAGAATTTAATCTGATGATGTAAAAGCTAAAGTGGGATCCAAATTTGTTGCAACTTTGTTCCAAAGCAGTATCCATTTCAACTCATCTCTCTTTCAGCAATTCCATAAGTTTCAGTTGGATTGCTTCTACAACCAGGAAATAGCAACATATTCTACACCAAAAGATTGTTATTTAAGGAGCCTGACAAGTTTTCCCACTTATTATATTATTGTTCTATACTTATACACATTGGGACAGTACAAACATTAATTTTGCTCACTGATGTGCAGAATGCTCAGATTTAAACAGAATAGACAATTCTAGGCTCTTGTCGAGCTCAGTGTATGTTTCAAAGGGCCATGGCTTCACATAGGATGGACGTGCCAATTCGCACGCTGTAGGTAGAAATAATTGCTGTCTGCGGCACCATTTTCGGGCTCGCTTTACGCGGTGAGATGTGCCTCTGGGGTGGTAGCGTGTGTGCAGTGCCAAGAGTGAGTGCTTCTCTGGGGGGTATGTGGTTGCCGTCATTTGGGGGTTAGCCAGTTGCGACCGGGGATGCTGTCCCACAGCATGGAGGTGTCCTCCTAGGACCGGAATAACCGCTCCATGGGGGGGGAGCGAAGGCCCATATTCGAGAATTCTGCCATTGTTGGTGGCAGGGGAGCGGTCGCCTCCCCCATGCCAACCTTGCTTGTAAGCTGCAATTGTTGCTCTGGTGAGTCCTGAAGGTTATGCAGCTTGTTTGGTGTCAGCGTGTGCCCCATGGTGTCACCTCTCAGTTTGTGGCCCATATAAGTCGCTTGGAGGCTGTTTATGCCTATTAATCAGCAGTATTTGCCTGGAAGAGCAGGAGCAGATCTACCCTGTATCCGCTCAGCTCAGCGGTCAGGCCCCAACACCAAACACGGCGAGTTGAGTTGATGCCAAAGCGCTTGATTTTGGTCCCATCTGACCACAACACTTTCACCCAGTTCTCATCTGAATCATTCAGATGTTCATTGGCAAACTTCAGACGGGCATGTACATGTGCTTTCTTGAGCAGGGGGATCTTGCGGGCACTGCAGGATTTCAGTCCTTCACAGAGTATTACTAATTGTTTTCTTGTTGACTATGGGCCCAGCTGCCTTGATATCATTAACAAGGACATCATGTGTAGTTTTGGGCTGATTCCTCACCATTCTCATGATCATTGAAACTCCACAAGGTGAGATCTTGCATAGAGCACCAGACCGAGGGAGACTGACAGTTATTTTGTGTTTCTTCCATTTGCGAATAATTGCATCAACTGTTGTCACCTTCTCACCAAACTGCTTGGCGATGGTCTTGTAGCCCATTACACCCTTGTGTAGGTCTACAATCCTGTCTCTAACATCCATGGACAGCTCTTTGATCTTGGCCATGGTGGAGAGTTTGGCATCTGGTTGATTGCTTCTGTGGACAGGTGTCTCTTATACAAGTAACGAGCTGAGATTAGGAGCACTCCCTTTAAGAGAGTGCTCCTAATCTCAGCTCGTTACCTATATAAAAGACTGGGAGCCAGAAATCTTGCTGATTGATTGGGGATCAAATACTTATTTCACTCATTGACATGCAAATCAATTTATAACTTTTTTGAAATGCGTTTTTCTGGATTTTTTTTTTTTGTTATTCTGTCTCTCACTGTTAAAATATGCCTACCATTAAAATTATAGACTGATAATTTCTTTGTCAGTGGACAAACATTCAAAATCTGCAGGGGATGAAATACCTTTTTCCCTCACTGTATTTTTAAAAAATCTTTGGGCAAACTGATATAATTTTTTAACATCTCACTTATTGCCAGCAAGTGAGTGGTTAGGAGTGGTTAGGAGGGAAGGAAGCGACTTCTGGTATTTGGAGTGCTATATCCACCCATGCTTCTCTCTCTCAATGCCACAGGTAAGGGGTTATATTAAGGTAACCTATAATCCCAAAAATAACATTATATATTTCATTACTACAGGTTCCCTTATCACTAGCCACCTTTATTTGCTCTTTGAAATTTGAGCTAAAGAACGTTTACTCACTTTGTTTCAGCACCGGGATTCCTCTACCGCAGCAGGCCCCAGAACATGGCCAGGCCCCTTACAATTGTAAAGGTTTTATCCTCCTCATGGCGACCCTGATTTTATCATTAGGCATGCTCATGCTGTGCAGCGGCAAGGACTTTGCAGAGAGCACTTAAACCAGACTCTCTGTATGACCTGAATGTTGGGTGTCAGACAAGAGGCTGTCAATCACAACCTTGAAGACCGTGGACATGCCCACTCCCAGGCTGGCAAGCATCGCCAACAACACAACTTGCATCATTTACCATGCCCGCCTGAAAGCCCATCCACCTGTCTTGATTCCAGACCTCACAATGGTTGGAGATAAGCACACCAGTGACTGCTACCTTTGCACCTCAAATGTTTGTGATTTATAATTCCCATCATACTCAATCAGCTTTTAGGTGGATTATCATGAGAAACATAGTCCAAAAGCATTTGAAGTGGTAAGGTTAGCCTTTATTCTTAAACAGAGGTTATTATTAATATTGTTTTATGCAAGTACAATTAATACTCCTCACCTCACCACAAAGGAAGGCAATAAAGGGGTGGTTGTGTTTGACAAATGCTTCCTTTCCAATGCTTCACAAAAATAAATATTCTATTGGTGCCTTGATGAGCATCATGTGTATTGTAGTCCACAAATCATTTTTTTTGCACGAGAGTATTAAACAGGTAAACTAATTAATCTTTAATATCCGGCATTTAATTATTGTGTTCAGAATCCACAATCATTTAAAGCCCAGCTGTCGTTTTATGTTTGCAAGAGAAAGGTGAGCAGGTCGCTCCCTTTCATTTTCTTTTTAAACATATTTATCTAAGAAGAATACGCCTTCTACATCTACTGCTATGAAAACTCTGACAACCAGACTTGGTTTATTAAAACATTAATGCTTTCCAGACCTTCTTACATATCTTCTGTAAATGAAAACAGAAACATTAAACATTAATTTCTGCAACAGATAAGGCCTTGTCACGCAGAGGAGTTTCTTGACATGGTCAATCTAGCTAAAGGACATCTTAATTTTATCCACAATGTTCTGTTTGTTGCACATTGCTAAATATATTTATAGTAGGCTATAGCGATCGGTAGAACAATAAATAATAAAAAAAAAAACAAGCAAACAAAAACCATGAAAAAATGACAGCTGATTTAAAAATAATAACATAACTGTTGATAAGAACTGTTGGACATATTTACTCTAAATTGTATTGTTAACCTTGTTTTTTTTTAAATATCACAGGATTTTCTTTTCATATCTAATATTTATATAAGGAAATATATATATACACAAGATCCAGCGCACTCACCTTTCCACTAAACAACAACTTCTATGTCGAAAGTTTTTATGTGTTTTTTTTTTTAACCCCTTAAGGACACAAGACATGTGTGACATGTCATGATTCCCTTTTTTTCCAGAAGTTTGGTCCTTAAGGGGTTAAAAACACCTAATCTAGGCAAAAATAATGGGGGTTTAGTTACATTATATGATCATACATTGCATAAGCCTGCCACAACGTCAATGTACCCCCATCTTTAGCAGGTCCTACACTAACAGCCTAATGTCTGCTCTTATGAGATTAACCAATTTACTTGGGGAAAAAATATATATATAAATTAATTTAATCTCAATGTATGCTGATTTAGTATTTTTTTAGTATAGTATAGTATTTTTCATTAGTTATGTTTTTTTATGCATTGTATGTTGAGGGATCTGCCTGACAACACATGCAGTCCTCTTGCAGGCAATTATGTAATGTGGCCATTCCAAGTGATGTGGTCATGGTGTAATCGCGATCACATGACACAGATAGGTCAGATTTATTGCAGGGGAACTGACTTGGATTTAGCAAGGAAGGTGAGTATCTGCACACCCGGGAAGGCCTGATCACTAGGGCATGCTATGCTGCCTTAACGGCGTTAAAGTCCTTCTTTTTTAGGATGGCATATTGTGCCCTAATGTCATTAAGGGGTTAAGAGCAGAAGGACCAGGAATTTGTGTTCTACTGAGATGGACTAGCCTACTGAGATATTTCCTAGTGGACTGCACTGTCTGGGTCTTATAGGCTGCCAGACTATAATGGATATGTATAGAGTACTTGGAAATGTTTCCTAGTGGCCAAACAGTGAGATTAGTACTAAAGACATTCATTACAAATGCCAGTCGTCCTTGGTGGCAATGAAGTAGCAGGAAAAAGAATATTTGTCCCTAAGTCATGCACGGTGGACGCAGGGATGTAAGATGTCAAACCTCATAATTACAGCAGCCTCCATCTGTCTAATCTGTATATTGCATGCACCATGTCAGTAGGACCATGCACACAACAATGTTCTAAGAGTCAATTCAGGTTATTTGTTTGTATTTGTCCCTACACAAAAGTTCCCAGCCCTTACCTGGCAATGAGAACTTAGCTTCGTAGGTTTTCATATTTGTGTGTGTAATGTTTCTCCTGATTCCATGAAATTCATGGCTCCACTAGTCCTCTTCTTATACAGTTGGATACAGATGATACCCCTAAAGTGAAACACCCCCTAACTCTAAGTTCTCCCCCAGCCATAGCCTCTCCTCTAACCTAAGGTTTATTGTAACTTTCCCAACTCTAACTTTGCCTTGTCGTCGCTGTTATAAACTGCATCCTTGTTATCTCAAAACTCACTTCAACACCACTATAATTTCATTCAGCATTTAAATGCTCTGTTTCCATGGTGACATTTTAAATGTGTACGGGATGAAGCTGCAACATGCTGCAGTATGGTTCATCCATATGCTGAGTATTCAGTAAGAGCAGTCCTGTGACACTGTGTGAATGAGCTGCCTGTTATAATGTAAGACACATAAAGATGATGTATTGAACACTGTGTCATATATCTATATAACTCTACTTACTCCTCATGTACTCTATGACAGGGTGACAAAGCATTATTTTTTATAAGTGAAAGGTGGCCTTATAGAGCCTTGGTATTTAAACACTAAAAAAAAACTATCTATAATTGTTATATCTATATAAATATCTATATAAAATTTATTTTATATGTGCAAAATAAGCATTGTCCACTAGGTGTCTGTAGAGACTACAAGATAAAACATTGGCATGGTAGTTAAAGACTGCTTTATTCATCTTTTCCCAGTCCATTCATAACCTTAGACTCTATGATTTTTGTTCCTGATTAAAGAGGGGTTAGGGTCCGAAATAAAAAAGTCATGTGAGCAATACCAGCGCATCATAGGGCAGTGATATCTCACTAAGCATGGATGGGCTATGAAGGTCAGTGCATTTTAAACTTACCTCCACTAGAGTATTCACTTTGATAAATCATTTACTGGGGAGAAGGACAGTGGGGCACACTGGCAAATCATAAGAGATGAATTCTTGACCATGATGCTGGTACAAAGATACAGCAGTAGGCCCACTGAACTTTTGAAATTATAGAAATTGGATTAAGAGACCATCAAAGATGTTATGGATGATACAGAACATTAAATAAGCACTGTTAACAACAGCCACAGTCAACCCATTGTGAAGCTCCTCTGTGATCTCCACATCTGAGGTTTTGGTTCTTTCTAAGGCTCAGTGACCGCCACCAAAAGAGAATCCCAGCATGCCTTCTCCCACATCCTGAGATGGAGTTCCAAATAGTGCAGAGAAGTGAGAGAACATATTTTAAAGTCAATGTGTAAAGGAAGGTCAGGTTTTGTTTTAAAAAATACATCTGAAGGAGTTAAGTACACCTGAGGGAACATTACTGTTTGAGTTACTTATCTGCCTAAATACAGCACACAGTGACTGATGAATACATAGGAGCTCTACAATAACTTGTTAACTTACAACCATACCTTGGAATTCATATGTAGGTTATCAGATGTACTCCATTAGCAAAATGTACTCAAACAGTGTGGATATTGTCCTAGTATTTATTCTCCAACTATTATTACTTTTTCATTTACTGCTTCAATATAACTGTTATGTGAATCGGTAATATAAGATACTCCACGGATTGCACATTTGTGTTTGTAATATTTATTGTCAGAATAAAATCCATTTAGGAGCATTTCAAATAAATTTTAGCTCATGTGTACTATCATAGAGCAAACTTTAGCCTTCTGGTCTTGTCAATGAGAACATTCCCGACTCTAATAGTCCGGGCAGGTCTTCTGCAGATGATTGACAGAGCAATCCCAGATTACTGCATCCACTTTTCATCATTGAAGTATGGATGATATCACCAAAAAAAAAAAAAAATGTAACAGATATCTTTGCCATTGGCTGCTTCTGGTGCTTGGAGAAGAGCAGAGAATCCGAGCCACTATGACATAGGAGTCCACAGAGAACTACAACACAACTTCTCACAAACACAGGTTTCATAAGATTAATGAATAAACAGATTGTTATGGCATATACCGCTACACCTGGAATTACAGCTATCAGCTACAGCAAATGATCACAGTGATTGATTGTCACAGAAAAAACTGTATTTCAAAACAAACTGGCTTTCTAGACTATTACGGGATAACCTCAGTGATTGTAATTGTACAGTGCACACTGCAATAATCAGTAATGGCATTCACAGATTTAAATGAAGGCTCTCATGCTACCTGCTGACATCATCCACATGGCCATACCTCTGATGCTTCTCTAGTGAAGCATCAAGAGGTAGCTAGGTCTTGGCGATTGCAATATACCACTGTAAGCTGACAGTGACAAAAGGGTTAATATTATTAAAAGGCAGAGTTCATAACAATGAGCCAAGAGGGAGTTTAGTTGCAGTATAGACTTAAATGCAGCAGTGTGAATTTCTACATTTATTTACATTAATTAGATCTCACAATCACATATTTATTAGATATAGGGGATAAATAAACAGAATATTAAAAATCCTGAATAGTGAAAGTCTCCTTTTAAAATAGCAGTCTGCTTTATTGCAAAGTGACATGCTAAGTCCTATCGAGACTGCCAAAATAAAACCTGATTTCCACTAGTATAGACTCAGGAAGGTTATACCCAATGTGTGCATTTTCTAGGTTGTAATACTTCATCTTATCATATATTTGAAATAACTCATGTGATATTTCATTGTGAGTAGAAGCACTCCTTAAAAATTCATATTTTTCTCTTAATAAAAATGTGACTGCAAAATCTCCATTGTTTTATTAACTCCTTAACTCCTAGCAGTTATCTGAAGGAGCCAGCACCAATTTATTTTGTATAAATATTTGCTCAGACAGGTAGGAAGGACAGATCTGATTCATTGCCATTTTATCACATTCTGCACCCATGATTCTCTTGATTAGAAACAATATTTTTCCCCTCTGTACTTTTTTTGTGTATTAAATCAGTAGAGTAAATATGCCAGATTTTAATCACTTCCAAATTTAAGCTGTTTTTGAATGACTTTGCATAAACTTAATTAAAGTTTAATGAATTACCCACCCAGAGTGATACGAGCCAGGGAAGAGGCTGTCTCCAATGTGGATCATGATTCATTACCAACTTGCGAATCGGCGGATAGCCTCCCTTTTAACACTTATACATTTTGTAAATGATTTAGCTGGCTGGATCGCAGAACATTACATGGAGCTGTAATTTGCTTGCGTTAATTGGGTATTGCTCCGTAGTATGGCAACTGTTTATGCAAGTACCTAAAAATGCATGGTGGTTTGAAAAATACATTAGAAGAGTCTTACTCATCAAGCTCCCTGATGAACCTATTCTATTAATTAGCATGTGTAGTACATTTAACATTCAAGACATGTTAACCGTTCCAGTGTTACACTTTGAATATTGTTTAACTAATGGGAAATATAATATTTATTGTGCATGTGGTTTATCTATATACTGTCACTGTTTACAAGGTACCCCATTTTGACAGGTCCTACTCTGTGTTAGACTTGTAGATTCATTTTAGGCCGATGTCCAAATTGGCCCGATTAAGGCCGATCGTGTAATCAGCCGAATTCCCCAAGTCCTAGCAGAAATGTACATGAGTCATGAACCAATCGCAATGTGCAATGCTGAACCTGTTTGATTTGATGTCGTGATTCTGAATTTTGCCCATGGTGGCAAAAATAGATATGAGAGATAGGAAAAAATAAAAGCGTGATGGCAAGGGGTTGTTTATTCACAACTGAGAATTAATCAATAGATGGAAAAAAAAGTAGCAGTAAAAATAATCTTTACTTATATATTCTATATTAAATAAATATGCAATATATAAATATTTACACATATATATATATATATATATATATTAAATATATTTTTTTTACTGCTCCTCCTGTTTTTCCATCTGTTATTTAATTTTTCTCACTTGATCTGTGAACCAAATGGTGAGAAAATGCTCCTATCAGTGTACAGCAAAATATTAATATAAATACTTATATATTTGCTTATATTTTGCAGCACATTGATTGGTCCCTTTTCACATCCTTTTTTTCTTCTCCTAATTCAGTTTCCAAAACAGAACCCCTGTATCAAAATTCTATTCAACTGTACCAACTGTCTGCCTAAATTCAGGTTTCCCAAAAACGTTTCTATTTTTGTAAAAAAAAGGTTCGGCTGAGCCACATTTTCTCACTGTCTACAAGTCTACTCTATACCACCTGATTAGCTTCTCTTATGTGATTAAACCACTTACATCATGTATGCATATTTCTTGTAAATATATAATGACTAAAAAATAATAAATGAAAACAATGGGAAGGTCATTTCATACATACCAGTAACATAAATATATCTAAAGATAGAATATAATGTTTGCAGTGCAGTGTGATAAGTATTAATAGTTTATTTGGTAAATCAGCAATTAAGGGGTTAAACATCATACAAATTGGCAAGAACATGTGGTATACATCAGAAGTCTGGATGTTGAACGATAACTTAATAACCAATGAATTGTTAGCATTATTTTGATTCTGTGCCACTCATGTAGATCTATTGAAACTGGACCCTTTATAGGTGCTAGCTGTATGTAGTAAACTCTGTGGTTTTATCAATAAATTGACAGATTGCACCAGAAACTTGTTTCTTTGTCTAATTCTTCCCAACCAATTAACTCCTTAAGGACACATGACGGAAATATTCTGTCATGATTCCCTTATATTCCAGAAGTTGTGTCCTTAAGGGGTTAAAAACAACAATAGTTTGTCCATAAATTGTTTGATTCTTTAGGTAAAGAGATAGTTGGACAAATGTGTGGACCTCGGTCAGTTAAAGAGCCCTTAACAAAGACCAAAATCACACAGAAGGGTACCACAATGGAAATTTTGAAACTAAAATATCAGACAGATTTAGTCTAAAACTAATCAACTAAATCCATTTTGGAAGAAATTAATTTAGTTGATTCGTTTATTTTGGACAAATGACAAATTCTTTTCACACCAATCCCAGGTTTGTTTAGCACAGTACAATCAAAATGAATGACACACTTGTTTGCTGCATTCGCTGATGACTTGTCTCCCATAAGTGAAATACCAGAGGACAAAAGATGGACAGGGTTGGGATAGGGTGGCCAGGTGCCTGTGTTGTGTTGTATGCACTTCGAGGCTGCTTGTGAGGTTGTGGGGAGGCTGCTTGTCCTGGCTGTAGTATGTGTGGTGTATCTTGGGGAGAAAAGGGCTGTAATGTGTCTTTGGATAGGTGCTGTAGAGTGTGTCTGTGTAGGGGGGTTGTTGTGTGTGGGGAGATATGGGCAGTTGTTTGTTCTGGTGATAGTGGCTGTAGTGTATTTGTGTGAGGTATAGGGGCTGTAGTGTATGGGATGTAGCTTGGCTGTCTCTTCCAAGACCTCTTGCTTCCAAATTGTGTCTATAAAGTCTGTCCATTTATTATATTCCATTCATAGCATTAAACACCAAGGGAGGCTTTAGCTTCACGTAGATCACTGTTTTACTGTGCTGCTTTGTTCCTCTAAACTTTTTACTTCCTGGATTCTTGCCATATGTCTCTCCTTTAACTCCTTTCCCACCTCCCCCCCTTCTTCCCAGGGCATATTGCCCCATATTTACTCCACTGTTTTCTCTTCTCTCTGTTCCATTCCTCTATCAAAGTCTACACACAACATCTCAAGTATTCTTTCAGCTACCCAATCCTTTTCCAAGTGTTTCACTTGCCACCTGAATACAACCCTCTGCCTTCTCCCTATGGCCATTTTGTTTAAACCAACAGCAAATTACATTGGCCTTACTGTCCCCAGAGTTAGACCGAAATCTAGGTACTATGATAGTGCTACAATCGGATTTATTGGCAATTCCTGTCAGTAACCCTTCCTTTTGTTTTAATAATCTACATTAATACAACTTAGGTTTAGATTACACACAGGTAATCACATCATAATTTTTTTACACAGATTAGCTATTATATTGTCAACTGTGTTAGTAGAAAGGTCAATATATATTCATTTTATTTAATGTATGTGCTTCCTCTAGTCAAAGTGGTCCCAAAAATTAGGACGTTCTGACATTCTGGACATTCTGATGATTTATTCATATCACATTATTTTTTTGTCAGGAAGGCATAGACCAGGGGGGCAACCTTTGGCACCCCAGATGTTGTGAACTATATCTCCCTTGATGTCTTGCTATCATTATAGCTGTAAGAGCATTATGGGTGATGTAGACTGCAACACCTGATGGGCCAAAGGTTACCTACGCCTGGCATAGACCCTTATGGACCCATAAGGGGTTAAATAAATAAGAAATTGCAATTTTATGGAGGTTGAGGGATGCTGCCAGAATTTGTGCTCATGGCAATGTAAGATGTAGAGAAGGCATAGGCAACCTTCGGCACTGCAGATGTTTTGGACTACACCTCCCATGATGCTTTGCCAGCATTATGGATGTAAGAGCATTATGAGGAATGTAGTCCACAACATCTGGGGTGCCTACCCCTGATGTAGAGCATATCTGCCATAAACACTGCTCATTCAATAATCCCTACATAAAGCACAAATTGGTTCTCAAAGCAGTAGCATTACACAAACACACAGGCAATGACATATCTCTTGGCTGTTGCAATGTATTATGGTAAACATAGTAGGGACTTTTAAGGACAACCATTGACCTCAGGACATTTTCTGTTCAGGAAATATCTGCTAATGGTGTGTATTTTCTATGGCGCTCAATCAAGATAATATTGTAGTTGGTTTCCTGCATCGTACGGCTTGGTTAGTCACTGTAAAATAAAGACAAACAAAATAATTTTCATTTGTGTGCACTTTGAGAAAGAGAATATTTTATTTGCTTAGATATTTTTTCTGGCACAAATGTGTTTGCCTTATCATGACTTTACAATCACCACACTGTTTGACCAGTGCTTAGAAACGTGTTAATGGGTGCTAAATTTATTTAAATGTCTTGTAATGATTGAATGTTTTCTATATAAATGTGCATTTTAAAATCGAAATCAATCAATATGTCATGCCACAATGGTTTTCTGTGGTCTAATTCGTACATTCAGCTATTCCGTGCATTTAACATGTGCATTAATATGAATTTACTGCAATAATATTACAACATTCATCTTTTTAATGAGGAATATCTTATTCCAGAGGAATATGACAAAATCCCATGGCAGCCAGTGCACCTTTAAATGTACCTATTCTTCTGCCACTAAAATATTGGCTTCTAGGGAACTGACAAGGGAATTGCAGACTTTAGAGCAGAATTGCTGAAGTGGAAAATGTATTTAACTCAGCTATCTTCCAGCTATTTTGTCATAAAATTTGTGATTCCCTTTTCAGTTCGTCCCCATTATGTTAGTAAACAAAAAAATCCTGTGAACCCCTTGGCATTCATGTTGGGTTTTTGGGTACTAGTTAGCAAATGAACATTGCAGACATTGAGTTAAAGGGACACTACAACCCTTTTTAAATAAACTTTTTATTTTTTAAAATTTAGAATGCCCTGTTGTCATATACTTTACCTTGAATCCAGCACTGGGTGAAGCTCTGCCCGCTGGTCTCCACACCCCATCCGTTATCATTCCTTTCCTTTACTTGGTCATATCAAATGTTTCTCGTTTGATTAGCTCACAGAGAAGCATTTAAATGGACCATTCTCAACAACTCAGAGTGCATTCAACCATGAGGTGAAGGAGGGGGTTGGGATACACAAGGGGGAAAGGGAGGGGATTAAAGGGAATAAAATCCAAGATGAATGATAGTAAATGTTGGGAGGCAGGATAGGTGGAAGGCCGAAATAAGGAAGAGAGGGCAGATATAGGCACCCCAAGTGCTGCCTGCAAGTGAAGAAACTGATTAAGTCTGTCGCCAGCATATAGAGCATGCTGACGACAGATATCATATTTTCACATAATTAAGCAGTTCGGAGCTGCCTAAGCCACATGTGCGGTGGGTGCAACTAGCCCCCGGCACAAAAGTGCATATATCTCAAGATGTGCAGCGTTGCAAGCTGAAATTGCTACCACCATGACCACATGTAAAAAGAGGCCATAGAGGTTGGAGTAAACATTTAACAAAGGTATGTTATACGGGAAAGCCACTGACACGTTTTGTGCCTACCAGCACTTCATCAGAGACACTTCTTCATCATCTCTGATGAAGTGATGGTGGGCACGAAATGCGTCAGTGGTGTCCTTTTGGCCCTTTACTCCCCCCCCCCCCATGTGTCCAGCAGTATGTCCTTTTCATGGAGCATAGGTATTTTATCCTGATCTTTGTATTGAGGTGTTTTTCTTCTTCCGTATGGAAAAGATCTATACTGTGTTCCTGAAGAGACAGAGCTATTGATCAAAGTATATTTAGCTGTGCATTATAAAAAAATTTTTTTTATCTCTGTCTATCTTTTATTTTTGCATGAATTTTTGGTATTTTGTATTTTATTTTTCTCAGCATTGGATTATAATTTCCATTAATCAGTCAGGCAAACTACATGCATAGATTACACATACAATGTAGACATTTCAATGTTTACATACAGGATACAGACCTTCTTCCTTCTCACTAATTTAAGCTTTTTATGGCATCACTCAGTAAAACTGAGCATAGATGTTAATCTAACTCGTTATTTAGTCTTGTAATAAAATCTTGGCGTATATTAAGCAATTGTTTTCATAGTGTCCCTTTCTACCAGTTCTGATCTGATTCACTTCTCCCACAATGACATTTACATTTCATTATTGTCAACTACATTCTCATGCTAGATTATCCAAACATATCCAGATTGTCCAGATATTTTCAATACACCAATGTCATTGACCATATCAGCTTGAATTCTAAAATTTGATGGTAAACTCATCAAAAATTATAGATTACTGATTTGCCGTCATTTTAAATCCTTTATGGTTTTGTGAAGAGAAGGTTCCTGTTGTTTTCGTCAAATTGCATTTTCTAACTTCTTAATGCAACATTACAGTGACATCCAGGGTATAATCTTTGGTTATGTGCTGCACTATTGGAAAAATTCAGTCCCAAATATCCTTTGCTTAGAAGCTCCTCGTGCGCTAAAGATTTATTGGAACAATTCTCAAGAAAGTTTGAAAGTTATAAAAAAAGAGATTTCATCTGGCCTGCAGGCTTCCCACTTAACTTCCTAATATTAGATAAGATTAGCTAAATCCTGAATTTATTGGTGTGTGAAGAATTCTATAGCTTAAATATTGTGTAGCAACTGTAGTCTTTTCACTGGCAGGAAGGGAGCAATGATCAGTATACTTTTAGAGAACCATTTATGAAGCCACCAGTGATACCTGCACCCACCCTATGTTGGTGAAAACACTGACCACGTCTTCCACGTAGCTGTGCCTGCAGTACGTTAATTGAGAGCAAGGTGTCAGTCTGCGACTAAGCAGGACTGCTTTCAGCATATGACGTAAAAACCAGAAGTTTCTGAACTGAGGCCAAGTGTTTGCACAGATTAGCACTGTAATCAGCCTTTTAAAGTGATGATTTTGTAAAATGTAATTGAGCAGTGAACCATTTCTACTGTTCAAGACTGAATGTAACAATACTGTAGTATAAATAGGTATCTCACATTGTCTTCTAGCAGGATGAAAACCTATCCAGAGAACCATTCTGTGTCAATGCCTGCAACCCAAACTGATGTTTTCGTGCAGTCACAACAACAATTACACACACATTGTGCACAATTCCTGGCAGGAACAGACATACTATGAATGGCATATGAACTATCTGGGATTGTGCACTAAACCGGGAATAATTCACAATATAAGTACAATATAAGTGCACATTTTAGGTTAGAATAGTGGAGTTAAAAAAATTATAGAAATGCTAAATATTTTAAACTATTGAGACCTAAACATTGAAATAACACTCAGTTATCCAGCTTTCTTGGTGGCTATCCATGTGTTAAAGACATGCCAAGAATCATGGGAGATGTAGTCCACAGCATCTGGATTTCCAGAAGTTGCCTGAAACTTCATCAATGTAGCAATAATTTAAAAATATATACAACAGCGCCAAGCATCAGAAAACACAGAACACATATTATAAGGCTGCTCTTTTGCTGTATCACTGTTCAAGCGTAGAATATAGAAATGTTTCCAGTATGCACGTACCATGTTCTAATCAGTCATGAAGCAGCCTACAGATGGCTGATGATATCCATATGATGTTCTGCTGCTAGTTACTTAGGAATGTAAACCAAGTTAAAACAAATAAGAGTCTGTTTCATTATAATACCAAATGTTACAATCATTTTTCCCATAGACTGCCAATAACAATACTTTTGTGACCATCACAGTGTCTTTTTTACACGATTCTTCTCACAAGTGATTAGAGCCAAACCATTTTTTGTCAACACAGGTTTTTCTGTTATTTTAGAAGCATACATTTCAATTTCTAAGTGCCAATGGAAAAAATATATAATAAAAAAAAAAAACAACAAAAAAAACCTGTTTGCATACTCATCAAAAGCCAAGGGAAATTAAAAAAGTTTGGTCCAACTCATGCTGGTCATAAATGGTCCTATCATGGTTTCAGCATTCCCTAGTAATTATATTTAACCAAACAAGAAGTAGTGTGAAGTTGCTTTCATTTCTAAATGGAACACGCTGTACATTATACAGGAGCACGCATGTATAGGTAATGGTTCAAGGAGACTCCTGGCATGTAGATTGCAAAAATCTCTGTGTATATGATATCATATGCATTTATAATGTGACTTATACAGGCTCTCATATAGATTTCTATAAGAGAACCTGTGCCACATAATTGTATTAATTTGTAAAGTAGCTTCATAAATTTAACTACTTTGGACAGCTTCACTATATATCTCCGAAATCGCAGCTATGTTCAATGTTTTCTCTGAAAACAATCTAAGGGGCAGCCATGTCCAAGTCCTAGGGGAATTTCAAGAATATTTCTGTTTAATTAATTGGGGGAGTTACCTCCAGCCAAGAATGTCTTTATATTTTAATAGGTTGTGTTATTTTTTTTTTGTGTTTACCTACACTGATACATCTTAGCAGATAAAACCTGTTCTTAACTACCAATGCCTATGGGAAGTTGGATATCTTACATAGTTACATAGGCTAAAAAGAGGCATCTATCTGCAAAGGTGTAAACTGAGTCATAGAGAGCATGGTCAGTACCAATACCTAAGTAGGCTGTGGATTTAGATTGATGCAAAACAGCAAACTTGTGTATGTTGAGAAAATTCAACCCTCCCCCCCCAAACAAAAAACCAGGATGGACACATTTTAGCCATATTCAGGCAAACATTTGGTAACAAAAAAAAATGATTTATTTAATATGTAATATATAAATGTAGATTTCTCTTCCTGTTTTTACATATATGGGTTACTATTTTATGGGTCAATTGTCGTACTGTATAATATATGCATAAAATAAATACTATGTATATCCTGAATGTTGCATTATAGCAATAGGAGCTGTTTACCCTCAACTACATATATATTAAAATAATATAGAGAGAGAGATTTGATTTTTTTTTTCTGCTCCTCATTTTTAATGACCCGATTAGCCCAAATTTGGATGACTTACAGTTCATAATGATTCCTATGAGTTTTGGGGCATTTTGGGGCAAACACATTGGATTGGTGGTTTTTATTTACTGAGTATGATATATCTTGTTTATAAATGTAGTAAACAAAATCAAAACCAAATATTTAATCTGTTAAGTCTTACTTGACTTTAAATGGGCACACAGGATAAGGTTTTGTTTCCTATTGATGACTGCCCTATTTAAATTTGATTTGAGGTGACTATCTCGTTTGTCACACTGATGTTGATATTGTTGAGTGCTGATCATACGCCAAGAGTTTCAGAACAAAACTGGTGGAGCTCTGTAGGCTGTTTATAACACAAAAACACACAGAAATTTGCACAGAAATGATTATGAACTAACTAAGAAATGTATAAGCATTTGGTTGTCAGTTTAAATATTTAATATATCACAATGATCCATATACACAATGATAGGAAATGCGACCACACTGCAAGACAAAACAGTACAAACATGGTTATTCACTAACGTGAGAATTTATGGAAATTCACAGTGAATTTCAAATTTAAAGGACCACTATAGTCACCCAGACCACTTCATCTCAATAAAGTGGTATTGGTACAGTTGTCCTTTAGTTTTAACCCTGTAGTGTTTAGAATGTAGGGATAAATCCACCTATGGTAGTGGTCATCCTGACAGTCACTAGAGACACTTCCGCTGCACTGAGTTTTTTAGGTTTTTACATGAAATGCTGGGAAGACCTAAATCAAACCTGCATACCGGGCACTATAGCATTAGGAATACACCTTTGTATTCCTAATGCCATCATGTCCCTTTAAAAGCCCAAATAACCAATCTTAAATTTGGCTGTTGTGACCTAAATGTTGACATTTTTGTTGAATTTACTTTGCATCCTGACAACTCTCACTTTAGTAAACACACATGATAGAGTTTATCTAGGTGGGGTGGGGTGGGGATTAACTATTGCATATATTATAAAAACCATATTGAATGACAGGCATACATTTTGCACAGTTAGTTTTATTATCAGGGTTATCCACAAAAACGTGACTTGTTAGTAATTTAAAGAGAATTCAAATCAATTTTGAAAAAGCCATACCAAAAACACAGCTAACTCAGCTTTTCCTAATTGGCTATTATGGTCTAAAAGTTGAAATCCACTTTAAATTCACTTTGACTTCTTGATAAGTCACTCTTCAGTGAATAATGCCCTACACTAGATTTGTCTCTGAATAGGAGACCCATTATAGGATAAACTTTGAAAAGATGGTTATAAATATGAAATCCAAATTAGAGGTCTGGTCGCATACATCTTCATATTTAATATTAGTATTGAAATATATTTTAACCATTGCTTTTTTCAAAAAGCAGTCTTGATCAGTTTTTTTTTTTGTATTTACGAGCAATTTTTATATGGTAATCCATACATACCATGATTTATTATTTTAGCTAGACTGATCTTTATACATATATAATGATAATAATATATATATATATATATACATATTCAAGGGTGTTTTGCAGTAAATTACATATAGAGAAATCTTCCTGTGAAGAATACAAACAATATCTATACATATTTCACAGCAGTCTACGAGACACTAGGTGGCACTGCCGCTCTAAAGGTATAGTTTTTGTCCATGCGGGAAAGAATAAAGAAGCAGAATTCGCAGTGTAGACAGAATTAGTCAATATTTGGCTGGAAATTGTGAAAACATGATTTTCATCTATGTTTGTTTTACTGGAGCTTAGAGAATTACTTCATTTGATCGCCTTGCAGGTTCTCCAAGACAATGAGTGTTCACAAACCTGTTTGGTATTATGGATAAATACCTTGTATCTGTCCCATTTCCTTTTGTAAATGAAACATTTAGATCATATTTATAATATGTATATATATAGATAGATAGATATATATTTATTTTTTCTTTTCTTTTCTTTTTTTTATCGATTTTCAGTGTTAGAGGGCTGGGAAACGTCTTAAAAATATAATTATTTGGTCATTTGGTAACTTGACGCTCCATACACCAAAAAACAAAAGAAGGGATCTAACGGAGCACTATGAAGAAGCCTGATTTATGCATGGTACCAGGTGCACAGTTTAAAAATAATAATAATAATAATTAAATACTTGTACCTTTTGGCTCAACCCACTGTCTCCCTCTTGCACGAGGAAACCAATTGAAAGAGAACTAATTCCTTCACTATCAAGAGGTTTTCAAAAAAAAAAATATCTCCAGAATCCCCAGAGTATTTTCAGTTTCCTGGAAAGTAATATTTAGATGTATTTTTTTGTGTCATATGCATAGATAGCACATTATTTGACGGAAATATTAAATAAATAAAAATTTCCCCATATAGTCTATAATCTTCTCAGTCCAGTCCAGTCCAATCACAGAGAAGAGCTACTCTAGCTTAATTTACTGAAAACCTATTGCTGGCCATAATAGAAAGGTTTCAGAACACACAGTGTATCTCAGTTTGCTGCCTATGGGGCTGCTTAGCCATGGATCGGTCAGGGGGCCCATGATGACCCCTGTGCACTGCCAAAAGTGCCTCTAAGGGAACATGAGCAACAGAACTGAACCATGGAGCAATAGAAGAAGGTCTGGGCAATTTTCTGCTGGGAGACCTTGGGTCCTGGCATTTATGTAGATGCTACTTTGACATGTACCACCTACCTAGAGATTGTTGCAGACCACGTTTACCCCTTGATGGCAATGGTGTTCCATGATCACAGTGGCTTCTTTCAGCAGGATAATGCATCCTGTCACACTGCTGAGATTGTTTAGGAATGGTTTCAGAAACATGGCAAAGAATCAAGGTGCTGCATTTGCCTCCCTAGATCCCTAGATCTCAATCTAGTTGAGCATCTGTGGGACGTGCTGGAACAACAAATTAGATCCATGGAGGCCCCACCTCACAACTTGCAGGACTTAAAGGATCTGCTGCTAATGTCTTGGTGCCAGATACCACAGGACACATTCAGAGGTCTTGTTAAGTTCATGCTTCGACTTATCATAGCTGTTTTGACAGCATGTGTATCTCTGTGTCTGGGAGCTTATATGTGTGGGGAAGGTGCTTGCAGTGTGTTATGTGTTTAGGAGGCCTGCTTATGGTCTTCACGTGTGCATTTTGTTTATGGCGAGACTGTGCTGTGTGTGTGAGGGTTGACTGTGTGTCTGAGGGTTATTGTCTGTGCGGGGGTGCTTTTATATGATACTGACTGGGTCAGGGTGAAGATGAGAGAGTGAGTGTGACAGGGAAACCGGTGGGCTGAGAGTTAATGTGACAGGGTGACTGTGACATAGTGATTGTGACAGGGTGACTGTGACAGAGTGAGTGAGACAAGGTGAGTGTGACACAGTGAGCGTATGTGGGTGAGTGTAACAGGTTGGCTATGTGTGGTGAGAGTAAGTGTGTAGGGGCTGAGTAGCAGGGTGAGTGTGTATTTGCAGTTAGGGGGAGGCTCTAATATTCATTCCTTAGTGGTCCAGCAGTTTCCAGAATGGTCCAGTGGGCTTCCAGTGACATCTGCACCTCTGGCTGGGTGCAGAATCCACTGAGACCTTCTGGTCTCTGACTGAGAGCGAACATTGGCAAGGAGCTGCTCCCAGCTGGTGGTCCAGACTGCACTCTGAGCAGTGCAGGACCGTGCATGGAGATCTGTAGATATTCCCATTAGCTTGAGAACCACTCTCACAAGTGGAGGTAAACCGTCTTCCGTTCACTTACACGAAGAATTTTAAACAATGTTTAGATCTAGTGTGCATGTTCCTATGATTTACTAAGCCTATGTACATATAATATAATAGGGCTGCTCATACATCTCCTGGTGGAAAACATTTAACAGTGAATTATATTCATCATCCAAGAATATACATTTGGTCAATAAGAGCATCTACTGTAAACTGACATCATAAGTATATAGTATGTATATATACACAAACCAGCACACTCAATCACTAAACATCAGTTTCAAAGCTCACAAAATGTAATCTTCTTTCCCCGAAAATAAGACTGGGTCTTATATGAATTTTTCCCCCGAAAAATGCACTAGGGCGTATTTTCGGGGGATGTCTTATTTCAGGGAAAAACAGTAGCAAGCATGTGCTAGAAAGCAGGTCTACTTTCGGGGGAATTCCTGGGGAAACTTTTCCGAACATAGATTAGCTTACTCGCGAATGGAATCCCATGAATCTAAATTCGGGGGGAAATTCCCCAAAAATAGATTAGTTTACTCGCGAATCAAATCCCGCAAATTTACGTTCGGGGAAACTTCCCCAAACATAGATTAACTTACTCGCAATTGGAATCCCGCAAATCTGACATAGATTAGCGACTAGGGCTTATTTTCGGGGTAGGGCTTATATTACGAGCATCCCCCCAAAATAAGCTAGGGGAATGTCTACGGCAGGGGTAGGCAACCTTTTAGCAGCACTGTGCCGATATAGGAGTGTGATGTCCCGTAGCGTGCCGATCCTATTTTTTTAAATTGAGGTGTGTATGCTGCCGTATTCTGCTTGTGTTATTTTTACTGTGATTGCTTTGTCTCATTGTATTTGTGCGTATAGGAGCTATTATATTGTATATGTTCATGAGTAGTTTATGGTATCGTGTATGATACATATGAATGTGGGCTGTGTATTGGGGGCTGCTTGTGGAATTGTGTGTGGATGGATGTCACGTGTGTTTGGTAGTGTGTGGGGGCTGTTTGGGGTATTGCATGTGAGAGGCTGCATATGGGGTTGTGTGCATGTATGTGGATTGTTATCGGGTTACGTTTGTGCGGATTGTGTGTATGTTTGTTTGTGGGCTGTTCGTATTATTTGTATGAAGGGAGGGTTATTCTGCATTTCTGTGTATATCTAGCAGTGTGGGTGGCTTCCCTGGGTTCCATGGTACAAGTCAAGGACAGGAGCTGCAACAGCAGCTGTAGGCTGCTCTACTACAGATCCGAGATCACTTCCTCTACATGCTGCAATGCATAAATTGAGGATTGTCCTTCACCATCTTTTCCTAGACCAGATTTTCACTGGGACTCCTGATAGGCCAGAGCTTGTTTGGCTCTAGCAGCCTTGAGTGCCGTGCAAAGACACATTGAGTGCCGTGCATTGCACTAGTGCCGTAGGTTGCCTACCCCTGGTCTAAGACGTATTTTTGGGAGATGTCTTATTTTAGGGGAAACAGGGTAGTGATTTTAACTCCTTAAGTTCACAGCTTCAGTTTAATTGTTTTGTACTTAAGGACACAAGCAGTGTCGGCATGTGTGTGGCATGTGTGTGTTCAACCACTACTTCCATCTTTCTTATTAATTGCACCAACACATAACGTATACCATTTTCAAAGGACAAAAGGGATTTCATTTGCAAAACAAAGAAAAAAAGTGAATTCTGTCACAGTCTTTTGCAATAATGTGTAGTGCAACGTAAGAAACTTAATACAAAATAAATTAATTTATTCATCCTGCTTTGTCCTAGTACATCACATGTCTAGAATTTCTGTTGATTTCTAGTAGTTAAAAGTCACAAATTTCAAACAGGAAAATACAGTTTTATGTGTAAAGATTTTAGAATTTGGTATGTTTGTCTTGGCTGTTTAATAGTCATCGGAGAAAAGGATATATCTATATAAAGTAAACATTAAATACTATTTACCTAAGGATGTTTTGACTTTTTACATAGCCATTTAACTGCCAATATTGTTGTAACATAGTTTGTTTCTGATTTTTAATGTGACACTTGATGTGTACTACTCATGTGCAAAACCCAATATTGTGTTCAGCTGCATCTTCTGAGTAAAACGATATCCCTAATATATGCCTTTGCCACTATCCTGTGAAGCTACCGTGCCATATAAGAGACCTGATAATTTCAGTTTTTACAGTTAGAATTTTGATAGATTTGAAGGCCCTATATCTTATTTTGTGGCATTATAGCCATTTTATTGTTCAAATGACCTCACAAAGGCTTACCATTTGTGAAAATAGACACTCCATTGTATCTCATACGGTCTACATTGTAACTTAATGTGCTGCAATGTTTTACTAGTTTATTTCATAAAGTTTGTTACAAAACCTTTTTTAAAAAATTTTTTTACATAAACATTACAATTGTTACTGAGCATGTTGCAATTCCGATATGTGTCACTAGGATCAAACTTCACAAATTATTCTCAGCAGATTTTGCTGAATAAAACAATACCACAGTTTGTGCATCTGTCACTATCTTGTGAAGTTACAGTGCCATATAGGAGACCTGACTATTTCAGTTTTTACAGTGAGAATTTTGATAGATGGATTTATTGGGCCTACTGAGCATTTTGGGGAATTGTAACAGTTTGATAGTTTAAATAACACTATAAATGCATGCCATTTGTTAAACTAGATGATAACATCTGGTATCTCATATGGTGTATTTTGAGCCTTTCTGTACAGCCATTTTAGCATCAATTTATTTATCAATTTCTGGCATTATTTTATTTTTGCGATTTTCTACATGCACATTGTATTTTAGTAGTTTATATTGTAACGTTGACGTGTGCTACTGTAATTGTGCGCAGCTATATCTCCTGAGTACAAACTTATTCCATTTGCATACCCTTGTCAAATTTTTATGAAAATACAGGGCTCCATTTATAACCTGCCCAGTACAGTTTTTCTAAGAAATGGCAAATGGAAAATAGACCTGGGGTGCATTTTGGGGCATTTTAGTAGCTCACATATTTACTATGTGGACACCATAGTATATATATATTTATATCATATATATTTATAGCTTTATTGATGTGCCATTTGATTTCATTCTCTTTTTTCAAACTTTATGGTATTCATTTTTATTTTCTAATGTGTTAAATCTTTTTTCTTAACTGTACTCAGCAACACCTCCTGAATACAAAAATATGTACACTTTTGTAATGTATCAACCAATCAATCATATCCCTAAAACTAAAGCAAACCCTAATGCTAATCGTAACCATAATCCTAAACCTCTCCGTAATCCTAACCGGATCCTTATCATATGCCTAACCTAAATCTTAATTCAATAGTGTTACAATAATGATCTCTGCTAAGCCAAACCCTAATCCTAATTCTAAACATTATTCTAAATCTAATCCTAAACATAAATATAATGCTAATTCTAATCCAATGAGAGGTTTCCCTCTTTAATATCAGTTGTGTTATTAGCAAAGGAAACTCCAAGATAAACAGTATATAGCAGTATATTACCAACATCTATTGGCTGTTTTCAGCATGACAATGAGATTCCTGTCATGCTGAAAAACTAGCATGCTGGACACAGTGTGATTACATTGCCATTTACAGTTCCCCATCAAGTCTTCTTCCCATAAGTCCTTGTTTTTCTTGCTGAAAACAACCCTCAGCCAAGCCAAAACAAACCTCAGCTCCATTTTGTCCATATAATTCAAACAACATGAAACAACAAAGGCCCCTTGTAAAATTACCACCAAACCAAGAGGAACCCCTATCCTACAACCCTGGGTCCATGACAATAACTATTTGGTTAAACTTTTGTATAATTTATTACTTGTATGGGCTGGGTCTCTTTATTTGTAACTGCCTCTTAGTAGTTGGGTCTTACTAGTCCAGGACAATACTGACTTCTTGTGTATACACATGACTTGTAACTGCCATTTTATAGGCTGGGTCTCTTTACTTTAACCGCCTCTTATGAGTCCAGATAGAACCGACTTCTTGTATACATACATTTAAAGCAAGAGTTTCCCTCATTTATTATAGATTGGTTCTTTTAAAATAATTAAGACTTCTTTGAACCAATACAATTTATATATAGTGGGTTAATACCATTTTATAACATTTTACTATTAAAGGTTAAGTTTTAGATTTAAATGTACCACATTTTCTATGTCTCCTTCACAAAAGCTGATACCTGGGTTTGTCTGTTGAGAGCAAGGACTTAACTCTGCTCATATCGGATTGCAGCAAATGGGGATTTAAATCTCAATTTAAAGAGCTGCATACCTTGCTCACTTTCACCACTGCACGCAGCTCTTCTGTTTGTTTGGGGGCCACAAAATACAGCTGATGGGAGGGAGCCCAGGTATTGATTGATACCTGATCTCTAAACCTGCTCACATCAAGTTTAACCATCCGAGGATTTAAATCCCCATTCAAATAACTGAGTGCAGCTTGCAACCATTAATTCTGTCCCCAGATGTCAGAGGGGAGTCCCATGTATCTGATGATAGCCAGGGTTTCCCATGTTAAAATATTGCATAGTGGAATTATTCCATCATGCGTTCTTACCGTATATCAGTGGTTCACAGACATTTTAGGTTCAAGGCACCCTTAAAATATCAATATTTTTACGAGGAGCCCCAAGTCAAAACAAATTTCTAGGCTGCATATTTGAAACAGCGCTGCGGCAAATAACTGCTCAATAGTACAATGTATAGTGTTGGTGTGCCTGTATACAGGAGTGCCTGAATACAATTTTAGTGTTTCAATACAGGGGTGTGTTTGTATGTAATATTTGTGTTAGATTGCAGGAATGTGTTTGCATGTTATGCTGGTGTTTGCTTGGATGTATGCACATACACTACCACATACATACAAACTTACACAGATATACATACACATTAACACACATTAACCCACAGATACACATAAATACACCAACACAAAGCACACACACAAAACTTCATAGAGATGCCGACACATACACACACACACACACACCTTAACTGAAGCATACCCAGACATATACACACACACACACACAAACACACACTCTGACACACAGATACATACATCCTGACAGACACAAACTGACACATACACACAGCATGACACAGATACATACACTGACATATAAACACACACACACACAACCCTACAGGGGCTCGGTCGTGGTCTTAAAGGGCCGCATTACCCGACCAGGCCCCTGTTCAGGAGAAATGTTTCCTGCTGCTACAAACATAGCACGGGGAAACATATTGCTGCACCCCTGTGTGCCCATCACAGTTTGGGAACCGCTGCAGTATATAATCATTCATTACATAAACTTTTTTTGGCAGGTATTATTCTAGCAACAATGCCCGCTGGGGCTCTGTAGTGTAAGGATGTAGTGCTGGGGCTCTGTAGTGTAAGGATTTTCACTATTCTCTGCCACAGGGCAGAAATGAGAGACTTTGTCAGGGAGTGGTGCAAAACAAAGGGAGCTGGCCTGGACTCCCAAATATACATATGTAAATCCATATGATAGCACGATGACTGCACCGACCTAAACATGCATACATGCTGCCACCAATTAATTCAATATAAAGAATCCTACACACTCACTCATTAGACACCAGCTTCAAAGGTCACAAAATCAATGTAGTTGTTTTTAGAAACCTTTGGTGTGTTACTAGGGTAAATAAGCAACTTCTAGTATCAAGGGCCTAATTTGAATGTGTGACAGCATATAGCATTTTTAAATTATTCATCATAAATAAATCTATATTTTCCTTATATTTATTTCCTCTTTCATGAACAGTAAATAAAAGGGTGGGGGAGGGTTTTCCCCCACAAAAATAGTAATAATTACAGTAGCAATTTAAAAATTGTTTATTGCAATATTATTTTTAGCCCATTATACAAATAAGCCTCATTTTGATGGGTTCATACTGACTTTATACATGTGATATTAAAATGTTAAAATGGAATATGTACATTGCATTGAACAGGCTCTTGCTTTCATATATTGACATCCACGTCCATTTTTTTCCTCTTAAAGGAACTCCTCTGTTTCTGTTTGTAGGTTTGTGCAAGGGATTGCTTTTACAAGAACACTCCGAGGTAAATAATAAATACATTTATTTATAATGCTGCAGTGTTGCATAGTTTACTTAAATTTCATACCTCCGTTTCCCTAAAATAAACAGGTTTGTTACTTGTAATCAGGTGGCAAGATGGTCTCATGGCCACAGTTCTGTTCCACATCCAGGGGATCCTCACTATTAAGAGGATCATCTCATCTCTGTGAGAAGCTTTCACTTTGGCTTTGAGCATGAGCTTAAAGTGAGTGAGGAAGAGTAACTTCTTGGCTGTCTAATTTACAGAGGGGAGGGTGCAAACCTAGGTATTTTATAAAATGACTTTAATAAAATAAGACAAAGTTGATGCTCTGTTAACTCATGCTTTCGGGGTATCAGGGTGATGAAACTCCCACAAAATTACATCCAAAACACAATATGAGATTCAACACACAACCTCATTATACAAGTTATACATCACTCACACTGGCATAAACATATCTATCTCATACATGGGTAAATAATGTGCAGGCATCAAGGTTGTAACAAATTGAAGAGAAATGTATTGAAAGGACACAGATAATATAGGACGTTTTGGTCAGACGTCATACATGATTAAGGCCATCTGGCCAACATGTCATATAATATCTAAGTCCTTTCAATAAAGTACTTTGTCACTGTGATACCTGGGTGTTATGTCTACTGAATATTGATGTGGTATCGCAGGTCCCTTGCACGTCGCTCCACGATGGGTTAGCAATATTCTCTACCTACTGGACTCCTCTGTGCAGCCCCTTACTACTTTTCATATATTGGTATATATGGGCATCTATTTGATATACTACATATGAATATACATTACATTATAAGCTATCATAGTTGCCATATTTTAGTGCTGCTAATGTTTTGTTATGAACGACTAGTTTGTATATTTTCTGTGTATAGTTTTTTTTTTCACAATATCTAAATGGATGCAATAGTTCAATTTTGTTTGTTTCCAGTATTGTGAACCAGTGTGGAAAACACACAATGTTCAGCACTGGCATTTTAGAGTTTTCTATTTTTTGTGTGGATATTTAACTCTTATTATTATTGTGTCTATGTTTTGTTTGCATTCAGAGATGTTACTTTGAAAACTTATTTTGGCCTAAAACATTAAGTTCCTTTATCAAAGCTCCTGCATATCTCATTTTGTAAATAACTCTATGAGTTTTTCCTTTGATTTTTTTTATATATGGCAGTAATTTACCTGGTTACGCAGTTGTTAACTATACATTTTTGTATTTAGATTGACAGAACAAGATGTTTAATCCTTTAGGTACTTTTATCCCTCTGTTGTTATTGTCTTTTTTTTTTCTTCATTGCTGTAATAATTACTGTTTCCACAGTCTATTATTTCCTACAAACCCCGGTAAAACCATATAGAAATTATTTCCAGCATTCCTATCGAAGGAACAAAGTTGTTTGACACATATCTTAAAATGTTCAGCTTACTAGACTGGTTTTATATAGGAAAAAGTCAGCAGGCTGGCCCCGATTAGACAGGAATTAGACTTTTAATGTCATGGCATGGTGAAAAGGAATATGGAAATCATTACCCTTATAGTGCAAATTAAACAGCTGCATACTCTAGGATAGCCTATGAAGAACGGTATGTTTGTTATTGTTACAAGTCTTGGTGTGTGTGTGTGTAACAATAGCTCAATGTGTTTCGGTATATGGCAGTCAACCAGCAAGGAAGTGTCTGAGATCTGTGTATTGTTTTGGAAAGCTACAAAAAAATTTGCTGTTTATTTATACTGAAATGATAGAAGCGGAACAGATTAAATTAACAAAATGATTTGCTACATGTCTGTAGATGAGACCCTTGGGGTATTTCATCAACCACCTATTACTCATGCAGGGTTACTGAAACCTTCTTCTTCTCATTGTCTAAATATAGCACTGCATACTGCTCTTCCAGTGGTGGGGGACCTATGGTGTTTCATTTGCTGTGGAATTCAAACCCCAGCATAAACTCTAGGATTCCAAATACACCAGCACAAACTCTGGAATCCCAAATACATCTCCATCTCAGGATATTCTTTGGCTTTCCAGCATGCCATTGGCCATCATCCTATACTAGAAGTTAAGCCCCAGAAATATATCCCTCTGCCTTTATATCTATCATGAGCTATAAAATTCCACATGTCCTTTGGCATTCTAGATATTTTGGAGGTCAAACATGCATATCCCTCTTTTTTTTTACAGTTATGCTGGATTTTATAGAGGTTCAGTCACTTTCATGAATATTGAGACCTCTGAAGATGACATGCCCACTTGGTGTGCAGCAACTAGAGGAAGTCCATGAAGGTCAATCTATAGAACTAAAGGTCACTTTCACCAGCACAGCCAAGTTTCTGGCCATGTCCATCTTCAGCTCTTTGCACTTCATCTAGGAGCCCTTGTCATTGTCATATTATGTGTATGCAGAAGAGCACATCACCAAGGTCTATGGATGATCCTGCAAGTCCATGGGATTCTTAATAGAACTGATTTCACAAAGCATGATAAGTCTTTCCCCACAGCTACTGATTGATGAGATTTGTAGTTTATACTATGTAGAACACTTAGAGCAGAGTTTACCTATTAATTCACAGGATTCCATAGGATACCTACAACACACAAGACAATTATTTGAATTCTCACTATATGTTACATCTATGTAGATAAACTATACCTGGCAGTGTTGAGTTTTAATTACCAGATACATTTTATAGGCTAATAGAAATCTGAAAGTGGCACTAGAGTGTCAGCACAGGAGAAAAAGTTAATGATATAAATTAGCGTGAAATATATCACTTGAGCCAAAGCTGATGAAATTCACAGAAGTGGAATATCTGGTGTTAATGTGTCCATCACTAGCCAGCATTTCTCCATCTAAAATTAACAATGCAGAATAATTAGATTTGTTCCATTTCAGAACTTTTGAGTCTTAGTGGAAAGTTTTGCTACTTGAAATTACTACAAATTGCTAATTATGTAGTGTTAAATAAATGTAATCAAAACACAATAATTACAGTCCAGGATTCATACTCGGTATAAATACATTAAGCATCAATGTATAAATGTCTGTTCTGTCTACTGTGAAAAGTGGTTAAAAGTCACATTAATAAGAAGGAAATGGTTATTTTTATTCTCACATAATTCTCCACTTACTAGGCAAGTAGTATATTGGGTAAGTCACTTATTTAAGAATCTGGGGATTTTTTGACACCAATAACATGAATAAATATGACAGATTCAGTATTTCCCCACTGCATTCTGTTCTTTCAGAAATACGTAATCATCCCCAAATAGATTGGTGATCCAATTTTAGTAATTCTGTAATTGACATTTTGGCACATGTTAAGTGAGATGTAGCTTAATGAGCCGTTCTTAAAGAGATGTGTCCAGATTGTTATGTAATCAGTTATGGTTTATTGCTAATAATTGCTTATTTCCACCAGTGTAAATTGAGCAAAGCTTTTTTGAGGTCTTCTAACATCTACAAAAATGGGGCCTAATTCTGGAGAATTTAGACTTGCAAGCAATGAATTGATATGCAAATAACAAGCAGGATGCACTAATAAAAAGAATATACCTTTTTTTTTAGGAAACATCAGGACTATATATTTGCCACTTCTGAGACAGATTGTCCTTTTGATACTGCATGCCTCCTGAGTATTATTACTGATTGGTGGAGCCTTTTCCTGGTGTGGGAGATGTTTGTGGCTGCTTTAGCTTACCTGTGCATGAGTTGCAGATGCAATAGCTTT
Organism: Pelobates cultripes; assembly: GCA_933207985.1. Classification (NCBI taxonomy): domain Eukaryota; kingdom Metazoa; phylum Chordata; class Amphibia; order Anura; family Pelobatidae; genus Pelobates; species Pelobates cultripes. Next base: position 81,362,369 of record OW240914.1, on the reverse strand, counting down.
AACTATGAATATTGTTTGTTTATTAAGGCACAGAAGAGGCAGAACCCTATCAGTTTGCATGTGGGAAAAAATGTAATTGCGTTAGTTTAGAAGCACTAAGATTCTTTTTTTTTTCAGATGGGAGTGTGGAAACCAAAAAATATGAAATACATTTTAGTGTCTCTTTAATTTTGCAATTGATTTCAGTGCTGCATACCTTTACCCCGCCCCCATTGGTATCTGTTTGGTGAAGTTTACTTGAGAGAATCTAGGCATGTCAAAAATGGGGCAGCTTTGAAATCTGCCCTGTTTCAGTAGGTTTTGCACATGCCTAGTTTCCTTTAAGAAGGAATTTCAGGAGTTTCCATTGTGTTGCCATTCGGGCAGAAGAGCCAGCTGCCCATCAGTAGAGGTGTACTATTAGCCTCTCTATTCAGGACCAGCCTGATAGCTATATATATAGCCTTATAGCGCCATTGGCTAGTGTTATAGTGCTGACAGGCAAAAGAATCAAGAATCAATTATGCAAGTAGCACAGGGAGAACATATTATCTTTTTCTCTCCCACAATACCCTCAGTGACTGCCTGATTTTTATTTGTGAGTGTTTCATGTATTGATGTATTTATAATAAATGTATCTATTATAAATGTATCTATATGGATTTAACATAGAAACATAGAATGTGACGGCAGATAAGAACCATTCGGCCCATCTAGTCTGCCCAATTTTCTAAATACTTTCATTAGTCCCTAGCCTTATCTTATAGTTAGGATAGCCTTATGCCTATCCCACGCATGCTTAAACTCCTTTACTGTGTTAACCTCTACCACTTCAGCTGGAAGGCTATTCCATGCATCCACTACCCTCTCAGTAAAGTAATACTTCCTGATATTATTTTTAAACCTTTGTCCCTCTAATTTAAGACTTTGTCCTCTTGTTGTGGTAGTTTTTCTTCTTTTAAATATAGTCTCCTCCTTTACTGTGTTGATTCCCTTTATGTATTTAAATGTTTCTATCATATCCCTGCTGTCTCGTCTTTCCTCCAAGCTATACATGTTAAGATCCTTTAACCTTTCCTGGTAAGTTTTATCACGCAATTCATGAACCAGTTTAGTAGCCCTTCTCTGAACCCTCTCTAAGGTATCAATATACTTCTGAAGATACGGTCTCCAGTACTGTGTACAATACTCCAAGTGAGGTCTCACCAGTGTTCTGTACTATGGCATGAGCACTTCCCTCTTTCTACTGCTAATACCTCTCCCTATACAACCAAGCATTCTGCTAGCATTTCCTGCTGCTCTATTACATTGTCTGCCTACCTTTAAGTCATCAGAAATAATAACCCCTAAATCCCTTTCCTCAGATGTTGAGGTTAGGACTCTATTAGATATTCTGTACTCTGCCCTTGGGTTTTTACTTCCAAGATGCATTATCTTGCACTTATCCACATTAAATGTCAGTTGCCACAACTCTGACCATTTTTCTAGTTTACCTAAATCATTTGCTATTTGGCTTATCCCTCCTGTTACATATCTTAATATCATCAACACTGTTACATATCTTAATATAATCAGGAAAAAGATATACCTTACCATCAAGTCCTTCTGCAATATCACTGATAAAAATATTAAAGAGAGTGGGTCCAAGTACAGATCCCTGAGGTACCCAACTGGTGACAAGCCCAAGCTTTGAATATACTCCATTGACTACAACCCTCTGTTGCCTGTCACTCAGCCACTGCCTTACCCATTCAACAATATTGGAATCCAAACTTAAAGATTGCAGTTTATTGAAAAGCCTTCTATGTGCAACAGTGTCAAAAGCCTTACTGAAATGTCTACTACACCACCATGATCTATTATTTTTGTTACCCAATCAAAAAAATCAATATGATTAGTTTGGCATTATCCCCCTGAAGTAAACCCATGTTGTCTCTGATCTTGAAATCCATGTGTTTTTAGATGTTCAACATCCTATCCTTTAACATGGTTTCCATTACTTTTCCCACTACTGAAGTAAGGCTTATTGGCCTATAGTTGCCCAACTCCTCCCTACTACCTTTCTTGTGAATGGGCACAACATTCGCTAACTTCCAATCTTCTGGGTCTACTCCTGTTAACAATGATTGGTTAAATAAATCTGTTAATTAATTTTCTAGCATACCATTAAGCTCTTTTAACAACTTTGGGTGTATTCCATTAGGTCCCATTGACTTATTTGTCTTTACTTTTGACAGTTGAAATATAACCTCTGTAAACTCACAATTAATAAATGACTATTTTGTCCTTTTTCCCAATTGAGGTCCCTTTCCTTAATTTTCCTATGTAAATACTGAACAAAAATATTAATTGAGGCAGTCAGCCAGACCTTTATCCTCTTCTACATACCTTCCTTCTTTTGTTTTTAATCTAACTAATCCTTGTTTTACTTTCCTTTTCTCATTTATGTATCTAAAAAATGTTTTGTCCCCTTTTTTTTTTTACAGACTGTGCTATTTTCTCTTCTGTGTGTGATTTGGAAGCTCTTATAACTTGCTTAGTCTCTTTCTGTCTAATCTTATAGATCATTCTGTCTTCCTCACTCTGGTTTTTGTTATAATTACTAAATGCTGACTTTTTGTTTTTAACTATTTTGGCCACATCTGCGGAGTACCACAGTGGTTTCTTGAATTTTTTGCTTTTATGACAAGCTTAATGTAAGTTTCTGTTGCCTTCAATAGTGCAACTTTTAAATAATCCCATTTCTCTTGGACTCCATTTAAATTGCTTCAGTCTGATAATGACTCCTCTACCCATATTCTAATTTTAGAAAAATCTGTTTTTCTAAAGTCTAAAACTTTTGTTTTTGTGTGGTGTGACTCAGTCACTGTTCTTATATTAAACCACACTGACTGATGATCACTGGATCCTAAACTTTCACCTACAATAATATCTGATACCAAATCTCCATTTGTTAACACTAAATCTACTATGGCCTCTTTATGAGTTGGCTGCTCAATGACTTGTTTTAGAGACAATCCCAGTAGGCACTTGTCACTTTCTTGTGCTTGTATTCTTGTTTTGATTATGTTCAGTTAGTCACCATTTACATAGGTGTAGCTTCAAATAGCAGTATCTCATTAATATACAATTAGTCATTTTCCCCCCGTGATTTTTGTGCCCTGTTGGTATAGTTTTTCTTCTGTATAGTTTGACTATCCATGATTCATCCATTAAACATGTTTTTCATGAAATAATTGAAAATGGAAAAAAAATTTAAAATATAAAATACTGTCTGGTCTCATTTAAAAGGGTGGGAATAATTCTGACCACAAGATTTATTCTGGAAAGCCCAAAACAAAGCTTTACTGTGTGTGATCCGCACAAAGTCGTGTAATCATGTTTGCAGAAAATCTGTGGACATCACACAGGAGTTTTATGTACTAAACAACGGCATTGAACTAAATTTGAATAATCCAGGCTAAAACAGCCAAATTCTTGAAATCAGCTACTTTGGTGTCAATTTTTCAATTCACTAAAAATTCACGGTTGAATAAACCTGTATACTTTCCCTTCTCTAGTGCTAGTATCTGAGCCACACAGTGGCCAGCAATATATCATAAAAAGACTAGACAGCTGTAGTTTAAAAAAAAAAAAAAATTTAAGATCTAAAACTTCTCCAGTTTGTTTTAACAAAATAGCTACATAAATGTGTTCTATGCACTTGAATGGATCTGTATCAATAATAAGAATAACAACAATAATTGTGCATAACTTTTTTTTAACCTAGATATCTGTCTGTCTCGGTGATACTACTACGCAAAGAATATTGCTCAATCTACAGATTTAGCACTCCACATGATGCACACCCCATAATTCTCTCCCTCATTATCTCCAATGTCGAGTCCTATTATCTTTTCTGATAATCAAGCATATTGTCTTCAGCAATCATTCTTCATGTGTTGCTCAAATTCATGTGTTGCTTCATATGTTTCCCATTCCAACAAAAATAAAACTTAAAGTGCCATCCCAAAATCTACATCTGTGCTCTTTTTTACATTCCTGTCTTTGTTGCTAAATAGTCTTCTTGCGTTATTTATGATAACTGTTAATATCCCAAAAGGTAGGATAAGCATTTACCTAAACCTTTTAGGGTTAGAGAGAGAGAACAATGGTTGGGATTAAGTAGAAACTGAAATTAATATTAACCTTAGGATAGGTCAAATAATACTTCACCAGCCAAGACAAATATAGCTAGGGTAATCACCTAACCATATCCGCTAGTTAAGAGAGAAAGGTCACCAGGTCATACTCATATAAAGGGGGTAACCCTAATAATTAACAGTTAGAAAGTAGAAGAACAGAATCCCAGCCATCCATTCCCAACAGAGGGCATGTATGAGAAAGAGTACTATCTAAAATAGTATAGTAGCAAAACCAAAATAAATAAACCTTTATTAAAAGTAAAACATAGAGCCACTATATCTAACTAGGCATCCTAAATAGGGAAGACAGTGTCTGAATGCTGGATAGAGGGTAGCCCTAAAGAACAGATAAAAGGCAGAAAAGTAACTCCACTCTAGTTAGATATCCTTCTAATTAACAGTTACTATCAAAGGGTAGATGGAGACAGAAGGGAATTGTCTGCATATCACTCAGAAGCAATGAAACCGCTCATCCAGCAGTAATTGTAAATAAAGAGCTGAGTATACAAAGAGTAGAATTACTCCAATACCAATATTGCTAGAAAATCAATAATAGGTACTCATCATACCCCACAAACATACTCTGTCCCTAATACCTCAGCACCGCACTACGCTAGTGCCTACCTAAACCATAGACCTTGCAGAGATAACTCGAAGTAAAGTTGAAGTGCTACATAACATGAAAAAAAAGTGCAGAATTAAAATAACAAAAGAGCCTGACGTGCGATACAATGCCGTCGTCAGGGGCAAAGTAGTCTGTCTCATCCAGAAGTCTGTTTAAATACCATTTGAGCAATTTGCCATAATGGAATCAGCCGGTCAGAGGGCGGTTTACAAAGATCTCTCATCAAATAGTTAGAGGGGGGGGGGTATAATCAATGGGATTTTCAGAATCCATGTGCTATTTTAGGAGCCAACTGTCCTTCTAAGTGAAACAGAAAACATGATAGTCCTTACTATTTCAGCACTACAATGTATGTACCTGTAATCACTGTGCCCCATGTTTTCTAAACTCTATTGTAATAGTCTGTTTTAATCTTCCACATAGAAGCTAACATTAAGACCAATATAAGGGTATATTGAGGTGCTTTTTAATAAACTGGGTATATAGCAGTGCTTTTTTAACTTTATTGGTTGAGTTATTTTGCCATATATATCACGAACGCACCCTACGTCAAGAGTGTGCGTGACGTAGTTGTGGTGGTGAAAGGGTTAAAGTTCACTATTTGTCTGCACGAGACCAGAAGTAATAATAAAATCCCCTTGAACACCACCCACAATTAAGCTTAATAATATAAATATTACTATTTTTTTTTCAATGTCTTAATTTTTATTAGTTTTTGCGTGTTGTCAAGTAACAAACGTACAAAATAAGGGGATACAGAAAGGAAGAGAGGGAAGGGGGAACATTGTATCGACACAATCAATGGTTCTGTTACGTATACAGAGCATGGCTGGCATTATGTATTGTCTTTCATGCATGGAGGCAGTTATAATCTAGTCTAAGCTTATCTGATTTTATCGGAAGGGCCCTGGGTAAACTCACTTATTTGGTCCTGAGTTGCTAATGGGGTGGGATGGGGTGGTCCTCCTTTCACGAGCGTCGGGGGGCCCTGTTCTGGAACGGTGGTTACTGGTCTGAAGGGGGTTGTTGGGTGCCTGTGGGTAGGGCTTCTGGGAAAGTTTGGGTATTGTACGCTAGTCACTCGGCTTGGGCCCGACAGTTGAGATGGCCTATCCCTCTCCCCTCAACCTACTACCCGCGGGAATGTGCTGCACTCCAACTGAGCCATAGTTTTGCGTGTTTATCCTCTCGGGCTTTCAACCTGAATGCTAATCGTTCGTGCTCGTATGTCGAGTGGACCCTATTTTTCACCTCCTGAGTGTTGGGGGGGTCTGGGCTTTTCCTAAATATTACTATTTTAACGCTGCCACCACAAAGACAATTTATAAATGGGGTTCCTTGGTCCCCCAGGTAACTTAATAATAAAAACCCACCAAATGTAACTGAGCTCAATACCTATGTAATTGCAAAATACGAATTACTCTCTTCAGGTAACATGATTCTTTACCAGACAAAGGAAGAACTTAATAAAATAATATTTATTATGAGCAAAAAAATAGTCACAGTGCATACAAAAACATAGATGACAATCAAATTTTTTACACCAACAACAGATAAAAATAAAAAGGATAAAATAACAGAAGACCTAATCACTTACTCAGGTTTTCAAAGTAAAACTTTTGCCCCAGGGGGTCTCTGGCAAGAAAGATGGTGACTCACTTAGAATTCGATTCTGGCCCCTCAAACAAACACACATTCCAGAATCATTAGACAAATACCCTGTGGATTATCAAGCCTCACCCAGAGGTGGAGACAAGGCATACCTATAGTAACTATAAGTGACCACCCCCTTGTGTTCCAGACCAACATCAATCCAAATGGAAGCATTTGGTTCTATCTCCTCTTATGTAATTGCCACAGAAATAATAATTGCATCTATGAATTGGTTACCATTTCTCCATTCCATAGATATGTCACACTTCTTACTTGTGACCCAATATAGCAGCCATCCCAATCCCTTCCCATATGGTTAAGTTATGCAAATCATGTTTGGACTTGTTTAGCAGATGGCGTTCGTCCCATTCTAAATATAATAAAAATGAGGCTTAATTATTATTCTGTGGGTGCATATAAGTGTTTCTTTTGGATATGATATTTGAACACAAGGCTAATGATCATTAACATATCAAAGAAATGAACTCATCACTTAAGATGCAGAGGCCATATGGCTGAACTCAGCTAGTTTACATTGGAGCTAGACTTCCAGGCCACGTATGTGTGACTTCTTACACCTTACAGAGCTTTTGATTATTCAAAGGATCAATGCATATGGTAAACCATCTGCTCCCTTTCACATTCCTATGCAATGCACATTATCCCTTCTGTCATATGATCTTCACCAAGTGGTCAATTCATATATGCACTACACAAATTACATTAATATTCTATTGTGCAACAATGAATTATGCACCCTTGGCGTGACAATATAGATATATGCATATTATTAATTATATTTCTTTACTGCATGCATTGTTAAATGTTTTTTTCTAAATGGAGAGGTAACTAAAATAATGGCAAATATTCTTAGTATGGATTCATACCAAAAAACATTTCAACAACTTTATATGTATATTTTGTAAGAGCAAAAAAATAAAAAAATAAATAAAATAAATGAGGCAGGCAGAAATCTTACTACACCGAGTGATTATTTTATCTGAAGAATGGAGTTTTTTTTGTTTTTTTTTAGTTTTTTTATTTAAAAGAAAGAACTAAAACTTTACAAAGTATTTTGAAGTTAGGGTGTAAAATAATGTGGGATTTATTCACTACATGTGAAATTGCAATAAATTAAAAAACTATTTAAAAAACGTAGACAATACTAGTCATTTCTAGCATATGTTTCTGCATTCACTGTATTGTTATTGCTCTTAAATAACAGCCCTATGAATAATATCATTGCATGTAATACTGTGCAGTTAAATGTGACACCAAATCCTCAACAAATGCTGACATCCTCACAACTCCTCATCATTGCCACAAGAAATGGAAAGGTGCAGAGAAAGTGATAATGACTTTTGCTTTAAACCGTCTGAACTCCACTGCTGTACAATCCACACATATTTGTAAGTGTTACAACAGCAACCATTTTGCTTAATATGCATCTTTCTGAGTAGTAATATCCTAAACACTAATTGAATGAAAATAATAATAATCTAGAGTTTTATAGGGAAATCTTCATCATTTGGAGATATGTTTTATGAACATTGAACAAAGTAGACTTTTTTTAAATGTGTTTGTGTGTAGTTTAACACATACACACAAACAGATATACATAGATACATGTTCCAAACTCTCTCATAGGTATATACATACCTAGATATGGAATTCCAGACATATATTCACACACAAAGATACTCACTACCAGATATACAGACACAAACACAGATACCCAATGGAAGGCAATGATACGAATACACAGTCAGACACACAGATACAAACTGTCACAAGCTCACTGACAGGCAAACACACAGATACATACTGTAAGACACACATTGTCAGAGTGACACACACTAAAATACACATATAGCCGCTGCCCGAAACACAAAAATACACACACACACTGCCTGACACACACTCCTACACATGCAAAAACTCATAAATATTTTTGAAAAACAACATTTAGCAACTTTTTTCTAGCATTCACCAGGGGGGGTCATTTCCCTGGGGTTCAGGAGGGCTTTGACTTGTGCTGTTCCTTCTAGCATCAAGTTCACCAGGGATAGCTACGCAGGACAGGAATGGGTTAGTAGGTACAGCCCAATATGACGCTCACACCATCAAAAAATTAATTTATACTTTATGCTTCTTCTTTTGCAGTGAAATTCTGTTAAAAAAAAACATCAGTTACTTAATTTTATATTTTAAGTACAAATATTATCTTGAAGAAGAAAGAATTTCTCTGCTAGAGCCCATTCCACCAATTTAATTTGGCAAATGTCCTACTTCCAAACCTATTTACCTGAATCTCATCAACGGTTTGAAATCTCTTCCCTTTCAAAGGGGATTTTAGTTTTATGAAAAGCCAGTAGTTGCAGCGCACCAAATCTCAACAGATTCAAAAGATTCTCAACCATCTTAGAAGCATTTGTGCCACACTTTTATTTGCTTTGCACTTATTGGATCATCCCCAAAAGCCTTCTGTATAGTTTCCGTGGAGAAGTGTTCAAACTTAACGCATAATTTGATGAAGATTCGTTGCTGTACCTGCTCAGTCATTTTGATTGCGACGGCCACACAATACACAAGCTCATTCAAAGACGTCTAACACCCCTACTGACTAATACAGTAAAGTCATCATTGTTCACGCATGCACATTCCAGTCCACTCAACTTGCTTGCCAGATTACATGTATGTCGCACAGTTTTCATTATATTAACAATGGCTGGACTTTTTCCAGACAGACCTCGTATATATATTATTTTTGTGGCACTACAAATAATCAACCAGTACCCCTCCTGAGATGAGGTCCTGGATCTGCCCTTGATGGTATCCCTCCTATGCCTCTTAGCACTGCATTAGCATTACGTATATTGCTAAACACAAATTTATTTTAGAAATATATGAGTTAACAGTACTTACTGTATGTGGGCATTATACTCCAATTCTCAAATAGATTCTCTTTATATGTTGGTATGTTAGTAATGCCATCGGGGTTCTTACAAATATTATCCAAGCAGAGTATTTGAACACTTTTCTTTATCTATTTTTTTCACACCTCTTGTATGTGAAAATAAAATATATATATATATTTTTTATCCTAATAATTCAGACCCTGTGTGAAATATTGCAAGGATACTGCATACTCTCTTAAAGAGGTACTGTCACCCCTCCTCAGAAAATCTAGTATTTCATAGAGATAGAAATCCTTATTATGAAATAAATACTCATTTTGACTGTGTTGGAATTCCACTGATATTCTAACCCAGTTAAGAGATATACAGAAACAAAGAAGTGACTACTTGTCTCTGTATTTATCCTCCGCCTGACTTACCTTGACAAAAGGCGTCAATGTTGTACTCTTGCACATGCGCAAGAGTACATCAGCACCGAGTAGGTCCCTGATGGACTAAGATGGCTGCGCTTGTGATGGACAAATTCAGGTAAGTAAACTCATCTTTATCTGCCCCTCTCGGCCATCAGATGCACAGTGGTGATGTCACCATTGGGTGACTTTGCAGTAAAGTCCCCAAACGATGACAGTGTCGCTTTAAGATTTTATTTTTTTCAACATTTCCATAAAGTATGAATTATTATATTTAAAAATATTTTTTTATTTCCATAATAATTTTTAATGTTTGCTTGACCAGCAGTATACAATCAAAATTGATGTTTCATCACGTGTGATGTGCTAGCAATGCATCTCATGTTTCAAATAAATATTTTGCTAATATTTTTTCAAGGAAAAACTGCGTGGTAGAGAAGAGGTTAATATGGTAAAACACTGTAAATCCTTTTAATTGCACATTTCACAGTCCTGGGGGGCATATTTATCTTTTGACACTTAAGAAGTGATAACTTTTGTACTGAGATATTTAACTCTTTAAGCAAAAGGTTAATAAGTAACTCGAGAATTTTTGCACTGTGAAAATGACGTGCTATTTATATTTCAACTTCAGAAAGCAGCTAGTGAGAACCAATATTATAAGAAAAACAATTAATAATATGGCTGTTGAAAGGTTAACATATCAAACCCCTCCCACAAGCAAGTTTGTTTACATTCCATGGAAATAACCCATATATGAAAAACCCTAAAAGAAAACTGTTCCAAAAAACCCCAACGAAACCTAAACAACAACAAACTATGCCGTACATATCTAGAATGGCTGAAGGAACAGAAAATGCAGAGCTTCCCAATTGATTATTATGGGAAAAGACAGTCACTTAGCATGGAAATCTCACTGCCCAAGGTTTGAGGGCTATATGGTATATTTTTAATATTATTCAAACTATTTGTTTCTTTGGCACAATAAAAATATATATTTTTAACTACCTGGATTCCTGACTACTCTCGGTTCCTGAATTGGAAGTATCAGTGACAACGAGGATGTCTATATAGCCCCCCATCTCCATTAGGGGAGGCACCTTTAAGGTGATCTTAAAGCTCATATTTCGTGAGTGCAATTTAAAACAAGCGTGTCATTTTATTGTTTTATGTCAATATTACACTATGTTTTGTTAATGTATTTCTTGTAGATTACACAGCTGTATCCCTATTTTCTCCATATATACATTGAGGACTTCAATACTTGATGTATTTCTATTGGTGCACCAGGCATTGGTGATATATTGGTGTAATATATTTGTTTTAGCTACAGTTCAGATACATTTAAAGGGATTACAATTTAAAGGTTTTTTTATGAACCTATTTCCAGGAAAATCATAGATAAGGGCGTCAGAGGCAACTTGACATTCTAAATTAATGTTTTAGCACTATTCCACTGTGTCACTTATTCCTGGAAGTTCTGCTCGAATGTATATGCTTCGGGTGGACACTTATTATGGGGTAACCAATTACTGGTGCGGCTGTAATAATTTTTATAACAATTTGCTGTGGATATTTCCATCAATGACACCAGATACTGGATGATCTACTTTAACTACTGCATTCAAAGTTCTAGTGAAGTGATGATTAAGGTTGTCAAATGTTTCTCGAATACATGCTGGCTAAGCATCATGGGTAATAATTCCCCTAAACATTTTATGCACTAAGATGCGTCATCATGGCTCTTGAGTATACAGCCTCAGAATGCATTGTTCAGAAATCATATTATTGCAAAACCAATATATTTTGCTGTGTAAAACTAGCTATGTATGCCCAAGACTGACTGTAATGGCTGGGTTTAAGCCTGAAACCAATTAAAAAGACCGTTAACTGAGTTGAGAGTCTATTCAATAAATCTGAGCATATGTCTCTAAATTATAATAAAATCTCTCAATCCATTCACGGTGTTGTTTACATTGAAATTGTAGCACGCATAGAATGGAGTAGGCGGTTTTGATTCTTTAAGATGAAAACTAAACAGATTGACCTTAATTATATGTTGCACCTGAAGACATTATATTATCTTAGATTAGATCACTGTGCGCTTAATTGACACTTTTTCCTAATTAGGATGCAGCGATATAACACTCCATGATTATTCAGTCAATGCAGAATACCTTAGCTGAACCTGACAGTGCATCAAGCATGTTACGACTTTTCACTGTACAGTTAGCATAACACTTACTCCTGCAGTTTTTGCAACGTAAAACCAATTAACTGGAATGATAGTGGGTATATTGGAAATATATTTTACTGATCCACAGTATCATTCGGTTTAATTTTCATACAGGCTTAGGTTTTGCATCTTGGTGCTATTAATCAGCCAAGCTCGTCATTTAATACCTCGGGTAAAAGCCTTTTTTCTTTATTTTATGAGTCAATGTTAATGAACAATAAAAGTAAGAAAGGATGTTTATGAGTTGCCCAGCGACCATGTAAAATCCTTGTAAAGTAATAATAACAAACAATTATAATAATGCTAGGGATATGAAACAATGTGTATCATCTATCTTTAGAATTAAAGGGACACGCCAGGTTGAAATCAACCCCTCAGTTTTTATACATTGCATAGAAAAACATTAACATTGAAAAAACTGCTACATAATAATGACATCATCCAGATTTACTAAGGATGTACTTCTTCTGTATGTTCTTCTAACCAAATCAAGAAGTGAATGAAAGACTATCTTTCAATTCCATAGCTTTCTTTTTTTTTTTTTTTGAAATTGTTTATTTTATGAAGTTTTTTTTTTTTTTTTTTTTTTCAAATTTTTATTGGGAAATAATGCAAGATTACAACATCTGTTTTGCAGTATACAATCTGGTATCAACGAACTTTTGTATGTCATACATTGTTACCATGCTTGAGAGTCCAGAACGGTTGTGGTAACTGTTCGAGCACGTTACGTTTTAGCATTCGTTTGTGTGCGGTACCCTTGGACAGAGTACTCGAGTGCGGTTTGATTTTAGTCGTTGTTCACTTTGCATGGGTGGTGTGTTATTAACATACAAGTAGAAATCAAAACATAACATAACATAACAGTACATTGGGGTGGGTGATGAACTTTCCTGGTATAGCTAGTATGTACCATCGTGGCGTAGAACCTCGTCAGTGTGGATTGTTGCGTTGTGGTAGATTTGTCTGTTTGGGTATGTGGGTCTAAAGCCTTTGTGGAGGTGTGTTACGTATGAAAGTTAACCATGGTTGCCAAGTGGCCGTGTAGTCGTGGTATTTGAGAGAAAAGGAGTACGCTAGCTCCTCCATTTCTCTGATAGCGTCTACCCTTTCTATCCAGGCTCTGAACGTAGGGGGTGCAGTTTGCTTCCATTTGGTTGGGATGATGGCGTTTGCTGCCGTTAAAAGGTGGTTGATCAGTGTGCGTGAATGTTTGGGTAGGGGGCTGGGGTACATTAAAAACAACATGACTTTAGGGTCTTGGGGTAGTTTGTGTCCCGTGATGGTGCGAATAACGTTCGTTATCTGGGCCCAGAATTTACTTATTATTGGGCATTGCCACCAGATGTGGCTTGTGGTTCCCTCCGCTTTCTTGCACCTCCAGCATGTGTTTGGTGCGTTTGGGAAGAATCTGTGGATGCGGGTTGGTGTGTAGTGCCATCTGGCTATTCGTTTGAAATTGCTCTCATGTGTGCTGTTGCTTTTGGATGTGCGGAAGACATTGGCGAATATTTTATACCACTCTTTGGATTGCATTTGTATCCCCAGCTCTGTTTCCCACTTGGATGTATAGGTAGGTAGGAGTTCGTTCTTTCGTCGGCATAATTGTTTATAAAAGGAGGATATGTGGCCCCTCCGGATGCTGTGTTGTGCGCATTGGGTCTCGTATAGGGTGTGGGTTCTATGGCCTTGTGATAGTGGTGGATTTGTGCTTAGAAAGTGTTTGAGTTGCTCGTGTCTCAGTCGCGTCATTCCCGTTTGCGATTCAGTGGGTAGTAGTTGTTCAAAGGGAGTGACCCCCTGGTCTGTTAGGACATCTCCCAAAGTCAGTGTATGAGCTTGTTTGGGGAAGTTTCTAAACGCCCTGTGGTCCATGCCTGGGGGGAAGGAGGGATTTCCCGTTAGTGGGTAGAGTGGTGATGGATGTGGTGCTAGGTGTTTGTCTCTTCTAATGGTCGACCAAAGTTTCACTGTGTGTGTGATTGTGGGGTGAGAGGTCCCTGAGCGCGTTTTCGTGTCGGTCTTGTTAGCGAGCCAGGGTATGGCATATATCGGTGTCGCGAGGAAGCTGGCCTCAATCTGTACCCATTGGGCTGTGTTTTTAGGGTATGACCATTCATAAATCCTCGTGAGGATAATGGCTTTGTGGTACGTTTCCAGATCTGGTAGGCCTAGTCCTCCTCGTTGTTTGCTTTTTGTGAGGCATTCGTATTGTAGCCTCGGGGGTCTACCTGACCATATAAAGTTGTTAAATAGTCGCCTGGAGAGGGAGAAGAAAGGCCTTGGTATTTTAATAGGCAAGGTTTGCATTATATATAGAAACTTGGGGAGAATCATCATCTTTAAGATGTGGATTCTGCATAGCCAACCGAATTGTGGTTTATTCCACGATTTGAGTTCGGTATCTACTTTGTTTAGAAGGGTTGTGTAGTTAAGGGCGTATAGGAGTGACAGTGTGGTTGTGAGTTGGACTCCCAGATATCTAATTGACTCTGTGGGCCAGTGGAATGGATAGGTGATGCGGAGCGCTGTTTGTGTGGCGTTCGGTATGTTGAGCGGGAGTATCTCGCTCTTGCCCATGTTTATTTTGTAATTGGAGACTGCATTATATGCCTCTATCTCTTGTATAAGGTGTTGTAGGGATGTTTTTGGATTAGATAGGGTGAACAGTAGGTCGTCCGCAAAAGCGGAGACCTTGTATTCCTGCTCTGCTATTTTAATGCCAGATATGTTTGGGTTGTCTCTTATTCCTTGTAGGAATGGCTCCATGGTGAGGATGAAGAGTAGTGGGGAGAGGGGACAGCCTTGCCTTGTACCATTGGTTATTTGTACGGTATCTGACAATTGGCCGTTCACACGTACTTTTGCTCCCGGTTTTGAATATATGGCTGCGAGCCATTGTATCCATTGTTGGCCGAAGCCCAGAGTTTTCATTGTGGCCATGAGGAAGGACCAGTCTACCCTATCAAATGCCTTCTCGGCATCTATAGTTAGAATGAGGCTCTGGGGTCCTTTTCCTTTGGCTGTGTGTATTAGGCTTAGGAGTTTCGTAGTGTTATGTTTGGCCTCCCTATTCGGTACAAACCCTGATTGATCCGGGTGTATCAGTCCGTTCAGGAGTGGTTTCAGCCGGTTGGCAAGAATCTTAGTGAAGATTTTCAAATCACAATTTATTAGAGAGATTGGGCGGTAGCTCCCACACTCCTCTATGTCCTTTCCGGGTTTGGGGATCAATGTGATGTGGGCTTCTAAGGATTCTGCTAGGAGTTTGTGTCCTAAAGCCAGTGAATTGAAGGCAGTGACAAAGGGTTTGCAGAGCAGATTTGTGAATGTTTTGAAGTACTTGGTAGTGAAGCCGTCGGGTCCTGGGCTCTTGCCTATGGGGAGGTTTTTAACTACCAGTCTAAATTCTTCGTCTGTTAGGGGTCCTTCAATGGATTGTGGGGATTGTCTTACGTTTGTGGGGATCGTTTGCGTGATTCTGTTAGAGAGGAAATGGGTAATTTCCTCTGGTCGTGGTGGCGTCTGTCTGAGGTTATACAGGTTTGTGTAGAAGGCGTGGAATTCTTTAAGTATGGCTGGGAGTAGGTGAGTGCGTGTCCCGTCTTTGCTTTTGATCGTGGTTATGTATGTGCGTTGCGTGTTTTGCTGAAGGGCTTTGGCTAGCATTCGCCCGCATTTTCCTCCTTGAGTGTAAAATGAATATTTGGTGTGAGTGAGTGATCGTTTGATTTTGGAATTTAACAGGGTTTGTAGGGTTGTGCGTTTGTCATCTAGTTGTTTATAGAGGTCTAGGGAGAGGTTGTGTTTGCGGATATCTCTCAGGAGATCAGTGATTTGGGCATCTTTCTTTTTCTTGAGTTTGGAGGCTATAGCTATGATGTGTCCTCTCATTACTGATTTATGAGCTTCCCAGGTTATTGTCGGGGATATGGACGGGGATGTATTTTCCTCAAAGTAGTGTTGTAGTGTGGTTGTTAGCGTATCGACCGTGGCTGTGTCATTCAGCATGGTGTCATTTAGTTTCCATTGGAAGTTGTTGGGTGTCAGAGTTGGGATTTGAAAAACTAGAGACAAGGGGCATGGTCCGACCATGTGATCAAGCCATACTCACATGATTGAATTAAGTGTATATGTCTGTGAGGAACAAATAGCATGTCCAGACGAGAGTATGTGTGTTTGACCGTTGAGTAAAAAGAGTAGTCTCGTCTTTGTGGGTGTATGGTTCTCCAGCAGTCGAATAAATAAGATTTGTCTAATAGTCTGGACATCGTGGTTCTGGTAGCGGCGTTGTATGTCGTGGAGCTGGAAGTAGTGTCTAATTCTGAGTCAAGGGACATGTTTAGGTCACCTCCGAGTATAAGAATGCCTTCGACATGTTTTTCGATTATGTTGAGGTATTTGCGTAGATGCTTGTGTTGTTTGGTATTTGGCAGGTAGATATTTGCGAAAGTTACAATTGTATTGCCAATTTTGCCTTTAATTATGAGTAGCCTACCGTTTGGATCTGTGTATTGGTACGTGTGGGTATATGGTGTTTGTGCCCCTATGAGGATGGCTACTCCTCTGGATTTTGCGTCCGTGTAGGAGCTGAAATATCCTGTGGGGTAGTGTCTGTTGCGAATAGTGATGGTGGAGTCTGCTTTTAGGTGGGTCTCCTGAAGAAATGCCACATCAGCTCTAAGTTTTTGGAGTTCGTGTAGCGTTAGTGCTCTTTTTGTCGGGGAGTTAAGACCCCTGACGTTGAGGGTAACTATGTTGAGGTTTGCCATGATGGAAATTGTGTGAACTGTGTGATCTGTCGTTCACGTATTGTGTACCACGGGAAGATAACCGATAACAAATGAACTATGTACAAAATTGTGTGTAGGCAGGTGGAGCAAGAAATTGAGATGTTTGGTGTTTACGGGAAGGGTTGGCAGCCTTGTCTGTCGGTGGCTTTCCCCTTGAGAGGCTTTGGGGCCTTTGGGGAGTTGCACGGGCACCGCTTTGGCCGCTCAGGTCTTTCCACCTGCTATCGAGGTTTTATTTTCGTGGGAGGTGTTATTAAATGTCTCGCCAGAGACGGGCAATCCTATGGATAGTTGTCAGTAGTGAGTAGTGGATCAGGCAAGGGGATCAAATTAGTGGGACAGGTAAGATTGTGTGTTTGTGGAGCAGGTCGATTTTAGAGGATATGATCCAGAAAAAGGGGGGGGCTGGGAGCTGCTTGCCTCTAGTGGGTTGCCTAATAGTCTAGGGGTAGGCTTTATGTGTCCCCTTGGGCAGGGGCTCTGCCTCGTAGTTGGAGGAGGCTTGCATCTCAATTGCTTGCTCGGGTGTGCATAAGAAGTGTAGAGTGAGACAAATATTTTTCCCATAACATTTGCAGCTCTCCCAAAGAACATAAAATAGAAAACCATCCATTAATTGACACATCATGGTATACATTTCCCGGTAAGACAATCAATCAGATCTCAATTGACCTCAGGGGCATTCCTTGAGGTTGTTGCCAAGGGGAAGAGGGGTTAGTAGTGAGGGAGTGGGGAAGGGGACAGGGGAGTGGGAGTGGAATACCGTTACCCGAGATGCCACTCAGTGTGTTTATGAGAGTGGTAGATTATTAGGCTAAAGGGGGAGGGGGGGCTGGGGTGATTTAGGGGGTGAGGGGAGGCCTTATGCTTGTCAGCAGAGCCTGTACGTATACATTCATTTACGGTAAAACATACATTTTTTTTATTTTATTTTTTTTTTATTTTATTTTTTTTATTTATTTTTTTCTCATACCCCTCCGGAGTGCCATTGCCTCATGTTTCTGTGTGTCCTCGTCCCTGCTGACAGTATGTGGTCTTTCAGTCCAGAACCAGTGTCATCTAGGAGTGTCGGTAGAATGGAGAGTCTCCTTTTCATAGAGCTCGCGGACTGGAGCAAATCTAGGTTGTCGTGGGAGATGTCCTGATTTGTAGGTTTTCTTGAGATGCAGTCTCTGTGGGTGGATTTCTGGATTATTGGTGGTCGTTATAGATCTCTAGACCTTAGTTGGGTCCTTGTCGATTGGGGCAGTGGTTTCTTAGCTGGTGGTCGTCGTCACGTGCCTTGGGTCCCATCGAAGGGCCGGGGGGCCTGCTCTCGGTCTGGGACCTCCTTGGTGGTGCGTTTGGTCGTTGCTTCTGCGTTTGGATGGCGTCTGCCCTCTTTGCTTGTGGGTCATCTGCGAGCGATTTGGGGGTTGTAGCGGCCCATACCAGTCTGGTATGTATATGTCCGGTAGGTCTAGGGCCGAGGTGAAGACCCGCACGTCCTCTGCTGAGGATAGAGTTGCTGTTGTACCATTGTGCGTGGCAGTAAGGGCCAGAGGGAATCCCCAGCGGTATCTTATGTTCCTAGAGCGCAGTAGGTCTGTGAGGGGTTTCATTGTCCTCCTCGCCTGCAGCGTCATCCAGGAGAGATCTGGGAAGATTTGCACAGGTGCCTCATGGAATAGCAGCGGTTGTGTCGTCTGGCGGAGATTTCTGAGTATGTCTTCTTTAATAGAGTAGTAATGCAGTCTGCACACTATGTCTCTAGGTGCCTCTGCCATGGGGTTTCTGGGCCTGAGTGCCCTGTGGGCTCTGTCCAGTGCTATAGGGGTTGATACATCTCTTTGCAGTATAAGATTAAATAGCTCTTGGAGGGTTACCTTTAAATCTTCCCCCTCTTTTTCTGGGATGCCCTTTATTCTTAAATTGTTTCTGCGCCCTCTGTTATCTAAGTCATCTATCATTCTATTCATGGATGCTATTTGGGCATTTTGTGCTGTTAGTGTACTTTGGAGATTTTGCATTTGTGTGGCTGTGTAGTCTTGGTCGCTTTCTAGTAAGCTGACCCTTTCACTGACCTGTGTTACTTCTGCTGTGATGGCGTCCATTTTTTTCTGGAAAGTCACCTCCAGTTTTTGCAGCATGTTTGCAAGGTCTTGCTTAGATGGGAGGTTTCTCAGAATCTCCCTCAGGTCTTTGTCTTTTTCCCTGTCCAGATCCTGTGACAGTGTGTCAGATGCTGCAGGGCTGGATGGGGGTGATTGGGAGAATTCATCCGGCGCCATATTGGGGCCTGGCATGGTCGGGCTGCTGGTCGCCGTGATCTTTGAAATATTTGGTGAGCGCTCCGGTTTTCGGCCTATGTAGTTTGCCGGCTTGTTGGGAGGCTGTGGACATTCTTTTGGGGTGTCCCATTTTGTTAATTAAGCCTGATGGCTGCGGATTGCCCGTCGCGGCGCTCGGAGCTCCGTTTTCAAGCGGCCATTCGCGGTCGCGGCTAGCTCCGCCCCCCCATAGCTTTCTATATGATCTTTGTGAAAATTCCTAAAAAAAACTGCATATGTGAGTTTAAATGAGGATTTGTAATTCTGATGTCAGCTTTATACTACTGCCTACTAATGCTAATAGCTTAATTCATGAAACCCCGAACAACTTCATTATGGTTTTACGAATGAAACTTAGTATAGAGCAGACCACAAATGACTGTACTTGCACAATATAAGAAAAGCTAGTGCTAACTTATTTTGTTGATATTTTTTGTGATTGTGATCTACATATTAGGTTTTAAACCCTAACTATATTGTAATTAACTTGTTTCACCTGGATCCGAAAGGAAGGAAGCTATTTGAATCACTATTTACTATTTATTAATTCCACACATGGTTTTAGTTGGAAATATTGTTTGTAATACTTTCTACATTCTCTGCTAGTAAGTGTTCAGTAAACAAAATGGATAGTCAGCAAAGGGAGAACTAGAGCAGCTTCTAGTGCATCTCTCTGGTGACTTACTTTAGTACATGTACAACATACAAGACATCTAGTGGTGAACTTAAGATGACACTCCAGACCCCTTAAGCTTGCTCAAAGCTTTCTGTGTGGAGTGTGTCTTATTTTTTCATATTGCAAAAAAGTGCAGATTTCAATAGAAATTTACACTTTTATTAACCCCTCAAGGACACATGACATGTGTGACATGTCATGATAACCTTTTATTCCAGAAGTTTGGTCCTTAAGGGGTTAATTAACCTGGTTACACCCCCTTGGCTTTCAAGCTTATAAGTAGAACTGTTACTTCCTGGTTTGGTTTGCCCAGTGGAACTAAACTAAAGAGGCACCTGCCTTGCAAAAACCGTCTTATTGAGCTGCATTGGAAGTCTGTGATTGGACAGTCACAGAAAGTCTGGGCGAGGTTAGAAGGGGAGGGATTGCAAAGGCTGCAGACAAGAGAACTGCAGCTTTTGCACGCTGTTTTTAGATTTAAAAAATACATAATTAAATGCATGCAAGTTTTAATTTGGGGTATATCTACTAAACAGTAATTTGTATTTATTTTCTGTTTGGGCAGTGGAGTGTCCCTTTAAAAGGATGACACTGAGTTCTTCATAGATCTCTTGAAATATTAGAATACCAGGCCCTTTTGAATTGCATCATTCGTAAATTTGTATACATAAAATCTTGGATGTTGATGGTTTCATTAATAGCAAATTAGGTGTTTGTTGCAAATGAGTGTTTGTTGCAAATGAGTGTTTGTTGCAAATGAGGTTCCAAATGTCTTTTCAATTCAGACAAAGAACTCCAAAATTATCAACTACTGTCAATTGTTCGGGGATCTTCTGAACATTTAGTTCTTCTAGATATTTTCAACATTCCAATTTTGGTACTTGGAATTGTGATTATTTTATTCTTTCCAAACATACATGTAAAGATAAGCTTCACAGATCCCCGTCTTACTAAGCTATACTATTCTACACTTTACCATATGTCTCATTTATATTCTGAACCGTTAGGTTTGTTATGACCTTCCATTGCATAGTAAATATTGCACCTCATTTCCGAGTTAAATGAAGTGCTAGTTAATGTGCTTTATATCTCAATACCATATGAATGAATGCAGCATATGAGCCAGCTGTATATACATTGTTGCACAACATGTTGGTGTGTTTAAATTATATTTTTTTCTGTTTATTAATTTCAGTTTTTCATGCATGATGTGTACATGATTCTGGCCACCCATGAATGAAAGCATGTCTACAATGAGAGGTGAAATTATACAAATTAGAGAGAATTATGAAATCTAGATTTACTTTCTCTTCAAATTAGTCAGTATAATTGATGTAATGACCTATTATATAACTATTATAAATGATCAAATACTTAATAGTCTAACATTTTTACAGAAAAAATTTAAAAAGGTTGGCTGTTTCGAACACTTTTTGAACAGAAATAATATAGGCTAAAACCGTAAAGAAATTCTAAATATTTTTGGACTCACATAAGTCTAGCACAAATAAAAACACATTTAAAAGGTTTCAAGATGGGATAGTAAATGGATGGAAGGAAGAATGGACCCACGGATAGACAAATTGATGGAAGGATGGACAGAAAGGTCGAACGATAGAAAATACTTCTTAAAAAAAAAATCAGGAAGCCCGTAATCTATTCACCATATTTTAGAGCTTCTGAATCATAATCAAAACATTTGCATATTCATAAAAATATGTAGATTTAAATTGTATGTAGTAAGTCATAACCTCACATGAATTGATTATTGCGGAATTTGTTGGGTCTTTTTCTCAGACGTGCTCAGATACTATTCAATTGGCATTCCATGTAATGATAGCGCTCAGAAATCTTGAATTTGTTAAATAAAACAAGCTGACATAACTAATCTATTTGTTCTAGGGGAAATGTTCACTTAGTCAGAGGATTTGTAGGAACAGAATCAACTATGGAGCTGGACCTTGTCTATTTGTTATGAATTTCCAACTTTATTCCAGCAAACCTACAAGATTTCTAAAATATATAATATCAACTTCTCCTAAACCTTATGAAAGTAGAATTAGGGTCCGTTCCAAAGACTACTCAAAACATTGGCAAAGGAAAACTAGCAGAGTAAAGCAAAAAATATTTTCATTGGCCATTCGAAATGGACTTACAAGTGGAAATTAGTTTTTTTCTAAAAAAGAGACTGGTAATATAAAACAGTGCTACTTATTGATTATTTATGTAGAACTTATGCTTTATGTTTATGTCATTTTCAGTGTTTTTTGAATCAGTTGTTTATAAGTGTTTCGATTAGTAAATGTGATGTAGGCCACTGTAAAAATTAAGTGTCATTTAGAAGACATAATTGACGACTTTCACTTTTTTTTTTTTGGAGGTCCTACTTGGAAGTATTTTACAGCCATATTAATGGTAATGATGAAGGTGCTGTTTTACTGTTGCAAGCATGAAAATAAGTATAATATATAATAAATATATATATATATACATTAGTGCTCCAAACATTTATATAACCTATCTGTAAATGACTCTCAGTCTAGTTACAAGGACATCTTAAGAAAAAGACAAATGTTGGAAATTAGAAATACCCTATGAATCATTAAAGCTGAAAATAAAATCTCTTGATCTACATGTTTAAAGGGCAACTTTCCTTTGTTTGGAATGTATTCCATTGAATAAAACATTAAACGTCACCTATTTATTTATTTATAAAATATTTTACCAGGAAAGATACATTGAGATTTCTCTCGTTTTTAAGTATGTCCACCTATGACTTGTGTTAAACTTTTTTTCCATTTTGTTTTTATTTTATATTAAAGATTTGGATCATGACATCATAACCCAGTTAAACCAGGGCAAACAATGCATATGTAAGCTCATTGAGCAGGGCCCTCAACCCCTCTGTTCCTGTGTGTCCAACGCGTCAGCTTACAACCACATGTCTGTTCGTCCACCCATTGTAAAGCGCTGCAGAATTTGACGGCGCTCTATAAATATCATAATAATAATAATAATATGCAGTATAGAAACATTGTTTAATTTTTCCTCTTCTTTGTATGCTTATTCTATGCTGACTGCCAGGTACAAAGGATAGAGTTTATAACAATGCCTGACATGGAGCTAAGATGGAGGTGCCCAGTTGCAGGATAAGGAGGTGGGAATTTGTACATTTACTTTTATTTTACACCCTTCCGAAATATGTATTTGTAAAATACAGGTATAAGTAAACATAACATTAAAAATTCTTGGAAGTGTCAGGTCCCCTTTAAGAACACTCTTTTTTCGTTTATCCCGTTAACTTCATCCCCATAACTCTTACTTCTAAGAGGATGTGTTGAAACACCCAACAGAAACGTAAAATCTGTGTGTTTCCAATAAACCTCTGCGTAGTGCTTTTATTTTTAGTTTCAATAAGATAGAAACTCACGCATTTGCTAAAAAAATGAATAGTATCTAATTTACTTGGAACAAAGAATAGGAAATGCTCTTGCATTCCAATAGAGCACAACAGAGACTTCCATTAATTTGTTTGAGTGGTTCTCATTCATTCTTTTAAGAGAATGAGCTAGCACTAAAAGACACGTTGAGCACATGTTAAGTTTTATCATTAACTTGGATGAGGAATTACACAATTACTTTAATCTCCCATAGAAAGCTGCTAGAAGACCTATACTGGCAGTGGGCTCTCAAGCACTTGTTGGATGACAACGTGGGAGTTGGACGAGAACTTTTTCAGGAAATTTGCTGCGATTTTCAGAAGTTATTTTTGTGCATTATCTCTGTAATGCATAAAAGATCGTGTTAATTTCCCTTTAGAAGTGTCCCTGTAAGGTTTGTTCTTTCCCGTATGATATATAGACCGTCATCTCAAAGAGACAGTGTAATGCAAATCTTTATGTTTAATTATTTAACATCATTGGATTTATAGAGCTCCTTATTGATGTATTATTGAATATTTTACCTGTGGTTTCTGGAATTTCTGCAGTGCATGTGTGCAGATTAACTGTTGAATGAAAATACACGATCATTCATAAAGCCCAGATGAAAACAAACAAGGTGCAGACGCTAAGCAGGGCATTCAACAAGGATCCACAGGCATTTATTGTATTTGGTGTAGCACATAACATTGGAGACTAAAGAACTGCAAATATCCAAACTAGGGCAGTCCATTACAGTAAGCCCTGTTTAATGTTTGTGCCCATGGCAAATATTAGTATTGCAATCAAGATTTAAATATTTAAAGTTGAATATTCTCTCAATTATTGCTTTGTTTATTTTACATAATAAGCGTTATTATAAAATTCTAATGGTGGCCATGTTTGGGTGGAAGAGGTATGAGCAAAGGAAACAGGGTGTTATGTGGAAAAGATCCTAAGCTGGGTGGAGTGGGTACTGAAATGAAAGGATCTGACATTGAAATAAAAGGAAAATGTGTAAATGTGTAGCCATGCAGTTAGTGCTGACGTTGAGGATTATGTATGTGGGATTTAACCTCACCTTCCTTTTCTTAGTTCATAGGAGAGGAATCTGGTATGGTCTGCAATAACCCATCCATTCTAAAGTTCAACACAATTGAGGAGACTTATCAAAGTGTTTGTTCTAAAAAGTTTGGCAATCGCCATGGAAACCATTGGAAGCAGACAGATTCCACTGGTGATTCCTCCTGTGATGGTAGTCACCATCATTGGGACCATGTGAACATTGTCCTTCACTCCTGCAGTTGCTTTATTTAGTGCTTTATAGTCATTGGCCTCCATTATCCCCAGAGTTGCTCTATCTTGGGCTGGGATTATGTTGGACTAGGTTTGTTGTTGGGAGTTATGGTACTATAGGTTTTTGTATGTCTGACAACGCTTGTAGTTCCTAGATGTCTCTTATGTCTAAACCGACAGTTATCCTGTGACCGTTATAGGTGCAGGGTGTGTTTTATTGTAATGTTATTTGTAAAATGTCTTGTGTGCTCTCCTGCCCTGCTGATGCTTTCTACAACCAGGTGGAGACTGTTGGTTATAAACAATCCTGAAAGCCTGTGCAGTGCCACCTGTTGGTTGTTTAAATCTTGCACCATCTATGTACACTCCCAGAATGGCAAGCCTTTTTACTTGACATATTCAGACAGATTTGGATATTATGGTTTATGCAGGCGGGGGAAGTATTTCTTGTCAGTGTTTGTCTTCTCCACCACTTAATAAATATTACGTTGCATTATATGAGTGCCTGTATTATTCCTCGTATGATTATGTTTTATGTATGGCTTGAGTGTGTCATCATAAGTGTAATGGAATGTGGATAGGTTCTAGTCCTGAGGAGTGGAAATAAAATATTGTTCCTTATAGTTCCTTTGGGAATTGTATGTCCTGTTGTTTTTTTGTTTTTTGTTTTTTTTTAGGATAACAGGAGCCAGGTTTTTGGACCTGCTTCCTGGATGCACTAATTCGTGGCCAGTTAAGAAAGACCTGACCTGATAACTAAAGCCATCTTTGTAAAAATGGTGGCAAAAGCTAGGTTTGAGAGGTTGTAATGGCAGCAGTTGGAGGCAGCGCAGGCAGAGGGGTCGATACCTGTCTGAGAGAGGGAGGACAAACAAAGATGTTGATACCTGCCTGGGAGAAGGAGGAGTTCTAGAGGGGACGATACCTGCCTGGGAGGATGAGGCATTGGCAGATGGGCCTGCACACTGAGACCAACTTGGGGAGATATAGCTTGACCCTGGTCTCACTGATGATCCCTCCCACACCTCTGGTAGTACATCCTGGGAATTGGAAGGCCCAGGCCAAGACATGCAGTCACACCTCCCCGTTTACATATTTGCACCACCTTTCAGAATAGAACATTTTTATAAACCTCCCCAATTGTGTATTCAGACTTATCCTACAGCATTTCACTGATGTAAATTGTACTTATATTAGTTGATCTTGCCTTTTTGTCAGTTTTAATAAGTGGCCATTCTTTTCACAGCTCCCACATTAACAAGGTTCTTTCACACAAAGAACTACCAATTACTGAATATTCTTTTTTCTTGCCACATCATTCTCTATCCAAGTAGTCAGGAAAGAGTATGTGTGACACCAACAATCATTTATATTATTCATCTTCTCCATTCTAGTTGAAATACTGCTAAGAGTCTTGACACTGCCTGCATAGTTTATAAACTGAGTTTTATCACATTTTACATTTTTATTGAAGCGCTAAACTCTTTTAATACAATAAAATATTTCAGTGCAATAAGTCTTCCAAGTAAATTAATAATATATATCTGCTGTACAGATGTACATTTTTTACCTCATATCTAGTGAATAGGCAGGAACTTTCATAGTTTTACTTTATTGGGAATTCTAATGTCCTCGAAAGTTTCCCATAAAAATATCCAACTGTGACTTTAAATGTAAGGGAGCCTTGGCTGCACCTATTCAAGTAAAAATGTATTGCCTTATGCTGGCTGTTGGATAGAACCTGCAAAGCAGTCATTCTTAATAAGCTCAGCGTTTCATCAAGAACAGGGTTCTCCAAACTCTGTCCATCCAGATGTTGCTGAACTGAAACTCTCATTATTCTCTGGCTATCTATTTCATTCAAAGAATCATGGGACTTGTAGTTCATTAACTTCTGAAAGGCCAGAGTTTGGAGAACACTGCTCTAAAATAGACCTTATCTTCCTCTAGAACAGATCGTATCTCCAACGCAACTCTATTATCAGGGTCTAGCCCCCACTACATAAAAAGGTTTTTGTTACTAGAAAGAAGGTTTTATTTTCAAGACTTAATTAATCACCACTGCCCAAACTATGTACAGTATTATCATTCACACTCCCCCCCCATTTTTCCCCACTGTTTCAAACCATGACTCGTGTATTTGTTTTCCCTCCTCAGCGAGTGTTCTTGATATTATATAAATTATTGCAGCTGAGGACAATAGGCTTTCTGAGCTTGGCAAGTCATTAATATTCCACATGTGGCCACACTGACTCATATTTGATTTCAACTCCACCAGAGACTGGAAATCTGGCAATATTACAGGTTTTTTTGTTGTTTTTGTTTAAAGAGATGCCATTGGAACTGGGCTGTCTGCTTTCATGCAGACAGTTATGGCATATCTCCCAGATGTCCTTGACCGGTATAAGTTTATCTATGTAGCAGATTTTGTTTATTTGCAAAAATGTCATCTATTTCTGGATTAAAACTAGATGCTTATGCTTTCTGTGAGCTTGTAGAGTATATGTATTCTAAAATTAGTCTGTACTGGTTTTCTGCTGTCATAGAAAATGTAGTGCTTGAAAAAAAATGCACACATTCCCCAAAATTATTGCTGGGGGTCCAATCTAAACTCTTTCCTTGTAGAGATGATAACAGTATGGGATGCATAAAGAACTCTATTGTTTAAGCAATTTAGACAGGCCGGCAACAGTCCATCTACCTCCCTC
Source organism: Pelobates cultripes (assembly GCA_933207985.1). Classification (NCBI taxonomy): domain Eukaryota; kingdom Metazoa; phylum Chordata; class Amphibia; order Anura; family Pelobatidae; genus Pelobates; species Pelobates cultripes. Next base: position 81,335,163 of record OW240914.1, on the reverse strand, counting down.
CTGGCTGGTTAGGTTTGTTAATCCTATGTCACAAGAGTGCAACAGTAGGTTAGATTACCAACTATATACATACTGGTTCTTTCTCTTATGCTACTTAACATTGAGGTTTCTTGATAAATAATAGTTCACAGTTTGTTCCCCCAAGGTTTAACTTGAGGAAAAAGAAAAAAAAGGTTAACAAAACCAAGGCAAATGTAGAGAACCATAAAATAGTGTATACAATACAGTAACAGTGCAGTCAGGTGGTAGGTTGTGTTTGTCTGAAAGATGAGCACAATGGTACCATGGGGTGATGTCCCCCAGGGAGCAAGTAAATGGAGAGATAGGTGAGTTTAATGGTGGTTGTGATCCAAGCCTAGATCCTGTGTGCCATAAAACCAAAAGTGCAATAGATTGCATTACTTTTTCCCCGAGTTTGTTCTTGGGTTGACTTATGTTAATTTTATGGACTTGTGCATTCGGCTTCAAAAACAACTGACGTTTCTTCCAAATTGTGTGCGATCTGTGATTGGTCTGAATTAATCAAGTCTGAAATGTTATATGGACATCTGAATTATTCCTTCTGAAATGATTGCATGAACTAAATTTGTCTGAACCAAAGCTGGAACCTGATTCGTCCGAAACACAAAACTATTTTGGACAAATCAACTCAGATGAGCCTATTTTTTGTACCATGCACAAGTCTAATTTATATGCTGTTTATGTGGAGTTTGTACATCCTATAGTTTTGAGGGCAGAGAAGAGGCAAATACCAGTGGCAAAAAATTTTTTTTTAAGATTTTCAATGTGTACAGCTATATGTCTGAAGCTTGATTCTAAGGCCTCTTTGGTATTTGTTTGCAACAAAATATGTGGCATTTATGACTGCTGATCTGTAACCTAAAACCACCAACACCAACCAATCCTGATTACACCATAAATAAAGACATGACAACTCTTATTAAGGTGGATAGGGCAATGGCCACGGCATCAACATTTAGCAGCCTGCCAGCTGACGGGGGGTCTGGCCGCTAGACAGCTAATTCACATCAAACTCCAAGAGTCCTTCCAGTCTGCTCCATCACCTTCGGCCAGTAGCAGTGTGCACCTCTCCAAACTGTGACAAAAAAAAGACAAACAAGCCCCAACCAAATGTAAATCACAAAAGGGTCTTCAGAGGGAAAGCTGCACTCCTCTTCAGCATCACGCTAAACAGTAAGTGGTGAGTTAAACCCAACATTGTTATATTGCCACTTTCACCCCAACCCATCGAAGTATTTCAAAAAGATGACATTGTAGCCTAAACATATATTAAGACAAAATTCACTCTTTCTGCAGTTTATTTGGAAGGCTTCCTTAAAAGATTGGAACATAATCATTATTCATAAGATCATACTTCAAGCTATAGCAATTGAATTATTTATTTTTTACAGGATAAAATAAACAGAAAAATGGTTATTAAGGAAACGTATTAACACTTTAAGGTTGATTCCAGGTTTTTTTCTACCTTGCAGGTAAATTTGTTATCAATTGAAGGCAAGGTTAATTTTTCACATATTTATGCTGTTCACATTATTTCAGTTTCAGAATCATTTTCAGGCTCAGCATAATCATGTAATATCCTGATCATTAACAACTGCGTCTGGTGACTTGTTCTGTATTATAATTTTTTCCCATTCTTTCCCACCATTTCAAACCGTGATGAAGGGGTAACTGAGTTTCTGTACTTTTCAGCCTTGCTGTGACATAAAACGTTGTAGTACTTTGAACAAGTGAACTATCATTTGTTTTTTAAAGATTTCTCTTTTACATTTTATACAGTAGATACTTTCACAAACAAAAATTGCCACACCCTGTATATTATACTGTTAGTAGAGTAAATGTTAATGTCTACAGTCAGTGGCTGCTCTCAATACGGTGGGGAACAAGCTAATCCCAGGCATGTGAAACAGCTACCTTCTCTCTTGAAGATTTAGGGGATTGGGGACACCATGTCATAGTTTTGGAAGATACCCGAGGATCCAAGAAACCCTGTTAGTTTTTATTCTTTAAAGTACATATTTTTATGCATTTTTCAATATTTGTCTGCCTTTATTAATTCTGGGAAATAGCTAAAATTAATTTCTGGGTAATTCTTGAGCTATGTGAGGTACATTTAGGGTTGATTTCAATGGGTTTTGAAACAAACCTCATCTGGATCAGTTCACAAGCAGTTCGGTGTAATACAGAGGACATTGAATCTAGTGCACCGCCTCTGTAATTTATACTTCAAATTGTCCCAATATCTTCTTAGTCATTTTTATTTGGTTTACTGAATAATCCTGCTGAACTGATATAATTCCCACACACAAGATTAACTTTAAATGAAGTGGGAAAATATTGAATTAATTTAATATGGAATTCGTATGTGAGAAGAAATGAAATCATTTACAGATGATTGAACACAAATTAATATCAAAATGAAAGCAATGGTAGTTCCACTCAGCTGAGACAACTTCAGCATTTAGCTATAATGAAAATGTATTTCTTTAGCATTCGCAAAGTACAATGAAATCATACTATGGCATGCATTAGCCTATCTGTCTGTCTCTGCCTGTCTGTCTCTGCCTCTCTGTCTGTCTGTCTATCTAATCTATATAATCTATCGTTACAATAACTTTTACACTTGTGCTACACACTACTTACCTCTTTACCTAAGTCTGTACTGCTAGATTAATATAGGCTCTAGTGGATTCTGGGAATGGTCACTCATTATTTTTTGCCAAAACTGTGTTCATTCAGAAACAATAGTCTGAACCATTTGTTAAGAAGTTTACAGCTCTGTGTGATCCCATGCCTTCTAAATACTATTTCACATGTGCTGTTGACAGTTCCTTCCATAAATCCTAAATATGCAGCCCAGAAAGTAGGAACGTGCTCTGTACAGTAATAATTTTAGCAGTGAATTGACTGATGCGGAACTATAGTAGAGCTATATATTACACAGTGCAATGGTCAACATTTTAAAAATAATAAAATAAAATAAAATATATATATGTGTAGTTTTGCAAATGAGTGACCTATTCAGCTATACTACATAATGCAATCTAGTTACCAACAATTTGACATACATTAAGAATGTTAAAAAAAAAAAAAAAAAAAGTGGAAAGAAATTGTGGGAAGAAGATAGGTAGGGCACAAATAAGAGATAAAGTTAAACTGATATCTCCATTGATGGTCTGACGGTGGCAGGGAGAATGGGAAGGTCATTGTACTTACCCAAGGAGGTCCCTCCCAAGCACCACAATCTTCCCTCTGTGTATAGTCTTCGGCTCCTCCCTCACCCATGCGTGAAAGTTCATCACGAAGGTCTACTGACGATTCATAGATCGAAGTATGAATTCCACAGCCATCAAGTGTGACAGCTGCTGGTATTGGACAAAAGTTGCCAATGAAGCTCTGCCTTTTGTCAACCTGAGGTTTTACCACAAGACAGAGTAGTTTTTGCATTATGGTATCTTTGGATTGAATTGGAATTTCTGTGAAATTCCAACACAGTCAGGATCAGTATTTCATAAACATTGTATCATTACGAAATACTGAAAAGTGGAAGAGTCGCTTTATACTAATAGGATTAATATAATTTTTCTTACCAGTCATTTTAGGGATTCTTACAAAGTAACTGGCTGGCTTCTTTGTACAAAGAAAGTTTTGAATGCTTGTCTTAAAAGTAAGCATAGAACATATTTTAGGGAGAAGGAGTTATGCACACTGTATAACAGTTGTACTATCAATAATAGAAGGGTGAGCAGTTTGCAAATAACCCTTCAAACTCCCTAACCCTAAATTTAACCACTCCTAAACCCTAAGAAAACTCTTTCCTCTATCTCAAATGTAAGCAATAAAAGCCTAAGCCTGAAGCAAAACCCTTTACCTTAATGCTGGGTTTAAATACTCTGAAAAATGAAATACACTATGCATCTCAATACTAAATTTAACTCCACTCTAAACGTAAACCCAGTAATTCTAAACCATAACTATAACTCCTTATACCACAACATTAACTTCTCTCTGGCTTTTATTATCCTTAACAATAAACACCCTCCGTAATCTAACTCTGACATTAAAGGGACACTCCAGACACTATAACAACTTAATTGAAATCAAGTTGTTATGGTGTCAGGAGGTCCATGCATGGCTCACCTTTAGAGGTCAGATCTCTCTGCCCCTCTGTCCTTTTTCTTGCTGAAATGCTGGAAAACAGAAGCATAGGGCTGCTGTGGCCAGTCACGCCTCTGATTGGCTGCGAGTGATGGCTCCCCATTTATAAAAACGGCTTGAGAAACTTACATATTTTTATGAATGGGGATTCATTGATTGTCTGAGAGAGCTAGCTGGCCGCTCTCAGCCTGAACACGACACTTTCATTTCCCACCATTTCAGCAAGAGGAAGGACAGAGGAGCAGAAAAAATCTGGGCCGAATAACAGATTTTGGCGTTGAACTGTCCAAGAATGGTTTAACACCTAATGGTGAGACAGTTCCAGGGACCTCCTGGCACCATAACAGCTTAATTTCAATTAAGTTGTTCTAGTGTCTAAAACTGGTCCTTTAACCTTGCATGCATATACACAGCTGTAAGTCCATTACTCCCTTTATTAAACCTTTTTTGGGGAGGGGGGAGCAAGGGGACGCTTTAGAGTTTCCCTACATGTATCCTAAAAATGAATCTTTTTTCCCTTTTTGCACATTGTGTTTTATTTAGAATTTCTTATCTTCTGTGGGAACATGATCTATACAGCAAAACCAATTTATTAAGCTAAAGTTCCAGCAAAAGAGACAATCTCCCATTAGAAAATGTCTAACCTTTCACCCTTAGGGAAGTTCCTTTCCTAGAATTTCCAAGATATTGAATGTATAATAGTAATAGAGTATAATACTGAACCCCAGGGTGTGCGTGAGAGTACTTAAGAGTTTCTTGCATAGAACTCTCTACATTTAAATGTTCAGGGTCTTTATTAAAGTTTTTTTTTTTTTTTTCATTTTAATTTAATTACAAATCTATTCATACATTCTTTGATTCTGTGTTCAGATATGTTTGGCAGCAAAACCATAGATCAGTCACAGGACTATTAAAGATGTAAGACATTGCCCAACTTTGGAAATCTCACACGACTGACAAGAGAAATGATTTGCTGCAGAATAAAGCAAAGGGGAAGTCAAAAAATGATCGCTAATCATCACATGGCTTGAGGAGATGTTTTGAGAATGGAGACAAATGATGAAGCTATTCAGCACTCTGGTAGATGTGCAATTTTATTTAGTCTTTACTCACCAACCCGAAGAAAGGCAATATTTCGATCCTGCTGTGACCTTTATAAAGACTTTTTCATTAGGCATGTGTATGTGATTTGCAGGGGAGATGCTGACAGTGAGTTTACTGAATGGATATCTTTATAATACTAGAAGTTCAGTCTTAGACAAATTATAGATTAAAGCAGGGGTGCCCAGGTAAACCCCAGATGCTGTAGAATTACAACATCCATGATGCTTTGCGTGTCTTTAGAATGCCTTTAAAATGACAAAGCATCATGGAAGCTGTAGTTTTAAAACAACAGGGGATCTACCTTTTGGGCACCCCAGGACTACAGGAACAAATGAACACTATAGCATTAGGAATACAGACCTGCGCTCCTAACGCTATAGGGCCCCTCTCCCTAGCTCTAAATAACAATGGTACGAGAGAGCACTCACTTTTATTTTTCTTAAAGGTGCAATAACTCCGGCTCTGCCTTCCCAGATAAGTATCAAAGAATAAACAAAAAAGATGTGAAAAGATATCATCTCCCTAGCTCTAAATAGGCCTCACCTTACCCCTGTGTTTGACATAGAAATCTGAAAAAAATACTGTCACATTGACCACCACTGTAGGAGGACTAAGCCCTGCAATATAAACATTGCAGTTTTTCAAAAATGAGATGAAGTGGTCTGGGTAACTATACTGTTTTTTCAAGTAATGCTGTAACATCTATCGTATTTAGGTCGCTTGCCCTGAGGAACTCACCTTTTTAGACAACAGTATTTTTTTAGTATTGTGCTTACTATCATAATATTTATATTGCCTCTTTGATTATGTATATCTCTATTTCCTGCTCTCCTGCCTCCTGGGGAAAAAAAAAGGTAGGCTCTGAGTTTTTAGCTATTTTAAACTTTCTTCATAATATGAATTATAAGTGATTTAGTTAACTTCAGTTGCACTAAATTGTTGTCTATTTTTTTGTTAATGCATTTATTTTTACATCTGTTACTTGCAGTGAATCTATGATACCTTTAATGCGCCAATTCACGTTTATTGCAGATATTGCAGAAATAAAATAGTTGCTTTTTGTAGTAAACGTATGCTTACTGTTAAAAGGTTTTTCTGCTGTGCTGGGATTAGTTCAGTAGGAAATATCATTTTTCATCTGCATTAAAAAAAGATTTTTTTCCATAGAGCATGGAATATCCCTCCTGCCAGATGAAAAGGTTTGAAACAACGATGCAGTCTCAGTTTTCTCTTGAAATATTAATTTGTTCTTTATTAGTTTAAATATGTTTCCATGTTTCTGGTAAGACAATCATTTTGTACAGCCTCATTCTCGCTGTTAACCATGTACTTTGTAAATCAATGACATAGTGTAACCAACGCCAGCTCCAGTCTATCTGCCACACCCATACGCACTCAGTTATGTGATATCAATGTAATTGAAAATGACACCCCAGACACACTGGAAGCACCAACCTAATTTAAGTGCATTTAAAAGGTTTTGACCTAAGATGCATGCAATATTTTTCTCCACATTCAAACCTCATTACATTAGCTAATAAAAAAATAAAAAAAAGCTTTACAGCTTTTTGCAACATTATCCACCCCCTGGGCCACACTCCACTGTATTCACAAAGCATCATCCTATATATTTAGTCTGAGTATGTACTTTGATCAGCCAATAAGAGATAAGTGTGAGTTGAACTGCTGACATCACGACGCCCCACAGCTTCTAATTATTTGTCCCACCCTTATCCCTTAGCATGGGTTTGAAATAGTTAATAAGAGGATAGATATGCACTGATCTCTTATTGGCCACGTTACACTGTTTAAACCAAACAAAAAGACATTGCGTGAAAGAGGTGGCGTGGCTAAGGGGGTGGAGTTATGCTGCAGTTAAGAAAAATAAGCCAAACATATTAAAAGTAAAGCTGTGTTAGTTGTCCAGAGAGTTTCTTTAATGCTATTTCTCCACTCAAGATGGTGTAAGTCCTAAAAATCATGTTAGCCAATCTGTCAATAGGGGGTATACTGCAAAGGTTGATTATCCCTTTCACAAAGTGGATATTTCTAATGTTTACCTTCTTTGTAAGATGATGACAACAATGCCTTTGAGCTGTTAGTAACTTGAACTCTGATCATCTTCATCTGGCCAGATCTCTACTCCACCACTACCTGGATTATTGCTAATCCCCAGGGGTGGTTAAACATTCCCTTCATTCTTACATATTTTACTTTTATAAATATTCCATAATGGGGTTCTTTTAGCCACTATTTTTGGTAATGTGGTTTTTCGTCCTCATATAAAAGCTTTAAAAGCAAGTTTCCAATAGTGATTTTAATTTCTACTACAAGTCTAATTGTTTTTTTATGCAATTCTTGCATGCATTTGCTCACCTCCGCATAGCAAATTGGTCCAATTAACTGAATTTCACATACTGTAAATATAAATTCTATGTCTAAGTTTGTAAGGTTTCTTGTTTTAAAGCCATCTGTTTAAGTAGGAAAAAAAATGTTATTTGAAGCCATTAGACATAATGATGGAGGTGAACTAAAGATCTTTTCAACTGCTAGCTTACAGCCCTTCTGACATTTTCACACACAAGACAGGAAAACCAAGATTTATCTAAAACATTTTGTTACTATAAATTAAAGAGCTATTCTCTTTTATATGTCACATGCATTTAATTTCACCCTATAGAGTGATCCTCTGGGAATTATCTAAGGCCAAAAAAAAAGTTTCCTGTTTCGAGTGTTTCCTTCGGCAAACATCAAGCAATAGAGCGAGAACAAGACGATGAAAACGAGGAGGGGGAGCCAAAGGAAACACAAGGGTCCAACAAAGAAAGTTACACTAGTCTAAACAAAGAGTTTTTTTTTCCCCTACCCTGAAGAAGGATCAACGATCATCAATAACAGGCAGGAGCATGTGTTTTTCATTATGAGTTTATGTAGACTGTGGACTGTGGTGAACTCACTGTGTGCCGGAGTGGACTGTCATCCAAAAGTATTAAATTCCAATGAAACAAATTAATCTCTTTCTCTAGGGGAGAACACTAAGCTCTCTACTAACTGAAGGACATTGCTGGAGAACTGCCAGGAAAAATAGAAACTGCAACCCCGAGGTGGAATGCAGGAAAATCGGATTGCAATCTTGGACAAAGAGAGCCAGTTACACCCTCTATGCATTTAGGAGAATATTAAGAATTATAAGAGAACAACATTCCAACACTTTGTCCTTGAAGTGTGAAGAATGAAATCTGAAATAATTGCCTATGTAGGCAAAAAACAAACCCCAGAATGTTTATGACGCATATGGATATTAAAAGACTTAGGCTGCGTAGAGGCTTGAATCTGCAACTCATTAATGATTTTTTATTTATTTTTTTGTAAATCTTGAACTCATTAATGATTTAAAGTTATATAATACCATGTGTTTTCCATACAAGTTGATATGATGGCCATTTCAAAGATCATAAAAAGTAGAAATAAAAAAGGATTTTTTTTTTTTTTTTTTTACTTTTAAGCACAATGTATACTGAAAGTAAATGGTTCTTCCCTATACATCATTATTGATGGCAAATGTATATGTTAATTATATTATTGAGTAAAGAAGAATACCACCAGGGATCTGTGAAATTAGAACACTATACAATGGCTCTTACCTGATGTCTTTTAAGTGAATGCATTAAGATGTGCATTCACATATACTTTAGATTGACGTTGGCCAGCCTGTCTGTCTAACAACATCCATAGCATTGACAGAATAAAAGTATTCCCTAGTAGAGAACCAGAGAAAGATTAAGACCCAATAAGGCACAAGGCAGATTATTTGTTTGGATTTCCCCATTTATTCTTCATTTAGGGAAGGTTAATGGGATCAAATTTTTGATCTTGGGACTCAGTGGCAGATTTAGGTTGCCCAGGGCCCTATGCAGGATGCCAGGCTTAGGCTTCACTTAGAGCCCAGGGCTCTTCTGTTCTGTGAGTGTTGTGTGTGGTGATGGAGGGTTGTATGTGTGTGGGGAAACTGAGTGTTCAGTGTGTGTTATGTATGTATGTGTGTGTGTGGGGAGCTGTATGTGTTGTAGATCACTGTGTGTGTGGTGGCCAAATTTTGTGTTTAGAAGAAACTGATAGTTTTGTTTATGTGTGTTGTGTGTGAGTGTGTGTGGAGACGTTTTGCCCCCTTCCTGCTTATCTTTTGGCAGGAGACTGGTGTTATTCCAGGAGAAGATCATTTTTGGAGAATCCCTGGTGGTCCAGTGGTGTAGCATTGTGGTTTGCAGCAATATCAGGTGCAGATCCTTTTAAAAGCTTCCTCGCTACCAGATGCTCAACCAACCAACCAATTGAGCACCGGCTAAGGAGAGCCCCCTCATAGCCAGAACTCCTGGCCCAGGCCTTATGGGTAATCCAACTATATCAGGTTCCCTGTCTAAGCCTTGGGCCATAGGCAGCTGCCTAAGATTACCTTATGATGAATTTTGTTCTTTAGAGAACTTCAGCATTGAAAAACTTCAGTATGTTCAGAATCCTCTCAACAGAGGCATGCATGGCACATTTAATTAGCAAATATTACTTATTTATTAAGGACATTTAATAACTTCAGTGCTGAAACTGAAACATGAGTACTTCTTTTGAAATTAATATTTACATTTTGCTTAAAAAGTCAAAGTTATAAACTGAGACGAAAATATAAACATTTTTGCTTAGCGCAAAATCCATTTTCCTGTTTTTCATGTTTAACCAGATACTGATGGAAATATGTAGTCATAATGGATAAAAATGGCAAAGTGGGCCAGCAGTTGAGTATGCTTGGGGACACTCAGTGCATTTCTTGTGTACACCTTTGCTTGTAATGCTTTGTTACAGAGCTCACGGGACGGAACCCAGCTATGGATTATACATACGTCTAATGTATAGTCAGTGAGTTGTAATCATTTGGCCTCCAGTTTGCAAAAAAAACTTAAATGAACACTATAACGTTAGGAATACAAAAGTTTATTCCTAACGCTATAATGTCCCTCTACTCTAAAGTGATCGTTCCACTTCCTTCCAACGTAGGAAGAGTTAAATAACCCTTTTAACACTTACATTTTTCCAATGCCGAAGTCCCTTGGAGCTGATTCTGTCTATTCTGACTTTGGCACTTGGGGTAACCTTATACACGTGTGCAGTGAGCACCGCACATGCATTAGGCCTTCAACATAATAATGCATTGATTCAATGCTTTCCTATGGGGGTTTGCTAGATGCTGGCTGTCCCCATGTGTACAAGTCCGACTAGAGGCAATCTTAACTCTTTAATACAAACACTGCAGTTTCTCGGAAACTACAATGTTTTACATTGCAGAGTTAAGGTGATAAGGACACTGCACCCATACCACTGAAATGAGTCTGGGTGCCTAAAGTGTCCATTTAAGCACAAATAGCCAAATTGCTAAATATATATTAAATCAACTTAGCAATTGAATATTTTTTTCTGCAAATTTTTGCAGGTTCTCAAGAAACCAGATCTTGCTGTTTAATAAATAATGTTAATGTGTTTTTGCTCAAACATTATAGTTCACTGAAAATAAATTATACTTATTTATGTCATTATAAATGATCTTAAAAATAACAGGGGATGAGTAAGTGTTAAACTGAATTTAATATTTTATTTCAGAAACAGTAAATGGGGATTTTACCTCTCTTTGCACTCACTAACTTCCAGACACAAATTACAGCACACCTGATTTGAAAATGCAGAGGAGGTGTTCTGGAATGAAATTAGTTACAGTAATTTACTTTTTACAAATTTCTTTTAGATATAAAATCTTTACCTATATATTTTGCAAATGTGCTGTCACTCAGGAACAATTTCAGTTTGCTTTGAAATATTTCCACAGGATGTTCATTACAGAATGTTAGCATTCAATGTGCAGCACAAACTGTAATATGTGACTGCTGAATTGGTTCGTGAAATAGAATTCAACATTCTCTGTTGCGGGACATGTTAATTTTATTGTGAGCTGAAGATAAGAAATTTTCAATTATACACATAATGTGAATGTAATTGGATAGTGAAATATATGCAGGATCTCAGGGTGCAATCTGGCCTGGCCACAGATACTGTCCTTTGTTAACGTTTCCTGAACCCAGAACTGCTGTCAGCAATGTGGATTCTTCTCATTTCTCAAAATTAAATCTGTCAAAGATTGAATTATGCATAAATGCAATTTTGTTTACATTTTTTTTTTCTAAGCAAGATGGACAACTTCAAAACTCTAGCAGTGGAAGGTGTAATTAAGGCAATTTACTATGACACAGCTTCCACGTAACCATCTTGTGCTTGTGGTCTAGAGATTCTCTTTTTTTCTTGTAGTATACCATAACCAGTGCTCTCTTTTTGTGAGTGCCCCAGCACCGACTAGTTGAGATAGAATTTTGGTTTTCTAAAATCTGTATTCAGTAGTTTGCATAGTAATTCCATTTACTTGTTTTACCTAAAGATTCATTGATTGTTTCAACTCTGGATCATGCTAGACATATATTAATTATACCTACTTTATCCCTCCCCATCCTAATCCTTATGCCTAGAGTGTTCAGTTACTATAATGTGATCTATTTTATTTTCTCCCCATGTTCTCTTATATTTTTTATCGTTTCACATAGAGGAGAAGAATATTTCCAATATTTACAAGGATCCTTTGAATTATGTCAGTTTATCTCGATGCTAAATGTTCAGAATTGTATTACATAGAAATTAAAGGGACACTATAGTCACCAAAACAACTCTAGCTCAATCAAGCAGTTTTGATGTATAGATCATGACCCTGCAGTCTCACTACTCAATTCTTTAAATTTTTTGGAGTTAAATCGCTTGTGTTTCTATTTATGCAGCACTAGCCACACCTCTCCTGGCTATGACTGACTGACCGCATTAAAACAAAATGGTTTCAGCAGATGTTACATGCTTTTAAAGTTTTTAACTCCTGCTCTATAAATAGAACTTTAATTACGTACAGGAGGCTTCTGCAAGGTCTAGTAAGTTATTAACAGAGCAGAAGATAAGAAATTCTATATTAAACAGAATCTGCAATAAATGAAGTATAAACATTACTCTCCTTTATTGCAAACACTCTTTAATGGAAGTGTTTAGGAAGGCTGTGTAAGTCATATGCAGGGAGGTGTGACTAGGGCTGTATAAACAATGTAACCCTATGGAACAAGCGCAGCTTAGTGGAATAGGGGCTTGACAGAGCTAGGAGGCGGGAATAGGGGGAAGGCCCCATGTGGGAGTGGAGTTAGAGTGTTAAAGGGGTTGGCCCAGTATAAATAGGCAGCCATTTTAGAAACAATCACTTTTAATCTACTTACCTGGCCTAAATTGTCCTTCCCACCCTCCCATTTTCTAAGGGTAAGGGGTGTTAGCTCGCATTTGGTCACAACGGTGGGGCTAGAGAGAGAAAAGTTAGGGGACAAACAGGCTCAGGGGTAGTTTAAATAGAATAGGGCAGTTAGGCTGCTGGTGAAGAGCTTGGTTAACCCCTACCGTGGTTATTTAACAAAGTTTGGCACTTATGTTATGTTTATAATGTTGATTATTATGGTTGTTGATGTTATTTATATTTACAGAAAAATGGGTCATTGTCTTTTGTTTTGGGGACATATGATGTTATGTGGCGGGATGGGGGCTGGACAATAACTTTAATTATTTGTTATCAATATTAATAAAGCTGTGGACATATTGACCCATACATCAGTGTCAGTGTGTTTTTGGGGGGGAAATTCCACCTGCCCAAATGGCGACTATACACCTGTCAAGTGATTTAACTCTTAAATAGCAGGACATTGAGGAGTAAAACTGCAGAGGAATGAGCTATACACCAAAACCACTCCATTAAGCTAAAGTTGTTTTGGTGACTATAGTGTCATAGTTTATTCTGTATAACTTGTATGAAAAATACCTTTGAATATGCTCTTTACTACACTAATGTGTGTTTTCTTGTGACATTCTTGGGATATCCAATTAACAGCGATTTGACAAAAAGGGTATATTACTTTAGTAACACTGACACAAAATCTTTGGTTGGACAGAGATGTCATACAGTACATGTAGGTAATCAAAATTATTACAATTCTAATTATCCACCAACAGTCCTGAAATTTCTAAAATATCTATTCCTTATAATTCAGACTTTCACTGAACATCCAAGAAAACAGCAGAATAAAGACATGTAGTTAAAATTTAAAGAACACTGACATTGCAAGAATGGCTCACCTGTCATCTCATCGCAAAACTAAGAGGATTGTGTTTCCTACCATATTTCACATGCAGCAATCAAATGTAGAAACCAAACTGAATAAAACAAAATTGGAAGATGATGAGGAGTGATCAAACACAGCTTTCATGTCGTAGCACTATAGATCTATGCTAACTATGTTAAGGAAAATACGTAATGGTTCAACCTGGTCTATTATTATTAAGAACCAATTATATCTATGTTTCACAAAAGAATGGCTAGAAATTGTAACATGCAGTAATGCAACAATGGAGACATAGGTCTGCATAGCAGCAAATATTTGCTGCTGTAGGATCACCTGTATGTAATCTTTGTTTTGTGTCCTGTGATTTGTCATACACAAAAAACAATTAAAGGAATTAAAGGCCACAATGTGTCCTTTAAAATGGCTACTTAAATAAACATTTTCAATGCACAAATAATACAAGTAAGCAATGTTTCTTACTGGTTGTTCATACCCTTATTCCAACAAGAGGACATGATAGACCCTGCTTTCCTCTGTATTACAAGGTCTGCTGAATTAACAAAATTGATCACAAATGCTCAAATAAGACAAATTAACACGTTTGTCCTTTTGATTCTCGATACATTGTAGGATGTGGTCTGTTCAGTTTACTCCCTTTATTTGATCTTGAGTTTCATTCAGTTTTTCAGTTTTTGTGTTTCAGTGTCCTGTTTATCATCATATTGTCTACAAGTATATTGTTACCATTCAGGAGAAGAACTGAAACACATGTATTTCAGTACATGAAGAAAAGTTAAATACACAAAGCACTCAGAACTCACTGTTTAATATATATATTTGTTTTTAAGATGGGAATTAATTTTCAGTCCCCGCGTGTGCTACAGCAAGAGATAGATTTAGACACAATATTACTACAAGCCTTGTGTCACAACGTGTGCAGCATGACAGCCCATGGGAATAAACTGTGTATTATTTCACACAAATTGACATCAGATATAATCACAATGTAAATGAAGTGTTGCGCTGGATGTGTTAAAATGTTGATTGCATTACATTAGAGCTGTAATTTTGATTTTAATTAACAGCGTGATCATGTGAACAGCTGCTTGATCCGAGTTATACCAAAAAAAAACTGAAACTTGCAGAAATTGTTCCAAAACTCTACACTCCATAGGGAATATAGTCTCCAGTGTCATATTCCATAGGAATAAAGTGGAATAAAGCCTGATGAAATCTGCCATCTATTACATTCCTTTCAATGGAAGTGAATATTTACTAGTCACCACATGGCCTCTTTTTGGCTAAATGTCACCAGGAGACTACTCTCTTTTGGAGTGAGTTTGTCAAATTTCTGAAGAATCTGTCTTTTTTTATTTCATTTAGAGAGTTTCAATTTAGTCCCTTGCTGGTTTAATCTACTTGAGCTGATATTTCATGTTTTACGCATTTTATACATGTTTTTCCCATCATGCCCCTTGGCCATTTTGTTTGCATGTGAGGAACAGTGTGAGATCATTGATATGTTAAATTTAAATTAAATTTCTATTTCAAAGCTACAGAACCTTTAAACTATTGAACTAATTGCAGACATGAAGTTCTCTTGTGCTGTGTGTGGAGGATGGGTTTCACTCTATATATGCAGGAGCAAAAGTCGAGAATTATGGAATACAGAAAGGCTTTTGAAATTATATTTGGTATTATAATTATCGCTTATGGCTAGTTTGGGCTTCGTCACCCACCATTTTCCATTACATATACAGTTACATCGTACACGCAGTGATAACTCAAAGATGGACCTTAATTTGATTACTTTATCACACACATACATATGTATATCCCGAGATGAAAATAAAATAAAATGAATTAAAATTAATCTTACCTTTACCAATGTGTCATTTGTCACATAATTCCTCACATTTTCCCCAAAAGACACCATGTTGATGTGAAAGACAAGTGTAAATGTAAATTTCCAAGCACAGGTTGTACGTTGTTTTTCTCACATGTTATTTACAGGAAGCATTAATAATGATGGGTAACTGTGTTATGTCTTTAAACACATGTTGATTAATTTGTGTCTTAGACATAAAATAAAGGATTAGGGAGACCAGATATATAATCTAAAGTAAATGGGTATTATTATCAAGCCATCAAATCTGCATTGTATAGCCTGTGGCAAAGCAAAGTTGCCATACTTAGGCTTAAGGACAGGGGTCATGTCATGGGGAATAAAGTGTGGGAACTCACCCAATATCCCCCTCCAAACACACTCGTGTACACACATACATATGTATATCCCGAGATGAAAAGAAAACAAAATGAATTAAATGTAATCTTACCTTTACCAATGTGTCATTTGTCACATAATTCCTCACATTTTCCCCAAAAGACACCATGTTGTGTCACATCAACATGGTGGCTTTTGTATATATATATATATATATATATATATATATATATATATATATATATAAGATAGCACTCCAGGGACTTCCAAGTTGAATGAATAAAACTTAGCTTTTATTAGCTCAAAATAAAAATCAACGTTTCAGTATCACAGACTTTCATCAGGATCCTGATGAAAGTCTGTGATACAGACTGAAACGTTGATTTTTATTTTGAGCTAATAAAAGCTAAGTTTTATTCATTCAACTTGGAAGTCCCTGGAGTGCTATCTTGTACTTTTGGCTGTATCTGTTTGCTGATAAGCACCGGGCAAGTACATCAAGGAAGGTGGAGTGCATTACTATTTTTGTTTTATATATATATATATATATATATATATATGCGCATGCACACACACACTGACACACGCACACACACACACAGACACACACATATATATATATATATACACGTGCACACATACTCAGACACACACACACACAGACACACACACACTCACAGAAACACACATACACTCACAGACACACACCCATACACTCACAGACACACACCCATACACTCAGACACACACCCATACACTCAGACACACTGTGGCCAGTGGTGAGATAAAAGATCTCCATCACCAGCCAGCCCAGTCCAATGCTGTTGGCCCAGGGAGTTTGTAGTCTGCATCCCAATTGCTTCACAAGTGCATCACAACTTTGCCATAGGCTACTACGAGTATAATTTCCTCAGCATGCCAAGTGGTGTAGACCACATACTCTGTCCACCAGTTTACCTAAAATATGTATTCCACCTCTCCATTGCCCAAGGTATGCTGTAGGAAGGGGGAGGGGATCAACTTTACTCTTTTATTTTTAATAATAATTAGGTTTATGTACCCCCATTATACTGCAGTGTCTATCCCCTCCACACACTGAAGGCACTACCTGCTATAACACACAAACAAACACACACACACACACACACACAGTACAGCATTGATGCCCCCCATAACAGATACTCATACTATAGCCCCTATCCTTACACACACACACACACAACACCTCCTTTTTCACAAACACACCAACTCCAGCCCTAGCCCACCTAAATACAAACTACAGCACCTGTCCTCCTCCTCACAGTACTAACACTACTAACCCTTTCCCAACACCAGGGCCAGTGCAAGGATCTTAGACTACACAGGCAGAAATGCATTTTGCTGCCCCCCTATGCAAACTACACACATAGGTACTGATAGACATGCCTCACCGCCTCCCCTGCTGCCAGATGGTTCTGCAAGAAAACTGTACAATTTAAACAGACACAACAGTCTTTGGGTGGGGAATTGATTGAGATAGTTTCTTTGGAAGTCTTAAAATTACTTGAGTTCCAAGTACCTAACCAAGTACTTGGTTCATTATAGGTCATAGCAGGTTACTGTCACAACACATAGAAGCAATTTGTGGGCATCATGTTAAAATCACACACAATATCTAACTCCAGGTACAAGGTTTGATACACTAGGAAGACATAAGTAGGAAGTTAACTGATTAATCTGGAATCTCACTTTTGTATTTAATTTTGGAAAATTGACTTTTGGTTAATTTCCATGCTTGTTACTAAAAAGCACTGTAAACACCAACTACACCCTTCGCAAGCCCTCCTTTTATCCCAAACCCAGGCTTTCAGTCTGTGCCAGTAAACTGACCAGTCAGAAGCTTCTCATTGAGAAGTCGTTGAGCTGCCATTGCGAGCATGCATGCAATCACTGCTTTCCAATGCTTCTTAAAAAGCTATAGTACAAATAAATGAGAGATTCCAGTCACATAATGCACTTCAGCAAGATGGAGTGCTGTATGTGTCTGGAGTATTCCATAGAAAGGTCAGACATATTTTCTGGTCTAGTCCAGCATTTAATGTCTGCACAAGTGCACATTACTCATATCTCCCTCCACTGATATTGTCCACCAGAGTTTACATATTTGTAATTGGATGTACATCAAGAAAAAGGCGCTATTTCCAATGTATTGCCATAGCAAATTCACCAGGGAGCTATAAAGGTATGCTCAGTACATGTGCACTTCACTTGCTATCCTGGACATTGAATGCTACAGACTTTATCTTTGCAAATTATATAAATATATTCAAACAGCGTCAGGTGGAAGCATATTTTTTAGCATGAAAACCACATTTTATCATCTTTGATTTCCTGTTAATATCTATAGGAGTTATTATAACATTTGGCCAGTGAAATTTACCATTTGCTAAGCAAAGTTTTGTCACATGGAAACAGCCAGTTGTCACTAACATTATCGCAAGCCACTTCAGTGATTGCCACATTGTCTGTGAATGAGTGCAATAAGCATGGAAATGAGCCTTTTGTTTGTTCACCCACTGCATTGACTTAAATGCATTGACTAACCTTGTTAGTGGCCTTTTACATGACCATAAACACTACAGCTGTCATGCTCACCTGCATTCTAGGAGTCTCCTCCGCTCCCGAACTCAGCTGCAGCTGATAACATCACGACGACGTGCACGTGCCGACATCATACCGATAATGATGTCACGACCCGCCAAAATGTTAGAATACAAACATTTTGGGGGCGTGACTTTCATTTTAAAGTACCAGCCTATAAAAGGCTAGTTCAAACTTAGATCCTTGCCTTGTTTTGGTCATAGTTTAGTTCCCAATAGCGCGTTTTGTTCTGATTGTTTCTTTTGGTATCTGACCTCGGCTTGTTCACTACTCTCCATTCTCTTGTCCTTGACTTGGCCTTTGTACCTCGTTTATCCCGCTTTTCTGGTTCCGTGACTCGGCTTGTCTCTCGATACTGTACCTTCTCGATTCCTTGATCTCGGCTTGTCTTGACTGTTCTCATTCTATTACGTAAGCCCTGCCATTCTAAGGTCCGGTATACGTACTCTTTACACCTTGTGTGCTGGGTCTCTCTGAATCCTGACAACAGCTTAGTGTATAGAGGGTGAAAAATAAGTGTAGTCTCTGTGTTCTCATGGTGGATCTCAATTTTTCTAAAAACACTACCAATAATGGGGGGAGGGGATAGATAGATAGATAGATAGATAGATAATATCTGCAGATGTCCTTTTTAGGTCTAATTGAAATATCCATTAGATCTTGACACCTGCTTCTGCATTGAATTCACGCTTTCAGCCCCAATTGACAAAGTGATAAAACATCCAATGTAATTAACATTAAGGTTGTTAGAGCAATTCTTTGTCGAAGTTCTGAAAGCGAAAGTAATCAGTGGCAACATTCTGTTAGTCTCCATGGTGATTGGTTCCCTTCTAGGGGGTCATTCATGTAGCTGGATTAAATATAAAACTCACTGATATTATTAATTGTTTTGCTATCCAAGACACCTTGAAAAAAGCCCTGTTAGGGCTGAAACGTTGCTTTGTAGTTCTTGGTTCAAATAAATTGCCTTAAGAATTGGAATCTATTGGAGTGCCTGGATTATTTTCTACAAATTATCTTGATGGTAAGGTATGTCTTTTTGCTGATGATACTAAGATATGTAACAGGGTTGATGTTCCAGGAGGGATAAGCCAAATGACAAATGATTTAGGTAAACTAGAAAAATGGTCAGAATTGTGGCAACTGACATTTAATGTGGATAAGTGCAAGATAATGCATCTTAGACGTAAAAACCCAAGGGCAGAGTACAGAATATTTGATAGAGTCCTAACCTCAACATCTGAGGAAAGGGATTTAGGGGTGATTATTTCTGATGACTTAAAGGTAGGCAGACAATGTAATAGAGCAGCAGGAAATGCTAGCAGAATGCTTGGTTGTATAGGGAGAGGTATTAGCAATAGAAAGAGGGAAGTGCTCATGCCATCGTACAGAACACTGGTGAGACCTCACTTGGAGTATTGTACACAGTACTGGAGACCGTATCTTCAGAAGGATATTGATACCTTAGAGAGAGTTCAGAGAAGGGCTACTAAACTGGTTCATGGATTGCAGGATAAAACATACCAGGAAAAGTTAAAGGATCTTAACATGTATAGCTTGGAGGAAAGACGAGACAGGGGAGATATGATAGAAACATTTAAATACATAAAGGGAATCAACACAGTAAAGGAGGAGACTATATTTAAAAGAAGAAAAACTACCACAACAAGAGGACATAGTCTTAAATTAGAGGGACAAAGGTTTAAAAATAATATCAGGAAGTATTACTTTACTGAGAGGGTAGTGGATGCATGGAATAGCCTTCCAGCTGAAGTGGTAGAGGTTAACACAGTAAAGGAGTTTAAGCATGCGTGGGACAGGCATAAGGCTATCCTAACCAGTGGCGTACATACCAGGGTCGCAGGGGTCGCGGCTGCGACCGGTCCCGGTCCACCATGCGACCCGGTATGTACCCACAGGGCCAGCCTCTTCTCCTGCGGGGCCCAGGAGGCGGCCACCTCAGGGCCCCCCCGAGGCTGGTCCTGCTGACACCTGGAGAGCGGGCTGGGTGGCCGGCGCGCGAGAGAGCTGAAGAGGAAGCACTCAGGGGAAAGTGCTCCCTCGCGCGGGCCACCCAGACAGCCCGCTCGCCCAGGAGCCCCAGGAGCCCAGCAGCACCACCAGCACCACCAGCACCACCACTGGACCCCAGGGAATCCCCCCAGCACTCCAAAAGGTAAGGAGGCTGGGGGGATTCAATTTAAAAAAAAATAATGTGTGTGTGTGAGTGTGTGTGTGTGTGTGTGTGTGTGAGTGTTAGTGTGTGTGTGATTGTTAGTGTGTGTTAGTGTGTGTGTGTGTGTGAGTATTAGTGTGTGTGTTAGTGTGTGTGTGTGTTAGTGTGAGTGTGTTAGAGTGTGTGTGTTAGTGTTAGTGTGTGTGTAAGTGTTAGTGTTAGTGTGTCTGTTATTGGGTGTGTCTGTTACGGAGTGTGTCTGTTACTGAGTGTGGCTGTTACTGAGTGTGTCTGATGTCTGTTAGTGAGTGTCTGTTTGTCAGTGAAAGTGTATGTTTTGTAAGTGGGTGTGTATGAATGTCTGTCGCTGAGTGTGTCTCTGTCAGTAAATGTGTGTGTCTGTTAGCTAGTGTGTATGTGTCTGTTCGTGAGAGTGTGTGTCTTCAGCATTTACCTTTCTCCAGCGCCAGACTCCCTTGGCGCTGGGGAGCCCTCCGCCTCTCAGCTCCGAATGCACATGCGCGGCAAGAGGTGCGCGTGCGCATTTAAACCGCCCATAGGAAAGCATTACTCAATGCTTTCCTATGGACGTTCAGTGTCTTCTCACTGTGATTTTCACAGTGAGAATTGCGGAATCTCCTCTAGCGGCTGTCAATGAGACAGCCACCAGAGGCTGGATTAACCCTCAGTGAAACATAGCCATTTCTCTGAAACAGCTATATTTTCAGCTGCAGGGTTAAAACTAGAGGGACCTGGCACCCAGACCACTTCATTGAGCTGATGTGATCTGGGTGTCTGTAGTGGTCCTTTAGGTGTGTGTGCAGCATACCGCGGTCGAGGGGACGCAGCCCTGTGACCAGGTGCCCACCGCCATGTGTTGCGGCCCCCGACCCGCGTTGAGTAAGCGCGGGGGGGGGCACACGGATCAATTTTTGCACCGGGGCCCCATGGGTCATGTGTACGCCACTGATCCTAACTATAAGATAAGGCCAGGGACTAATGAGGGGAGGAGCCTATAGACCACGCAGGGGGAGAAGCCTATAGACCACGGAGTTTGAAGCAGCTTCCCTGGAGATCGGCAGTATACAGCAACAACCAGCCGAACAGTGAGAACACTCCAAAGTGCTGCCGGCCACCCTGCTATTCTAAGTGTTATAGTGAGTAGACAGATATCTGTCATACTCACCATCAAATCCAGTAAGGGGCTAACCACCCTTTTTTCCTTACCACTTTTTATTGTTGTTTATGTTTTTATGTATTTTATCTCTGCATGTGGCAGAAAATAAATCATTGTCACTTTTTTTTCCATTTGAGCCTCTCAGGCTTATTATTGCAGAGATGACTCGATCTATAAATAGATGTATACTTATATATTTGTATTTTTATACAAACAATCTGCACTATTATCTGTGTTTTCCCTTCTCTTTTATGTATAACATCTTTTATTGGAAGAACCTTCATTCATCAGAATAGTTTGTATACACATTTTTTATTCTACTGTCTCTTAGTGGTACTTTGCTCCACTCAATACCACACACGACTAATGAAAATATTTTGAAAATTGGGCAGACTAGATGGGCCGAATGGTTCTTATCTGCCATCTCATTCTATGTTTCTGTGTATCTATGTTATTTGGAACTTTCCAAAATCTCGTGGTTAAAAGGCACACTCTGAGCACCAGAACCACTACATCTTAATAAGCTTAATTAGAAATGCAATCTGAGGCAAAATAGCTGGGCTGTTTTTGTAGCCGTTTTTTACATATCAGCTATTTTAGTTTTAGTTTTTTTTAATTCAGATTGAATTTGTTTTCAGTTCGGTGTTTAGTAAATAACCATTTAATGAGTTTAAAAAATTGTTGAACCTAGATTACGCTTATGATTTATACGTGGTGATGATTTAAGAATATGTGTAAATGAAATCACTTAATTTGTTATTGTCAAGTTAATTGAGTACTCTGATAGTGCGCCACCTGTAGAACTAAGATTGAATGAACACTTAATATGTACTATGTATACCCAGTAAGACTCCCAGACAGCAAGACTTCTCCTTGTACTGATGCAGAACCAGAAGGTAGTAATCAATATCCATTAAATTTAGATGACTATGGTCACTCTCATGAAATTTACAGTGTGTCTAGACAATTCTGCATTAATTTGATTACCTGTCCCGCGGTCCTCAACTACCCTGTGTCCTTCACAGTTTTTCTTTGCCGATATACAGTATATGCATTATATTATACATTATCATTTTATTTCATTTTTTTTAACATTCCTTCTATTTTTTTATCTTGGCTTTTTCTTAATTGTTTTATGTGAATGTCTAGTTGTATTTTTTTTTATGTAAGTCTTATCTTTTACATGTGTTTAATTCCATTAATCTGTAATAGTATTAGACTGCTTATCAAAGGTCTTTTATGGGTATATAACAGATAACATTTTTAATATTATTTCAAAGTGTCTTATGTGTGTAGCATTTTAACACAAACTTGTATGTTTTACATTCTCGTAAGTGCACTATGGCTATATACACATTCATATCAGGATTTGTAAGGACTCATGTTTGATATCATGACCCAAATTTGTTTCAACTTCACAGACATTTATTATGTTTAATTGCATAACTGAACATGTATGCATCAATTGTGCACACCACTTTACAACTTTGAAATGGAGTAACGTGCTGGAATTGATGCTACGGGACCATTAAACTCACACACCATCACATCAGTCTTGGTCACTTTTGTGGTTGATCACAGAATTGTTTCTGACATAGAATAATACCAAGATTCATTAGCTGTTCTGCTCCTCCACAGCTTCATGCTTCTTTAAAGATTTAAGAAGATTTTCAAATTAACGATTATGTAGGCCAGTAATTGAGCCTAGACCAGGGCTGTCCAACCTGCGGCCCCCCAGATGTTGCTGAACTACAACTCCCATGATTCCCTGGCTATCGGTTTCATTGAAAGAATCATGGGAGTTGTAGTTTGGCAACATCTGGGGGGCCGCAGGTTGGACAGGCCTGGCCTAGACTTTAATAAAGCTATTTGTCCAGTCATAGTTAAAATATAATAGAGGTATACTCTGCAAGTGTATATTTAAGTGACATTACAAGCAATGTATTGGTTAGTATAAAATATGTAGATATTCTTGGAATAAGTATCAAAGATGGTTTTGTATGAGATATCTAAGTGCATAAGTAGATGAAGCAAAACACTTTTTTTCCTCTTCTTTTTACACCTACTCATGGCTCTCACTGAAAATGTGCTGCTTCAAGAAGGAATATCAATTAAACTGTTAACCGCTTTCCCTCTGCACATCTCGGTAACCTACCTGGCTTTCTCTCCTTCAACTGTGTCATTTAAAAAAACTAAGGCTTCGTTATAAACTCTTCTAGCAACCTACTTTTCCATTACACAAAATACATCTTACCTACCTATACCTCTTGTGTTATTTGACAGCACTCCCCTTAGAATGCAAGCTCGTTTGAGCAAGACCTCAGCACCTTCTGTTCCTGTACGTCCAATTTGTCTAGTTCCAACTACTTGTTTGTTAGTCCACTTACTGCACAACAATGCAGAATTTGTTGGCGCTTTATAAATACTACTAATAATAATGATAATAAATAATATCAAACAGGGACGCCATCTGAAATTTTAAGGCACCTCTATACCTACGATCCTACTTGTGATTACTACTGTGGTCTCTTTATAGTAATATAAATATATTTAAAGGGACACTATAGACACCCGGACCACTTCAGCTCATTGAGATGGTCTGGGTGCAGTGTCCCAGATCCCTTAACCCTGTAATGGTAATTATTGCAGTTTTTGATAAACTGCAATAATTACCTTTAAGGGTAAACTCTATCTCTAGACAGCCACTAGAGGGACCGCCTTATTGACACTGGACGTCCTCACGCTATGCAAAAACTCCATAGCAAAACATCACACAATGCTTTCCTATAGGAGAGGACCTAATGCGAACGTGTGAGACAGAGACTGAACCAGCACCGAGCAACAGCGGCGCTAGAATCAGGTACGTAACGTGACAGAAGGGGTTTTTAACTGTGGGGAGCTATAGTGCCAGGAAAATAACTTATTTTTCTGGCACTATAGTTTCCCTTTAACTATACTCTGAATGCACATATCCTGACACGACAAACAAAGACATACATATATTTACACTGTGACTCACAGTAAATATACACACAGAAGCATACATTCACTTCCCATGCACATACAATCAAACACACGGTACATCTTCACCAGCATATATATTGGTATGCAGGGGGCCCGGGTCCTAATTTTGCCCGGGGGCCCAGGCTATTGTCAGACAGAGGGTCGGCCTTAGGCCTTTAGGCGGCCAAAGCAAAAAATCGTCACAGTCTCACATCTCACTTTCCAGGCAGAGCGCTCAGCGTGTGTAGCTCCGCCCAGTCTGTCGCATAACTCGTCCCTCACCTGTCACGTAGCTCCACCCCTGGCTCTCTGGTAGACCTGAGTCCACCCGGGTGCTGTTTGAGGGGTGCTCAGAGCATTCCTATAATGCTGGTTGTGCTGTGCTGCGCACCTAGCATTAGGGGAGGGCTCTGAGCACTCCCTCACAGCTGTCACTAAGGCCGACCCTGGTCATTCTGTCCCTGGGTCAGTATATTTATAATTGGCCATTCACACCACAACTTTGTAAATGGTAAACAGATCTAATGTGAATTTAGTTTCTATACTTGTATAGTATCTCTTATTTAGCATGGAACAATAAAAATGAATTCTTATCTATAGGTGATGCTAGGTCACTAGGTAGGGTTTTGAGGACTGAAGCGCAGATGCGAGGTTCTAGCCCTGGATCTCTAGTTGGAGACTGTGCTTGTTTCCAGCTATGCTTTCATTGAGATCTCAGAGAGAATCTGTTCATGGGACGTAACATAGAATGTTGGGGATATGTCCTGATAAATTTCTTCCTCTCGATCAGTGTAGAGGTCACCAAGTTTCTATTGGGCTCAAACCCCAAGTGTTAATGGAACCTAGTAATATTCCTGCTTATATCAATTCTTATAATGGCTATTACAGAAAGACTGTCAAGCACAAATGAGTGAAATGCAGGAACAATAGTGATTTTGAAGTTCATCATTATTATTATATTATTTATATAGCGCCAGCAAAATTCTGTAGCGCTGTACAAAGGGTGGACTAACAAACGTGATTGTACCGAGACAAATGGATGCACAGGAACAGAGGGGTTGAGGGCCCTGCTCAATGAGCTTACATGCTAGAGGGAGTGGGATCAATTCATTTAATAGTGAGTTGTGACAACAGGTGAATACCTCACAAAACAGAACAGTTGGAAAAAAATCCCCAACTTAGATGAATTTGGAAGTTTCTTCCTAATTCACTATATTCTACAATATATTTAAAATTGCTATTCAATCAAGCACAACTTACTTCATATGCTATGTCCACCTACCTTATTTTAAAAAAAAGGTGGAAATCTCTAAACAAGACAATATAAACTGCACTACGTGTACATACTGAGACCAATAGATCTCATTCTTCTTTTCTGTCCTATTAACCAAATTTAGAATCCCATTGAATTTTGACCTGACGTTGGAAACGTTTGGCAAAGACATGTTGTGAACTTTTAACACTTTTACATATTATCAGCATTCAAAAACAAATCATCATGTCCTAGGCATGCAAGTGCAAATTGATGATACCCAAGGTCATGTCTAGCATGACATTGTAATATTCAATATACTGTTTAATATCATAGGTTTGGTTTGGTATATCTGGACATCACATTTTATTACAGAACACATTTCTTTTGAAACAAGCCCTCATTGGTTTATCATATTTCCCTGTCACTGTTGACATTGCATATTTTTACTGGGAACAGTGAATGCCAGTTGTGATCAAGTCACTTGGTCTTAGTGCACACAACCTTTCGTAGCAAGCAAAACTAAATGACATGATATTAAATAGATAAAATATTGCTTTCACTTGTGATTACTGGAAGCTTACGTCTGGTATGGATCCATCAGAGCTCATATTTATACTTTTAACATCCCCCAATTCAAGATATAAATACTTTCAGATGTTTCTGGTGCAGCCATAAAAAGTCATATTTTATATGAAACTTTATCATGGGAGCGATTTTTAATTTAATCTCTTCTTGTTCCAAATCTGTTCTTCAAAGAATGTTTATTGCTCTATGCTATTGAAAAAAAAAAATGTAAGGCCTTTTTCCCCCCATATTATTTAAACCATATGTTTGTATAGTGCAACTTTCGTCTTCACTTGTCCGCTGGTTGCAGTTCTTTGTTTTTTTAATTCACCCTGTCAAACTTCACTGATGTATTTTATACGATGAGGTGTTCAGAGGAGGTAAGCGTAAAGCACACTTACCTCTGTTGCACTGATGGCCAGCAGTGCCATTTTTCCTGAGATTCTCTCCATATGCCAAAGACTGCTGGGCAACATTTTCCTATGAGTTTCTGTAACCAAAAGTGTTGTCATACACAAGGAATCATGGGACATTTGTAATTTACATCCTATGCCAAGCTGTGCATTTTTAGTAAACAGACAAGTATGATAATACCTTTCAATTAGCTAGTAGAGTATGTTATTGTCCAAGAAAGAGAGGATTCGCTTTCTGGCTTAATCCGTATAGCATGCTCGAGAAGGCCTGTTTTAATTTATTCTGAAACCCAAAACCCTTTTATAAATGTGCATTTGTCCTTAGAAAATAGCTTTTACATTCTGCCTAGGTTCCGCCCTTTGCTAACACAATGTCGACTAGTATATACTTTTAAAATAAAATCCATATCCGAGGGTGATATATTGGCTGACATAATTTGTTGTTAGCTAAAAAGAATGACTTTAACAGGATATACTTTCACTTGAATAAATCAAAGCATAAAGGAAAGATAAAGCTTTAACACACAGGTGAACTCCGAATAATAGCATTTTTACTGTGGTGAACCCACTCTCTATGGATTACCTTTGTCGACCCATGTGCTTGTCGAGATAAAAGTGTCATGATGACAAATGGTTTTGCTGGCATTTTTTTTTTTTTAAACAGAACTGTAAGACAACAAGAGAAATAAGAAAGTTATTATTCTCGTAGTACAGTGTTTTCTATGCTTGGTTTTAGCTAATGATGGATATAAATAGAATTACCACAAGGTAGAGAATTGGGTGAGTGCTAGGAGAGAGGAGAAAACTGTAATGATACAGCTGTTTCTGAAATAATGTCTATAGGAAAATCTTTGCATGAATGATCAGTGTATCAACTAATGATTGCGGTTAGAATGCTTATTGATGGTGTTGCCAACATAGGCAGTTTGACATTACCCTGTCAGTGCCAATAACAAAAAAGGAAATGCATGATACAGTTTTTAATTCACTTAAAAGGACACTCCAGGCTCCTAAAGCACTCTAGCTCGCTGAAAAGCTTTAAGTGAGAAGAGTATTTCCTCTTTATTTTATTTTACAAAAAAAGTGCAGATTTAATATAAATCAACGCTTTTACAAATTACACCCCCTTGGCTTTCAAGCAGACAACAGGGCCTGTAACTTCCTGGTTTTGTTAGCTCAGTGGAGCTAAACTCAGGCTTCTCATTGAGCTGCATTGGGAGGTCTGTGATTGGACAGCCACAGAGAGTCTGGACAGAGTTAGTAGGTGAGGTATTGCAAAGGCAGAACTGCAACTTTTGCAAGCTGTGTTTAGGTATACATCAATGAATAATTAAATTTTCTCATTTGAATTATATTTCAATCTCTATTTATTTTGCATTTGGGCAGTGGATTGTCCCTTTAAAATGTTGTACAATATTTTTATGAAAACCACATGTCTCAATATGTAAAACTTCATAGGCCAGGATCCTGCCTTATTCCTCCATCGCTTAAGCTCAATTGCTAATTTGGCCAAAAATGTCTTGGCCCATATGTTTTGCTGCCCCCCAAATAGATGCACCTCTTAGGTACCAGGCTTATTTCTTACAGAGGCAGGGGTTGCTCAGTTCTTCTAGCACCGAGATAGCTGAAATGCCTTATAGTTCAACTACACTACCAGGCAACTGCCCAGTCCACACCAACTGCATGTAGTGTAGGAAATGTGAGAGGTTTGTGAATGATGGCACTCTGAGTTTATATATTTCTCTGCTCTTTTAATTATTTTTATTTAATTTTAGTAGACTTAAACTTCTCCTTGTAGAGTTGGACATCCAGGGAAATATTAAATTTGTGAGACTTTACTCAAGAGCATGCCAATCCTAAGAGTCCCGATCGTGAAAAAATATACACCTGTAAACATCCATACAGTTTTAAAGTGGACCTATTTTTTATTGATGGATACGTGCTTTTATATTGCATTAGAATGCCACTAAAATGATTTCACAAGTAAGATTTATGCATAGTAAAAAAATATGGAAAATGTCAATATGGCAAAACAGGAAAATTCCTGGCAATTTGGTGGTGAAAAGGGTGGAAGATTGAGATAAGTATATCTTCTATTGCCTTTTATTTTCAAAGTCGCTATCCAGTGATGTGAATGCAGAGACCCCATGACTGACATGTCTTAAAAACCTCCAACAATATAGGCAAATGCATACTTTATTTATGTTTATTTCAGTGGTTACTCTGAGAGAAGCAGGTCTTTTTTGAAGCACACTATCATACTTACATCAGACCATGTATATATAATTTAGGATGTTGAAAAACTTTGATCATAACCTTTTCACCTGTTGGGATCTATAATTTTGAGTTAAGGCATATTTTTAGGTTATTATATATTGAGCTATAACAAGAATTACAACTTTCATTTTTTTCTTTGCTGTACGTTTTTGGGGTACAATAAAGTATGTATATATGATTATTTGGTGTAGGAATGGGGGACCCTCCTTGTAGAGCTCACATTTTTAGATTAAGAGGGTTGATTATTATAGATGTAGTGAGGAAGAAGGAGGATGAAGAGAATCATGGATCAAAATTTTAAACCCTTAAGATTACACACACACATTTAATCTACGCTAGTTTACATAACTGACGCACTCAAAGGACTTAAGAGAACATATGAACATCTGAAGTTTGTGTAATAAGAGGAAGGAACTAGAAAGATATTAAATAGAGAGGGCATGTATCATCTATTGAAATTACTGTTTATTATATTATTTATTGGATATAATTTCTATTAATAATCAACCACCCAAATATTTTTGTCTCGTGAACTTGATCTCATATCTTATCTCTATTTGTATCTGATGGATAGCAACGAGAATCATCTGAATTCTGGAAGTCACCTCTAGTTGTCTCTCACTCTCTGCTACATTTTTGGCTGATTTATTTTTGTAGTAAGTAAAAAATAAAGGAAAGGAGAAGAAACTGACTCATATTGCATTGCATATTTCATTACAAAGTAAAATATATATATATATATAAAAAAAAAAATGCTATGAGCCAATATTTATTGAACTCTAAAAGAGCACGTTGAAGTTGGAAACCAAGACACTAATGTATACTTTCTTTGTACCCTTCCTAAACATGCCGGTGGCAGCCAGCCCACGAAAACACGAAGCAAAACAGTTCAAACGACACATGTCGATTACACAGCCTGGGAGTAACATGTTAGGTTTTCCATTTTGATATAATCGGCAAAGCATGTGTTAGGAGAACCAGTTGAAACTGGAATAGCAACATTTTTTTTATTGCATTTTTAGAGACGGACTTTACTGAATAAAATTAAAGGTGTCTGAATAAGCAAGCTGCTAAGAAGCATATCTTTTGGAAATTTAGCATTTGTGCACCGGAGCAACACATATGGTTTTCAAATAAATGTGTTCTTTTACAACTTGTTGGGGGATTGGAGTTGGGCCATTGCCAAGAATATTGGTCTTTGGATTCCCAATGAAGAGCAGAATACTGGAATCAAATTGTTAGCCATCTGTGATCACTGGTGTTTAGTAACCAAGCATACTAGTATCTTAAATCCAATCTGCCTGCAAGCCATTGTGCTCGAAAGCCAAGATATGCTGTGAAGAAATTTAGGTAAACCAAATATGTTGTTCTCAATAATTATATATATTTCACAAAATTATGATTATAGTTTAGACAAGTAAGCACTCAGAAACATATATTTCTGGAGTCACACAAGGTAAGTTTTTAGTGTCAAAAGTGGAAAGAAAGTTTGTACCAGTAATGGACAGATGAATTGACACTAGTTGTTTAATTTCAATTAGCCAAAAAGCTGAGCAAGGAATTCTGCCAAGACAAGTAGATCAGAAAGCCATATATTTTCTTTTTCATTGCCCTGATCCTAAATTATTTAACTATGACCTAACCAGACCTTTTCATTGAGACTTAATTGCACTTCATTTTTTATTGCGTCCCAGCCATAAATTTACACAAGCGGTAAAATATTAATGTAATAAAAATAAATGTCACCCTGAAACTTTTTGTTCGTGAAAGACCCTTATGAAGACCTGCGATGGATAAGGTCAGGGCAAATAGATTTAATTTCAATTATGGCAATATAATTCAATACGCAGCAAGTACTAAAAGACTATTACAGAGGACGTTTTTTTCTTCAAACATGCAAACTGCAGCAAGGGCAGGTTTCGTACATCACTCCTAATTTATGTACATGGACATTTAATCATACCAGGGTAGAAGTCATTGCTAAGTGATTTTGATTATCAGTGGACACACTATTGTGACTTCTTGAGATATTTATTATTTGATTTTTTTAAAGCAGCTTTTCCATTAATTAGTCAAGTTCTTTTCTCAAAAATGTAATTAAAACAACGTGCACAATCCATTACGGCAGAGACAAATGTCCCATATCAGCAATATAATTGTTTCTTAACAAAATATTGCTTTTTATATAAAATGTTTGGCATATTAAACTCTGATCAGAAAGCAATGGTATGCGATCGACTGTTGCTAACTTAAAACCTTCACAATTGTACTTCGCACAGTTCATTAGTTTGAGAATTACATTACAATGTTTTCGATTACTATATGTGTAAGTTCTTAATGTTTAAGAAAATACAATGCAAAAATCATATTCAAGGTGTAAAGTGATAAAATTAAGATACATTTTGTAACGTGTTTTTATGTATTATTTCCTCATAAAATGTGTCATCTAACAAGGGTTTAGTGGGGTGCTTGGAAAACCCATATAAAGCAGGAGAGAATATTTAATTATACAATCTTTTAAAGTAAAAGTTAATTTGGGCAGGGCCTTCTTCTCCTACTGTTCCTGTATGCCGATCATGTTTTGTTTGAATTTAGTAACTGTTCTGTTTACCTATTGTACAGCGCTGCAGAATCAGTTGGCGCTATATAAATAATTGTAAGGATATGTGGAACTGTATCAATACTGGAGATATGCACATAACCATTTGGCATTTAAACATCTTGCCGTTCCTCCACGACTATATTAACCTTGCTGAACCTTAACACATAGCTATGTAAAAAAAAATGTTCTTCATAGATTGAGCAATGGCAGAATGTAGTGCTCAATAAAAGTCTACACAAATATACATGAGGGGAACATGCATTATTTCATTTATAAAGAGCCAGCATATCCAGCAGCTCAGTACAATAGGTCAACAAAACATGCTAGTATTTGGGAATGAAAAGGACCACAGCGCAGATGGAGACGGGATTACTGACCTTTTGGAAAAAGAAAAATAGGCTTTTAGTCGGCCAATAATGAGTATAAAACATAACATTAGAAATATCAGTATTTCAGCATACTGTTCTGTACATCTGTAGAATACAGTCTAGTCTATGCTGTAAACATCTAAGCAGAAGTTGAAAAAAGGGGATTCATAGCTATTGTAGGACTACAACACTTTTTACAGGATTCTGGGCCCCCTCACTATTATTAGTTGGAAGGCAAATTGTTTTTGTAATTAAAGGGAAGAACCTTGGACACAGTTTTGGGGGTTTACAATGGTATGCCCATCCCCTTCTAGATTTTTTATTAGCTCCACCCACATGATTGGGGGCTGTAGGAGACACTAGGTCCCCCTCGTTTATTTTATTGATAGCCCATGCCTGGCTAGGGAAATGAGGATGTCTCACCTAATTTTTATTTTATAGCTCTGACCAGCTGGTCATGGGTGGGGGAAGATGTGTGAACAGTGACTTGTCCACCCCCTATTATTTCATTTTAAGGCCCCTCCATTGTCCACAGTTGAGCGCAAGCAGGATAGTACCAGGTGTCCCCTGTATTTTATTAGCAACTGCACAGTTGCTAGTTTTTCATTACAGTGAGCAGCCACTGACTGCTCACTTCTTAGTAGATATGCCCTAATTTGCGGTATGGTGAGTAGAGGCATCAGGGACTTATTAAACCTACTTTATGCTAATATGGGTGTCATATTAACCCCCATAGGCATTTTCTCTAACTATTTGTCCGCTGGCTGCTAGTGTATTTAACAACAACTTTTAGTTGTCAAATTCAATGAGACCATTATTGGGCATTATGTGCTAATTAAATGGAATTAAATCACCTTATCTGATACTTCTAATGTGAAGTATATATACTGGTTTCAATTTCCAAACCTATAATTACTGACTTGAATTTAACAGCTTGAATTTAACTGTGGCTTATCGGGAGCTGATAAACACCTGCTCTGATTTAATTAATAAAATTTATGTCAGGAATACAAATACAAAGAAACTAGTCCTGCGCTCAAACTCCCATTACTCCTGGGTGGCAGCAATGACCATAGTACACATCAGCCAAAATACATATAGTAAAAACCAAAAAAAAAAGTTACCTGTGCTCTTTCCACATCCCTATGTATTTTTAAACAAATGGAGGTTTTTAGTTACCTCCAATGGCCATGAGAGGGTATGCCCACCTGCCACGTTAAGGCAGACCTCTTAGGTGGGTCCTAACTCTAACCATTCACCTTGCTTCCTTGAGCTTCTGGCAAAGATATCTCTATTGAGACAGAGAGGGGTATTTTTTATATACTCCCCTACATGCTTATTAACCCTTAATAGGGAACGCATGGGATGGGCAGCAGCATTGTAACATAGCTGTGTGATACAAAAGTGAATACAGATACAAAGACACCAAAAAGAAAAACAATACCAAGCAGTGAGTCAGTACTAGTACTTTCCCACTGCTTGGTAAAAGTGCAGCGCTGTGAATATAGTGGTGGTATAATAAAATATGTACCCTTACCCCTTACAATACACACAGGGTATACATGGAAAACAAACAAAATGAGAAAATATATAGAGTAGTATTGCATGTAACCCAATAGTGAATTTATTTTAGGTGAGTAGAAAAAAACACACATTTTAAAGAGTCTTTTATGAGAATATAGGTTCTAAAATTGCTTCTGTGCCTTTATGGTATGAAGCAACACCTAAGGAGTTGAGTTTTCTTCATTCCTTCTGTAGATGTATTTATCTCCAAATAAAACAGAAAGACAGAGGAAACTTCTTGGTGCAGATTGTACTTAGCAGTAGCTGCACAATATATATACCTTTTGGAGAGCCTTTTAGTGACTGGCTCTAAGTATTGGAAACAAATGTGTCAAATTATGGGGTGACACTTCCCCCGAATCGGATCCACAATGTAAAGTAGAGATGGATAAGAGGTAGCTTAAAATTAAATTTACTGATCATTGGGATGGGTAAGGGGAAATGGAGGGGAAGGGCACATGGATGGAATTGGTAAGGGGACATGGTGGGGAGGAGAGAGAGACATGGAGAGAAGGGATAAGAGGACATGAAAGGGAAGGTGACATGGATGGGAGGAGGGAGAGCCATGGAGGGGAAGGGGACATGGATGAAATTGGTAAAGGGGACATGGCAAGAAGGCTAAGTGGACATGGAGGGGGCATGGATGCAAGTGGTAAGAGGAAATGCAGGGGTTCATCCATGTGTGCCGAGGGGGGTGGGGGTAAGTGTTGGACCCAGGCAGCAGAATGTCTTAGGACGGCCCTGTGGCGTTGGAAACATATGAAAAGTCGGAACTGGTTCTGAAATGTTTGAATCCCACTACTGTACATAGCCTAAGATACAAAGCCTTACAAGGTTCTTTAATTAAGTGAGGATTGCTGGAAATTAAAAATGAATTTCAAATTTAAAGGCAAAGTAGCTGTCACTTCCTCTCAGATACATATAGAGTGTCCGCGCAAGGAGGCAAAGAGAGGTGGAGAAGGAGGCAGAGACCCAGCAACAGCCAGCCCAACACTCTAATCAGACCCATTCAGCAACAGTACCCCAAAGAAGCCATCCTCCTACACATAAAAGGAATGTTAAGAGGAAGGTGGCTAAAAATATGAAAAGTATGTGTGTGAGTGTGTATCTGTGTATCAGTGTGTGTATGTGTATATGTGTGTGTCAGCGTGTTTTTATGTATATTTGCGTGTCAGTGTGTGAGTATGCATCAGTGTGTGTATCTGTGTGTGTGTGCGTATGTCACAGTGTGCATCTGTGTGTGTATGTCAGTGTGTTTATCTGTTGTGTCTCAATGTGTATGTGTGTGTGTGTATGTGTGTCAGTGTGTTTTTATGTATATTTGTGTGTCAGTGTGTGAGTATACATCAGTGTGTGTATCTGTGTGTTTATGTCAGTGTGTTTATCTGACCTGTCTTGTGTGTGTATATGTATATGTGTATATGTGTAAATATCCCAGCAAACACCAACCCTACATGGAAACACCCTTGCAATCAAACACAAACATTACATTCAAACACACCTCTGCAGTCAAATGTAAAAATTATTTACAAACACACCCCTTCACTGAAACACCAATACTACATACAATGTACACCGAAATTTAAAGTCAGCACTACATACAAACACACCAATACATTTAAACGCAAACATTACAAGCAAACACGTTATTAGATTAAAATGCCAAAATTATATTCATTCAAATATCAACACTACACACGCACAACACTACAGTACACCTGCATTTAAAGTGAACACTATATAAACACACTCCTACATTCAAACACAAACATAACCTAGAAGTACATCAATGCATTTCAATGGCAATGGTACAAATACACTCCTACATGTACACACATACACCATATGAAAATATGATTACATTCAAATGCACAAACACTGCTCACAAATGTAACCCTGCAAAGATGGGCAAATGGTACATACACAGATGACATAGTCCCGTGGGAGTTGTACAACAGGGGAACTACCTTTTTGCCACCCTTGCGTTAGAGAGGGGCCCCAAAATAAATATTTGCACGAGAGCCCTCACTACATTAGTTCTGTCACTGAATCAGAGAATC
Organism: Pelobates cultripes; assembly: GCA_933207985.1. Classification (NCBI taxonomy): domain Eukaryota; kingdom Metazoa; phylum Chordata; class Amphibia; order Anura; family Pelobatidae; genus Pelobates; species Pelobates cultripes. Next base: position 81,299,327 of record OW240914.1, on the reverse strand, counting down.
ATGAATGCAATTTGTCAAACCTGCTTCAGAAACCAGAAGATTGAGATCATGAAGACAAGTCAAGTCAAAACCAGAAATACAAAAGCAATGCACTATCAAACCAAGAAGAAGCCACAAAGAGAGGAAGAGTAAAGTATGTGGTTTTGCATCACTTTTGTGTCTCAAGACAATCTGTGTGCATCGAGACTTATGTCACACATCATCCACATGACACAAGTGCCAGAAAGAAAAAACATGCTATAGTAGTGTAGTGTCTGAGATCAGAACGAATGCAAGTAAGGGTAATGGTTGTATAGGTGACACAGAAGTGATTGGGGAGTCCAATATCTTTGGAGTAGTTCCCACTGTTAAAGCAAAAGTTGGTCGCAGGAACCGCACTCATACCCAAAGGCCACGGGTACTCTGGAACAGGACCAGCAATCCCAACACGATAAGGCAATAAAAAAAATTCATTGGCACTCCAAATGTGAAAGCCGCAGCAGGCAGATTTATTGCAACAAAATGCACAGCAATGTTTCAACCTAACAAGAGGTCTTTGTCAAGCTTGACAAAGACCTCTTGTTAGGTCGAAACGTTGCTATGCATTTTGTTGCAATAAATCTGCCTGCGGCTTTCACATTTGGAGTGCCTGTGAATTTTTCTTATTGCCCACTGTTAAAGCGACACTATAGTCACTATAGTCAAAACAACTACAGCTTAATGTATTTGTTCTGGTGAGTATAATCATTATATATAGGCATTTTCCTGCAAACTCTGCCTTTTCAGAGAAAAGGCAGTGTTAACAATGCCCTCAGGGACACTTTCAAGTGGCCACTGCTCAGATGACCACTGGAGGTGCTTTCTGGAGCAGTGCTGCACAGTAGACAGCACTGATGTTCAACGTCTCCACGCTCTGCATGGAGACGCTGAATTTTCTTCATAGAGATGCTTTGATTCAATGCATCTCTATGAGGAGGTGCTTATTTGCCATTTGGCCCTGCCTCCTTGCCCATTTTAGCCAATCCAATGCTTTCCCCATGGGAAAGTATTGGATTGGTTAAAAATCTGCAATTCTGATGAGGTCACCAAAGGGTGCGGGGCCCGCGCCAGCAGACCCATGCGGTGCTGGAAAAAGGTGAGTTTTAATTCCTTTCAAGCAGGCTAAGGGGGTAAGCCACCTAAATTGTGGGTTTTAGCACTATAAGGTCAGGAATACATGGTTGTGTTCTTGACCCTCTAATGTTCCTTTAAATATCCTTAACAATGCACAAAGAAAGAAGGGTCCTGGATCTCTGTCAGGTAATGTTACATCATTTAGTGTTTTACGCCAACATTGCAGCCCAATACAATTCAACACGGTACTGACTTCCTCCTAGGCTTAAGAGACAATTTCATGGCAAACTTACAAAATTCAAATTTACATAGTGATTGTCCCATGTTTAGTAGCTTGTGAAGAATCATTTTTTTTTTTTTAAACTTATGATTGTGAGGAACTACAAAGATCTAGTCCGAGAGGTGTGCTAAGTTGGCCACGAATATTTGTTTCTAAATGTGAGTTGATGACACTATATAAGACTATTGTGTTTGAGCTGTTCCTATGCCAGCACGTTCTTTGTAAATGAACCCTTAAAATCCACTTAAATGTGGGGGGGCGTGTCTGACAGCCGACGCACGCGGTCGTATGGAGTAGGAGCTCCTGGCCACAACGGACCCAGACGCTTTAAATCAGCAAATAAGGTGATCAAACGCCCGGCAACCAACTTACCCGCCAACAGGCACATCAGCATGACCCCGTCCAAGCAGTTAAAGATGACGGACCAGATAAAACCCGCCAAGAAAGATCAAAGCAGGCCTCTGCAAGATGGCGACGAAAGCATGGGCCTCTCGCCTGCACCAGACCAGCAATCAGACACTGACATGACTTCCTCTTCATACACAGAGGCACCAGCCAGTGAAAAAAGGCTGTTTATCATGCTGCAAGATTTAAGAACCACTTTAAATGCGGACATGAAACAAATGACTGCAGAATTTAAGCGGGAACTGTCCGACATTGGAGAACGCACAAACCGCTTGGAGGTACGGACGGAGGAAATATGCGTACCCAACTAAACTCTTACTATGGAAGGACAACAAACACCATAATATTGATGAACCAGATGAAGGCCTGCAACTTCTTCGAAAATGGGGACTATTCGGGACCCAAGACCCCCCTGCACAAAGACAAAAGACGCATCAATGAATGCCGACGGAGTGGCACATGGTGGGCTCGCCCAAGCCACAACAATCACAACGAGACATGTAACGGGACTAATTGTAGGCAGCACAAGAAAGACCAGGACTGTGTGTGAAATCCCTCAACTGAAGAGATGCCAATATGTATGTATGCACTGCTACACTTGCAGCACTGACACGACACATCTCAGAAACCTCAGACACCAACTACATAGGAGTAAACACATAGGCCCTGGTAGGGCAATACAAACTTAAAAAAAAAAAAAAAAAACACCGGCAAAACCAACAAAATCCTACATAACAAAGACGCCTTATACCACACATTATGTTTAAAGGGCCGTTGACACGGCAGCTCTCCTCAGATCACACCTCCCAGGTTGACCCGCGGCCCGGCCCAGGCGCGGCCCGCGGACCAACCACATAAAATGCCCGCACCCCAAGGGGCATCATGCATATACCTTGTTTATATGTTTTTGTTTTTTCTACTGTTTAAGTATATGTTCACGTTTCTACCACTGCCCAACACCTGAAAACTTGTAGATACGATCACACCATGCGTACCCCACCCAACACTTTAGAAGCACGGCCCAAAAACCGCAGCGCTACGACAAGGCATAAAGGGTTCTCCCCGCGCAGAGTGCCTAGCACCGGCCGCAAAAAAAACCCAAACCCCAAACCAAATGGCTAACTCACTGCAATTACTCTCCCTTAACGTCAAAGGCCTTAACAACCCCCATAAACGAAGGTTGGCAGCACAAGAACTGCGCTCGTCCAAAGCAGCAATTGCTTGTCTGCAGGAAACCCTCTTTTGTAAACGCAACCCACTGAAATTTTCGGTAAAACAATATGCACAGGCCTTTCACGCCTTTTCCCCAACAAAATCTAGAGGGGTTTCCATATTCCTCCATGATGACTGGGCATTCACGAGCAAACAACACGCCAGCAGGGATGGCAGGCTACTCATATTGGTGGGATCCTTAAATGGTATAGAGATAACCATAGCCTCACTATACGCACTCAATGAGGACTAAAAATCCTTTCTTACCTCAGCAATGAGAAAGCTAGACAGATATAAATGTGGTCATGTAATCCTATGCACGACTTATCCATTCACATACATGAGACGAACAGGGAACAAAGCCCCCAAAAGAACATCCATCTCAAAATCCACTTAAAAGTGACTTCACCGCCATATCACAGTTCATAGAGACAAACTTTAAAAATTAAATAGAAACTCACCTTTCAACATTTACAGTATATCCCAAGACTTGATATTTCTAGAGTGGCATCTTATTTAGATATAAAATCAATAAAATCTCTCCATTTTTGAGGGTTAGTTGGCATTTAAAGGATATCCAGAATTCACACACACGTGCAACAGATCAACTTGAAGAGTTTAATTGAAAAGAAAAGAATGAAACTTGATAATGCATCTGTTCACTTGCGCTACGATTTTGCTATGAGTAAATGTGAAAGGTATTTGCAAGACCTATTGTGTCTTCTGCAGTAATCCTTTGGTTATAATTACCGTAAAACAATATATACCAAACAATGCACAGCATATATCATAGTATTATTAATAGTAGATATAATCAGGGCCGTCTTTAACAAGGGGCAAACAGGGCAGCTGCCCCGGGCCCAGTTGCTCCTGGGGGGCCCAAAGCAGCTGCCCTGTGGGCCCCCTGCCTGCAGCCAGGTCTGAACAGCCCACTGGGATACTGAGAAATATCCCGGTGGGCTGCAGCAGGTGAGGTAATCAGGGGCCCCCGGCCCTTTAAGAGAGCTGCAGACCGGGCCTTGGTCTTCCTGCCTGCTGGGAGGAAGTGTTGTGAGGTCACTTCCTCCCAATTAACAGAGTGCCGGAGGAGGCGGCATACATGGAGGAGGTACAGACCAAGAACAAGCAGACTCCCATCAATCTCAGCCATCCAGCTCCCACTGGACCACAGGGAAGCCACACTTCTGTAGAGGTAAGGAGGGTGGCTAAACTATGTGAATTCATATGACTGTGTGTGTGTGTTTGTGTCAGTGTGTGTGTGTATCTGGCTGTATGTGTGTGTATCTGGCTGTATGTGTGTATGTGTATCTGGCTGTATGTGTGTATGTGTATCTGGCTGTATGTGTGTATCTGGCTGTATGTGTATCTGGCTGTATGTGTATCTGGCTGTATGTGTGTGTATCTGGCTGTATGTGTGTGTGTGTGTATCTGACTGTGTGTGTATCTGGCTGTATGTGTGTGTATCTGGCTGTATGTGTGTGTGTGTGTGTGTATCTGACTGTGTGTGTATCTGGCAGTATGTGTGTGTATCTGGCTGTATGTGTGTGTGTGTATCTGACTGTGTGTGTATCTGGCTGTATGTGTGTATGGTGTGTATCTGACTGTGGTGTGTGTGTGTATCTGATTGTGTGTGTGTATCTGCTGACTGTGTGTATTCCGCTGTATATGTGTAAATCTGGCTGTATGTGTGTGTATCTGACTGTGTGTGTGTGTGTATCTGACTAAAACGGCTGGCGTATCTGGCTGTATGCGGCGCGTATCTGGCTGTATGTGTGTGTGTATCTGACCGTGTATCTGGCTGTATGTGCGTATATCTGGCTGTGTATATCTGGATTTGTGTGTATTCCGGATGTGTGTGTGTATCTGACTGTGTGTGTATATCTGACTGTGTGTGTGTATCTGACTGTGTGTGTGTATCTGACTGTGTGTAAATCTGGCTGTATGTGTGTATATCTGTGTGTGTGTATCTGACTGTGTGTGTGTTTCTGACTGTGTGTGTGTATCTGACTGTGTGTGTGTTTCTGACTGTGTGTGTGTATCTGACTGTTTGTGTATCTGGCTGTATGTGTGTGTATCTGGCTGTATGTGTGTATATCTGACTGTGTGTGTGTGTATCTGACTGTGTGTGTGTGTATCTGACTGTGTGTGTGTATCTGACTCTGTGTGTGTATCTGTCTGTGTGTGTATCTGGCTGTATGTGTGTGTATCTGGCTGTATGTGTGTATATCTGACTGTGTGTGTGTGTATCTGACTGTGTGTGTATCTGACTGTGTGTGTGTGTATCCGACTGTGTGTGTGTATATCTCACTGTGTGTGTGTATCCGACTGTGTGTGTGTGTATATCTCACTGTGTGTGTGTGTGTGTGTATCTGGCTGGCTGTGATTGTATCTGGCTGTGTTTGTGTCTGACTGTGTGTGTGTGTGTGTGTGTCTGTATCTGACTGTGTGTGTGTAAGTGTGTATCTGGCTGTTTGTGTCAGTGTGTGTTTATATGGCTGTGTTTGTGTCAGTGTACATGTACCTTTTGTGTCAGTGTTTATGTGTATCTGTGTGTATGTATACCTATGTGTCAGTTTGTATGTGTACCTGCTTGTCTGTTTATATGTACCTGTGTGTGTATGAGTGTCAGTATGTGTAAGTGTGTATCTGTGCGTGGGGCAATTCATACATCCCAGCTAACATTGCACACAAATGCAACCCTGCATTCCAACATTAACAATGCACACAAATACACCACTGCATGTGTATCTGTGTTCCTGTGTGTATCACTGTTTGTGTGAGAGTGCATCTGTGTGACAATGCATACATCCCAGCATTCCTACGCCAACACTGCACACAAATACATATGTATTTGTGTATATATCTGTGTCAGTGTGTGTAAGTGTGTATCTCTGTGTGTGGATGTGCCAGTGTTTTTATCTCTGTGTGTGCACGTGTATTTATGTATGTGGCTGTGTGTGTATACGTCAGTCTTTGTCAGTGTGTCCAGATGTGTGCATGTATCAGTGTGCTAATGTGTATGTATATCTGTGAATGTTGACATTCATACATCACGGCAATCAAACACAACATGCAACCACACCCCTGCAAACATTACATACAAACACACCCCTGAATTCAAACTCAAAAAGTATATGGAAACACATCCCTACACTTAAACTCCAATACTACACCCTACATGCACACACATACTGTATACAACAACATGCTCACATTCAAATGCACAAACACTGCTCACAAATACAGCCCTGCAAAAATGGACAAATGGTAGATCCCCAGCTGGCATAGCATCGTTGGAATTGTACAACAGATGAGGATCTATCTTTTCTCTGCTCTTGCGCTAGAGGGAAGGCTCAAAACAATGTCTTGCACCAGGGCCCTGTCTACATTAGTTCTGCCACTGTGTTGGGGTGGAGGGCGTGATTGCA
>OW240914.1:81122984-81292810 GCA_933207985.1 Pelobates cultripes | reverse complement strand
GGTCTCTACAGAGCCATAATTACTCTTTATTTAATTCTACAAGTTTCGTGGGGAAGGAGACTTGTGATTTCCCCCTTCACCCTAGCTGGGACTGCATCCCAAGAACATGGACTTTTTGATGAGAGGGACCAAAACTGTCTGCAATAAACAATGAATTAGTGCCCGTTCCCACAATCCTCTCAGTAATTCAGATTCACTCACACATACTTAGTAAATGAATCTAATAAACCATGTTCTTACATTAAAGGAAGATTGTAGATTTACAAATACAAACATGTATTCAGGGCCGTCTTTAACAAGGGGCAAACAGGGCAGCTGCCCCGGGCCCAGTTGCTCCTGGGGGGCCCAAAGCAGCTGCCCTGTGGGCCCCCTGCCCGCAGCCAGGTCTGAACAGCCCACCGGGATACTGAGAAATCTCCCGGTGGGCTGCAGCAGGTGATGTAATCAGGGGCCCCCGGCCCTTTAAGAGAGCTCCAGACCGGGCCTCTGTCTTCCTGCCTGCTGGGAGGAAGTGTGGTGAGGTCACTTCCTCCCAATTAACAGAGTGCCGCTGGGGAGGAGGAGGCATACATGGAGAAAAGGAGGAGGTACAGACCAAGAAGAAGAAGACTCCCATCAATCTCAGCCATCCAGCTCCCACTGGACCACAGGGAAGGAGGGTGGCTAAACTATGTGAATTCATATGACTCTGTGTGTGTGTGTTTGTGTCAGTGTGTGTGTATCTGGCTGTATGTATGTTTATCTGGCTGTATGTGTGTATGTGTATCTGGCTGTATGTGTGTGTGTGTGTGTATCTGACTGTGTGTGTATCTGGCTGTATGTGTGTATATCTGGCTGTATGTGTGTATGTGTATCTGGCTGTATGTGTGTGTGTGTATCTGACTGTGTGTGTATCTGGCTGTATGTGTGTATATCTGGCTGTATGTGTGTATATCTGACTGTGTGTGTGTATCTGACTGTGTGTGTGTATCTGACTGTGTGTGTGTGTGTGTATCTGACTGTGTGTGTGTATCTGACTGTGTGTGTATCTGGCTGTATGTGTGTATATCTGGCTGTATGTGTGTACTGTGTGTGTATCTGACTGTGTGTGTGTGTATCCGACTGTGTGTGTATATCTCACTGTGTGTGTGTATCCGACTGTGTGTGTGTGTATCTCACTGTGTGTGTGTGTATATCTCACTGTGTGTGTGTGTGTGTGTGTGTATCTGGCTGGCTGTGATTGTATCTGGCTGTGTTTGTGTCTGACTGTGTGTGTGTGTGTGTCTGTATCTGACTGTGTGTGTGTAAGTGTGTATCTGGCTGTTTGTGTCAGTGTGTGTTTATATGGCTGTGTTTGTGTCAGTGTACATGTACCTTTTGTGTCAGTGTTTATGTGTATCTGTGTGTATGTATACCTATGTGTCAGTTTGTATGTGTACCTGCTTGTCTGTTTATATGTACCTGTGTGTGTATGAGTGTCAGTATGTGTAAGTGTGTATCTGTGCGTGGGGCAATGCATACATCCCAGCTAACATTGCACACAAATGCAACCCTGCATTCCAACATTAAAAATGCACACAAATACACCACTGCATGTGTATCTGTGTTCCTGTGTGTATCACTGTTTGTGTGAGAGTGCATCTGTGTGACAATGCATACATCCCAGCATTCCTACGCCAACACTGCACACAAATACATATGTATTTGTGTATATATCTGTGTCAGTGTGTGTAAGTGTGTGTCTCTGTGTGTGGATGTGCCAGTGTTTTTATCTCTGTGTGTGCACGTGTATTTATGTATGTGGCTGTGTGTGTATACGCCAGTCTTTGTCAGTGTGTCCAGATGTGTGCATGTATCAGTGTGCTAATGTGTATGTATATCTGTGAATGTTGACATTCATACATCACAGCAATCAAACACAACATGCAACCACACCCCTGCAAACATTACATACAAACACACCCCTGAATTCAAACTCAAAAAGTATATGGAAACACATCCCTACACTTAAACACCAATACTACACCCTACATGCACACACATACTGTATACAACAACATGCTCACATTCAAATGCACAAACACTGCTCACAAATACAGCCCTGCAAAAATGGACAAATGGTAGATCCCCAGCTGGCATAGCATCGTTGGAATTGTACAACAGATGAGGATCTATCTTTTCTCTGCTCTTGCGCTAGAGGGAAGGCTCAAAACAATGTCTTGCACCAGGGCCCTGTCTACATTAGTTCTGCCACTGTGTTGGGGTGGAGGGCGTGATTGCATGCCAGAGAGTGAAAGTGTGGGGGGAGGGCGAGGGATGGCAGGATCCAGGGGGCCCAAACAAATGCCTGCCCAGTGTCCAATCAATGTTAAAGACGGCCCTGGATATAATCTAATATATATTCCAATATATCCAATCAATCGTATAGGGAAATATCCACCACAAAGTCGACCTTATTATTAATATTAATATTAATATTATTTCTAGTTCTGCACACTGGATAAATATTGGATGAGTAGGAAAAGTTTAAAATGTTCAAAGTCACAACTCAGCAAATGTTGCCCTTCAATTCACTGTGGGTTGGGAATGCATTCCTGTGCACATTCTGCTAAAAGTAAATAGCCGACATACCCTCAATGAAAACATGAGTGAATTTAATTGTTTTTTTTGTTTTTATTGGGGCTTTAAAAAACAGCTTGAAAAAAGCCACAGACCTCTTGTCTGCAGCCTTTGCAAGCCCTCCCCTTCTAACCCGCCCAGAGTTTCTGTGGCTGTCCAATCACAGTCTTCCGAATGCAGCACAATGAGAGGTTTTTGCAAGACAGGTGCTCTCGGAAATTGCTGCCTCTTGAGTTTAGCTCCACTGAGCTACTCAAACCAGATTGACAGCCAGGGGGTGAAATATCTAAAAATGTCAATTTCTATTGGTGTGCTGTGCTTTTTTTTCTAGAGCAATAGGCTGAATAGTGCACAAATATTCTTCTGAAAGTTTATTGTCACATAAAATAACTGATAGGGAACATTTTTGGTATAGCTACATTATCACCAGAATTTGAATTTAACTCTATAAATGAATTAAGATTATGTTGCTATTTGTTTGATTTGTTTCAGCTATAAAAACATAGACTGAAGGCCGTATTATTTGTGTTTACATTTACTCATGTTTATAGTTAAAGGACCACTATAGTGCCAGGAAAACATACTCGTTTTCCTGGCACTATAGTGCCCTGAGGGTGCCCCCACCCTCAGGGACCCCCTCCCGCCCGGCTCTGGAAGGGGAAAGGGGTAAAAACTTACCTTTTTCCAGCGCTGGGCGGAGAGCTCTCCTCCTCCTCTCCGCCTCCGTTAAGCCCCGCCGGCTGAATGCGCACGCGCGGCAAGAGCTGCGCGCGCATTCAGCCCGTCGCATAGGAAAGCATTTACAATGCTTTCCTATGGACGCTTGCGTGCTCTCACTGTGAAAATCACAGTGAGAAGCACGCAAGCGCCTCTAGTAGCTGTCAATGAGACAGCCACTAGAGGAATAGGGGGAAGGCTTAACCCATTCATAATTATAGCAGTTTCTCTGAAACTGCTATAATTATGAAAAAATGGGTTAACCCTAGAAGGACCTGGCACCCAGACCACTTCATTAAGCTGAAGTGGTCTGGGTGCCTAGAGTGGTCCTTTAATGTAGTTCCTTATAATGACAAAGCAAACATTCACAAAGGCATATTGTGGAGTGGGCACAGAGAGCATAAGAATTAATAAATGTATGAATGCCTTGAATTATGAGCTCAATAACTACAAAGGCCGTAAATGTATGGAAGCAAATTAAAAGAGAAATAAGCGTGTGTATGTCACACATTGCTATAGATCTTATAAATCGTAGATCAAGGTATTATGTTTGTAATTGTTTGTATATATTATGTAATTTTCAAAATATATTTAAAAAAAAGAAGAAAGAAAAAAACCCCCAGCAATTTCTACTGAGAAGTTTTAGGAGAGAAAGATCCGTCACATATCTGGTCTAGGGTGTTTTTCAGATTCTATAATCCTGTCCAGCAGGTGTGTGTTTTACACATACTTCCATTCCCAAATACAGGTTGTATTAACAATATTAGATAGTACAAGGGAATCTGCTTATTAACCCCTTTGTGACACTAGACGGAAATTTTCCGTCAGGATGCATGGCGAAAAATTTCTATCATTTACTAAAGTTAACCCCAGATTGACGCGATCGTGGTGATCGCGTGGTTAACGCTCCTCCAGTTTGCCTCAGTATCCGAGACAGACCAGTAGCAACCGATCGCGCTGTCCTTTCAGCTGTGATCTCTCTGACAGACTGTCAGAGCGAACACATGTGCTGCAGGGACTCCTGGTCCGCTTCCCTGAGCTTCCACGTTCAGTGTGAAGTGCAGGGAGATGGATCAGCAGTGATCTTCTTCTCCCTGTAAAAAAATAAAGTTTAAGTTAAATCCCACCCATCTTTCCCCCAGGTTTAATAAAATTGATATTTTACTGTGATTTGATTTTTTTTCTTTTAACCACATTTTTTAAATTAACTTATTTAAATGTTTTAAAATTATATATTTTGCTAGCTGGGGTGGGTGGGAGTTATGGGACACTGGGGAATGTACTGTTAGTGCTGCTTACTTCTAGTTAATGGTTAATGGTAAAAAAAATGTTTATTAAAATTTTAAAAGTGTAAAAAAAGTTTTAAGAAAGTTTACATTTTTAAAAAAATTTTTTAATAAGTAAAAAGTTTCAAAACAAGTTTTAAAAAGTAAATAAAAGTTTAAAAGAGTAAAAGAATACATTAAAAATGCTCATTACCACTACACCTGGAACAAACTAGTGAAAAAATGATCCCACGCTAAGGTTCAAAATATGCCTTTTGAAATACCCCAAGGTGTATTCTTTAAAAAAAATGGTATGCGTTTGTGGGGTAGTTTGAAGAAAGCAGCTAAACTACTCCAAAATGAAACATGGACACAGCATAAAACTTCAAAGTTAGAAAATACTGAATGGCTGCGTCTCAAACTTGCCCCTTCACCATCTGCATATACCTGGCAAAGATACATACGGGGGTATTGTTGTATTCAGACGACATAGCTGAGCAACATATGAAATAATATACAGTTGTAGCACACATAAGATTTGCAAAATATACTGTGCACACTCACTTTGTGTGTGAAAAAGGCAGAAAAAATGCGTATTACCACTACACTTGGTACAAGCTAGTGGAAGAATTATCCCACGCTAAGGTTCAATATATGCCTTTTGAAATACCCTAGGATGTCTTCTTTAAGAAATGGTATGCCTTTATGGTGTAGTTGGAATATGTAGCCTGCTAAAGTGCTCCAAAGTGGGACACAGATGCATCAAAACCCTCCTGAAAATTCACACTTAAAAACCTGAACTTGTCACATTTCTTTTACAGCACTGTAACTTCACAAAATAGTGTCTAGGTCATACGCTGGGCATATTATTATACTCAGAAGATGTAACTGAGCATAATTTGGGGGCTTTTATGACAGTGGCACATATCAAGTGTAAGAAATATTCAGCAAAAATGCAACATGTATGTAAAAAAATTTTTTTTCCCCCCCCTTACCACAAACGTTGGCATAAATTGGTGAAAAAATTGTTACAACTTAAGGTACAATATACAGCATATAAGATACCCTGGGGTGTCTGCTTTATCAAATGGAAGCCCTTTGTGGGGTTATTTGAACAGCTATAATACCTCAAAATGAGACATAGGCCCATGAAATCCAGCTATTAAAATTCTAACTATAGAAACTGAAATAGCCTTGCCTCTTATATGGCATTGTAGCTTCATAGAATAGTGCCAAAGGTATACAATGGGGGTATCGTTATAATCAGCAGATGTAGCTGAACACAATATGGGGTCCTGTGCAGGAATAGCACACACCAGCTTTACAATATACACATTACAAAAACCTTGTTATATGTGTATTTGCCAAAATAGAAAAAAAAACAAAATTTTACTCCAATATTTAGCAGAGATTGGCGATGAAATGGCTACGTAAAAAGTGTCAAAATAACCTTTGGTAAATAGCCTGTGAAATCTACTTTATATAAATATATACTGTTGTGTGGCAATTTTGTTTTCTGTGATGGCTACTAAACCTACAAGACAAACATACCAAATTGTAAAATTGTTGCAAATTGAAATTTTATTTTAGTCCTTGTATTTTGTGACCTGCATTTTTCAAAATAAGCTGAAATCCTATACATATTATGTACTCTATAAATCAAGACACATAAATGAATGTATTTTGAATTACTTTTCGTAAGCTAGACATGTTATGCACATGCTATTATTGCCAAAACTGTGAAAATGTTTTTTCTATGTAAATGTGACATCAAATTAATGCCCTTTTTGCCCTCTAAAAAACGGTATATGTTATGTGTTGGTGCAATAAATGACAAAGATGCAAATTGTGTTTGAACACAAACAGCAAAAAATGCAAAAATGGCTTGTGTCCTTAAGGGTATGTCCAGCTTTTGAAGCTGTGTCCTTAAGGGGTTAAACTGATTGCAGCCACACAGCAGCTGCTAACAGTTTGTTTACTGAAATGACACAATTGAATAAAGCATTTTAATTCACCTATAATGCATTAACCTTTTTCATGTGATACTCCATGTTCTTTTACGATTACATTAAAGATTTAGCAAATGATATCAAGGGGAGGCGTAAAATATTTATCTATTTATTTAAAGTGTTCTATTCTAAAAAGTGTTGCAACAATGGGGGGAAATAAAAAGGGAGAAGTCACTAATGCCTGTGGGTTTCAATTTTATAGTATATGTTTGCAATAACACTGGTAAACTTAAGAGTAGTTATGTGTGGCGAAAGTGACCTCGCCACTGGTTTTTGGAGGGGCCTGTTTGCTAGCCTCCTGTCCTGCGACTATGGCCCTGGGATGTATTGCCCTTCTAGGAACTGATTTGGGCATGCTTGATTTTATCATGCTGCTGCTGGCCCTTTAAGAACCATCTGGGGACATACTGTGGAGTTACTGGGTGGCCACCATTTCATGTATCAGAGGAACATGGTGAGAACAATGGATGAAGTACATGGTGAGAACAATGGATGGCAGCCATTTAACCTCACAGACACTGTTTTGACTTTTCTACACGGTGCCATCTCGCCGGTATTTGGTGCACAAAGACATCATTCAGTAGTTTTAAACTACAGAACAGGGTACACATTTAACAGTAATTATTTTTCATATAGCCTGTATATGTTCTGTGGAATCTGCATTAAACCGTATCTTCCAAACTACTGAACGGATCTGGGTGAATTTTGGATATGGGGTTCACCCAGATCCCCCGGTTCCGAGTATATATTTGTCATGGGGTTATTGCATGTTTTGTGGTCCCTGTGATATGTTTTATAATACTGTATTTCTCTGCCTGTGATAATTATATTAACCATTGTGTTCAGTAATCATATCACAAGCAGAGGGGAGGATTTTCTGTGGGAGTGTCTGTGTGTATTGTACGGATTGATTGGTTGTATTTCAAAACACTGTGGGCAGTACTATGTTTGTAGAATGTGAATAAAAGAGGCTGTATGTGCCAGTACAGTCAGTTCTACTTCACCTTCAATTTAGAGTGCCGTCTCTTATTGGGGGAATCTGCTACAAGGGATTGCTATGCTCTGCATACTCTCTTGCTATATTCACTGCTAAGCTCTTGTAAGAGCTTGTTCCTGTATTGCTCTCTGGATGAGTCTACGGTGGTTATGGTGTCTGCTGCAGTGTTTGGAGTCCTCAGGAAGCACTAGGAACATCCTTCAACAGAGGTACCCAGTCGGGGTGCCAGGTGATCCGTTACATTATGGTAGAGTAATTATCAAACATGGCATATGGTATATCATATTACTGATAAAAGATAGGTACTTAGTGTAATTAGTGTAATTAATCATGGTAAGGTAAGGGATACCGTGAGCAGGAGCAGGAGCAGGCTGGTTCGACCTGTCTAGGCTGGGACACATGTGTATGGTGAGATAGACAGGCTAGCCAAACATTGGGATTTGTGTACAGGAAATTGTCGCTGGAAAACAAGTGAAGTCTAGCTGTTAGTACCTAAACACGCTTGCATGTTAGTATGAAGTTGCTTGAAATCTGACCTTGAATGTGCGGTTATTCTAAATTATATAAAAAGGAGACAACAGGTCAACAGAAATTAAAGAGACTGAGAGTCCATGCCGCAGTGCAGAAGTCATCTCCCGTGCTTGGGCGAAACATTCCGTCCCCTGAGTAGCTCGAAGTCAACCGACTCCTGATCTGCAGAGCCGCTGGGGTTGCGTGTAAGCCGCGTGTGGGTCTCCGGGCCCATATGGTGATAGTAGTGGCTGGCTTACATGCTGTATCCAAGGCTGGAGTGGAGCGGAGGGGCCGCAGTCCTCTGGACCCTGGAGTTGCCAGGTAAGTTTGAGTGTTCTTGTTCTTCAGTTGTGCTTTATGTTCCTGGCGGTATTTCATGTGGGTGTTTGTCTTCTTGTGCTGGGGTAGAGAACGCCGCTTGGTCCGCCGCCATTTTGAGGTCCAGTTTGCAGTGAGGACTTTTGGGTTCCTTCTCCCTTGTTGAGGCTGCTTTTTGGGCAGATGGCTGCTTGGCAGTTGTGAGGCAGGTAGGTGCACTCTGCTCTCTAGCTGGTGCCAGAATTTTTCAAATAGTTGGTCTAGTCTGAGCTGTCTTCTTTTATCAGAGGTGCTCTGTACTGCCATTTTACAGGAGCTATCGTCCTCTTCTTGTCGCTGATCAGACATGCCTCCAAACCCCACAGAACGGCTGGTAAGTGCCAGGATTTCCCTCACCGGCGGGGGGGGGGGGGATTTGGCTGTGCTCTGAGGGACCCTGTGAAGGTGTAGGAGCCCGAGGGTAGAGGGATAGGCCTCCTCCCTTTCTCCCTCGTGTACTAGTCCTCCATCCTCCCGCGATCCAGAACCGCCAGACGCCGGTCAAGCTCCGGTAGATTAATATGCGTGAGGGCTCATACAAGCGCTGTAGGTATTGCAATCTTTGGTTTTTCAATGAAAATTGTGGTTAGTCGATCATTTTCTCCAGGAGCTCGGCCAAGATGCGTCCGGCTGGCTCGGCAGTTAGGCTCCGCCCCTATTTTTTTCATTTTTTAAAAGAGCTATAGATGTGAATTTTATTTTTTATATCTCACAAGAACATATATTTAAATCTGGAGATATGAAAGCATAATATTAAAAATCTTAAAGTTAGAAAGTACAGTTCCTCTTTAATATTATTTACTGAAGTTGCTGGCAGTGCGTTGGTCCATGTCTGACTCTCTTACCGTGTTTCCCCGAAAATAAACCCTACCCTGAAAATAAGCCCTAGTCGGATTTTCGGGGTGGGCTGCAATATAAGCCCTACCCCGAAAATAAGACCTAGGCATTGTACCTTTGCGGCAAGACTTCCTTCTTCTACTGTAGGAGGAGGGTTGTGGGCCGCGTCATCGCGCAACGTGATGACAACATTTCGCAGCGCCGTCAGTCTGCCTTCACGGATCTTCAGTGGAAGGATCCATTTCCGGGCGGTGAGGCTCCCAGTGGTCGGACTCGGCAAGGAATCTTTGAAATGTGAGTACCGCTAGATATTTTATGTCTGGGACTGAATTAATTAAAGGGGGCGGGGGGTGAATTAATTAAAGGGGGGGTGAATTAATTAAAGGGTGGGCTGGATTAATTAGAGGGAGTGAATTAATTAAAGGGTGGGCTGGATTAATTAGAGGGGGTGAATTAATTAAAGGGGGGTGAATTAATTAAAGGATGGACTGGATTAATTAGAGGGGGTGAATTAATTAAAGGGTTGGTGAATTAATTAAAGGGTGGGCTGGATTAATTAGAGGGGGTGAATTAATTAAAGGGGTGGTGAATTAATTAAAGGGTGGACTGGATTAATTAGAGGGGGGTGAATTAATTAAAGGGGTGGTGAATTAATTAAAGGGTGGGCTGGATTAATTAGAGGGGGTGAATTAATTAAAGGGGTGGTGAATTAATTAAAGGGTGGACTGGATTAATTAGAGGGGGTGAATTAATTAAAGGGGTGGTGAATTAATTAAAGGGTGGGCTGGATTAATTTGAGGGGGTGAATTAATTAAAGGGGTGGTGAATTAATTAAAGGGTGGGTTGGATTAATTAGAGGGGGTGAATTAATTAAAGGGGGTGAATTAATTAAAGGGTGGACTGGATTAATTAGAGGGGGTGAATTAATTAAAGGGTGGGCTGGATTAATTAGAGGGGGTGGATTAATTAGAGGGGGGTTCAGTGTACATACCGGTACCGTAAATAAATAAGCCCTACCCTGAAAATAAGCCCTAGTGTGTTTTTTGTGACTAAAATTAATATAAGACCCGGTCTTATTTTCGGAGAAACACGGTATTAAGAGTTGAGAAATAAAGGATTGGCATGCACAACATGGACGGATCTTCAATGGCAAATAAGGATTTAAAGGGATTCTATAGTGTTAGGAATACAAATTTGTAGTTGGACAGGGACACTGCACCCAGGCCACTTCAATGAGATGAAGTAGTCTGGGTAATTATAGTGTCCCTTTAAGATTTCCATTTTTATTATCAAAAGTCCATGGACTGTTTTACAGCTGCACTGCTGTTTGCAAATTGCTGCAGTTATAAACCACATTGCACAGGGAAACAGTGGCAATGTCCGTTGTTATGACCCTTTTGTGCCGTTTATGTTTAAATAAGCCTAAAGGGAGTACATGCGATTTGCTGTAAGATGCCTACTCATGTCTAATGTCACATATATTTTTATTTTTATTTTATTATTGCAATTTATAAAGCGCACACAGATTCCGCAGCGCTGTACAATTAGTTGAGAAACGTACAATATACACAAACAAATACAAGAGGTAAGAGAGCCCTGCCCGTAAGCTGATATCTAGCCATTGGAGCTCTTTTATACAAAGTGCTTAGCTAGATGGCCCTTGAGCTTACAATCTAAAGGATACCAGGGGGATTTGAGACAAAAGGTAGCAGGGGAAGTTTGCAGGTGATGGCTGAAAGAGTTAACAGAGAAGCAGCTATTGGTAAGATGTTAGGGGAATTGGGTGAGAATCTCAAACAGCTGGAGGAGCATGCTATATATTTAAGGGGAGCCTGGGTGGGTGGGAAGAAAAAATGCAGTCTTCACTGAGTTGATTGTGAAGTGAGGCCTGAGAGTGATGGGTGTTTCTGCAGGATGGTAAATGCAGTCTTCACTGAGTTGATTGTGAAATGAGGCCTGAGAGTGATGGGTGTTTCTGCAGGATGGTAAATGCAGTCTTCACTGAGTTGATTGTGAAGTGAGGCCTGAGAGTGATGGGTGTTTCTGGGATGGTAAATGCAGTCTTCACTGAGTTGATTGTGAATGGGCCTGAGGTGATGGGTGTTTCTGCAGGATGGTAAATGCAGTCTTCACTGAGTTGATTGTGAAGTGAGGCCTGAGAGGGTGTTTCTGCAGGATGGTAAATGCAGTCTTCACTGAGTTGATTGTGAAGTGAGGCCTGAGAGTGATGGGTGTTTCTGCAGGATGGTAAATGCAGTCTCTGATTGTGAAGTGAGGCCTGAGGTGTGGGTGTTTCTGCAGGATGGTAAATGCAGTCTTCACTGAGTTGATTGTGAAGTGAGGCCTGAGAGTGATGGGTGTTTCTGCAGGATGGTAAATGCAGTCTTCACTGAGTTGATTGTGAAGTGAGGCCTGAGAGTGATGGGTGTTTCTGCAGGATGGTAAATGCAGTCTTCACTGAGTTGATTGTGAAGTGAGGCCTGAGAGTGATGGGTGTTTCTGCAGGATGGTAAATGCAGTCTTCACTGAGTTGATTGTGAAGTGAGGCCTGAGAGTGATGGGTGTTTCTGCAGGATGGTAAATGCAGTCTTCACTGAGTTGATTGTGAAGTGAGGCCTGAGAGTGATGGGTGTTTCTGCAGGATGGTAAATGCAGTCTTCACTGAGTTGATTGTGAAGTGAGGCCTGAGAGTGATGGGTGTTTCTGCAGGATGGTAAATGCAGTCTTCACTGAGTTGATATATCAATGTGTAGAAAGTTTACTGATTTTGGTTTTGATTGTCTTTTGGATACCTCATTCTGGAACAGCCCCATGCTAGCACTCAGTCTATTGGCGGTTTACCTCCTGTACACTGTTTACAGTGCGGAACATTTGGGTCTACTATTTTTACTAGATTCATATTCTTCATTCTGTGGATAGTGGACATCATAGGTTAACATGAGTGTCATTTCAAACTGAGCAATTAGGTAAACTTCTAGCTAGAAAATCTGACGGGTTAACCTCTCTGACTGTAGGACCTATCATGGTCTCTACAACTCGAAAAGAAAATTATCCAGCTCTTCTCGTTCAGGATCAGCAAATTTGTTACAAGTTGCATTACACAGCTTATAAGCAACGTGGATTCTGCATTTTACTGTCTAAATTCAACTAATACACCTAAATCTCAGTAAAATCAAGGAGGATTATACTCAGAAATTCCCCTGGCTGCCTGGCAAACAGTGAATTGAGAATAATTTAACAACAGAGTAATTTGTGTTGTGTTGATATTTGACTGGCAAAATGTAGGAATAAATAGTCGGACACCCACGTTGAAGATTTTTTTACTCAGGTACTTGACCGAACTATTGTATATTTTAGCATATAGCTAAAGAAACAAAACACATTTTTTTAACACCACATATTTTTTAAGATTTAGAGATTATTTGTACATTGGGATTTCTCCCAAACAGCAGAAATCTGACTCCAGCAATGCCCTTTATAAAATGTCAAAATTTGCTTATCTTTTTTTTTCAAAATGTTAATACCACACAGTCAAGGTTTAGTATGTAGTGTAACAATTGTTTATTTAACATACAGATTACTGTGATGAATTGTGACTTTAATGTTATAAAAGACAGCAAAAATGTATTATATTTATAGTCATATTTATTCAAATAATAAATACATGACACTAAGAGCAATTCGTCTGAGTAAGTCACCAAGTAATGGATCTCTTCATATCCAATAGCAATGAATATGAACCAGAAATTTCTTCCAAATCAGACATCACACTTTAACTTCTATTTGCTCCCAATATATTCTTCTAAGCCAGAGGTTCCCAAATTTTTTTTCCTGTGGAACCCTTTGACAGTGTACCAGTACAGTGGATTCCCCACAAAACCTTTAAATGACAGAGTGTAATGATTTATTTTTTTGGTTTAATTGTCGATAATTGTATTTGCATGTCTGCAGTTGCATCAAGTCTGTTTCGATACTTAGTTTTCGTTGCAGAGTAAAGCGAGAATCCAATTTCACACAAATTTGTGCTGGCGAATGGCAACTCACCTTTGATTGCTTACCTCGACAACACAGGGTGTTCTTTCAGTAAATCGCCCCCAAAAAATAAAAAGATCTTAAAATTTTTGTCCAAGTTGGCTGTCAGAACAAACATCGATCAGATTTTGAAAACTAGTACATGAATAGAAACAATGCTGTTGTTTTGTTCTCAGCTCTTAGTAAGCAAGTAAAGCACCCATGCTTTTTGAGCCAGTATTGGAGCAAAATGCACTGTAAACAGATTTCCGTACTTTTGGAGCAGAAGCAATGTTTTGTTTTTTTTTTGGGGGGGGGGGCGAGGAGTGAATGTATATACACAGATTTTTAAAGATAGTAAAAAGATTACTTATAAGCAGAATAATTTTTAAAAACTTTTTTAAAATAAAATTAGTTTTAAATTATTAAAATTAAGTTGTTTTACAAAAAAAAAAAAAGCTAACCTGAGAAAATTAGGGCATAAGTGTGATATGTTCAGCAACACACTTTTAACCAGCAGTCTGACAGTAAAAAAAATAAAATAAAAAACTATCCTCAGATGCCACATTGGGCACTATTCTAAAGGGCAGCACGATAGAACTAATACTTTCTCTCCTATGTGAAACCAGATTTGGCACAATCTGGAGATATGAAAGCATAATATTAAAAATCTTAAAGTTAGAAAGTACAGTTTCTCTTTAATATTATTTACTGAAGTTGCTGGCAGTGCGTTGGACCGTGTGTGACTCTCTTCTCAAGAGTTGAGAAATAAAGGATGGGCATGCACAACAGATCATTATACCCATGTTCTGTTTAATTCTATAGATTCTATATGATGGTTATTAATCAAGGTAGACATGCATATTGCTTATCAAACTGAAATGCTGCTAAAGGGGACATTATTTCTGCTAATGTAACATAGACACTTATTCCCCCCCAGTGCAGCAGATTTAATATGCCACTGAGCACTTCTTGTGCTTATCATGCCTACATAATTTTGGAAGGCTGAGCAGAGCAGTGAAAGTATCACCATGTGATAGTTACAGTATGTAGTTGATCTGTTACTATTACTACTTTGCTGACCTTGCACTCTCTCTCTCATTTAGTTGGCGCTCAAAGGGTTAAAGGGCTATTAAAGGCACCCAGACCACTGGGTGAAGTGGTCTGCGTGCAGTGGCCCTTTAGTTTTAGCCTGTCAAGTATAGTGGATATGCCAATGATTTGATTGAAGAGTAAAACACCACCCCTCTATTGGTTTTATTCCTTACAGCCACTAGGGGCACTTGAACTGCAGCAAGAGAGATTGACTTAATCATGTGACATTCCATGTCTATGAGAACATCGAACGTCACCAATGCTTCCATATTTGATTCAATGATTGATTGGACGCACTGCGCATGCATTTTGTCCCTAATGCTCGTCTATGAGGAACATTTGATTGGACAGTCTTCATGGATAGGACACCTCGAGGATGAATAGTGGGAGGAGGAGTGGGGGGCAACACTGAGTACGTCTTGGGGCAGGAAATAAGGTAAATAAAACCCTTGTTTTCAATTTTTTTTACAAGTCAAAAGGTGGGCCTTAAATCTAAATATGGACCCAGACTTTAAAGTGTTGGGAATGCATGACTGTATTCCTAACGCTACAGTGTTCCTTTAACTAAACACATTGCAATTTAGTTTCATTAATTATTGAGTAAGTACATTTATATTATGTATAATTTAGTCAATTCAAAACTCAATTCAAGATGCAGGCAAACATTTAAAAAATAAAAAATTAAGTCACCCTTCAAAAATTTCGAGAAATATCTGAAAAATAATTTAATTAAACAACAATTACACATGTCATAGTTATTAACTGCTCACCATCATTTCAGTAAAGAAAATAACATTTTATAAAGAATGTTTAATATAAACCAAGCTTTTATACAGTGGCACATCTGCTGGTAACAGCAAGTGAAATCTGTGGAACTTCAGCAAACAATCTGAGTATCAGCAGGTGGCTGTCTATACCAATATGAAAACAGTCCAGACCCTTCTTACTAAAAGCCCACTTTAAGAAGATTTTTTTTAGTTTTTTATCGTGAGCTAAGTAGAACAAAGAGCTTTCTGGGCACTGTCACCAGTATAGCAGATGGTCGCCATTTAAATAGAGCCTGCTATTTTCTGTTTTCCTTATGAAATAATCAACAATCAATAAACTTGTTCTCTCCAGTGTTCCAATGTTTGCTTCATTTTAAAATGCATGTATTTCTAATTTTAGATATGGGATAAAAATAAACTATATAGATGGCAGTAAATGGCGGTGAGTTTTGTATTATTGTTACAATGCATCCTGGCTGTTATTGCTCAGATGATACATTCATTACGTAACTGTGAAATAATGCATTTTTTTGTAGAAGATTGTAGAAGATTTACACTGTCTGTGTATTGCTGTAGAGCAGGCTTCCCCAAACTCCAGCCCTCCAGATATATATATATATAATTTTTTTTTAATACACTTTAATATGTACAATATTACTAATGGCTAAAATATTTTTTAAAAAAATAGAAAATTTAGCTTTTTCCAATTCCTATATAAGGCAACTAAAAAAAATAATAATTTCAATGTATACAAATTTTGGCTTTTAATAAGAATTGCACTTTGATTTTAAGACATGGAGGCTCCTATTATGCTGCACTCTTTCTTTATTTCCCTCAGCAGCAAAGAAAAAATATAAAATTAACCCCTTAAGGACACATGACATGTGTGACATGTCATGATTCCCTTTTATTCCAGAAGTTTGGTCTTTAATTAAAGGGACACTCCAGGCACCCAGACCACTTCTGCCCATTGGAGTGGTCTGGGTGGCAACTCCTACTACCCTTAGCCCTGCAAGTGTAATTATTGTAGTTTTCATAAACTGCAATATTTACCTTGCAGGGTTAAGTCCTCCTACATAGAACATGAAAGGTGTGCTATAACGTCGCTGAACGTCCTCACGCTATGTGAGGACCTCCAGCGTCGCTGAAATCCCTATAGGAAAGCATTGAAAGCAGGTCTAATGCGTGTGTGCGGCATTGCCGCGCATGCGCATTAGGTCTCCCCCGCCGACGTCATTGGAGGAGCGTGGGCGTACCCTGACCCAGCACAGAGGGACATTGGTGCTGGATACAGGTAAGTCACTGAAGGGGTTTAACCCCTTCAGCAATTTGGGATGAGGGGTGGGAGGAAGAGGGGACCTGAAGTGCCAGGAAAACAGTTAGTTTTCCTGGCACTGGAGAGTCCCTTTAACTCAGTATGATAACAATAAATGGCTGTTCCTGTCCTAGCGACAGGAACAGCCATTTAGATTCCACTTCCCAGCGGCGCATCATACACGGATATGATCACTCTAGACTCAGAAGCGAGGGACAAACTACAATGGTGGCTCCTCTACATGGAAGCTTGGAATGGTCGCGCCATATTTGGCACAACTCCAGATTTGATAATAGTGTCTGACATGAGCTTACGCGCTGCAAGGATATTTCTATGGGTGGCAGATGGTCAGATTTGGAATCAAACCTCTACATCAATTGTTTGGATCTTCTGGCTTGCTCATTCGCAATCTGCAGTTTTTCACAGAGCCTATCCCAATGCTCTATCCTCCTGAAGATGGACAACGTATCAGCTGTCCGGTACATCAACCACCTGGGAGGCACAAAAGCTAAGGTTCTAGAGAATATGGCACTGGACTTTTAGCAATTCTGCCTGGCTCAAAGCATATCTGTTATGGTGGAATACATCCCTGGCCTCTCCAACACCAGTGCGGACTGGTATTCCCGACACCTCAAAGATTTGAACGATTGGCAGTTGGATTCCAATGACTTCCAAGATTTCCAGTCTCTTCTTTTCGCCTCACGTCTGAATACGTAACTGCCCCACTTCATCAGTTGGAGACCAGATCCAACAGCACTAGCTTCAAACGCTTTTGCACAAGATTGGTCATCCGCGAGAAATTACTCTTTTCCCTTCTTCGCACTAATCTCCCATTACCTCCTGCACCTACGATGCCAAGTCGGCTCCCTGGTAATCGTGACACCCCTTTAGCAAGCACAGCCATGATTTACACCCCTCCTAGAGATGGTTGTTGACTTATCTCGCCTCCTCCCACCCCTCGACCACCTCCTTCTGGATCTAGATTGCCAGTTTCACCCTCTGGTTCTTCAAGGTCACTTACATCTCATGGCATGGTTGATTTCAGGGGACCCTGGTCTATCGAGGGAGTTTCATGAACAACTCCCTGGCTTCTTAAAGGCGCTTGGGCACACGGCACGAGACAGGCTTACAAGTCTGCTTGGAACAGATGGCATGGTTGGTGCCTGGAATGGGTCTTGAATTCCATATCGGCTCCTTTGACTCATTTCCTCCAGTTTCTGATTTCCATATTAGATTACGGTAAGGCCTACCGTACTGTGAACCTCTACTGTTCATCCATTTCTGCTGGTCATCAAGGTTTGGATGGGATCCTAGCCGGTCAAAATCCTCTGGTATGTAGACTCCTCCACGGTATCCATTTCACTAGACCCCCCTTGCCAAGATGCTCCATCTTGTGGGACGTATCTATTGTCCTAAAAACTTTTGAGTCTTGGCCAACTAATACCTTTATTATCACTCAAACAACTTTTGGCCAAACTATTAACATTACATAAAATCATGAAATTATTAACAACACAGAGGCGAGTATTATTCCTCCCTCCCAACCCGGGGATTGATTGGATATGGGTAAGTTGACTTCACGGTAAGTCTTTGAGTATGGTATTATCCAGTTTCTGATTGTCTACAGTTAAGTTTAGACTTTTTAGAAGGAATATTGTTTAATTATACTTAATGACATGTATTACGTCCTATGCATACATCCAGATTTATACTTGGATATTACCATATTTCTCCTCTCCAGTTTGATTTTGACCTCACATTTCTGTTGGCATTCCCTTCTTGTGGATTCCCCTTTTTTGGTTGGATGGTTGTCCTTGTTCGGGATCGCAAGAAAGAGGAAGTAGTTTACTGATCACCGCCTATTATGCTGGGAAGTGGAATCTGATTGGCTGTTCCTGTCACAAGGAAGCTATACTTCTCATGCTATTTATTGTTATCATACTCAGTTAATGTTATATTTTTTCTTTGCTGCTGAGGGAAATAAAGAAAGAGTGCAGCATAATTCTCGCCTCTGTGTCGTTAATAAAATTATGACTTTATGTCATGTTAATAGTAATAGTAAAATCTGTGTATGTTGAAGGTGAATGCAGTTCTGTCACTTTCTGGGGTCTTATTTGCATATTTTGCAAAGTCCCCCAATGATGACTGCTTCACTAGAATGCTGGTGGCCGCAGGGTGCCAGGGAAGGTATTGTTTTCTTACCTGAACCTGTCCCTTGCTGGTGCTGCCATCTACTTTTGAGAGGTTCTCTTCAACTCCTGGCGCTAATCAGCCATGTCAGTGCTGCACGAGAGTACAACACTGATGTATATGAAGGATCATGCGTGATCATCCGTAGAAAGTCTTTTTCTCTCAGCCATCTCTAGTGATGGCTGAGGGCATGACAATGCTTGACAAAAGATAGCTCTGCAATTTGTCAAGCTTGTCAAGTGCAGGAAAAATACACAAGATATAGTAGTCCTTGCTTTGCCTTATGAAATATTTTAAGTGGGCTAGCATTTGAAATTCCAAAACAGCTTTGATGAGCATTTTAGTTTACACAGGTCTTGTTACAATCAGTGACACCAGCAGTTTGGGGAGCACTTAAATGACCACATTGCCTTATTTGTTGGACATCGCTAACTGTATTAAAGGACTAGCCAGCCACCACATTATACAATCAAGGTTTTTTTTAAACTACTTGTCCATGGCAGTCATTGGTATGTAGTCTGGATTTAAATAGATTTGCTTTGCAAAAAGCAAGTGAATTTCTTTCTCAGATTTGTCTGTCTCCAGGCAATATCTGGATGAAATCCAATTGATATTTTTCAATTGGTAAAAATGCTAATCCCAAATGTTATTTGGGATTTGCTTAAAAAAGTCTGATTTAATCCACTCACTAAATGTTACTGACCTAGTAAAGCTCATTCAGTCAGATTGTCCAAATTTTGACCAGATTTATATTTAGTAAATTTGAGAATGGCAAGTCAGGTTGAAATCCAGTTATTTGTTGACAAATATAGTCCATCTGGACAAAATGCAGTGCTTGCTGATAACCCACCATGTGTTTCATTTCACAACATTGGGAATAGCAGAGAACAGACAGACTCTGCTACTTAAACTGCTGCAGGAAAAAAAAAAAAACGAAATATTTTTAAAATGAAACACATACCATAAAATATAAGAAAATCGTTATAGTGAAGCATGTGTTAGAGGAAAGAAAATATTTTAAAATGATATTAATGCCCCTATTATACAATAGTTACATATCAATGATTTAATCAAAAAGTGCCAAAACCTCTCTATTATGTTAAGTAATGTTGCAAAATAGATAAAGCAGAGGTAAACGCAAACACAAGCATTTTGGTTTTCCCCAGTCTGCTAACTAAACATTCATGACTATTGTGATAAGAGTCCACAGCTGCGTAACCCACAGGTACAATATAATATGTTTCTTACCAGATCATAAAAAATAATATACTAATGATAAAAAACAGAAACACTTATTATTATTATTATTATTATTATTATTTATATAGCGACGACAAATTCCGTAGCGCTGTACATATCATTTGTGGTTGAAATTTAATCCACTGCCTGTTCCTTCGGTGCATTTATTGATGCATGAACTTAATATGTTACCCTGTCACCTCTCACATAGGTCTCCATTAAGGATCAGCTTGTAAACTATAGTATATGTCCTTAAGCAAGGTCAGATGGCACTTTCTGATGCAACATTGAATTTGTGTTCTCTGGTGTATTCCATCACTACGACAGGCAAACTCCTGTACTCTTTAGGGCATGGGTCATAAATGCCAGTGAAAAGCTACTGTACTAGTAAGCTTATGGCAATATTGAACACCAAGCATTCTGTGAATACCTTCATTTCTACCTGTATATATTTGCTACACAGATGGGATTAGCCATTAAAGTATGAATTATTGGGGATTTAAAGTAAAATAGCTAAATTACAAAAATCAGTCAATTGTCTTTTTAGTTCAGCTATTTTGGCCTTAAGTATGGTATTCCCTTTAAATTCATCTTTAATTCCTAACAATTCTAACAATTCACACGTTAGTGAACAAACCTAAGTGTGTGAAACGCGTTCTCATTGCTGACAAGCTCCAGGAGAGCATACTTTAAGTCCTGCCACTTTAAATGTTAGTGTCTGGTCATGCTGCTATGGTTTTGTTCTATTTGAGATTAAGCCAAAAAAAGAAATACCCACTGCTGTCAAGGTGTATTAGCGGAGAACCCCAAAATAATGGAGATAAATGTCCCAAGAAAATAACTGAACAGCCGTGTGGCCTCTGGAAATACTACTTTTCTTGATTAATCTGCTTGTTTTAATACACGATCTTGAAATCCAGTATCCACAAAATCATTTCCCATATATATATATATTATTCGACATTTCATTTTAAAAACTTTTAAGAATCGTTTCACCTTTTTGTTTTCCTCATTTGTATTCTTGTTTTTCATATTTTAATTTCACATTATAATAGGAGATTTACGCTTTCTAGGTACATTAGACCTGATCTAGCAGGGACCAATACATGTGGTCAGATTATTAGGTTTTCGGTATATCTATTTGACTCTGGGAGCATATCATCATGGTGTGTCTTTAAGGCTTGTTAGTGGATCTATGATTTAAACCTGACTCGAGCACATTCTGCAACTTCTATGTATGAAATCCTTTCAGATGTCACGTCATGTTTATTGATTCAATTAAACACAATGTATCAACCAACCTTGTCTCCCAGTCCATCACACGGCCAGCCTTTAAGTACAACTCAGTTCACCCTTGGACATCCATCATTTCTGTGTTGTTCACACTCTAATACTCCATTATACAAACTTGCTAGCTTCCCTTTATGAGTACTTGCTCGCTTGTTTCACAGCTACCTCCTCTGTCATTCTCATGTTTTCTTCATGTTTCTGTTTCCCTGTTCCCAGCATTGTGATCTCACTCTACTAAAATTCCAGACACAAATCTTCAACAACAAAAAAAAACCTTCAAACTTTTGTTTCCTAAGTTTTGTCTCATCCTGGGAAGAACCATTTGTTAATATTCACTAGAACTTCCTCCATACCGTGGGCAATGCCTGTACACCTAGAAAGAGTCATGGCCATTTCTATCTGTCTGTCCGTCTGTCCGCCTGTCCGTCTGTCCTCTGTCTGTGCTTGAAATATGTTTACTCCTAATGTTGTACTACCTTATTCTGCTACTGTGTTTCAACAATTGATTACTTTCTAGTATATTTACATACTGTATTATAAAATTGGATACATTTATAGTACACTGCCAACAGGACAGTTCGACCTTTCACGCACCTTGCCTAAGTTTTAATCTGCTCGATTTTATTGTCACAGAAAGGTCATAGGAACCCACAACTACATACACCTTTGGTATCTCTATATACCATTATAAATTATGTAAATATGTATGTATAGATCTTTTGATGGGTTGTAAATATGTATATCTTGCCAGATGCACTTGCAGATTTTTGTAAATAGTATATGTAGTTACAAGCTGTTATGTAGGAATAAGGGTTCATACTAATATATATCACATATTGCCAGGTTCTGCTTTATCCTATATGCACCCCTTTCAGAGAGCATAGGAATATTAGTATCGAGCATATACTTACTTTATATCTCCTACTAGTTTGTCTTTACCCTGGTATTTTTTAGCCAGTATCTTTCCACGCTATATTGCTATATATTATTTCCAGGTAATGCAGACAGACTGGGGTTTGTTGGATATCCTAAGTCTGCCTGCATTTCTTCTCTTTTTTCTGTGGCATTTTCTATTTGGGGTTAAGCCCCGTTGAGACCCCTGGAGTCTCTCTGCGGTACTTAAGACTCTACTGTATAGGTGTGCCCTCCCTGTCTTTTAGGGAGTTAGTACACACAGATACATGCACCGTCTTAATTGTCCTTTGTTTTTTTTTTAATGCAGATTTAAAGCTACTTCAGGCATCCATTCAATATCCGAGTCTGTTGCTCATTGGAGCAAGTCATTGTGTAGTTAAATACCAGTTTCCTCTGGTAAATGTTCTTAAAGAGGTTGAGGAACTATGCATCTTTATTTATATTATTACTACTATTTCCTTTAGGGCATTGTCTAAGTTCTATAGGGCATTGTCTCTTCTAGCTGCTCTCCAAAAAATGTTGTCTTTACTGCTTCTCTTTCCAAGGTCCAATCAAACGTGTCTCATAGAGAAGCATTTGATTGGACCAATCTCCAGGCTCAGAGCGCATGTGTACACTCTGAGCTGAGGAGGGGAGGACAAAGATGGGGATTCTAAAATAAATTTAAAGAATTATTCAGAATGCATGGAACTGTGGAGGCATAGAGGGGAGGGCACCAAGGGAGGGAGGGGACTTAGAAGCTTCTACCCTTGAAGACGCACACACATCATGCAGTGAGTGCGGATGACAGATGCAAGTTTTTGCAGAGTATTACCATTAGGTTGCCCAGAACTCTCACATATGCGAGGTATGAAACTACCCCCCAGCACAAAAGTTCAGGTTATTCTGAATAAGCAGCTTTTCAAAAACATACAGATTGCTTAATCCATGACCACTTCTAACAGCGGACGTGGTCATGGTGGTTGGAGTAACCCTTTAATGATTACTTCAAAAGAGGATCATGACCTCCAAATATGTAGTGGCATTTTGCTAGAAATGTAGACCATTTTACAGGGTTAAAGATTCTAACCTTTCAGGAAATGTATTTGACTATATGAGGATAAATATGTAAAAACTTAGTAACTGAATTAACGTTTTTTTTAAGTTTTTCTTAGGTCATCGCTTTAACATTCTTGCCTATTTTTCTGGATTCAATACAGCAATTTCTTCTGTGGTTTGCCTGGTATAAAGCTGATCAAAAACAGCTTCAGTAAATTTCATATATTTTTTTTTTTCGTGAAGTGACTTAATGCTATGGAAAAAGAGTGTCACAAGAATGAAGTGTTTATTTAGGATGTCATATCGGTCATATTTGCCAATTCTCTGTGAGTCTGAAAGGAAGCAAGCCAGACATGTTCTGAAGCCTGCTCCCTGACCTTAGTAACCTCGAATTATTCAAAGAGTAGTCTCTCCTTCCATCCCAGCAGCCCTTGCAGGAAAACGTCTCTCACACTGTTTTAGCAACATAGTATTTATTTCCTTTATATGGAAAAAGCATTTAGTGCCAATTTAATGGCCAGGCTAGCCTCTGTGCACTCTAAAATCCCACAATCTCTAAACGGGAAAGGTATACTGAATAAACAACCAACTTTATTTTTTTTCCGTCTTCTCTTTGTTGGCTTTTATACTAAAAGCATTTCATCATTCTTGTAACAATCCTGTTTAATTCAAGAATTGGCAGACAAAGATAAAATGTATGTAATGTTATGGGACTATTGTCTATAGATAGGTCTAGCGTCTATTAGTGAAAATCGTTTTCCGGCGGCTACTTAAGCTCATGATTTATAGCAAATCACTGACTAGTAAAGTAAGCACCATCTGCCCGCTAGTAAGAGCCTATTATTAAGGCTTGGATGGTCACATCCAATCACGCCCAATAACGTTACGGAGAAAGAAAGTACCTGGGTACAGGTTTTGATGAAAGATAAAAAATCAGTTCACCAATTTAGTCTCTTAATTATGCAGATGCAGACTGCTATGACTTTATGTGATCTCCAGGAAAACCTCGTGTGCATCCAGATGACATATTGGCCATGTTTTCCTGGATATTTAATTTTTTAGCCCAATAGGCATTTTATCACAACAGCTGTCTCATTGTAGAACACTGTGGAATATGCTGGCACTCAATAGTAAAAAAATATAGTAATTCTACTGCTAATAATACAAATGACATCAATGTAACGGTAGCATGTTGGAATATTATTTCAGTCCCTTGGGGATCCCTTCCTTTTTCTCCTGGAGTACTTGTACTATATGTACTTCAAGGCACCACCTTTCATACACAACCCTACAGCATTTTTGCAGATATAAAAAGTCACAACCCTGTTTTATATAAAAAAATCAATATACAAAAAAAAGTAGCTTTTAAAAATAAATAAAAGTATAATTTATAGTTGAAGAAAGGAAACAAAAAAAGAACAGTGCACAGCTGCTGCCATGATTCTATGCCCCTCCCCTCTCCCCTCATGTCGAATCAAAAAACAAAAAAATGTAAAGCAAAATGTAACACTCTACATGATAAGAAAGTCATTTTAATGAGTTGAGTCGTTTTCCTACCTATGGCTGGTATTAAATGAGTAATGATCTATCTGAAGGGAATTGTAGCACAAAAAGAGAGTTGATGGCCTGGAAAGTTTTCTCACATTAAATGTAGATCTACATACAGTAAAAGTCTGCAGCTATTTCAAGAAAGAACCCATTTCACTTAACTCTATTTGCACACAAAAAGACATGCACCAAACACTAATTACATCAAGATGTGTGTCTCGTGCTTGAATAAAACAGAAAAAAAAATGAATAAGGAGAAGACAAAGCTCTGTAGTCACATTCACTAAACTTGTGTATACATCCCGAAATCATTTCTGAATCTACCTGCCACCTGAAACTTCAAACCAGCCATGTTTGCAGTTCACTCGTGCAAATACGTCATAGTCCATCTAGTATGTAGCATTCATATGCTGCATTAATGAACTTGGTTAATTGCACTCTTCTTTCATTAAATCCTGGCAAAGATTAATTAAATAATTTCAGTGCATGTATTTATTTATTTATGTAGCATTTTTAGGTTATCCTGGTAAGACAATCACAACTTGATTTTAGTGTTTAGGTACAGTTGTTATGACAACACCAACACGTGTAGAGTGTCCTGGTAGAGTTGCTATAGCCACACTAACAGTTTCATAGTGTCCTGATGAAGTTACTGTAGCCACACTAACATTGTTATAGTGCCCTGGTAGAATTGCCATAGAGAAAGCAGGAGGTATGCCAAGACTGGACATCACTGCTTTTAAGGGACACTCTATAACACTAAAGCAATTTAACTTTACTTGTTATATCCCCCTGGCTTTCATGTAGACAACCGGCCCTGTTACTTCCTGGTTTGGTTAGCTCAGTTGAGCTAAACTCAAGAGGCAGCAATTGCCCAGAGCACCTGCCTTGCAAAGACTTTGCATTGGGAAACCTGTGATAAAAAGCCACAGAAATTCTGGGCGGGGTTAGAAGGCAAGCTCTTGAAAAAGGCTGCAGATAATGGTTCTACAGCTTTTACAAGCTATTTTCAGATACACCCCCAATTAAAAATAATGCTTAATTAAATACATGTATATTTTCATTGAGGTATAGCTAGTAAATACTGAATTTATTGCTTTTGTTTGTTTGTTTTTGGGCAGTGGAGTATCTCTTTAAGCATTCTCTTTATATTTTGTGAAGACTTGACCTTTGTAAGCTTTTCTAGCTCCTTTACATTATCACAGGGGTATTGTACCTCTTTAATCAATCTATGAAGTCTGCAGACACTATATTAATAAAAAACACACTGATGAAACCTTTTGATTGCCTATTTAAATATAATACACTGGATAGAAGATGAATCTGAAAAATGCATAGAAAGCTACATAACAAACCTGGGAAAAGAGGAAAAACTGTTACAAAGGGAATGTTACGTAACCATAATAGCTGCACAAAAGTATTGCGCAACATTCTTGCATTTTGGAGATAAAGTATCCAAGAACCGCTTAACATGCTTCATAAAATGGCATAAAATGGCATATAGACTTTGCTAAACTGAAACACATTTATCAAGAATGATTCCCCCTCTGCTTCAAGCTTTTTCCACATGTGGTGGATCTGCCTGCAAATATCATTCATCTATCTGAGTGATTTGATTGGTGGGCTCTACTCCCCGGACCCA
Source organism: Pelobates cultripes (assembly GCA_933207985.1). Classification (NCBI taxonomy): domain Eukaryota; kingdom Metazoa; phylum Chordata; class Amphibia; order Anura; family Pelobatidae; genus Pelobates; species Pelobates cultripes. The sequence continues at coordinate 81,266,467 of OW240914.1, read as the reverse complement.
CTCATGGCACTAATAAATGGCTACCATAAGTTAATTATTAGCTTCACATTGCATCTATGTCACAAGTTCTGCACAGCCAGGGCCGGTGCAAGGATTTTTGCCGCCCTAGGCAAACAAAAATATGCTTTCACCCTCCCATTTGTTCTGCCCACCATGTGACATCACAAAGCCCTGTTTCTCCTGAACAAAATGATATTTAACCCCTTCGCGACCGAGGACGGTTCAGGACCGTCATCTGCATTTTTGCCTTGCCGACCGATGACGGTCCTGAACCGTCCTAACGATCAGAGGTACTTACCTGATCGCCGTCGTTCCCCCGGCGGCGATCAGTGTTGCTCCGGTTGTGGGGAGACTGCCTGCAGCCCAGACAGTCTCCCCACACTGAATTAGGACCCCTGTGGCCATGTGATCGCTCAACACAGCGATCACATGGTCACAATAGGTGTCCTAGTGTCTGCCTGCAGGGGGACTGTCTGTGCTGACAGGCAGTCTCCCTGCTAGTGTAAAAAAATAAATAAAAAATAAAGTTAGTGTTAATAAAAAAAAATTATTATATATGTGTATACATATATGATATATAGACATATATTATATCTATATAATATATGTCTATATATCATATATATATAATGTCATACTAAGTGTATTTTTATATTAATATGTACTTATATTAATATAAAAATAAACTTATAATTAAATTACACACGTATATATATAATATATGTAATAACTATATATATTGTGTATATATATTATTATAAAATATAAATAATAAGTAATTTAAATTAAATATTTTTTTTAAAATAATAATAAAAAATGTAAAAAAAAATATATATCTATATGAAATTTTATTCTAACTGTATTTTAAAATTAATATATATATATATATATATTTATATCAAAATACACTTAGATTGAATTTGTACATATATCTATGTATATATAAATAAATAAAAATAATACGAGATATACATATGTCCATATACATAATTACATAAATAATTATATAAATATACACGTAGACTTCAAATATATAAATATGCATATATATTTAAATTCTACGTGCGTATTTATGTAATATTTTTACATAATTCAGTAATTTTATTGATTGCAATTTGAGGGACCTGCCTGCCAACCCAGGCCTAAAGTCAAGAGAATTTAATTTGCTAGCACTGTATGTTACCCTGTAATGTTCTACGACACCCTAAAACCTGTACATGGGGGGTACTGTTTTACTCGGGAGACTTCGCTGAACACAAATATTAGTGATTCAAAACAGTAAAACATATCACAGCGATGATATTGTCAGTGAAAATGACTTTTTTTGCATTTTTCACACACAAACAGCACTTTTACTGATGATATAATTGTTGTGATACATTTTCCTTTTTAAACACTAATATTTGTGTTCAGCGATGTCTCCCGAGTAAAACAGTACCCCCCATGTACAGGTTTTATAGCATTTTTGAAAGTTACAAGGTCAAATATATGGGTCAAATATTTTTACATTGAAAATGGCCAGGTTGGTTACGTTGCCTTTGAGAGCGTATGGTAGCCCAGGAATGAGAATTACCCCCATGATGGCATACCATTTGCAAAAGAAGACAACCCAAGGTATTGCAAATGGGGTATGTCCAGTCTTTTTTAGTAACCACTTGGTCACAAACACTGGCCAAAATTAGCGTTCAATTTAGTTTTTTTACTTTTTTCACACACAAACAAATATGAATGCTTACTTTGGCCAGTGTTTTCGACTAAGTGGCTACTAAAAAAGACTGGACATACCCCATATTGAATACCCTGGGTTGTCTACTTTAAAAAAAATATGTACATGTGGGGTGTTATTTAGAGATTTATGACAGATAATAGTGTTACAATGTCACTATTGATAAATTTTAAAAATGTATGTTTTGAAACCACAATATCCTACTTGTACCTATAGCCCTATAACATGCAAAAAAAAGCAAAAAAGCACGTAAACACTGGGTATTTTTAAACTCAGGACAAAATTTTTAATCAATTTAGCAGTTTTTTTCATTCGCTTTTGTAGATGAGTAAAAGATTTTTCAAGTAAAAGTAAAAAAACATGTATTTTTTTCAATTTTTCATCATATTTTTTTATTTTTTTTAAATTAAAATACATGAGTTTATATAAATAATGGTATGTAAAGAAAGCCCCTTTTGTCCTGAAAAAAACAATATATAATTTGTATGGGAACAGTAAATGAGAAAGCGGAAAATTACAGCCAAACACAAACACCACAAAAGTGTAAAAATATGCCTGGTCGCAAATGTACAACATCGCAAAAAAGGTCCAGTCCTTAAGGGGTTAATAAGTGTGGGTGCACATAATATGAAAGAGGCGAATTACAGTTGGACAGACATATAGAGCAAATTCAAAGTTTTGTTTACGTTTTGTTTTGATCACAACTTGTACAACTGCCTCAGTCCTTAAAGGACCACTATAGGCACCCAGACCACTTCAGCTTAATGAAGTGGTCTGGGTGCCTGGTCCAGCTAGGGTTAACCCTTTTTTTTTATAAACATAGCAGTTTCAGATAAACTGCTATGTTTATAAATGGGTTAATCCAGCCTCTAGAGCCTCTAGTGGCTGTCTCATTGACAGCCGCTAGAGGCGTTTGCGTCCATAGGAAAGCATTGTGAATGTTTTCCTATGAGATTGGCTGAATGCGCGCGCAGCTCCTGCCGCGCATGCGCATTCAGCCGAAGAGGAGGAGAGGAGGCGGAGAGAAGGAGGAGAGCTCCCTGTCCTGCTCTGGAGAAAGAGGTAAGTTTAACCCTTTCCTCTCCCCAGAGCCCGGCGGGTGGGGGACCCTGAGGGTGGGGGCACCCTCAGGGCACTATAGTGCCAGGGAAACGAGTATGTTTTCCTGGCACTATAGTGGTCCTTTAAGGGGTTAATTCCCTATCCGCACTGTTTTGTGTTTTTTTACACTTGGTCCATAGACCTTATAATTTGATTCTTCTTTTATTCATTTTTGTTTCTTCTTTCATTTCAATCTGTTGAAATTTGAATGCCAAGCTAAAATAAAAAATAAATACATTATTTATGGTTATTTTGATCTATTTATTTATTAGCTGTCTGGATTTATTTGTCAAATCGCAATTTTGTAAAAATGATGTCATATTCTCAATCCATACATAGTGCCCATATACACTACTTGCTCAGTTTTATATACCGTTGAACCATCTAAAATGTGTATATGTATTTCATGTTTTGTACACCTCTTTTTTCCTAATTATTATTATTATTATTATTTTATTATTTATATAGCGCCAACAAATTCCGTAGCGCTGTACTAATAAAAATAGTATTAAAGAAAAACCAATGTGCTTTTAAAAATAAATAAATAATGGTTTAATACATATTGATATGTGATAGGGGGAGCCAAATATTCATGAGATAAAAGAACCAAAACTAATATATATGTGTTGTTGCTGGCCTTTTTAGGCCCATTAAGACTTTCTATGTGATATCTGATGTAGAGGAAAGAGGATAGGAAACAAGTGCAGCAAATTTATAATATATTGTTTGCTATTATGGGTATAGAATTTATGTGGTTAAAGTAATGAGGAATTTTCTCTTCAAGGCATTTAGTCAGATTCCCTGTGTGGTAATTTAACAAACCCATTTGAGATAATTTGCATGTTTTCTTCTGCATGATAGATAGAGTAGGAGACATCAGGACCCGAGTGCGGTTTCATTTGAATGATTACATTAAGGGATACTTTAAGGTAAATTCACCACTCATGATTTGATACATAATAGTGTTAATACGTTGAAATAATATGCAATGCCACTCATGATTGCATGAAGTTATTCATGAAGTGGCTGAGATATCCGTGGCAATCACCAATTACTGAACATGTGCGTTTAGAAAGTCTCATTCATTTCTTATGAATTTATATGCACATAACAGGATTCCAGAATATACACTCAGAATCACTAACTTACATACTGCACCTAGCATGTGTGGTGTCTGGAGTACCCATTTAAAGGGGCACTATAGGCACCCAGACCATTTTTTAAAAACATTGCCGTTTTAGAGAAACTACAATGTTTACATTGCAGCACTAAGTCCGCCTCTAGCGGCTGTCTACAAGACAGGTACTAGAGGTTCTTTTGGAATCTCGCCGGACTTTAGATCCCCTTAAGTAATGCTGGATTTTCTCATGCTATGTCTGAGAACATCCAGCATCAGATAAATCCTTATAGGAAAGCAATGATTCAATACTTTAATGTGGGGAGGGCCTAATCTGCTCACCTAACGTGCATGCACATTATGTCCCCTGTCGGATGATGTCAGATGAGTAAATAAAGTGTTTTTATTGGACGAGGGTTGCCACAAGGGAGGAGGGAGCAGAGGGAGCTGTAGTGTTAGGAACACAGGTTTGTATTCCTAATACTTTAGTATCCTTTTAAAGGTGATCTGTCACATCTCTAGAAGTTACAACATTGAACAAAATATTGAACATCATCCATGACTTACTGTTCACCGTTTTTTATGAGATGTTCTGTATCTGTAGTGTTTTGACTTTAATGGCTATGGTATGCTGAGTGTTCCTTTAAGTGATTTATTAAAAAGCTCAGCTATAACAACTACATAACAGATTTCCAAACCATGGGTGGCTATGGACCTTTTTCATTTTCTACAAAAAAGCAGCATGAGAAGGCAGTTTTTCCATCAATCAAGGTTAAACTTTAAGCATATATTAAATTAGTTAGTCACATATAGTATGTAGCTATACGTCTATTACTGAGCTAGATAGGGGGTGATCATTAACCACCTTTTACTACTGAGATATGCTGCTTGTTCTGTAGAATTTTTGCAACTAATATGATTTCACGTCCAGATGTAAAAATAATAAAATGATAGCTAGTTTAACTCGTATATCTTCTTACTTTTACATATAATGACTCCCAGATTGTACCACTACATATTCTCTAAATTGCACTCAAATTTGTCAAGCATACCACTCTTCCCAGAAATCGGAATCTGAAACCACTTAAGGGTTTTAATGAGTTTTACTTGTACATGATAGACTTAACAAGCTTTGCAAACAAAGCTGCAGTAAATCTTTTTCATTAGTGAGCCTGTGTATAATAACTATAATAATTTAAGTTACAATAAGCATGTATAGCAGTGTTAAAAGTGTGTCTGAAAGCAGGATCAGGTATATCAATGCTGTTAGGTGATTGTGTGTGTTGTTGTGCTCTCTGTGTATTGCATATCTCATACCTTCTAAGTGTCTTTGGTTCCGTAGAATTGAATTATTGAAAGCAGTGCCTTTGGTTGAATCTCTGGTTTCCATGTTCTCTATGTCAAGAAATAAAAAAGCAGAAGCCATCTTTAACTGTTTCCTTGTCATGCCTGTAAGCAGAGTGAATGTGCTTTTATACTGCACAGTGTCGGTACGCAAAAGGAATAGCTGACACATTTGTTTAATCTCATTTGTTCATGCACATCAGGTCACAGTGTATCTAGGCACAGCGCAGTGTGCAATCTGCAGAAATGCCCCTATCAAAGTCGCACCCTTAACATCTAAGATACTGGATGTGGCATGTTGACAGGTAGAATATATAATCTCTGTCAATTTTTAGAAGAACCTGTGTGTTCTATACATACACCTTTTCCTTATACTAACTAAAACACAAATTTGCCCTTTAGTGTCATAAATGTAGTAATTGGGCTCAGGTGGACATGGCAAACAACACTTACAAAAAAAAGTAATGATACCTTCTTTTCAATGTAGGATATGGTTGCATGATCATTGAAACTAATTGCTTTTTCAAAATACATAACCCTTTCACACATCACTGATGATGATGTCATTGATTCAAATAGAATCCAAAAGGGATCCTACCATATTAACACTACAAATATATCTATATACCATAGTTTTGTAGCAAACATAATAAAAGGCATAATGAATAAGAGGAGTGCATGCACATGGTCAAGCAGTTGCAATGTGCTGGGCTCTCTCTGTCTCTGGGCTCTCTCTGTCTCTCTATGCAGTGCTCTTGTTGAGAATGTATAGACCGCACTTCTAACTATGGCCTCAATTTCATGTTTTTGGATACAGTTTTAAAATGATTTATCTATGTAGATAAAATGATTTATCTACAAAATAAATCCCTATAGACTTAAATGGTGACTTATGAAGAAAAAACATTTGAAACAGTTTTACAATATGTTGTGAGCATTTGAAAAGCTTATCCAAAAAATATTAAATTGGGCCTACATATTCTTGTTATTGTAATTACAGTGTCAATCCCCTCAGTCTGCTTAATGTCTTTAACTATTTCCACTTCCAAATCTTAAACAGAGGAATTTCTAGAGCTGCCCCATTTTTATGCAGTCACCCATTCACCATAACAATGTTTTCTCCTAACCTTTCACAAACATCCATAAAACCAACGTCTCCAGGAAAACATGCAAACCTACCTTACTAATGGTATACTTATTGCAGTCCTTCCTTTATATCTACAATTGACCCCTGATGATGTAAGTTCTATTCCATTTGTATTTTGCCCTTCTTCGTTTAGACTGTATGTGTGTTGATCAAGGGCCAATTTCATCCCTTTATTCTGTTCATCTAAATATTTTTCTCATCAATTTTTTTTTTACCCATTGTGCACCACTACTGGTGAAACCTAATTCAGGTATGCACACATGTTCAGTGCAATGCGTAGGTTAGGTTACAGTTTGTTATGCTGTGCTTTTTTTTTTTTAATAACTGTTCCAAAAAGAAACAAACAAAAAAAAAAAATATTTATGAATTTAATCTGTAGGCCCACCATTTCTGTCCCTCCCTCACAACTTTCAGTGTTTCCCTTTTTTCTCCAAAAATACTGATGTGCATGATGTCATGGCTCAGACTTTGGGAGTGGTCGTCAGCAGTTATTTTTCTACAGAGATAGTGGTATGGAAAATTAAGTGAACACTGTGATTGGTTGAGTCACTTCCTGGTTTGACTAGAGCTCACTGGAGAAGCTGCAAATATTTCTAATGCATTATCAATATGATGCTTATAAAAGAATCAGATAAGTGCATCCTGAACTATTCCTGTTATTAACAAAATAAACATGATAAAAATAATAGATGATGGATCAGAGATGATCTTTTTTCATTTATGTTAGCTATTACATACTACTTTATTCCTACAAAACACTTAACAGTTAGCTGAAGGAACAAACTTATAAAGCTTAGGCTTAATAGGGCAAGGGACTATGTTACAAGTTGAGTTCAGAATATTCTGCTCTGCTCCAAATTTCAGGTCAAATCCAATTCAGGACAGTTCTCTCAGACCCTTCAATGAGATAGAAAACCAGGTCAGGGCAGCCTGAACATTTTTTTTATTTGAGGTCACTAGACACTGTGACGTATGAGAAAGAATGTAATTATAATCAAAAGATCTATCAAAGGCTCTTGGTCTCAAATACACAAGATGAATACTGAATTGTGCAACATTTGTACAGCAAGTTCACATAAATTACTCTGCAGTACAAATGTAGTGTTCAGTGTTCCGAGGTGATTAAAGCAGTGATGGATAACCTTAACATTCCAGATGTTTATGAACTATGGTAGACCTAGCATCATGGGAAATTAATTTCAAAAACATCTGGGTACCAAGGCCATCCATCAGTGAATTAGAAGTATAATGGTCTCCATGCGAGTATCATACTTAGCCATTTTAGATGTTCAACCTAGAAATGGTGAGAGCAGGATGGTACAATAGATTGTGAGGCAGACACTCTTATGATAATGATAATAACATAAGGTATATATATATTTTTTTGACACGTTACACAAATACAAAAATCTGTATTTAAAGAAAAAAAAGGTCACATCTGGCCCATATTAAAAAAAAAACCACTGACTTATTTTATACAGTACTCATGTCATGCATGGAAAAAAAAACCTACATTTAATTCAAAAGAACATCACTATATTTCTCTTTTTTTTCCAGTGGATTTTGAATAAAATTACAAATGAACAGTTTTTGATCTTGTTAAATGATATATCTAAGGCACATGTTAATATGAAATCAGCCTTGCCTAATTTTATATCTGTAAACGGACAGTAGATTAATTTTTATTGGCCTTTAAAACAAGTCGGATGGGATCATTTCCTTTCAATGGAGTAGCTTCAACCACCTGGCAACAAGAGAGTGCAATTATGAAGGGAAAATATCTGACAATGTCAGCATCTTGCCTGGCTAGGGAATAGAACTCTGTCTCGCTGAGTGCCAAAAAACAGATGTAGCTGCCTGCACGGCAGTCCAAAGGAAGGTAATCCTCAGCAGCTGTTTCCTTCCCAATCCTCCCTTGCCTTAACTTTATACAACGTTCTTACTTTCACAGAAAATATACAAAAATGGCCATGAATGGAAATGGTTTATAAGCACAGGAACTGTCCTTTGTTTTTTCCTTATATGTCTCAGACCTTACTTTCACAGCTACAGTTAGTAATTGCTAATCGGCAACTTTTAATGGATCGCTCCAAGCAACATAACCATTACAGCATGCTGCAGTGGTGATGGTGCCTGAAGTGCCTTGACGTCCTCCCAGAATAAGTAGTCAAATTGTTTAAGTACTGTTTTGCAACTTACCTTTGTCCCACCAGGCAGCCATTGCCACCTCCCCTTCTTTGACAATGTGTTAAGCACAGCCTTGTGGTGCTCCTTAATGGGTGAGAGAGCACAGCTGATGCTATCAGCCAATGATCTGGCCGTACTGACAAGGCTTAGTTTGGTAGAGCTAACAAAAGTTCCTGGCAGGAGCTTCCAGCAGCAGGAAAGGCAACAATGTGTGCCCATTCTAAAACGGTCTGACTACTTAATGAATGCTGTAGTGGTCATAGTGCAAGGAGTGCCCTTGCTCTCCCTCATTGTAAGTAGTTTAGAACTGTTTGACTTCTTACCCAATGTTGTGGACAAAAATATTAACTCAATTTATGTTAGTAAAATGCCTATTTACTCTGCATACCTACAATCAGCATTATTCAACTTTATATGTGATTTACCTATAATGGCCGCTATGGAGTTTCCCTTCGACATCGACTAACACCCTCACTAACAAGATGGCGCTGGAATCTGAAGGAGACCTCCAAGATACCAGTGACATCACACCCGGTAGGAAGAGCAATAAATGAACCACTTAACACCTAACCAATTATTGATGTATTATTTCATGTTATCTCTGACAAAGCATATGATGTAATTTTGCTTTATAAGGGGCATGCCATCCCCTCAGAATAAACATTCCTCAAGTTTTTCATTAACCCGAAACCTGTGTCTGGTGTGAATTACTTTAGGAGTGTGCACGCACTACTTCTTTAATTTGGCCGAGGGCAGATACACAAGATAATGAATGAATTGATTGATTCCACATCACCCACTTAACAGGTGTCACTCCCCACCTCCACTACTTCCGACAAAAAGCTGGAAGCTTTCATTAACTCTCCTGAGCAAAGCCCTACAGTGCTAGCTCATTGGCTGAGAGTACCAGCTGATCACTCTTGGCCAATGAGCTAGCACTGTAGGGCTTTGTTAAGACTGAGAGCTAGAAGCTCTCTGTCTGAAGTAGTGGAGGTGGTAAGTGACATTCAGCCTCCAGGTAAGAAGTCAAACTGTTCTAAAATGGTTGAACTAGTTATAATGGGAGGGTGCCAGGGAACTCCTAGCACTATAACCACTACATCATGCTGTATGGTTAGGCTTTTCAGAGTGTTCCTTTAGTATATATTTACATTTTTAAACTCTAGAGTTGCTTCATTTAGTTAGTGTTATATACGTCTCTTGGTGACCTGCATCTCTCCAGCCTTTGGCATACAGTATGGTGTCCCAAAAGGTTAAGGATATGAAGGTTCTATTACATTTTTAACTAAAATATTCATAGACTATGTAACGGCACCCTCAGCATAAAAGGGTTAAACCGCCGTTTAGTAGATCTTCCCCTTCCAGAGACACAGGCACAGCTACTGTAATCCTCCCCTCTGCCTGTGATACAATTACCTTACACAATGGGTAATGTAATTATAACAAGCAGAGAAATACAATTTTTCCACATTATTCATAACTTGAAAAGTATGCATCACATTCACATAAAATTTACATTTTCAGAATCAGCATACTCCAAATACAAAATCATCCAAATTGGTCCAGTGGTACAAAAAGATAGATCGTAGTCCTTTGTTACCAAAGGAAGCTTTTCTGCCCAAAACCAGTTCCACAGAGTCTTCTATCCTGGAGATAATTGGGAAGTAATCCAATTATCTCCAAGGACAGAGGCAAAACTCCATTGAACACATGGCAGCAAAAGACAATAAAACACATAAAAACATATAACTGTGCAGCCATTGCACAAAACAGGTACATTCAACATATCCCCAGATAGCTCAGATCTGAGCGCACATTATTACTGAATGGCGCTCAGAGCACACACATACAGGTCAATTGCCATGGAGCCAAAGTCTTTCCCATAGTCTTTCATTATACGAATGGGCTCCATGGCATAGCTTTCTGGGGTATCACCGCTCAAACAGGGCAAGCACCAAATGACCCGGCTTTCATGTCTTTGCAGGGGAAAATCAAGCCTTTTAACATGGGACCATAATCCAAAGGCAACAGGCGAGCAACCAGGCTTCTCCAATGCAATGTGGCGAGATTGGTCTCGTCACAGACTATATTTCATTGTTTGCCTGTATTATTTTGCTTTGGTGCTTTTTTTGTAAATAAATATATTATTGAGCATCAATGGAAAAATTACAGCAATATAACTTTCTTACAATCAACAGTCAGATAGGAACGTCATAATATATTAAACAATATTCAATCAAGTACAGTGTCATGCATCTTAAGTCTCCTTCCCATCGTCATATTTTTCAGTAATGTTGTAAGCAGGTATATAATAGCAATCCAAATTAACTTTTGACTCAAACAACTTAACTTGTTTTTTTAAACTTAGTATATGTGTGGTCAGAATTTTAAAGTGAAACTTAAATAATGATCCATAGGCTTCGTTATAATTTATATATGCATAACGAACAAAGTAAGCTACCAGGGTAAATCTCCGACCTGACCTCCTATCTTTCTTATAGGTTAAAATAAGCTCATTTTGATGCATTTTTGATTGAGGTATAACGTGATGACCAAACAAAGGTTTGTAGTCCAGACAACCTTCTAACATTGACATTTTAAATTATAATATTCTTCATAGGGAATTCTCATTTATTAAATTATAATATTCTTTGTAGGGTGTTTTCATACAAGGTCTATCCAATGAAAACAAAGAACAGAAGAGAACTTGCTTGTGACTACTCTATATACTATGACTTTTCACTCACCATTTGAAGAAAGAAAGTTACATAACGTTTTAAGATTATACAGTGAAATATATATACATGCATTGCATACAGTATGCAAAGAACAACATTGGAAATGTATGTTCAGAGATTTGTGTTCTAGATATGTTTTCATCCCCAAGCAGAAATGTGCATGGTAGGAGTCTACAGGGATGTTGAGTGTCAAGTGACATAGCACAAAACACTTTAATAAGTGACGGCATCTGGAGTTCTATGATCAGAAGAAGGTGAAGAAAGGTTCTAGCAGAACACCTCATAAGGACTTCATATAAACAGAATGCTATAAATAAAACATCTTCATTAACTGGAATTTTCATTAGTATCCAGCAGATCTATCCACTTCTTTTTCTTTAGCCCAACTTTACTGCATTCTTTTCAAGTTTCATTTTAATTGTTGCCTTCTCTTTCACTTAATTATTTTATGGAAGCCATAACTACATCATTAGTTGTATTGGTGCTTATACCTGTTCTAGAATATGACTGACCTTCCTCTGTGCCTATACAATACTCTTCTCATTATCGTTAGTCGGGATGTTTAAGACTTTATTTTGCTGGTTCGTTAAATTGAGTAAATATCCAAATGGCAAGACTCAAACAGAAATGATGTGATGAAGTGCTAGTAAGCACAACATGTGTTCAATCTTCTTTCCTGTTCCTTGCTCACAATAGTCAAGCCTGTTCTTTTTATATACTTTGGATAGATTAATTTATAAAGGTAGATTTTATGGGGGGGGTTTCTGATCTTGGCGTATAGAGGCTTTTTTTTTTTTAACCCAAACTTTCATTATGAAAGAAGGGGGAGAAGCTGAAGGAAAAAAAAGAAAAGAAAAAGTTATTTTGTCATCAATGAATAGATTCCCTATAATTCAAGATAATTTAGGATCAGTGAATTAGTTCAAAAAACCTTTGTGTCAGTAGGTTGTACGTATGAAGACGGGACTGGAGGCTTTTGGAGTGACATCGTTTCTACCATGTACTGTTCGATGGATATTGATGGACCAATATTTTCTATAGAACTTCTCTTTCCTTTTCCAAGAAAAAATTTCATAGTCAGAAAATGAGAGGCTTTACATTATAAATGCACACAAGAAGCTATATTTCACAGTAGTCTCAGAACTGGAAGTTAGCTATCTTTCAGTAACTGACGTCACCAAAAATAAAGCAGATACGTTTATTTATCAATGTGTAGCATTATATAATGTCACATATATTGTCCCTCACTGTTACTTCCTTTTCAGTATTAATAAATAAAAAGTACCATACGTTTATTTTAATATCTTCTTACTGTTCATTTGATACATCTACATGTATTTATTGTACTATTTCAGTTATTACAATATGCATGCCTTTCTCTATTTTCCATGCTCCCAACTTTTCAGTTCTGTAATTTCTTGCTGAATTGCTTGGAATTTTCTTTCTGCGTTGGCTAAAGCACAGTATCTTCATGCCTTTACTTCCTGTGTCTTGTGTGGCCTTTTATGAAAACCATATACATTAACTGGAATGGTAATATCACGCTGAGTATTTAAACAAATTCTCCACTTTCTGGAAACGACTTTACTCTACGTAACTAGAAATAACGCTGAACTAGTATAGCAAATAATACATTTAAAAAAAAGTTTTTTTGTGAAAACCTAAAAAAATAAAGAAAGGGTTGATAAGACACATCTGGATATTACTATTTAATATGCTGAGCTCAGTCATTCAAAGGGAGGAACACATTTTATTTTATGAGATAATAGGGTAATAAAAGTCTGAAATTTGTATTTATTCTCTGGAAATGGCATGTTACATTAGAAAATAATTATTCTGTTGTGTTTGACAAGCATTTTTCTTCCTGACCCATTACTAATATTGGTGTTGAGTTGAATTGACCTGGAGGAGATGATGACTTGGTGAGGACTGTAGAATGATACTCAAATGGTGAATTGTGAGAATAAGTCAACAGTTATATCCAACTTCCATTGGGTTCTTGCATTACTAATAAAACACATTGAGCAATTCTTAGAAAAAAACAAACCGTAATTATGTGGTCCCTTCAAGCAATCTAACCACTACTTATTGTAATGGTTAAGTTGCTATTAGGACATGGGAACAGTCTCTCCAGGCTTTGTCAAACAGTTCTAAACACAATACACTGCAGTGGATATGGTCCTTGAGTGTCCTTTTTAAATATATAATATATATTTAAACTCATACAAACATCAGAAGTTTTGTGGCAGCAAGGTTTGTGTTCTTTCCCGGAAGTGTGAAGTCTGCTACCAAATAATACCAAGCGCTAAACAGGAACCTTGAAGAAATATCCCGCCAAGCACGAGACGAGGCTCCGTGTTGAGGGTCAAGCATGAACTGGTTTAATGAGTGTCACAGGCTGGCTTTTATGTAAGTCCCCATGCAAGGGGTTTCCTGACAACATTTTCCAGGGGCATTCCCCACTGGACCTGAAGGGGCACCGCGGTAGAAGCAAGGACATAATTACATTACCTTCAGGTCCAGGAATTACTATCTTAAAACACCTCACAATAAATAAAAAAATAAATTTAACAGTGGTGTATCCCCTCGAGTCCTATATCCCCAGGTAGCTCGGATCTGAGCGCTCAACATATGTCGAATGCACTCAGATCCCACGAAAGGAGCCGAAACGCCACCAGGTATAAGATTGACCGACCGCACACGATGCGCCTGCCCAAAACAGTTCCATGAAATCAGGCTGTGCAGTCAGTTCCTTTCTGGGATACCCAAATACACAAAATACACACGTTAGCTGGTTGAGGATCCGTTCGTACAAAGTCATTAGTTTGGATCTTTCAAACTACCGAACGGCGCCGCGTTCGTGTAATGGAAGTTGACCTATTCATTGTATGGAAGTCCCAGCGGTGTTCGTGCATTTGTATGCCTGATAATAGTTCCAGATGACAAAACACCGCTGGCTAGGTTCAACTTCCAAGATGGCCACCGCTACGTGTTCGTACATATGAACGACGACCACCCAGCCGACCGTCATGGAGATGGAAGTGTCTGCGGTTAACCACAGTGTGAAAAGGGTAAAAAAGGTTAACAAGCAGCACACTTCCCTGCTGGGTGGTCAGTCTTTCAGTAGGTTGTTCGGTTATACAAAATAAACCAAGGAAACAGATGAATAAAAGGGGAAAAAGTTGAATAAACAGACGAACACATCTCAAGTGATAATCCACCGACTGACAGGTCTGTCACAAGGTTGCTTTCCTACTTTCTTAACTGCATGCTGACGCTCAAACATAGATACAGCTCAGACATCAGTATTCAGGTTTGGTTTTCATTGATCCAATTTGCCACCTGACTATTGTGACATCTGCAGTCACATCTTCAGCTTGCTCCTGCACATTTCTTAATTATTTATTATAATGATCATTGGTCATATTTATTATTGATTGTAGCCCACACTGATCTCATACCTCAATATTGACTGTCTGTATTGCATTCTTGATGCAGTGATCATCAGAAAGTCCTACGGTCACAAAAAAATGGAGGGTCAGTATTAGAGGAACCAGTTGAAAAGTTAAAAAACTCCACTTGGCTCCTGAAAGGTGCATTTCTTTACTCTATAAAATCACCATGTACCAAAAGTTTCATGGGCTGGGCTGAAGGGGGCTGAAGGGTTTAAACACTTACCTTTCTCCAGTGCCGGGCTCTCTCGGCGCTGGGGAACTCTCCTCCCTCTCCCGACGTCAGATTTGAATGCGCATGCACGACAAGAGCCGGACGCGCATTCAAACATTCCATAGGAAAGCATTGAGAAATGCTTTCCTATGGACGTCCAGCGTCTTCTCACTGTCTTCTCTGAAACTGCTATGTTTACAACTGCAGGGTTAACACTAGATGGACCTGGCACCCAAACCACTTCATTGAGCTGAAGCGGTCTGGGTGCCTATAGTGGTCCTTTAAAGGTCATTCTTCCTGCATTGTAGCACTAATAGACTATCATTCTGCTTCCCATAATTCCAGTTTTGTAGATTTTATAAAGACTTTCCATTGTGGCATTGATGCTCAACTTTTTGACTTCTTGTCACAATAAAAAAACGTGAATATTAATTTTCATCTATTAAAAATCTATTAAAAATGAATTTGATTTAGTGAAAGAAAGAAACTGGGATAAAAATTTGTATAAAACTATTTAAATCCATAATGGGTAACCTAAGCAATACAATATAAATTAACATTAGTATTTCCCATAAGTCAGTTCACAACATCTGCTTTGCAAAGGTTCATCACTGGTTTAGGTAATTGACATTAGACTTGCTGCATTAACAAAATTATAGTAAACTTTGCAGAAAAAGAAATGGCTGTGCTTTTTAATGACTGAATGGCTTCCACTGTTTTTGCTGACAGTATCTGGACACAACTTCCCTTTTTTTCTGGAATTTAAACTTAATTTGTTTTCCAAGCTTATGCTTAACAAGTAGTAAAACCGAGCAGAACGCGCTTCTGATTGTAACATTACAGAGTAATAACAGAAATACAGACGCAAACCCAATTACCCAGTGGGAGACAACACTTTTAGCCACTCTTTTTATCCCAGCCGTCTAGAGACTGTGAATGTAGATGTAATTAAAGATATGTGCAACATCTGGATGTTAGCACACAGAATTGAACCGAAGTCTGGTTGTTTTTATCGCAGCAATGTGCCAAACACATAGAACTTATACAGTATACTATTCTCATTTGTGGCGCTCCTTATAAATAATCATCTTGTTGCAATAAAAAAAACAATGAGGAAATGTTTACCTTCACATGGTAGTTACTTAATGATTAATGTAACATGTTTCCGAGTGTCAACTTTTTTGGCATCTTTTTAAATCATTTCCAAAGTGGTGCTTCTATATATGAAGAAATGTGGGAACTACTCTCAACTTTTATGAAACACAAACGTGATCCCACTATAGGGCCAGACAGGTGACCACCTAAGACTTTGCTTATGCTAGGGCCTCGTCTTACCAAAGAAAGTTAAAGAATGGTTGCAGCAGTACTGTATTTCAATCCAGAACAAATTGAGGTACAGGTCCAGTCAGCTTCCCTACAGCTTGCTTGTCTGTCTCTTCCTTCCACCTTTTTTTTTAATATTGCAAGGGAGCAGTGGCAGGCAGTTGCGGTAGAGGATGCACAGTGAGTGAGTGAGTATAAATGAAGTGAAAGCAATGGATAGAAAATCCTTGTTAGAGTATAAACAAAAAAATCCTGAAGAAAGACAGAAAATTTCTTTCATATGCGATTTTAATAAAAAATGGTCGTAAAATAAAAATATTTTTTAGTAAATTTTGGCCG
This sequence comes from Pelobates cultripes, assembly GCA_933207985.1. Taxonomy (NCBI): domain Eukaryota; kingdom Metazoa; phylum Chordata; class Amphibia; order Anura; family Pelobatidae; genus Pelobates; species Pelobates cultripes. Next base: position 81,249,779 of record OW240914.1, on the reverse strand, counting down.
ATTTTAGTTTATGTACAAATACAAAAAGAAAACTCCTGCACTCACTCCCATCACTCCTGGGCAGCAGCAACGACTACAGTACACATCAGCTCCAATACATATACAGTAAAAAAACAAAGAAAAAAAGTTACCTGCGCTCTCCTTAATCCCTATGTATATTTAAACAAATGGAGGTCATTTAGTTACTCCAATGGCCACTGGAGGGAATGCACGCTTGCCAATGTCAAGGCAGACCCCCCTAGACGGGTCCTACTAAGCAAGGTAAAGGGTCAGAGTAGGACCCGTCTAGGGGGGGTCTGTCTTGACGTTGGCAGGCGGGCATTCCCTCTAGTGGCCATTGGAGTAACTAAATGACCTCCATTTGTTTAAATATACATAGGGATTAAGGAGAGCGCAGGTAACTTTTTTCTTTGTTTTTTACTATGTGTATTGGAGCTGATGTGTACTGTAGTCGTTGCTGCCGCCCAGGAGTGTTTAAATATACATAGGGATTAAGGAGAGAGTGCAGGTAACTTTTTTTCTTTGGCTTTTACTAGTGAAAAACTTTTAAATCAAATTTTACCAGAAAAACCTCTAATAATCTATAGAGGAGCACCAAACTTAAGGAAGAAATTGGTTCATAACCATATAAAAAAAGATTTAAAACCAGCTTTAAAAAACAAAAACAAAAAACAGGCTTCTTTGGTTGTGGGGTCTGTTTGGCATGCCGAAATACTAATAGTTCAAAGAGACATATTGCCCATTTCAAAAGACCCCCACACAAACAACAAAAAATCTAAAATCAAAGAACTAATTACTTCACACGAAAAATTTAATATATGCTCTTAGTTGTAATATATGCTCTTAGAACCAAACGTCCCCTTCACACAAGAATTGAAGAACACACACGATATATTACAAAAGGGTACGAAAAACATAATGAATCCCTACACTACAAAATACACCACAATAAACAAAAAAATCTATTAGAATTTTTGGGGATCCAAAAGGTGTGTACCAATTAGAGAGGTGGTGATATAATGAGAGATTTGGATCAAACAGAGTGAGGTGGATTTTTAAATTGGACACATTTATTCCTCGTGGTATCAATGTGGATTTTGAGTTATGTAATTTTTTATAATTCCCCACTTTTTAGATTTAATTACATATCTATATATGGGAATTACAACCATGAAATATTTTTATTTCCTTTTGAAATTCAATTTTATTATTAATACATTTTTTATCTCCATCTTTTTATCCATTCAAATATCTCTTTGTTTGATAACAAATCTCCCATATGAATGGCGACACCATTCAGCATATAGAGATGCAGCATATAGAAAAATATGCTGTAATCTGCTAAAATCTTGCTTCTTCTTGGTTTTATATATATATATATACATTCTTTATGTAACTGACAAATACAATAACCTTATATTTGGGCACAGCATCATTTTTATAATTCGTTGTTTCTCAAACTATCTCTTTTAATACCTCTTCCCCCTCCACCTTTCTTTCTCCCTGTGCCATATATTGGTTTTTGGGACTTTTGTAATACGGCGTAATTGAGCGCAAGGACTCATGGACATTGTAGTTTTCTCTTTCGCCAAATGAATGAACTGAGGGTTTAGCTGGATACGTAATTTCCACCATTCATATGGGCATTTGAACAACGTACAAAGTCAGCCCGCCACATCACTTCCGCCATTCGTATGGATGAACAAACGTTGGATTAGTGAAAGCACTTCAGATGACTCCCCCAGACCGAACGAGCACCCTATTGGATGAAAGAACCACCGAACACCCCTTGATAAAGAGGGATGTGATTGAGGGAATGCACCGATTGAAAGAGCCTGTATATCAGGCGAAATGCGTCTCGGGGACCTGGAGGACAGCATATTTTATTCTTCATCAACTTTGTTTTTATCTCCTATGTGGAGTTTATTTTTGTTTGTAATGTAATAAAGTTGAAATTATTTTTAAATCTACAAAATCCTCTCCACTCCATAATTGGCAAGTGTGTGCTAAAACTTGGAGCCAGTAACATATGGGCTCCAAATCAAGGTGAGCAGTAACCTGTGGACACTATATTATAACTAATGATTGTTCAAACAGCCTGCACTATGTTTCTTGCACCTTTTGTCTCCTGTAATATATATACATTCTATTGGAGTTCGCAAAGGGTTACAAGAAAGAAGGTCTCTGTTGCTACCTTAAAGGCATAGAAAGCAAGCACGTTCAGAGCCATAACGTCAAAAAGGCTCTTTAATTGTGAGCATTCCCTTTTTAAAACAAATTCTTTATTTATCTGATTGTAACAATATCACACTATTATATTTTTATTTGTCTTTTCCCGGCATGTGTATGAAACCATTCTATAACGCATGGGTAAGCTCTGAATTTTGTTAGCGCTGCACTTCACACTGTTTGTGTCAGAAAGGGGTAATATCAATATTAAACCCTGTCTAAAAACATTGTGCTTTTTGTTTACTATTATATGTCTGAAGTTGATGTGCTTGGAACTGAGTGATGAGGGGGTGTAAGAAGATTATTGTGGTTATGTAATTTTATAACATGACAGGAGGCTTCCTATTTTGCATCAACTCTCTTTACTAAACTCCACAGCAGTAAAGAAAAACGTAAAGAGTAACAAATAAATCACTGAGCAGCATAGTATATAAGGGTCATGCTGCCTGTACACTTCCTCTTTCTTTACTGCTCCATCGCAGACAGGTCAGAATATTTGCTCCCCTGGAGCTTTATACATTTATTGTCATTACTTGTTATACATTTATTGTCATTACTTGTTTATTACCTTGCTATTTCAAACATACTTTATCATCATTGTTTTAGCCATTTATTTCTATTTATTTCTTCTATACCAGGGCTGGGGGACTAGGGGCTCTCTGTGGGTTTTTCCTGCCTCCTTCTGCCCCTCTGTGCCTCCTGGGACCCTCCCTGGGCTTCCCCTTGGTCTCCCCAGGTCCCCCCTCTGCCCCCTACCCTGGAGTGCCCTCCTGGGCTTCCTCCTTGCGGCCGGTTTTGTTCGAGGCCGTTTTCGCGCCGGCCCGCTTCCGCCCGCGGCCGGCCACAAAATTTAGTCCCCGGCTTGCGGCCTACCTCGCGGCCGCCATTTTGGATCGCGGACATCGCGAGATTCTCGCGGCCATCTTAGTTTTGCCTCGTGCATCTCATTAGGGACTCAGTGTGGCTGTACTTGCTTGCTGTTACCTCTAAAGCTGCTGTTTTTCACACCTTTTGTGTCTGACACCCCTGTGACTGAAGGATTACCTGCTCCAGCACTCCATCTGCTGCTTTCAACCTGCTACTCAGTCTCTGTGCCTCATCTGCTTCTATCAAGCTATCCTGTGGCTGGGTCAGTCAGGTCAGTGCTGCTGCCTGTTTATTATTATTGTGACCTGCACTTAAGGGTCCCAACCCTGTGCAACCGGGGTGAGCCCCCACTATAAAGACGCTGCTTACTGGGAGACTAGCTGTTGCAGTTCTCTCTAACTGGGTGAGCCCCAGTTTATAAGGTCACTACTATACCCTGCTGGGGTTATTCTGGGCTTGTTCCCACCATACTTCCAAATCTGACCCTACGCCCACTATCAAGACCTGGGTGCCCGTTCATTGCTGTGCCTCTCAGTGACCTATAAGCCTACCCTAACATGGAAGATTCCCAGAACGTCCCTGTGGACTTCCAGGCCATGATTAACGCAGCTGTCGCTGCCTCTGTGGAGAAGGCACTCTCCAAGGCCCGAGCTTCGGCTCCTGACGTACCAAAACGCAGACGTCCACGCCACGAATCGGATTCTGAATTGTCCGACCACCAGGCACGGGAGGATTCCCGCCCTAAAAAACGCCATGACAAAGGCGAAGACTACACACCCAAACCGCCTAAGGGTAAGGCACCTGCCAAGCGCAAGTCTGCCAAATTACACACCCCGGCCCCGCGTCAGGAGTACTCTTCAGACGAAGAGCAGGACGCACAGTCCATGTCAGTGCTGGATGAATGGCAAGCTGACGCCTCTGACTCGGACTACGACGCATGGGGCTCGGACGAGAAATCTGTCTCCGCTTTCATGCGAGAGACCCTACTGGGTGCGGCCCAGACAGGAGGTGCAGAGGACACTGCGGACGCAGAGCCTCCTCTTGATTCAGACACCATCTTGGACCCCTCAGGCCAGGTGATGTTCGACCCCCGCAACATTCGGCACCCCAGATCAGGTGACTGGTCGCCTCCAGAACACCTTTCAAGGTTTATGCACCTGTGGCTCCGCAAACCTCTGGAGAAAGAGGTCCGCAGCCGTCTCAGGTCTGAATGCCCACGCCCTTCCCTGCCGGATAAGGTCGCTCAGACCCCGGAATTCGACAAGGTTATGTCAACCTTCATGACGCGCAGTGGTAGAGACCCTCGCCGAGGGGTGGAGAAAGGCCTATGGGGCGCCCAAGATAACCTGCTGGATTCTGTAGGCCCCCTGGCTCGCATTATGTATCTGGCTGATGATGCCTACACCAAAGCCGATTCCTTCTCCGCTGAGGACATCAGGGAATGGGCACATGATGTTCGTGAATGGGCACAACGGTGTTTTTGTTTCATCGGAAACACTAATGTTACGCTCTCTTCGGAGAGAAGAAAAGCAGCGTTGTACCGTATTAACGGCAAATTGGCAGACCTTGGCACAAAGGAGATTGGGCCCCAGGCACAAGGGAAACTATTTGGCGAACCGTTCCTCAAGGAACTCAACAAACACGTGAACGTGTTCACCTCCCTTAATAAGGCGCAGTCCTCAATGCGCAGAGTTTTCAGAAGCAACCCTACCAGAGGGGTTTTTGGAAGGGCTGGCCGGCAACGGGGCCGTGCCGCCAGCCGATTTTGGCCTTCAGGCCCCCGCACCCAACCAACACCATTTTACCCGACAAGAGACTACCGGCAGCAACCCTTTTCCAGAGGCTCGGATAGAGGTCGTGGACCCCGCGGACGCGGACGTTCCCGCTTTGCCGCAGGTAAGGACCCATATTCCTCCACTGTTACCATGTACCCGCACTGCGGGCCGTATTTCCCTTTCTTTCCAGAATTGGGCCGCCCTATGCTCAGACACATGGATCCTACAAACTGTACAGGGATATATCATAGACCTAGTGGGGACCCCCTTTCAGGTTCAGCCCCCTCGCCCCATCCACATGCCATCCTCCGACCACAACCTCGTCAACACGGAGCTACGCGAGCTCCGAGACAAAGGGGCTATCCAGCCGGCCCGCGACGGGGGTGGTTACTTCAGCAACATCTTCCTGGTTCGGAAAAAGTCGGGAGAATACCGCCCCGTCATCAATCTACGCGCCCTCAACGCATATGTGGTCTATCTCCACTTCAAGATGGAAGGCATCCACCTCCTGCGAGACCTTCTTCGAAGCAACGACTGGTTCACCAGGCTCGATCTAAAGGACGCGTATCTGTCAGTCCCGGTGCATCCGGACTGTCGAGCACTCCTACGTTTCCTCTGGCACGGACGCCCTTGGCAATTCACTTGCCTCCCTTTCGGGCTCAGCTCAGCCCCATGGTGCTTCACCAAACTCCTAAAACCAGTGGTGGCCCACCTAAGATCAAGGGGCATTCGATGCATCATCTACTTAGATGATCTCCTCATCTTCTGCGCCGACGAACACAGACTACGCCAACACACTCACCTGGCAGTGTCCCTACTGGAGTCTTTGGGTTTTATCGTGAACCAACAGAAATCGGAGCTGACCCCTACCCAGACGATACAATTCCTCGGCTTCGAGATCGACTCGACGACATGCACTCTGAGGCTACCAGCCTCAAAGATCACAGCCATTCGCAAGAAGATTCGCAGGGTTCTCCGTCTCGATTCCATTCCACTACGCAATCTGGCCAGGATTGTAGGACTCCTCTCGGCTTCCATTCAGGCCATATTTCCGGGTCCCCTCCACTACAGGGCCATGCAACGTCTCAAGGCGAAATACCTACGCCGCAGGCCTACTTACGACCAACCCGTCCCGGTGACGATGGAGGTTCGCGAGGAACTATCATGGTGGCTGGACAGCATGCAAGCCTGGAACGGCAGGGCCATATTCGGAGACACCCCAGACTTCGTACTGGAATCAGACGCCAGCCTGTGGGGATGGGGTGCCACCAACGGAACCATCTCCACGGGGGGAACATGGACGGCGCAGGAGCTCTCCATGCACATCAATTGCCTCGAACTCCTGGCAGGATCCTTCGCGATTCGCAGCTTGGCCCGGGAAAGATCCAACTGCTGCATCCTCCTGCGCATGGACAATGTATCCGCAGTCCAGTACATCAACCGCCTGGGAGGCGCTCGCTCTCGCCTGCTGTCGGATATCACGAGAGGCATTTTCGACTATTGCCTCCCTCGCAACATCACGCTACAGGCAGAATACTTGCCAGGAGAAATCAATCTCACAGCCGACTGGTTCTCTCGCCACTGGAGAGACGTCAGCGACTGGAAGCTAAACACGAGAATCTTCAGGGCCCTTGCAGCCCGGAGGCGTCCCTTTCACCTGGATCTGTTTGCCTCTCGCAACAATCACCAGACCCCGGAGTTCTTCAGCTGGCTCCCGGACCCGGAGAGCAAGGCGACAGACGCATTTCTCCAACAATGGCCGTCGACAGGAGCCTACGCCTTTCCCCCTTTCTCCATGATTGCGAGAACACTACACCAGATACGGACGCAACAGATCAAACTGGTTGTCATAGCGCCCTTGTGGCAGAGCCAACCATGGTTCCCGGACCTCCTGGCCTCCTCCTACAAGGACCCTCTTCTCCTACCATCCTTCCCGGACCTGCTCACGGATCCCAAAGGGCATCTCCACCCACTACTCCTGGAAGACCGGCTACCCCTGGTGGCTTGGTCTCTTTCCGGGGTTCCTGGCGAGTCAGCGGACTATCGCAGGCTGCTAGGGACCTCTTATGGGACTCATGGGCCCCGGGAACTAGACGCTGTTACCTTTCAGCTTGGGCCTCCTGGTCTACTTGGTGCATGGAACGGGACTCCGATCCCTTTACAGCACCTATTCCCATGATTCTTAATTTTCTCTCCTCCTTGTTTTCATCTGGCCGCTCTTACCGTTCGGTCAACGTCGTGCGCTCCGCGATTTCGGCGGCTCACACCCCCGTCGGGGATCTCCCGGTCGGCAAAGACCCTCTGGTCTGCCGTCTACTCCGCGGTATGCGGCTCCGCCGTCCCCCGGCCCCCAGATACCCCCACCTATGGGATGTGGGACTGGTTCTCCGCTTCTTCAGGGATTGGCTCCCGAATGACCGCCTCTCCCTACGCCAACTATCCGCTAAGTGCGCTTTCCTCCTCTGTCTCGTATCTTTCCGACGGGTTTCGGACGTTCGGGCCTTCGACGTGGACGCTTTCGAAGTGGCCCCTGAAGGGGTCACGTTCCACATTTCCCGTCGCACTAAGTCGGGTTCGACCTCGGTCTTTTACCCATTTTTTCCCGACGACCCGCAGCTTTGTGTCGTGTCCACCCTCCGCAGGTATGTTTCGGTTACCTCCTCGCTCCGGTCCTCTACGTCGGGCCAACTCTTAGTCTCCTACGTGCGCCCTCACGCCCCAGTCTCGGTCACCACCTTGGCCCGATGGATACGCTGGATCCTTTCCCTCGCAGGTATAGATCCCGCATTCGGCGCCCACTCCGTTCGCGGAGCGGCGGCGTCATCAGCCTTCCTGGCAGGGGCGTCCCTGTCGGATATCCTCCGAACGGCGGACTGGTCTAGGGAATCCACTTTCCGTACATTTTACTTTCGCACTCCCCCTTCTGCTGGGATGTCTCTTCTTCAGCGTTAAAAGTGCAAAATAGGAAGCCTCCTGTCATGTTATAAAATTGAAGATTATGCTAGCTTTAGTGTACTAATAATCTTAATTTTAATAAGGACAGGAGGCGAGTATTTTCCCTCCCTTTTGTTCCCTACCCTGACTCCTCGGGGGAGTGGATCTTAAGGTGATGGATTTTGGGATTCATGTTAGTAGTTACTCTACCGTCTGCACATATTCGGTATCCCTTCCATCTCTATCCCTGTGTTTACACCTAGACGGACAGTTTAGTTGTACAACATGCTTACACCTAACACACACTTAGCCTATGGCCAGCTTACTGTCTGTCTGTACTGTTTTACTAACACCATTCTGTTAGAACCCACAGGCGTGAACAGTTACGGTTCAGTACCTAACCGATTTTATACTCTCCTTTCAGTGTAACCCTCTTCAGGACCTCCACTGGTCGCTGGTTCGTTAACCTCACGACTCCGTAAGATGGGATGATGGCTTCGTTTGGTCTTTCCTCCTATCTCGTTACCAGGAGTCTCCTCAAGTTCCGCTCACCAGAGACCGCAGTTCCTGTTTAGTTGAGTTTCTGGATGTTCGAGCTCTATCTGGACTTGGATGTCGCTTTAAGAAAGAGGAAGTGTACAGGCAGCATGACCCTTATATACTATGCTGCTCAGTGATTTATTTGTTACTCTTTACGTTTTTCTTTACTGCTGTGGAGTTTAGTAAAGAGAGTTGATGCAAAATACTCGCCTCCTGTCCTTATTAAAATTAAGATTATTAGTACACTAAAGCTAGCATAATCTTCAATTGGTGGAGCTAAGGATGTTATGATTATGGTGTGATGGGTACTATGATTGGGGCAGCGGTAATGAAAGTATGAGATATTGTAATTGAATTTTGACTAGGGAACGGGCTAGTTAGAAAGCCTAATAAACAGACCTGATAGTGTGATTATATGGTAGGGGAGAGCACGCACGGTCACAGCATGTGCCACCCACCATGCTTCCATTAGCAATTCCTGCCCAGATGTGTTAAACATGCACTGACGCTGAGATTTTAGGAATAACTAATATGAGAATAATAATTTCCATGGATTGGACAAAGAGGTGCCGCATTTCTTTGTCCTGATTATCAGATTAGCTTTCTGAAGCCAACTGTAAGACATACTTCAGAGCACAGAATATTAGCAACAATAAAGTAATATACCGGAAAGGGTACATTTAGATTTTAATGATGTTCTTTACTATAGGTATTATTAACTTGAAAGCACTCATTTTATCAGCCTTGTTAGGATGAAAGGCTCAGATGACCCTACTAAATTCTGAACGAGAGATACTTTAACTTTAGCAGAAACCAGTGAGCTATATCATTGGTTTTCATGCTTTGAGAAGGAAACCCCAATTTCCTGAATGTAGATATCTAATCGGAATATTCTTAAATTAATATTCTTAATACAGATACTGTATACTCTGATAGTAATTAGTGGATTATAATTGGTGGACAATTGTACACATAGGTAAATGAGATAATACTAAAACTAACTTAAACTACTGAAAGAGAGCTTTAACACATATGGTATAATAAACTACACATTTTTGCTGTAGCAAGCTGAGATATAGATTTTGATTTTCTGTATATCCTACAAATTTGTTTGACTCTTAGCATCAGGTGTTAGCCGTGAGCAGTCTAGCGATCACTGCGTTTAACATCATCATCTACAACTTTCGTACCATGTTGTACACAAATGCATTGTTAATTTCTAATTCATTCTTTAATAACAGTGAATACTATATTTATTTTATGCCATACTATTATTATAATAGAATGTATTTCTCCATGCTTTATTCTGTTTTACTGTCATCAATATACTATTTAAAATAAGATATTCTACTGTAGTTTTATATCTTCACCCACACTAACAATCTGATACGTGGTTGCTTTTTAACAACAAAAAAAACCACTGCATCATTAAAATCACAAAAAAATCATCTAGAATATCAATATCAAAAGCTAACCTGTGAACTGCCTATCTAATTAATCACCTCACATGTTATATTATTGGCTGTCTTAATAAATGTAAATTCTACTGGCAGTTTTCTCATCTGAAGGCTGCATTACAGAGATTACCTCAGACCTTCCAGCAAATGTTGACTATACGTATTATTAATCAAACATGTCTAATACGTGATAGAGCAGAAATATGGGAATTTAATGTCTGAAATCCATTAAAACTTTCTATAATAGTAAGTTATAGAAAAATACCGTCCTTAGAGGTAAAAAAAATGCAAATCATTCCTTCTGTAAACATAAAGTTATGTTATTAGAGGCCAAGCAATCTCTATTCTTGGACTACATCAAATACTTTATAATGAACCTGGTACCTCTGGGCCTTAATATGTAAAGCTGTTTAAATGCCACGAAGTGGATGCACAGATCAAGGTAAATATTTTTCTTTCATAAAACCATCAGACAAAGGCACATTTTGCCTATATTTATATAATTACATTTTATATAATTTAATAACATGCATGAGTTTATTCACCAAAATGGGAATTGTACTGAAATTACAAGGAGCTGGAGAATTTTCTGAATTCTTTACTTAATGTAGTAGTTTTGGTGTGTAAATGCTGACTACTCTCTGGCAGAGTAAAGCATTGCTGATTCTGAGAATCAGCAATGTTTATATGTTGCCTAAAACATAACTCTAGCTGTTGTGAGACAGAGAGCCACTAGAACTACTTCCTCTTTGAGATACGTTGATTTTTGAAGGAGTTTACTTTTGGCATCATCATAGGGCAACATTTGATTGGAGGATCTAAGCAACTGCTATACATTCACAGTACAAGTAGCAATAAATTAAACAGAGGTCATCAAGGTTCATAATCTCAAAGTCAATCTGCAAAGTCTAATAGCTTTCTCAACTTTTTATTTATTTGTTTTTTAACAAAGGACGCCCATAATCAATTTTAGGCCTAATAAGACACAGATCAGACGTTAAAAAAAACAAACCATAACCTAAATTGTTTCAGAGTAGCAGTGTCTTCATTTTTTTTAATATCCTGGGGTAATGGTCAAGACTGGAGTTCTTTGAAACTGCACTTTTATTTGTACAATGGGATGTTCACAAGCTAGCATATATTAAGCAATTCTGACTTACTATCCACATTGTCCAGAATTGGGGCTTCGCAATTCCATCAATTGTATAATTAAATTTGAAGAAGTAAATGTGTATTTAGTTTAATAATACACCAAGGTTCATTGCTTATCAAGTCCAGAGATATCCACAGACTTAAAGGACCACTCTAGGCACCCAGACCACTTCAGCTTAATGAAGTGGTCTGGGTGCCAGGTCCAGCTAGGGTTAACCCATTTTTTCATAAACATAGCAGTTTCAGAGAAACTGCTATGTTTATGAATGGGTTAAGCCTTCACCTATTTCCTCTAGCGGCTGTCTCATTGACAGCCGCTAGAGGCGCTTGCATGCTTCTCACTGTGATTTTTCACAGTGAGAGCACGCCAGCGTCCATAGGAAAGCATTATGAATGCTTTCCTATGTGACCGGCTGAATGCGCGCGCAGCCAGCCGACGGGGAGGAGAAGAGGAGGATCGGAGGAGGAGAGCTCTCCGCCCAGCGCTGGAAAAAGGTAAGTTTTAACCCCTTTCCCCCTTCCAGAGCCGGGGCACTATAGTGCCAGGAAAACGAGTATGTTTTCCTGGCACTATAGTGGTCCTTTAATGAATTATAGAATCAGTTTGAGGATGGGCATACAATACATTTAGGAAATTCATATTACTTTAAAAAAAGAAGAAAATGATAACTTATTGAATGGCTTCCATTGTATCTAGATCATGTGGTCACATTTGGTTAACACTTATTTCAGTATTACATTGTATTCTGATGCCTGTAAAGAAACAGCTATCCATTTTAAAATGGACTTGTTCTCCCAAAAAAAGTGGGCTAAAGTCTATTTTAAGTAGTTACTAAAATACTGTCTACACATTGTGCTAACTGCGAGCAAATATATAGATTAGATCACATGCCTCCCCCCAAAACTTGTAGGTAGCACATTAAATAGACATTTCATTATCTCCAGTCATGTCATGTCAGTTTTAAATGACAAGTAATATTTAAAAGAGATGTGTAGGAGTGAGAATTCTGAAATAGCCTATATAGTTATTATGCATTTTCCGTCTGGCTGATTATGTTGGTGGCTTCTTTCCGTGTATATCTCTTGAAAATTTGTGTCCCAAATTGACAGGTTTCCTTGTAGATATCAGATACAGGGTTATTCAAATTTAAGGTTGTAGCCAAACTGAAAGCTTGGCTGACATAAATACATTTTCTAGTTAGGCTAGTTTGGCCTTAAATGATTACTCCAACCACCATAACCACATCAGTGATTTGAAGTTGTCATGGTGTTAGGAGTCTGTATGTGCAGCATTTTTGCTTGAAATACAGCACATCCAGAGATATAATCACCTTTATGCCTAATATCAATTTCGTGAAGCATTTGATTGGACTGTGTAAAGACAGCGGTAACATTGGATAAGGAATGGAGAACAGCGCCGGGAACTTCGGTAGGAGCTGGATTTCATGTAATGTTGCCTTATTTCTTAAAATTATAAACAGTGGGGGGGAGGGGGGGAGATCTTTTTACTAATTAAAATAAAATGTATGCTCTAAAGGGTAACCATTTAATTCTCATTAAGAACAACACTTATAATATTATGCCATTTTTTTCTTTAAAAATACTTATTCACTCTCGTTAGTGGAACCATAGTCAATGATTTGCGGTAATAACAGGTTTCTAAAATACTTTATTCTAAGAACATTCATAGAACATGCAGTAACATTATGCTGTTTAGATTTTGCTTACATTCTTGTAATAGTCTGAAGCTTCTCGATTTAGTTTTAGGTAACTGGGCCTTCAAAAATGGAGATGACGGTGAACTAGGGAAAAGCAAATGTAATTCACACAAGAAAGGTTCATACATATAATGCAAGAAGCATCAAATCAGTCTGTTCAATCTCTCCATTGCAAAGTGCCTCAAGTGACTATCCCACCAAGCTCTCCATATTTACACAATTCACTAAGGCATCATGTGTGAAGAAAGTAATGAGTCTAATTTAAATACTTCACAATTGCATATTTATTCTTTACCACCTATATAGTAATGAGTCCTTGTGTGAGGAACTGACTCTGCTGGGTTTCGAACCCTGGTTTACATGGTGCTAAACCTTTTCCTTACCAGTACACCAGCCTGCCTTTTGCAAATTTACCTGAGATCTGATACCATTGCTTGTAGAGTCAAGGTTATCCGTGACAACTCTCTTCAGCTGTGTCTGGTCAGGTGTCTGGTTCTTGGCCTATAAAAGCCACTTCCTGTCTCTGTACCTTTGCCAGATTATTGTGGTTCCTGTACTCTCTAATCCAGCGTGTTCCTGTTTCTCCTTCCTGTTGCTGAATTTGGACTGTTTTTTGACTTTGCTGCTTCTCCTTCCCACTGACCTCGGCTTGCCTCACTACGATTATCATCTTTCTGTTCCAGTCTCCCATCTCTGCTTAAGACCAGAAGGCCACTCAAGGCTCAGGGGCTCAACCACCTGGGTAACGAGTGGCTACCTCTGGCAGAAAACATTGCTGATCTGGCTACTGGACTCCAAAACTTTGTAACATCAATATCATTACACCTTGAGGGTCTTGTTGAAATAAGCCTGGGCCGATGGGAAAAGGTTTTTGTCTCATGGGATAAACACAGGCTGAAACTATAATTATTCCATCCAAACGGTGCCCATTACCTAAGTACATTGCACATACAGGACCCTGCAATTTCTCAGAGGATTTCTTCTTGCTGTCTGGGGACTTTAATCAGTAAAAAAGAAAAACAGCATTAAATGCTACAGGGAACTATATGAAAATGCTGCACATGCATTAACGAAGTTCAGTATGCCTCGTAAAGTGATCACACAAAATATATTTGGAAGAAATAAAAAGCAAAAGCCAAATAGTGTAATACAGCAACTACACCCAGTTAGGGAATTGGTTAAACGCACAAGATTAGATGTAATTGAGGGCTCATCATATTTAGTAGTAGTTGATTCTTCTCTGGAAAATCTTCTGGTCACTCAAAGATTCACGTAAAAACAAATAATAAAAGCCGCAGTGAAACACTGTTGAGTGACAACAAAGTTGCTTTTTATATTGCACTCACAGGATGTAAGGTGTTAAAAGACCCATCAACATATATCACGAGGATCCAATAGTAAAGGGCAGCTGCAACTTAATAGATCTTCTTTTTTCTTGAGATTAATATGTCTCAGGGGACAACAAATAAACATAAAGGAAAAAAAAATATGCAAACAGTGGAGCACAATATAAAGACCCTACGCATTTTGTCTTATTCTTAAGACTTCCTCAGGTGCATCAAGGTGCTGTATAGTGCAGGACAAACGCACTGATTGGCTGTATAGTGCATTGTAAAGTGGTAAGACTATTAAATCATAGACACCGCCATCTATCTGGTGAGGCTATTCTGAAACTTCAAATGTCAAGTGTGTTACATCAGCCTCTACTTCTTTAGGAACCTTAAACCTGTACATAAAGCTATTTCGATATATTCTTGTTCTTATTAGATGCTTAGATCCCATAGAGAAAAAAAAACTATCTTGTACAAACTTATATACAAAAAACTATACTTGTACAAAATATATACATAAAAACGTTTTAAGAGAGGACAAGCCAGAAGTTACTATATACAGAATTACAGTGACATAAATCCCAAGTTGAAAAAATTTGCAAAAATAGTCAAAGTAAAATTGGAAGACTTTGATATATATTTTTCCTACATTCAGTTTTCTTTATCACTAAACATTCTTATTTAATAAATTATTTACACAGATTGATATATACTTGGTCATTAAGTACATAAATAAAGAAACAATTATTTAGTGAATTAGTACACATTCAGGAAAAAAGAAATGTTTCTGGTAATAAAAAAAAAACTTTCTATGAAAGTTCTCCGTTGTAAATTTTACAAACTATAAGAAACACAAATCACATCACACCATTATTATATGTCTTTAATTAATTAATGCGAGGCTGCATTTTTCCACTGTTATAATGCTCATTGAACAGGCAGCAGAATAGTGTGTATCTGTCCTGCATTATTTATCTCTTGTGTATTTTTATCCCATTTTCATTAGAGTGTAAGTTCTTTTTCAGGAATTTCTATGCAAAAAGTGTCCCACTTAGTAATGAAGTAAATAAGGGGCACACCCGGATGTTTTCCTGGCACTATAGTGGTCCTTTAATGAATTTCTCAGCAATGGTGCTGCCGTAGAGACCAACATTTATATAATATACAGATTAAGGAACAGTGCACAACTGCACATATAAAAATCCAGTTTTAAATTCTATAAGGCTACTTAAAAGTCCCTCGGCGCTGGGTCACGTTCGGTTGTGCGTACATTAGGCATTTTTTTCTTGACACTGGATGTCCTCGTGCAGAGTGTGAGCACGTCCAGCATTATTTCACAGAGTCAAACTATGTGAAACTCCAGAAAGTGCCTCTAGTGGCTGTCTGGTCAAATGGCAGTCTTAGTAGATACTCTAAAACTGCAATGTTTTACATTATAGGATTAAGGGGGACAAGGACACTGCACCCAGACCACTTCAATGAGATGACGTGTTCTGGTTCCTACAGTGACCCTTTAAAAGTAAAATTGCTATGAACAAAATAGTGATTCTCACAAGTATGATGTTGCTGTTTTAGAATTCATGTATAGACTATTATATTGAAGTTGGTTATGTTTCTGTAGAATCACAAATGTCTGTTTTCTATTTTTAAGTAAAAATGCATAGTTATATGTTAGATGGCAGATAAGCAAGTGACGCACTGCTTATAACTGTGATATACTAAGGGTTGAAGTACTAAGAGGACTGGGTCGGCTTGGTGGCACACTTATATAGATGTGTGCACTGGTTAGAATTCTATAAGAACACAATTCTGTAAGATCTCTACTATCTTACCACATTCACTCTACTCATTGGCAATAGCATGCACACTTCATTTCACTTTATACAACTATAAGCAATAATACTCTGAAAAGCAGATACAAGCGGCTTTGAAAATGTGCATTTTCATTTCCTATTTTCATTTTATTAATGATGATTTCTCAAGTCAAGCAATGTAAAAAAACTTTGGTTAGCAGGGTATGAAATTACTAGCACTGTATGAATAACTCTTGTGTATAATATTCTTTCAGCTTCAGCTCCCTTGGATGGAACTGACAGCATTGATATTTACTAGTTCGAATATACTAGATGCCTCAAACAATGTATCGGGAGGCATTAATAAATGAAAAGTAAAGACAAAATACTTTATATCTTGGAGAAGTATTTTGTTTTTTAATAAACATGATATTTTAAAATAGGCAGAGCACTTAATAAAGAAATATATTAAATTATGAGAACAGATTAATGCGGCCTTAACAATGTTATTAAAATCAATATTATATATAAGCTTCTAGCCTTTAAAATGGGTAATGTCATGGCCAATAAAATTTTACTAAAACTACATTAGTTCACTAGTTTCCACTACCACGCACTACCATGCAAGTCCATGTATTGCTTAAACATAGCTATAAGAAATGCTCCTTAAAGTGAAGGTACTACAATGCTTCCATGTGAAAGTACATTTCACAGAGCGACTAGGACTGACCTTAGGGTTGTCATATGTTCCTGCTTACTCAGCTTAAATTCTATTCCACTCCAGAAAAGAAGGGATGGCGAGCATACAAGTAGTGGGGAGAGACAATAAAAGACATATGAGTTTGAAAGAGCCAAAATGGAGGCAAGGTAAAATGCACCACGTTTTATGTATGGAGATTGATACACCCGAAGGGGCATGGTGATGGGCAAACTATGAGGACATGGTAAGGGTCACACAAAAAAGGCATGAAAAGGGACACATAAAGATGGGCACACAAGAGGACATTAAGAAGAACACATAAAGAGGACATGAAGATTGACATATAATGAAGGCATGATATTGGGCAAATAGAGGAGGTATGGATATGGACACACAAAGGGGGCATGGAGATGGGCACACACTGGTAGGGAGATGAAAAGAGATGCACAAGACAGTATGGAGGAGGACACATTGGATGGAAAGGGACAGATCAGGGAAAATATTGTCGCTTCTGACTGCTTGTTTCTAATGAGCAAATTTACTGTCAGGTGCTAAATTATGCTTTGCACTCTTTTCTGAAGTAATAAAAAGAGTAGGATTGGTTGATATAGATTAGCCAATCCCTGCTTTGGTAAGCACTCACATAAGGAAGCATGTTTTAATTTACTTTTTGTGTGTTTTGCACACAAAGACAAATTCTAAGTTAAATTCTAAATTAAATAGAATGTACAATAAGGGAAATGTAAACATTAGATATTACTTTCAATAAGTGTTTAGGAAGGCTATGCATGTTACATGAAGGGAAGTATGACTAGGGGTGCATAAACAAAGTGACTCCTACATGGCAGACAATTAAGCAGTGAGATAGGAGGGGCATAATCTATACACCAAAACTTAAGCTAAAATTGTTTTGATGACTATAGTATCACGTTAAGATTCCTACTGCTTTTAACTTAAATATATGCAATTACTTTAAATGAACTATGCTACACACTTTATTTCAGTGTATTGAAAATATACATATAAGAAAAGAAAGGAAAATGTGGAATGGAGGGTGAGAAGCATAACATTTTACTGTGCAATATTTTTGTAAAAGGGATCTATTTATAAGATACAGATCCAATACCTAAAATAAATATGTTAATCATTTTAAAACAAAAGGTATTTGGTTGGGACGAAGTTAAATTGATCTACACAGTGGTTTTCTCCCCAAGAGGAGAATTGTAACATGCACTTCCGGGTTTAACAACATCTACAACTAATTAGTAAATAAAACTATTAAAGGACCACTATAGGCACCCAGACCACTTCAGCTTAATGAAACTGCTATGTTTACCTATGGGTTAATCCAGCCTCTAGTGGCTGTCTCATAGACAGCCGCTAGAGGCGCTTCCGTGCTTCTCACTGTGATTTTCACAGTGAGAAGACGCCAGCGTCCATAGGAAAGCATTGAGAATGCTTTCTTATGGACTGGCTGAATGCGCGCCCGACTCTTGCCGCGCATGCGTATTCAGCCCATGATGGGGAAAGGATCCCGGCGGTGGAGAAAATGTATGTGTTTAACCCCTTCCTCACCCTAGAGCCTGGCAGGAGGGGGACCCTAAGGGTGGGGGGACCTAAAGACCCTATAGTGCCAGGAAAACGAGTATGTTTTCCTGACACTATAGTGGTCCTTTAAGTATCACAATTATATTAAAGGAACACTATAGTCACCTAAATTACTTTAGCTAAATAAAGCAGTTTTAGTGTATAGATCATTCCCCTGCAATTTCACTGCTCAATTCACTGTCATTTAGGAGTTAAATCACTTTGTTTCTGTTTATGCAGCCCTAGCCACATCTTCCCTGTCTATGACTGACAGAGCCTGCATGAAAAAAAAAACTGGTTTCACTTTCAAACAGATGTAATTTACCTTAAATAATTGTATCTGAATCTGTAAATTGAACTTTAATCACATAAAGGAGGCTCTTGCAGGGTCTAGCAAGCTATTAACATAGCAGGGGATAAGAAAATTTTAATTAAACAGAACTAGCAATAAAGAAAGCCTAAATAGGGTTCTCTTTACAGGAAGTGTTTATGGAAGGCTGTGCAAGTCACATGCAGGGAGGTGTGACTATGGTTCATAAACAAAGGGATTTATCTCCTAAATGTCAGAGGATTGAGCAGTGAGGCTGCAGGGGCATGTTCTATACACCAAAACTGCTTCATTAAGCTAAAGTTGTTCAGGTGACTATAGTGTCCCTTTAATTTTACCAATTT
This sequence comes from Pelobates cultripes, assembly GCA_933207985.1. Classification (NCBI taxonomy): domain Eukaryota; kingdom Metazoa; phylum Chordata; class Amphibia; order Anura; family Pelobatidae; genus Pelobates; species Pelobates cultripes. Next base: position 81,231,024 of record OW240914.1, on the reverse strand, counting down.
CAGAAAGATTAAATTATTGAAAATGGATGTTTAATTGCCCTTTAAAAACCCTACGTATTCTCTATATAATCTACAGATAGTAATTTTCTGTCGGGAAAAGAACACAGACACTGTTTATTTTCATGTGTTCCAATTTTAACTTAGTATCATGATAGCTTTAGGTTAATATAGATGCTAATTAAGAAGTCACCACAACCTATTTTGTAAAGGGATAGTCAGGTTAGGAGGACTATGGGCTTATTAGTTTAATGAATCCATTTAATAAAATAAGACATTCCACTTAAGGAATCAGCACTTTTTCTGCATTCAGTAAACCAATAACAAAGAGAGACTGGGATGGTCCCTAGAGAGTTAGTTGTTATATTGTGAACTAACCTAAAGGGACAATCCAGGCACTTAACCACTTACAGGTTTATTCACTAAATTGTGACGTATCGGGAATTCAAAGTAAAATTACAGTTTTAGGCCACAGTAGCTAAACTGGAAAAATATTCCAAATGCAGCTGTATTTTCAGTAGTGTTACCCTGGCTTAAAATGTACTTTTTTTTTTTTAATACAAAGTAACTTTGTATAAAATTGAATTTCTAGCAATTCACACTTTAGTGACCAATTTTATTGTTGCAGGGGTTGTGGGCCTAGAACCTGTCATGAAACTTTACCTTTTTACATTTTTGCCATATTTATTTATTTATTTTCAGCTACATCTCTGGCCCCGGGCTTTACCCCTTTCTATGATATCACATTTGTGGTATTAGTAATCATTGTAGTTGCAATATTTTACCACATCCTCTGTTATGTTAGATCATATTTTATTAATACCTTCCCTTATCCCTCTTACCTATAATCTTCGTATAGTGAAACATGACCAATTATATCACCAGCTCATTCTCTTCTCAGATCTTTTGAGATCTCACAAACTCCCCTCCTTCAATTACCTTCATTTTAAAAAAAACTAAAACAAATTCCGTTTAATTCCTATTAAAGAATTCCAGGAGCCCTGTTTACATTTGTTTTGCTTTTTTGTTTTGTTTTTCATTTAGCATATATAGTCATGTACTTTGGAGTGTGTTTTAGTTTAGGTGGCATCTGGTTGCCATATGCCATGTCTCGATTTAAAATGTAAACAATTTAATATACTGACATTCATCAGGACAATCACAGGCTGCATGCCTATGCGTACGTGACTGTAAGGAATAGTTCCTCCATGCTGAGGGACAGGTGATGTGTATTTATCCCTGAATGCAAGACTTTATGTCTTTGTCTCCCTGATTTGATCTACTACAAAGAGAAACATTATTAACCATTTCCCCAGTATTTGTGAAAGAAATGGGTGATGATAAAAGTCCTCAGCTATTTACGTGTAATTCCCCATCTCAAGTCAACATCATAGCAGCTTCTCCTCTCCATGACAGGCCCACACATCATGATATCAGAAACCGATTCCATCACCATCCAGATGTGCGTCTCGGACTCTCTTCTTCTGCTGGTCCCACACAGAGGTACAGTAAATCCTGCACTGTTTGTTCAACATCTGGCTCAAGAATGCATGAACAAAAATATATCACGCGCAAGTCTCACAGTAATCCAGTCACGTTTTCTAATCGGCTATCCTCATCTAATTAAATGTCATATTACAGCTTAAAATATCTTTGAGAAAAAAAAAAAAGAATACGGTGTTAGGTTACAGTTGATTAAACTGCAACTTTCATTGATTACACCTATACTGAGGACCATTGTAGGACTGTATAGGAAAACACGTTGAGGCCTGCTCCATAGCCATTTGCAGAAATGTCAGGAAAAAAAAAGTGTGATGAATGAGAAATGTCGTACGCTCTTGCTCTGAATGAGCAGGTTCCCTTCTGGCTTCATCCATCACTTTGTCAGCCAGAGAAATTCTGTACAAATTTATCTGCAGGGCTCCGTGCTGGCAGAAGCAGTGGAATATATTCAGCCTTGTGAAGGTTTCGATAACTGTAGAGACACATCGGACAATTTACTTTCTAAAGAATAGATGTTCACTTCTATCATTCAGCCAATAAATCGAGGAAGAAATGACAGCAGCAGTATTTAGTGCAAACTATTTTGGATAGCTTAGAATTTAGAATTTTACCACATGACAGGAGGCTTCATATTTGCATATCTTTCTTTACTCAAAACTCCAGCAGCATAGTAACATAAACAACCAATCAGAAAAAAGATATAATGCCCATAAAAGGCCCTGTCTATGACATCACTTCCTCTTTCTTTGCTGCTCCAGCCAACATCAGGTCAGAGTATTTTGCCTCCCTGGCAATTGCTTACATATATTGTTTGTTTCTCTGTATTTTGGATGGTATTGTTCTATTTTTACCTAAGTTAATTTATTTACCTAAGTTAATTTATTTATTTAGCTAATTTATTTATTTCATTTACTTATTTCATTTAATTAATCTATTTATTTAGTTTTTACTTTCGCTGTTCCCTTCTCCCTGTCCCTGCAGTTTTCTTTTGGGCCCCTATTGCTTTTCACTACCGGTACCCGCGAGCAACGGCTGTCAGTGCCGCGCGCCGCGGGCCGGCTAACGTTTTTCCTTTTGTGGGGCCGGCAAGGGGACGGGTGGAGGGGGACTGGGAACTGCGTTCCCTCGTCATTCCGGCGCCGAGCGGTCGATCGCGGCGCTACTTCACACGCGGGCAGCGGCCATCTTGGATCTCGCGGCTCGCGAGATACCGGACGGCCGCCTTCCCCGCTTGCCCGGCGGATCGGTAACTCACCCGACCGCTGGGCTCCACATCTTTATACCCTCCCTAGTATGTACTAAGGGAGGGTATTAGGTTACAGTGGATTTTTGCCTTTCTATATATATATTTGCCCAGTGCCTGCCTGCTGTGCTGCCTATCTATTATAAATGCATGCATTAAAGAGACAAACATTCCCCCCTTTTTTGCCAGCTTCAGACCTTTATGTCTCTAGGCCCTGCTTAGGGTCATATCAGCTACTATACCCCAATTAGGGTTATACTATACATGGTTATAATCTCCTCAGGATCAGACGGCATACTGGCAAAAAATTATATACAATTATTATTTTTTATTCTCATGAGCAGGCACACAATCTATGTATTATTGTGAAGCCATACAATATCACAGTCGTTATACAAAACATATACTGTACCTATATCAAGATCAACTATATCACTGTACTCTACGAAGGGCATATTATGTTACTGTACCCTACAAAGGGCATATTATATTATATTATTGTACCCTACAGAGGGTCATATTATATTACTGTACCTGACGGTGCAAATTTATGTGGGTGTCCTCTGGGTATTTTTTCATGGCACACCACCTGGGGTGACCCCCCAGATATGCATGCAAGGTCACTGACAGACCATTACCTTTGATGTGGGTGTCCTCTGGGTTACCATGGCACACCACCTGGGGTGACCCCCCAGATATGCATGCAAGGTCACTGACAGACCATTACCTTTGATGTGGGTGTCCTCTGGGTTACCATGGCACACCACCTGGGGTGACCCCCCAGATATGCATGCAAGGTCACTGACAGACCATTACCTTTGATGTGGGTGTCCTCTGGGTTACCATGGCACACCACCCGGGGTGAACCCCGATCATATGCATGGAGGCCTACGCCTCAACTTTACCACTGATTACTACAGACATATATGGATGTTTAACCCTTAACTATGGATGTTTAACTTTGGAATAAAAGGGAATCATGACATGTCGCACATCTCATGTGTCTTTAAGGGGTTAAACACTGCCTGTCAGTTTTACATTAAAGCAACAGTACCATGCCGGATGCGATTTGATGGCAGGATCACTAAGAAAATTGAGTGTATTGCGGTGTAACCTTCACAGGGATACATATATGTATATTTTCTGTGCCTAGTGTACATATGGAACGTGGGTGTCCTCTGGGTAATTTTTCATGACACACCACCTGGGATGACTCCCAGATATGCATGCAATGCTTGTAAGGTGCCAATAAGTATAATATGGGTGTCCTCTGGGTTACCATGGCACACCACCTGGGATGAACCCAGCCTAATAGACATGGGTCCTGCGGCTGCAGACCTTATGGAGACAGGCCCCATGCGCCTATATAGTAAGCCTGTGTAGTTAAAACCCTGCATACAGCTCTGGCGTACATTTGTGGTGAACCCGGCTAGCCAGACCGACACCACTACCAGGCAGTCGCGCCTGCACCACGGCTCTCAGTAGCCAGATTAAACTAATAGAGGTGACCCCTCTTTTTACCTGGGTGATCCCCAGTTCTACCAGGAGTCTAACACCCCTACGTGCTGACCCCCACACTATCTCCCAACAGGACGGGAACGAGTCATGGTGGACACTCTCAACGTTCCCAAGATTTCGAGACAATGATAAACGCCACAGTAACGGCCTCAGTGGAGAAGGTTCTGTTATGAACTCTACCCCACACCGCTTGATGGAGACCTCAGGCCCACAAGCCTTCAAGTCAAAACGGCAAGGGAAGGGCTCCAGCCCCCCTGCCACTAAGGTCAAGGGCAAGATGCCCATCGAACAGACCAAATAGGCGGAACACCGGGAATCCAAACCCCGTCCGCCACAATCTTCCGACAAAAAAGACTATTACCCACCACGTACTTTGGACATGGTAGATGAGCGACACGAAGACAGCTCACCGTCTGAGGAAATGGAACGGCAAGACCTTCCCCACACTTCCTCGAAGTACGTTAGGGAAACCTTACTCTGTGACGGCGGCTGAGGCAGAGATAACTGTAGCGGCACTAAACCAGAGTAGCCGAAGACGGAACGTTCCTGGACGAACACTATTGGCTGCACAACCCTCGGGGGATGGAAGGATGCGCACGCCTCAAGACCGAGTTGCCCCAGGGTACACAACTCAACCCTACCACCTCCAAAGAATGGTCTCAATGCTCGATATGCCTCCTGGGCAACGTAAATGACGCACTATGCGCCGACAGACGCAAATCTGTACTGGGCCGCATCGACAACACACTATTGGACCTAGGAACGACAAGTATTCGGCCCAAAAGCACAAGGCCTACTATTCGACGTAGTGTTCATTGCAGTACTCAAAAAACACGTGAATTTATTCACCACACTAAACCCAGACCTCGCTAAAACAAGTCTGAACCCATCCGCTTCATCTACTAGTGTGTCAACCTACATAACTAACTGTTTCCAATATTATGACCGGCAACCTGTCTCTGTTTTACAGAATTGGGAGACGACTACCAAAGTCACCTGGGTTCTCCAGACAGTACAAGGTTATGTCATAGAGTTTTATCACAGCCGTGCAGGTCGCCCCTTCACCTCCATTACGCACGCTGGCGGAACAGGAACGCCTCGTGGACAAGAAAATCTGCACCCTCTTCAGGAGGTGCGCAATTCAACACGCAACGGAGGGGAAGGCTTCCCCAACAAATTTTTCCTGGTCAAGAAGAAGCCAGGAGACTACATCAATGGAACTCCTACATGGTATAAAAATGCTGCAAGATGGAGGAAATTCGTCTTCTACAAGACCTCCTAGGCGATAACGACTGGTTTACACATCTAGACCTCAAGGACGCACGCTTGTCGGTACCCGTTGCCCTGGACTGCCGAAGTTTTCCTCCGATCCCGATGGTGAGGACAAACACGGCAGTTTACGACTCCGTGGTGCTCGCGAACCTACTGTAACCAGTGAGGGCACACATCCGCAAATTTGGGCGTGCGATGCCTCGTATACCTGGAAGACTTGCTGATTCTTTACGAATCCAGACTACATTTGCAGACAGATTTGTCGTTCACTTTCGGGACTCCAGGGATTTTTTGTTGTACACAGACAAAGATCGCTTCTCCATCTGAATCGGGCCAGTTCCTCAGTTTCGACATCGGCTTGGAGAACTATGTTCCGCGTCAGTCTACGGCAAAGAGCGCCTCTATAAGGATAACTGTCGGATTGTGGGATCCTCCTCTCCTCCTCTCCTCCTCCATACAAGCGTTATTCCCTGGCCCACTACGACTGATGGTGAGATACGTACGCACCGCTCACTCATATGACCACTGGATCCCACTGTCGGCGGAAGTGAGGATGGAATTTCGATGGTGATTACTTCACATACAAACTTGGATTGGCAAAACGATCTTTGACTCTTCCTTCGGATACGGGGCGATGGATGAACCCCTGCAAACGCGACCCAGCCGTTTCTCCACAATAGCAAAGGCGCTTCAATACACACACACACTCACAAGATATCGCTCCTGCTCATGACACCCCTCGGGCAGGGCCAACCGTGATTTCCCGGATCGCCTGGAGATGTCTCGCGAAGACCCTCTACTACTCCCTACCTTCCCTCTACTTCTGACGGGACCTCGAGGGGGAGCCCACTCCCTTGTCATGGAAGGACAACTGACACTAGTTGCCTGGACGGCTTCAGGGGCTCCTGGTCAGATCACGACCTATTGCATCAACTAAGACCTCCTATGGGACTCAGGCTCCCGGCACCAGGAAAGGCTATATTTCTGCCTGGTCGGCCTGGAGTGATTGGTGTGTGGAAAGGGATTCCGATCCCTTTACCGCACCTGTCCCACTGATCCCCAACTATCTGTCACACCTGGTCTCGTTGGGTCGGTCATATCGATCCCTCAACATGATCAGATCCGCCATGTGGGCGGCGCACGTTCCGGTACAGGGCAGACCAGTAGGTCAAGATACACTGGTTTGTCGACTACTGCGGGGTGCCGAATTGTCGAGATCCCGGCACCCAAATATTCACGCCTCTGGCAGGTGGATGTGGTGCCGAGATTCCTTAGGGAATGGCCGGACAATCCTTGTTGGTCACTGAAGCAACTTTCAGCCAAACTAGCCTTCTTATTATGCCTCGCCTCATTTAGACGGTGGCGGACGTTAGGGCTTGCGATATGGATGGTTTCTCTCTCACACCAGACGGGGTTACCTTTACCATGTCGAGACAAACTAAGTCTGATTCGTCTTCAGTGTCATACCCATGCTTTGTGTCAGACGCCACACTATGCGTGGTCAGAACGCTAATGGGGTACACCAATATCTCTACCCCCTTCGAACTCACTCGACGGATCACCTTCTGACTTCTTACGTAAACCCTCATGGACCGCTGTCTACCGCAACACTGGCCAGATGGGTCCGCGGGGTTTTGTCTTTAGCGTCGAACCTTGTTTCGGAGCCCACTCGGTCAGGGGAGCAGCGGCCTCACAAACCTTTTCGGCCGACGCTTCCCTAGCCGACATTATACGCTGCGCGGACTGAGCGCGAGAGAGTACGTTTAGAACGTTCTATTTTCGGCAAACATCTCATGCTTCCTTCACATTGGTCAATTCAAAGCTTTAAAAATGCAAATATGAAGCCTCCTGTCATGTGGTAAAATTGAAGATTATACTAGCTTTAGTGTACTAATAATCTTAATTTTAGTAATGACAGGAGGCGAATATTTCCCACCCTGTAGAATCCCTCCCATGTTCCTCGTATTGAACAGAATATGTCCTTTATGTTCAGGAAGGTAAGTACGTATGGTTTGTATGTTTGCTACTTAGACCTGTATCTTGTGGGTCTTGTATTGGCTGAATATTAGACGTGAACCTTGCATTATGTTGTGTTTATAGATTCTTAAATATCATTGCGTTAGAATAAATATATATTGATATGTTTCACACTCTAATGTTCGCTGGTATGTCAGATGCTTAATGCTTATTGTATGCGGACAAGTTATCACGCCAGATACCTTTCACCTTTTTCTTTTTCTTGCAGCGTGAACGTCTTCTCATCGTGACAAAGATTCACCTTCTATACCTCTGCATCGCGGAACTAGTGGAGTTGGATATTCTAATATGTTGTTGAACTGTTGACGTAATATGATTATGTCTCCTATTGCTATTTATTGTTTCGCTTCAAAGAAAGAGGAAGTGATGTCATAGACAGGGCCTTTTATGGGCATTATATCTTTTTTCTGATTGGTTGTTTATGTTACTATGCTGCTGGAGTTTTGAGTAAAGAAAGATATGCAAATATTCGCCTCCTGTCATTACTAAAATTAAGATTATTAGTACACTAAAGTTAGTATAATCTTCAATTTTTTTTTTAAGATGTAAGTAAAATCTGAATGAAGTATAAGTTGGATTTATTGCTGGTAGACACAGCACTGCAAACCTTTCTAAAGCTACAAACATTAAGAAAGATATCCTTAACAAACTTTTTTATTTATTTTTTTGCAATTCATACAAAATCAATTTGAACATTCTTTAAGAAAAAATATATCTTGGGCGCTTGCGAATGTAATGTAAGAAACTTAAAAAAAAAAAACGAGAAGTGAAAATGTCATGGCGGTTATCCTTTAATTCTCCATAAATAGCCCTAAATTTAATTTAGTTGGAGTTGACTGTTTAATATGAGTAAGTTTAAGTACTTACCCAAGTGTAGTACTGCACTAGCAGGTGGTAGGTGTCCTGTGTATGTTGGCATGCTTTCCCCCTAATGCTTGGAGTATTTATTCCATTATAAGTCATCCTTCTAAGCCACATGAAGAGAAACATGTGGTATTAATAATTTTAAGGGTTTATTTTTTTCAACAAATAGAAGAACTAAAAAAATTTTTATGCTATGATTGTGTTATATTTATATGTTTTTATCAGCACAGTTTTATCATATTTTTCTAAATGTATATTTATAATATCGCTATGAATATACAGCCATGACCAGGAATACAGCAGGGCAGACCCTGAGCATTAGGATGCCATAGGTGTGGCAAACCTAGCCACTTGGGACTGTAAAAGACTTTCGTGAATGGGATTGCTTTAAGGACACTGGAAATGGTCGTATTTTATATTTTATGGTTTATGTGAATTAGAGCATTCGTATGCTAGCGGCACGAAAGCCACCAGCATTCAACTGGGAGTTTCATGAACAGTAACCTGCAACACTGTTCGTGAAACAAAATACTGCCGAATGGGAGACCACACCGATATGGTCGTGTGTCTCTCATTAGCTAGTTGCAACAATGTTTCCACTACTTGTTAATGAGTTTCGTGGGTGGCCGCCGTTCGTATACCAAACACGTGGCAGCGGCCATCTTTGCTCGCTATAAGTTCAGCGGTGTTTGGTCGTCGAGTGCCTGGAACTAAAATCGACTACTCGACTTCCAACCACCGCTGGACTTCCAGGCCGTCCGGGCCATTCGTTCTTTCGGCAAAATAAAGCTTTTCGTATGTTTATTCGTTTAAACACCAGTTCACCTAAAAGTGTATTTCATGTGGCATTCGGTTATTTCTGCAGGGATCTGAGTGGTATTTCGTCAGAATGTACCCTCAGATCCCCGCAATCCAATGAGGAGTCATTCGGTTAATTCCGTAGCAAATTGTGTGTTTTACAGATTTTAATGTAAAAGTGTCTGTTTCACTGTACCAAGTAATAATGTAATTATCTGTGCCTGGTTACATCATCATCTCCCTTGTACAGTAAGGAATGATGGGAAATGACCCTGCATGGTCAGTTTCCCACACAGTCCACCTGATTATAACCCCTGCAGTAACAGTCTGGAAACCCCTTGCATGGGGAATCGTATACATTTGGTGACCTTGCATTATAGCCTCAGTTGACTCCCAGACTATGTGTCATCTAGTCCTTGGGGAAAAGGGAATTATACTGCGCTACCTGTGTCTTACCTGTGGAATCCTGACTACCAGCGGAGATATTGTGGATTAACCCCTACTACTCTGATACAATAGGCATGGGGATCATTCTGGTTGACTGCCGGTAGTTCCCCACTGCAGCGTAAGGACAGAGTTGCACGTAGAAGCAGGGAGGTTCAGCAGAGCCAGACAGTGATTTACCAGAGTCACTGATATTTTCAATGTGCACGTCCGATGTGGGCCACGCTGGGCATTTCCTGACATTGGTGCAAATTATAAGCAGAGGAGGAGGGTGCAAACGGGAAGAGCTGAACTGGTCTTTAGAGATTCTGACACTGGACCTGTCAGTCTTTCTAGTCTGCATGAGCAGACATCCCAACATGCAAAAGCTCATTTCAGTGAGGTGGCTTCACCAGCAACTGCACACCCCGTGCACGCATCCCCACACACGCGCATGTGTGTACACACACACACAAAATGCACCCCCACACATGCATGCACACCCCAAAATGCACACAACCACCAAACATGTATGAGGAATGATATGATATTTTATTATGACAGAACACAACTATTTACATATTACAACTATTTACACACACTATTAACACATGGACTCATGCACACACCTTGACACACATATATAGACACTGGCACACAGATACGGACACTGTCACATACACACACACTGTCACATATATACAGATGCACACACTGGCACAACATACACACAGATACACACAGATACACACACACACTCAAATACATACAGATACACAAACTGGTATATACACACTCTTAGATACACTCACTGGCACATACACAATCACTCAGATATATACACATACACTACATCCCCTTACCACATACACTACATCCCACATACACATGTTCACTACATTTCCTAAACACATGCACTACATCCCCAATATGTATAAATTTACTTTTACTGAAATTATGAAACAGTTTTTTTTTTTTAATTCTTGTCAATTTTAGTTAAAATATATGTGTGCATTTTATATTCCAAAAAATATTCCGGTGCAATTTATATTCTGAAAAATATGATATATAATTTTTTTTATGCAATATATTTTCGATTCTTGCAAACAAATGGCTAGTGACTTGCAAAATGTATTTAACAAATAGCAGACCCCTTAAAATATTCTGGAGATTTTGTTATTTCAGTTATTCCACCTTAAATTATTACAGTCAGTTGTCACATCCCCACAGTTCTCATTTTTGTGACTTAACTTGACTGCATACTTTCCTGTTTTCAGATCATTTAAAGGAACAAACTTCATCCTAATTAATTTGTTGTGGGGTCTGGAAGTCCTGGAGTCAGTTAACTTTAAACTCTCTTCACAATTCTCACCTATTCCGTCCGTATACCTCCTCTTCCAGCCCCGGGAGTTGTGAAGATACTTTTCCCTTAGGCACTAGTGATAGGCTAACAGTGTCAGCTGATGTTCTCAGCCTATCATTCACCGCCCATTGTGAGGAATGCTTTAGAAAGATACATATTACCCATTGCAATTTCTTCTTGTAATAATATTTAGTTACCATAACAACAATTTTGTCTTTCGACTGGCGTAACAATACATAACAACATTTTTAAATTGCATTTTGTTAAAAGAGTATTTTATTACTTTTGCTTAAATTCATCTTTGATTCAGCTTACATTTTTGGCATTTCAAATTCATTCAAAGCTATTTCTAATGTGAGAACAGTGTTTCAAATAGGAAATTATACTCAATTGATTGCACGTCTATTTAAGGTTATTTATGATAATAGTAAAATGTGTTGTTTTTTTTTAAATATACCCCAAGTGCCATGATGATTCTATTTTAATTCTAGAGCCAAAGTAGCTATTTTATAACACCTAACCCTAAAGGTATGCCTTCCTAATTTACTAGCTCAAAAGATTCCAATTTGGCAACTGTTATATGTTCTAAAGAGCAATGGGGCATGAAATTGAATATCTTCTTAACCAGAGAGGTTCCAAGTGACAACACATTGTAAATAAAGACTAATAGCTCTGTGAAAATGACAGACATATACTGTAGCATTACCATCTACTTAAAGCTGATAGTAATTCTAAAAAAACTGATACTTTTAGGATATATCATGCAAGCACAATACTGCACTCTATACTTAATACGCAGCAGCATATTAGTAAATTGCATATTCATGGTTGAAATGATGGCCATATAGCTACTGCTATATGTATTATTCATATACAGATTCAATTGGTGGGTTCAATTGATATGACCCAAAGTGAGTCAACAAAAAAACATTCGGACACTTCAACGTTACTACCAGGTCAAATACCTTCAGCATTTTGTGACATAAACAATAACTTCTGGACACATTCATCATTAGTAAAGTTCCTGGAAAGGTTTAGGGACAATTGAAATACTAAATGCTTGTAGGTCAAGATAGCACATCAATCTAATGGTGAAAAAGGACAAAGAAAAATATTGGGAGTTTCGATTGGATGAGCAACCTGTTTCAGTTTTACTTACTTTCCCTCGTATTTATGGGAACAATAACAGGGATTCCTTGCTTGACTGACCATACTTAGATGAAGATTTTACTGCCTTTCTTATATTGATTTCTAGACTGACATAAGCCTTAAGCCATGTCATTCCATTTCTGCTATCAACCTGTGTTCTAGTGTCTAAGAACAAAGATCTTCTAACTAGCATTGTGCTTAGAGCATTCCTTAAATTTCCTTACTTTCCCCTGAAAAAAAAAGTCCTTAATTTCACATCACAGCAAGAAACCATTTCTTCTGCCTTGTTTCGGTCCTTTTTAAAATCATTAACAAGTGGACTTTTTTATAGGCCTCCTGACATAGCCACCATTACAAAAGGGTCATTCATTCATCGTTTAATCATTAAGGGCAGAGGGCAGCAAAATGTTATCCGAAATCACAGCCTTAGGAGCCCTTTAAAAGTGTCTTCTTCAGTAAACTTCTTATAGTATTCCTCTTGCTTTAAACAATGAAAATTAATAAAGCATGAGAACAGTGCTACAGTGCTGTATAAGTATTCTAGAATGTTTTAAATGAGATAAAAGACAAAGACCATTTTGCAAAATGTGCATTTAAAAAAAATAAAAAATTTAATTGATCAAAAAATAATTAGTATTTCGCAATCAAAATGTCATTGGTATGTTTTTGGATGCTATTTTTCCACTTACAAAAAAAAAGTTTTTTTGCTTTGGTATATATGCAGGTTTAACTACTGTTGCAGGATGCACAGGGATGCACAGGGCCTATAGAAACAATGGAAGCAAACAATAGAACATGAGTTACTAGTGACACAAGGACCGAGCGTCTATACACTAGTCTGGATTGAAAGAGTCTATTTATGAAACTAATAATAATAAAATAAATGTTATATATATGCGTGTAAATTATTATTTAAATGCAGTAACTGTGCTGATAATTGCAAAGGACTGATAAAAAAAGTTACAAAAAAAAGATACAAATTTATGACAAAAATGAACAAAATTGAAATTGACAGCTAATTTATTCGCTTGATTATTTTGTCGTAAAATTTCATAAAATCCCGAAAGTAATGATTCCACCAAAAAGCTTCTTAATTTCAAAAGCAAATAAAAAATAAAAAAAACCCAATCTTTAAAATACATGTAGGATCTGGTTGAGCCCTTAATAGTATGAAGATAGTACAAACCAATGTTTTCCTATCCCCCATTCTACATGGGAACAATGTCCTAATATTAACAATTTCTTTAATTCCTGAAATTAACAATTTCATCAATACGTCTGTTATTTTCCAAAGCAAAGTGTTAAAAAAAAATTACAAAAATAAAAACGTACCCATGGCATTTCATCTTATGAAAGTGGTCTGAGCGCAGTGTCCTTGTTCCCCTTAACTCTGCAATTTAAATCATTCAATTTTAGAGTAACTGCAATGTTTAAATAGCTGTGCTAAAACTGCCTACCAGACAGCCACCAGAAGTGCTTCTTGCAGTTTCACGGAGTTTGTCTCTGTGAAACGATGCTGGACGACCTCATGATTTGCATGTAGACATCCAGTATCAAGCAAATTCCCATAGTAAAGCATTGATTCAATGCTTTCCTGAAGGAATGTCTAATGCACGTGCATGCTCACGTACATGTGCATTAGATCCCCCTATCGGCCGACGTCGGCAGAGAGCGACCCAGCACTGATGGACATCGGCGCTGAAATTGGATAAGTGTAAAAAGTTGTTATTTTTAACCCTCTCATGGATGTAGGCTGTGGCGGTCAAGGGACACTCTTGTATTCCTAACACTAAAGTGTTTCTTTAATACTTAGAAGATAGTACAAACCAATTTTCTCCTATTCCCTCATCCTACTTGGGAACCAAGGATTCAAGAAATAAGTAAGGGTGAATCCTGCAACAGCAGAAAACTGGTGTCATCACAGTACTTGCTTCATTCCACGTGAATATGCAGTGCAGTCTGAATGATGTAAATACGAAGCAGGGTTCCCAGTAATCTGAATTAATAAGGAAATATTGGTGTAATAGCCCTACCACCCATTTATCCCAGTAGTAGAGGAAGCCATTGCAAGCTAGTGGACCCACATACTTCTTTCTTCATACCCTTTTAGTGGTAGAATAAATTATTTAAATTCAGGTCTCCAAGACTCATTTTTAACCAGAGTGGACCTGCGGTATGGTACTCCATATTGCCACATACACATCCACATCAATATACCAGTTAATGTGGAGTATGTTAGCTACAAACAGGGTTTGAAAGGCTACAAGGTTTGTACACTATATAAATAGTAATATGGACAGAAAAACAGACAGACAGATATCTTATTTGTGTTTACATGGTTACCTGCTTCCACACTATATTAATGTCTTACCCAACCCCTGCTACGGTAGAATTAAGTTTTACCACCATTGTTTTGTTTTCTAGAACAAAATTAATATACAATGTAATTTTATTGGCCTATTTACATATTTTAAACATTTCTATCCATTTCTCCATGCCTTTATTTATGCATCTGTTGGCTATTAAATTGTCCTTATTCTGTTTATAAACTCAGTATTTCTCACTTGCTGTTAACCCATACCTGAAACATTTTGATCATTCTTCTGTTTTGTTTCAGTTTTCATATTTTCGTCAACCCCTATGTTTACAGTATTTTTTACCACAATGCCCTGCCAAGCCAAATGATTTAAAATAAAGATCTTATTCCAGTTATATCAGTGCACAATCAAGCCACATAGTGAATGCCACTAACATTAAAGGGACACTATAGTCACCATATAGTTCTGGTGAGTATAATAGCTTCCTTCAGGCATTTTCATATAAACACTGCCCTTTCAGAGGAAATGTAGTGTTTACATTGCCCCTATGGACACCTCCAATTGGCCACTCCTCAGATGCCCACTGAAGGGGCTTCCTGGCTCAGGGCTGCACAGTAAGCAGCCCTGCCGTTCAGCATTCAGGGCTGCACAATAAGAACTTGCGCAGGGCTTACTGTGTGCAGCGCTGGAAATAAGGAGAGCTTTAAACTTTTATAGTGGGGTAACGGCGGGCAAGCCACCTAAATGGTTGGTGTAGCACTACATTATCAGGAATACATGTTTGTGTTCCTGACCCTATAGTGATCCTTTAACTTTTCAAAAGGGCCCTAAATGCCAGTGTATCTAGGTCAATCATCCTTTCAGGAAGGTGTCGGAGCAGTTTAAAGGGGCAAAGGAGGGTGACGGTGGGATCATTAGCATTTGTTGGCAAGACTCTGCTCTTGATTTTAAGTTTTGTAGATTAATGGGAAGAGGACAGAGTTAAATGTGCACTGAAAGTAAAGTATTGCCAGAATTATTACATGTGAATTCGACTTGTTCAATAAAAAGTATGCCGTAGTTCATACTTAATTTGTCAAAAAGTAATTAAGTAAAAGAATGAAGCGTTAATTACTGGTACATAATGAGTTGATATTAATGGCAGCTCCAAAAAGATAGATTTCATTATTTTATATCAGTCTAATTGAAAAGTCTGAAAGCAACATATATTTTACATTTTGCACAGATGTCTTTTTGGGAGCAAATCTATAAATTAACATTTAGGATCATATTTATCATGTCAAAAATAGGAGCTATTTTTCCCGACCCTCGCTAGCACACACTGAGGAAGCCACATACAGAAGACACATCGGACCGGGGCACACGAGCCCCCACACCCTTCCCCAATGGGGCCCTCCACTGGCTCGCAGAGGTCACCTTTTCTTTCCCCCCCTTTTTTTTTCTTTTCTTTTTCGCTCCTCTCTCTTTCTTCTTCCCTTTTCTCTTTCCTCTATCATCCCCCCTCCCTTTTGCCCCCCCCTACCCTGACCCACACCACATAACGACAACAAGACCACGCAAGAGCCACTAGAAACGTAAGCATCTAAGACCAAAGACAACACAAGACCCCATCACAACCGGCAACACATCCACCCAACTACGGAACAACCCCAAGACAATACCCACACCCACAACCAGACCACGACACAGGCAGCAACACACTCAGAGCAGGAGAATACACAACACAGAAGAGCACGCCACGAAAAGAAAAACTAAGGCAACACATACAGACTCCTACCCCCAAACCTAATTTAACCTATTGCCACAAACAGAAAAGGCACGACCCAAAACCCGACTAACCCGCCTACCGAAGTCCATATCCAACAGGTACACAGCAAAAAGATGGCAAGATAGGAACAAGCAGATAACCCGAAAATGCAACCACAATAACACTCAAGGACAAGGCAACCAACCTTCCTCCTCCTGAATCCTTCCCAATCCCGCAGACCAAAGATCAAAACACTGAATAGACTCCAGAAAAACACAGAAACATGACAAGATGACTGTATTTACATTGAGAAAAATTACAACAACATATATGTGCTTAAACTGAGAAAACCATTCAGGATAGCCAGGGAAAAGACGAGGAAAGAACGTATTACCGGGCCTTAGAATGGCCAGACTTTTTCTCAGTCTCAGGCTTAACTGCCTCCTCTCTCCCAGCTGTTAGAATCTAACAGGCCCGGTAATACGTTCTTTCATCGTCTTTTCCCTGGCTATCCTGAATGTTGGGGTATTACACCGTGACACCTGAATGTTCTCAGAACAGCACCATCCCTGGCTACTCCTCCTACTCACATCGCTTTAATGGAAATGTCCCTTAATGAAGTTCCACCCCAGTTCCTCTCAAAGATACAATATCCAAGCAAGTTCTGGTAAAATATTCTATTTACATGTACTGAGTGCTCTCACCATTAATTCTGTTTTTTGCACTATACTGATTTTTGGTGTGTTAGAGTGATTCACACTAGGTGATAGTAGCACCATAATTTATACTTTGTTTCCCTAATCTTTTATTCTTAATATAATATGAAAAGCAGATTAATGTTATGCAAACCTGTAACACAAACTCTAACTCCCGGTTTTCTATTCTGTACCCCCACCCCAAAAAACAAACATCTTTCAAAATAAAGAATTTTAAAAAAATTTAAAAAAATAGGAGCTATTTTATGGCAATAGTGCGATATATTCTGCTGGCTTCCATGCTGATTGCCTTTTATATTTGACTTATTATTATCTCCTTATTTATTCTTGTCCCAGAATAGCTCCTCATTTTGATTTGGTAGATATAGCTCTTAGAATATTTTTTTGTCCCTGGTTAAAAAGGACTGGGAATAAAAGGAACATTCAGAGTTGCTGTAGTGATTATGGTGCCCAGGATAGTGTAGGCAGGGACCAGTCAGCACCCAGCAGAACCAGCTAAGAAGTCATACTATTATAAAATGGTTTGACTACGTTCAATGGGAGGCTCCAGGGCACTGTTTAAACCATCACCACTACTGCGAAAAGTAGTGTTTATGGTTCTTGCTTTGTTTCATTAAGAAGCACTGCTATACTGCATCTGGTTAAATCATTTTCTATATTTATCTGTCTTAATGCAGCTATCCAGGGAGTTTACTTTTCCATTTAAGAGTTTTTCCTACATATCTGTAGACATGTACAGTGAGGGGAAAAAGTATTTGATTCCCTGCTGAACGTTTGCCCACTGACAAAGAAATGATCAGTCGATAATTTTAATGGTAGGTGTATTTTAACAGTGAGAGACAGAATAACAAAAAAAAAAATATATATAGAAAAACGTATGTTAAAAAAGTTATAAATTGATTTGCATGTCAATGAGTGAAATAAGTATTTGATCCCCTATCAAACCTTCAGCTCCCTCCATGGATTTTCTATGGGATTAAGGTCTGAAGACCGGCTAGACCACTCCAGGACCTTAATGTGCTTCTTCTTGAGCCACTCCTCTGTTGCCTTGCCTGTGTGTTTTGAGTCATTGTCATGCTGGAATACCCATCCAAGACCTATTTTAATGCCCTGGCTGAGGGAAGGAGGTTCTCACCCAAGATTTGACGGTACATGGCCCCGTCCATCGTCCCTTTGATGCGTTGCAGTTGTCCTGTCCACTTAGCAGAAAAACACCCCCAAAGCATAATGTTTTTACACCTCCATGTTTGACAGACGGGATGGTGTTCTTGGGGTCATAGGCAGCATTCCTCCTCCTCCAAACACGGCAAGTTGACTTGATGCCAAAGAGCTCGATTTTAGTCTCATCTGACCACAACACTTTCACACAGTTCTCCTCTGAATCTTTCAGATGTTCATTGGCAAACTTCAGACGGGCATGTATATGTGCTTTTTTAAGCAGGGGAACATTGTGGGCGCTGCAGGATTTCAGTCCTACATGGCATTGTGTGTTACCAATTGTTTTCTTGGTTACTATGGTCCCAACCGCCTTGAGATAATTAACAAGATCCTCCCGTGTAGTTATGGGCTGATTCCTCACCGTTCTCATTATCATTGAAACTCTGCGAGGTGAGATCTTGCATGGAGCACCAGACCAGGGGAGACTGACAGTTATTTTGTGTTTCTTCCATTTGCAAATAATTGCACCAACTGTTGTCACCTTCTCACCAAGCTGCTTGGCGATGGTCTTCTAGCCCATTCCAGCATTGTTTAGGTCTACAGTGTTGTACCTGACATCCTTGGGTAGCTCTTTGGTCTTGGCCATGGTGGAGAGTTTGGAATCTGATTGATTGATTGCTTCTGTGGACAGGTGTGTTTTGTACAGGTAACAAGCTGAGATTAGGAGCTCAGCTTGTTACCTGTAAAAAAGACACATGGGAGCCAGAAATCTTGCTGATTGATAGGGGATCAAATACTTATTTCACTCATTGACATGCAAACCAATTTATAACTTTTTTGACATGCATTTTTCTGGATTTGTTTTTTGGTTATTCTGTCTCTCACTGTTAAAATACACCTACCATTAAAACTATAGCCTGCTCATTTCTTTGTCAGTGGGAAAACGTTCGAAATCAGCAAGGGATCAAATACTTTGTTCCCTCACTGTAGGTGTGTACCATGACATCTTAGTTAAAGGTATCACAATAATATTGTGCTGCCTATTGTAGATAAACAGATTACTGTATTTGCTTTGAGTGAGCTACTGCTTTACGTGTCTTTACGTGTCTTAGACCTGACTATAAAAGACAATCATCTGAAAATGTGTGCGAATGTGCAGCCATATTTCATGAGAATAGCTAAGGCTCAGAGGATAGTATTTCCAGAAGGTCTATCTCCACATGAAGGATGCAGTGGGGATTTACTTCGTACCTAGTCTTTATTAAAGCCAATCTAGATGGGTGTTCTGAGAACATTAGACATAGTACTTCAAACAGTCATCACTCTTATAAAGGTAGAAGGCCACATTTGGTCAAATAAATTTTTAATTATATTTAGGGACAGGTGTCCTATCTGTCAGCAAGGCAAGTGCAAAGTTTACTATTCTCTTAAGCATCTGTGCTCTGCTGCTGCAGCTAGAAATGTGTATATATATATATATATATATATATATATATATATATATATATATATATATATATATATTATATATTATTAATGGATCCCTCACAGACTGTGAACTACATATATCTTTTTAAATTTTCTATTTCAAAGTCCAGTTAGTAAAACCATTAAACTCACTTTATCTGCTTTATTTCTATTCTTTTTTTGGGGGGGGGGAGGGGGCAGATCAAAGCATGGAAGAAAGATAGAACCTGCGGTTCTCATGATTGTGCCTACAAAGAACTGGCCTCCCCAACATCCAAAACAGTCTTGGACACACAATCTGCTACTGAACACAGAATACACAAGATGCTGCAAAACCTAAGACGCACATTGCAATCAGATTTCGCAAAATAACAGACAATAGACATATAGATAAACAGACCCTAGGTAAGAGAACTGACTGCCGAAAAGGAAAGCTAGATGAACTGTGTGAATCATACAATGAGGTTGTTGACAAGTTGACCACCATAGAAGCTGATCACATTAGTTTTACTCTACGCATCGAATGACGGACAACCCCAATTCTTGAAATGCAATGAAAAGGAAGATTGCTTATAGCTGGAGACTTTAGCTATACTCCTGATTCAGATATCGATACCAAAGCAATGTCCTATTTTGAACTCAAAGCAAGCCCAACAACAGTTCCCTTTCAATGGTGCGCAAAGCTGTTCTTTGAGGGTGATCATCCAGCAATGCTCTATCCTAAAGCAAGACTTACCAAAAGCTAATCAGAATTGCAACAAAGGATGACTTCACTGGAAAACAAGAACAATGCACATCCTAAACCTAAACTCTTCAGAAAAATACATAATGCATGGACACAACTCAACCAACTCCACTTACACCGCTCGGAACAATACATCTGCAAACTCAAACTTGCTAAATGCAAGGAAACAGAGCGGGAAGATTCTTGTAGTAAAAACGTAACTCCAAACAACAACAAACCAAGATTTCATTTCTTCAAAAACAAGACAGTTTTAAGATCACTAACCTTGACTTGATTGCAAAAAAATTTGTACCATAAACTGTACAACCTCTTGGAGGACTAACACACAAATACACCGACTGATAAGGACATAGACAAATTTATATATGATGTTTCCCTACTGCAGATAAACCAAACCCAAGCAACCTCTATGAGGTGCCCAATCATGTCAGAAGAAATTCCCTTAGCAATTAAATCACTACCAGCCAATAAAGGCAGAGGACCAGATGGATTCACAACTTGTATTACCGCAGGTTTGCAGATGTTCTTGTTTCTTATTGGACAGACCTGTTTAACCTATTTCGAACATCAGAATATATCCATCCAAAAATGCTAATGGCAAGGATTATAACCTTCCCAAAGCTGGGCAAGCTCTCTAATGCATGTGGTAATCTACGCCCTATATGTCTCTTAAAAGCAGACCTGGAGCTTTATGCAAACATTTAGGCCTCTAGATTGAACCAAATCCTACCTTTGTTGGCCTCAGCTAAACAGGCATGCCTTGTACACCACAGACAAGTGTCAGACAATACTTGTAGGGTGCTCAATCTCATCAACATAATCAGAAAAGTTCCCAAACCTGCTAGTCGAGTTGGACGCTGAAAAAGCACTTAATTGTTTCAACTGAAACTATATGAAGAAAGCATTGCTCAAATTTTGGCTCCACCAGACCTTTATAACTGTGATCCTAGCTTAACAGCCAAATCAGCAAAAGTTATGGCCTCAGGCTTTTGACCCCTTCCCAATAACGGTACCAGTTAGGGCTTCGACATTTCCCCGCTAATTTTATCCTTGCCGCTAATATATAAAATAAAGCACTCGATGGGCATCTCCAGCATACCCGTACCAGTAAGTAGTAATCTCCTTGTTTGCAGACAATATTTTGGTCTCTTTAATCCCATTAGCTCCTTACCACAACCTCTAGAGATTATAGAATTGTTTGGAATGTTTTATTATCACAAGAACATGATTAAAACACAAGCTCTTCCAATAAATCCAACTAAACACACAGTGACAATTCTTCCAAAAAAATGCCCATTCGATTGGTGACTGCAATCTTATAAAACCTCTCTGGACCCAGCAGCAGACTTGCTTCAAAACACAACTGTACTTCACCTCCCCCACATCCTTCAATACCTGCTCCTGTTCATGCTCCCTGAGGATGGAAACACAGAATATGGAAACACCTAATACTCCAAATACTAACCGTATAGTGAAATAATGGAAATCTATGCTGACTCCACCTTAACAAAAAAAAAAAAGGAGCACTGAACTCAACCATAATCTATGAAGAGATGGTGCACAGAATACAAGGCACCACTGCCCTTTTCTAAGCGATATGGTCACATTGGGACACTTGGCAACTAGACATACACAACCTATAGACGGCACAGAAATATGGGTTATTCCCCTTCTCCCATCCGCACTTTCACCTTCTCATTCCAAACCTAGTTATATTAGTTATCATACATAGCTCTCAATTTAGCACTTCATGTTGAAGCATATACATTGAGATATGCATACTGTTTGTTATTATTATTATTATTTTGTTATTTAAATAGCGCCATCAGATTCCGTAGCGCTATACAATGGGTGGACTAACAGACATGTAATTGTAACCAGACAATTGGACGTACAGGAACAGAGAGATGGAGGGCCCTGCTCAATGAGCTTACATTCTAGAGGTTATACGTGTTGTGATTTTGTATTCTATGCAAAATGATCAATAAACATTTTACAGACATAATTATTTATTAATTCCTTATTTTGTGAGAGACAGTTACACTTAAAATATCTCCACTGGCACTTTCTAAAGCAAAAGCTTCTCGTGAAGAAGATTGGGGTTGTCTATTTGCTTACAAACAGATATAATAAAACTAATAAGACAAAAAAATATAAGTGCAATATAAATAAATAGAGTGACCTTGTGATATAAGATCTACTCTGTGTCCCCCTTTTTTTTATCTTCCTCTACATTTGGTTTTACTGAATGAGAGCCTTAAGAAGAGAGAAGATATTACCAGATTGTGATTATATTGTCTTCAATCAATGCTATCTTTGTGAGTGCAGTGCTTACTAATTCCCATTTTAGTATTTTATGTACAGTGTTACACTTTTTGAGTTTGTTTTACTTGTAGAAATTTGGTGTTTTTTTATTTGTACGAAGACTGAGAGGAGTCTTGTTATATCTACATTTTAATGGTAAATATGTTATCATTCTGGTGCTTACATTTGGGGTGTGTTATTTGTGTTGGTTGATACAGTAGAAGCTCGGAACTCGAACGGTCCCTTACCCGAACAATTTGGTAGCTGAACACAAAATTCGAGAAAAAAATGCCTCTGCACACAAAAGATTCTCGGTACCCGAACAAATCATGCCACAAACATGTTCGATTATAAAGCTATGTCTCACTTTAGACACAATTTAAATGCCAGAAGAACAGTTACCTATCCCCATCCAACCAATAATAGTTCTTCTCCTTTCCACTTACGCCATCAACTCTTATCATTACAGGTAAAGTGAAGTTACATTTTCTTTTCATTTACTGTACATTGTGTTTGTTCTATATGATTTGATACATGTAAGGCATTATTAAACTGTAAAATTTGTGTTAAAAGGCTGTAATTTTGGGAGTCTGGAACAAATGAATCATACTTACTTTTTTATGGGAATTTTGATTCGGTTCTCAAACAAATTGGAACTTGAACAGCCTTCTGTAACGGATTAAGTTCGAGTTCTAAGGTTCCACTGTATATTGCAAATCTCAAACAAGCATTTGTCAGCTTGTGACTATTTTACTTAGTAGTACAAAGTAAGAATTACTAAAAAAAAACAACTTGAAATACAAGAATAATGCATCAGAGGCTTTCAGCTAGTGTAGATCTAGAGTTACAGCCTCACCAAGCCCAATCTACAGTGCATCAAAAACAATTTATTGCTAATTTAACCTTTGTATAGAATATTATTGTTACACATCTATAAAAGCAAAATGCAGCATAATGCTATTCTAATAAACACAATCTCTTCCCATCAAGTATAAAATAAATGTTATAAAGGCTTCCTTATATTATATTAACTCATAATTCTGTATATATAATGCGACTGAATGTTAACTCATTAGCATTCTATTAAAGAAAATGTATTTATAGTTTTTTGATTTTCCTGCACATTCCTTTTTCCACATTTATTTTATAATACCTTTGTTTAGAATGTTTTTTTAAAAATTTTTTTACTCATTGTGCCCTATCAAAACAGCACACCACTCACTGGATTAAAATATCGTCTTTTTCATTGCTGCATTGATTCCTCAATTACCATGGCCTCCTTTTATTTTTATACAAAAGACCTACTTCTAGATGACAATTTCTGATATTAAACTCAATTAATTCTTCAACAATGAGTCTTGGACACATTACACAATATAGACTGTTGCGAGAATAAATGCTTTGTAGTTGCATTATTAGAATAATGAGTTTCTACATTAATGTATTCATAAATTCTATTGTACTTTCACTTTCAATGAATCTATCATAATACAAAATATGCTATTTTAAGTCAAAACTTGGTGATGGGCTATGATTGTACAGAGTTAAATTACAGCTAAAAATAATTTGTAGTTAGTAGTCTGTCTGTTGTTTGGCTATGAGCCTACATAGGTATGCAATATTTCTCCTCTGAGTAATGTCTCCCGAATTTATTTTGTGGGTCTCCGAACAGGACTAACTCGAGATAGTAGTCACTAGCTTGGAAATTTTAATACTTTATGACGTAAACAAAGACAGGGAATTGTTTGTACAAACCAAGATCCTGTTCCTGAGACCCAAAAACTAGCTAGAATGCCTTGAGGAAACCAGACATGGTCAAAATTTTTAGATTGACAATAAAACAGGTGCTTTAAATGTTGCTCTTTTTTTGTCCTTCATCTCTTCAACTCGTGTCCTGTTTTATTAAATATTGATGATCAATGGTACTTTGTAAGTTGTCCTACATGCAAGTGAGAGATGTGTTAACCACCTGACTACTAACAACTTTACTATACATAAGATGACCTGTTTCTAACCTGGTCTATGTTAAATTTTGTATGCAGGTAATACTCGAAAAATTAGAATATCGTGCAAAAGTTAATTTATTTCAGTAATGCAACGTAAAAGGGGAAACTAATATATGAGATAGACGCATTACATGCAGAGCAATGATTTGTCATAAGTGCGATGATTATGGCTTACAGCTCATGAAAACCCCAAATCCACAATCTCAGTAAATTAGCATATTACATGCTAATAAAACAAGGAGTGTACATAAAACAATATCGGACCTCTGAAAAGTATAAGCATGCATATGGACTCAGTACTTGGTTTGGGCCCCTTTTGCAGCAATTACTGCCTCACTGCGGCATGGCATGGAAGCTATCAGCCTGTGGCACTGCTGATGTGTTATGGAAGACTAGGATGCTTCAATAGAGGCTTCAGCTCTTCTGCATTGTTCGGTCTCATGTCTCTCATCTTTCTCTTAGCAATGCCCCATAGATTCTCTATGGGGTTCAGGTCAGGCAAGTTTGCTGGCCAATCAAGCTCAGTAATCCCACGGTCATTGAACCAGGCTTTTGTGCTTTTGGCAGTGTGGGCAGGTTTTTTTTTTTCCTGCTGGAAAATGAATTCAGCATCCCCATAAAGCTCGTCTGCGGAAGGAAGCATGAAGTGCTCCAAAATCTCCTGGTAGACAGCTGCATTGACCCTGGACTTAATGAAGCACAGTGGACCAACACCAGCAGATGACATGGCTCCCCAAATAAACACAGATTGTGGAAACTTCACACTGGACTTCAAGCATCTTGCAGTGTGTGCCTCTCCATTCTTCCTCCAGACTTTGGGTCCTTTGTTTCCAAATGAGATGCAAAAGTTGCTCTCATCAGAAAAGAGGACTTTGGACCACTGAACAACAGACCAAGTCTGTTTTTCTTTAGCCAAGGTAAGACGACTCTGACGTTGTTTGTTGTTCAGGAGCGGCTTGACAAGAGAAATACGACATCTGAAGCCCATGTCCAGGATCCGTCTGCGTTTGGTGGCTCTTGATGCACTGACTCCAGCCTCCGTCCACTCCTTGTGAAAGTCCCCAACACTTTTCAATGTCTTTTCCTGACAATTACCTTTTGAGGCTTTCCCTCCTCATGGAGGGCGTCAATGATGGTTTTCTGCACAACTGTCAGGTCAGCAGTCTTCCCCGTGATTGTGATTCCTACTGAACCAGACTGAGAGACCATTTAAAGGCTCAGAAACCCTTTGCAAGTGTTATGGCTTACTTAGCTGATTAGAGTGGGACACTGCGAGCCTAAAATATTGCACCTTTTCACAATATTCTAATTTACTGAGATTGTGGATTTGGGGTTTTCATGAGCTGTAAGCCATAATCATCGCACTTATCACAAATCACGACTTGATCTTGCTTTGCATGTAATGTGTCTATCTCATATATTAGTTTCCCCTTTTATGTTGCATTACTAAAATAAATGAACTTTTGCACGATATTCTAATTTTTCGAGTATCACCTGTATATTGTGTATTAATATTGTTTTTGTATTTTATTGTACCCTATTGTATCAATGTAATGTTTTGTGAACCCAGGACATACTTGAAAATGAGAGAAATCTCAATGTATCCTTCCTGGTAGAAAATTTTATAAATAAAAATAAATAATAAAAATTTAATATATTAACTTAATTGTCTTGTTTTCCCCTGTGGAATAGTTATTATAGTAATGCAGTTTTGGTTCATAGAATTAAAGATACAAGACAGTGTGCCATGGACATGATAAGTTCTTTTTTTTAGATATCTCTAGGTTCAGTTCTTAGAGCTAGTTGTACATAAACAAAGAATATGCAGAGTCAATCCATTCTATTTAGAAGCAGACACTCAATGGAACAGTAGACAACTCCAGAGTTAAGGATAAATTTGATATTATTAATAAATTAATCATTTTATGCATCCATGATGCTTTGTCACTTTAAAGCATTCTAAAGACATGCACAGCATCATGGAAATTGTAGTTCTACAACATCTGGAGAACTACCTTTTGGGTACCCCTGGCCTTACTATTGCCATTCAGTTTGCCGTTCACTGCAATTTGTAGTTTAGTGAATAAACCCCCTGACAAATATGCAGAGGTGAAATTTAGTACATTTTACTGATGCATCAAACATTCTAGAACTTTGCATAGATTAAAAAATTAGTTCTGTAAAATATTTAAAATATGTAATAGAACTAGCAGACACCCACAAGCAACTATGTTGCAAACTGGTGACTAGCCAGTCTGAAAATACCAGAATTGACAAGGGCCTAACCCTCCATTAAAGGGATACTATAGTGCCAGGAATACAAAGCTGTATTCCTGGCACTATAGCTCCCCTTCCTTTGCTCTCCTTCTCCCTGTTAAATTAATGGTTAAAAACCCTTAATTTATTTACGTTATCCCAGCACCGATGTCCCTCGGCCCTGGGTCGCTTCTCCACCTCCTCCTCCATCACGTGACGAGCGGGCTCTAATGTGCATGCACGGCAAATGCTGTGCGCTCATTAGACGTCCTCATAGGAAAGCATTGACTCAATCCTTTCCTATGGGGAAAAATCTGAAGAAGATGTCCAGTGTCAGATACCGGACCAAAGGTAGACAGCCACAAGAGGCTGACTTACTGCTGCAATGTATACATTGCAGTTTCTCTGGAACTGCAATGTTTTACATTTCCGCACTAAGTGCAATAGTGACATTGTAACCAGACCACTTCAATGAGCTGAAGTGATCTGGGTGCGTACAGTGTCCCTT
Source organism: Pelobates cultripes (assembly GCA_933207985.1). Classification (NCBI taxonomy): domain Eukaryota; kingdom Metazoa; phylum Chordata; class Amphibia; order Anura; family Pelobatidae; genus Pelobates; species Pelobates cultripes. The sequence goes on along the minus strand of OW240914.1, from coordinate 81,203,632 downwards.
TAACTAACTAAACTATTGACTAAGGAACAAATACCATGTGATATTTACTCTGTAGTTTTTAGTTTTAAACATTGAAAAGACTAATATAATAGAACAGATGTCTAATAAAAAAAAGTATTCTCTAAGTAATGTTTGAAATCTGGTCAGACAATAATTAATGGTTTTGTTTCTCCATTTCAATAAATGTTGCATGGAGCATGCATATTAGCTATACTGCAGAAAGTTCAAGCACCCACATTTGTACAAATATATCTGCCATGTGTGCTTCTATTTTTAAGCATTATGGGACCTTTTGTAAATACCATTCTTTGTCAGTGTAAGATGGATGAAATAGGGTACATGAAATGATTAATTAGTCTGCAGTACCCATCCTTAAGTTTAGATGTTTTGTAACATGATGTAAAGAGTCACAAGCTTGGCTGTGCGTGAGAACAAGATATGGTCTTCAGTCACAAAGTAAAACAACATGGTCCCCCTCTAGGGAACAATATGAATTGGACAGGCTTTCTCAAATGTAACAAAGAATTAGAATGGAGGAATAAGAAAGCAAGCAGATTTTGATTTAATTAAATGAATGCAGGCATAGTTGTTTATTTTAAAAGTGAATTTACTCTGTAATTGCTAAAGGGGGCATAATTGCAATTATTTTCTGTATATTTTTAATTTACTTCCCACCCTATGCCGCCCACCCCATGTGTTCCCTAATAAGGGTTAATAAATATGTAGGGGTTTAAATACCCTGTTCTGTCTCATTAGAGATTTTTTACCTGAAGCTGAAAGAAGCAAGGTGAATTGTTAGTGTAGGACTCACCTAAGAGTTTTGCCTTCACGTAGCAGGTGATCTTACACACAAATGGCCACTGGAGTGATACTAAAAACCTCCAGTTATTTAAATGTGCATAGGGATTTGGGATAGTGCACTATTATCTTTGGTTTTTATTGTATATACTTTTTGGGAATGTGCATGGGCAAAAAATTTGGTTTGGTTTGGAAATTCATGTAAGTAAAAAAAATTGTCTGTTTTGGCTATTCGGACCAATGGCATTCGGTTCAGCACTTCCAACTGCCAAACTTTGGCAATTCGGAACTTCGGGAATTCGGAACTTCGTTAGCCCCCGAATATCCAAATTGCATGAAAGAATTGCACATGTCTAGTAAGTGGTTGTGGTGGCAGTGCAGGCACTGGGAGCCCTATAGTGGTTGTGGTGGCAGCAACCAGTCAAATAAACTACAAATAGGTAGTTATATACTTACTATTTGTCTCCCTGTGTGTCCTGTTCTTCTTATGCAGCTTGTTTTGTTGTTTAGATAATTCAGTACTGTGAGTGGCTGAGCTGTGTGCATACATTTGACAAGAAGAATTATTCTGGAGTGAGGGGTGTGGCTAAAGAGGCAAGCTTATGTTGCAGCATTCTGCAAAACATTTACTTATTTTATTCAAAAACTATAAATATTTGAGCATGCAAAAATACAGTATAGTAATGAAGCCAATGTGTTAACGTTGTATTGGCGACCAGTTGTCCCTTTAACAATACAATAAAAATCCATCAGAGCCAGGTAACAGTATAATAAGTAGACATAACATAGCATTGGTGATCATATCTAAAACATGTCTGTATCCAATAGGTCCCACACCACCACTAACATTACACCGGGAAACCAATTTTATATAACTTAAGAAGGGAGGTTTCAAATACTGAAGTCCAGGGATATAAACCATAATGATAGAAGGAGAGGAAGGTGTGGTGGAGTAAGCAAGAAGGAGAGAAAAAAAAGGGAGAAGGGTGGGAGGTGGAGAATGGGAGGCCAGAAGAGGAGGGGCATAAGGAAGCCTGTGGGAGGGGTTTGACTTCAGGCAGCTAACTTAAAGAGAATGGGACATTTACTCATCCATTACTCAATCAAGATCACAACCTCCAGGTCTTTTAGCTAGAAAGGTGTTGTCCACTTATTATGACTCAATGAATGAGGAGTGTATTACAGGAATAGAACTCCTCTCTCCTGAGTGGAATTTATAAAGAAATTCAGATGGTGTCAGGGATGCACTGAGGTGGTCAGCCAGGCGGTCCACTAGAAAGATAAAACCAATAGTGAACCAGGTGGAGAGTGCCACCAAAAGTTACTTAGTGGAGCGCTAGATATGAATACACTTATGAAAACAGAAATTGGGGGAGGTATATAATGACAAGAGAGATATATTCTAAAAAATATAAAGTGAAATACAAAATAGTGCAATATATCGAGTCCACCGGAGTGATATCTATGGAAGTAATGACCACACTCACATGGTATAGAGCCCTATCACGATAGGCTCAAATCTCATAGGTATATTAGGTAATACCAAACCCTTCGCCGGTACATAGATTATATATTTTTTTTTATTTGGAAGGGTGACACATCATTCCTTACAACTTTTTAAAATTATCTTGAAGACAACGACTGGGGCATCAGATTAACCAGTACTTTTAGCAATATTTCTGTTAACTTTTTCAATCTTAATATATATAGAAGGGAATTAAATTAAAACCAGCACTTATTTTAAAAAAGTCTACATAAACGGCTGTATTCAAGTGAATAGTTGCTACTATTCCCCATGGCTTTTAAATGCCCCTAAAGCCCAACTATTAAGAAAAAAAGGGACTGTACCGACAATGCAAAATATTTTTCAGAATATTTCTCTCTTGTCATTATATACCTCCCCCAATTTATGAGGGGTAAGTGTATTCATATCTAGCGCTCCACTAAGTAACTTTTGGTGGCACTCTCCACCTAGTTCACTTTATTGGTTTTATCATTTATGTATATTTTTTTTTTAATTTGTAGTTTTTTAAATTTTATTACACAAGGTATACAATTCATAACAATATATGAGAAAAAGTACAAGTGGGGTGAGATCATATTGCAGTAGAGCACGTCTTGCCTATTTTAACGAGAGATATAAGGACAATTTCTATCTATTGTGCATCCAGGGCTTCTTGTGCTATTGGGCTCTTGTCTCTATAAGGGTGAACACCTAACAGGTTTGGTCCGAACAGACTATTAACGATGAGGCTATTAAAATAAAAATTATAACAATAGAATATAATAAAATAATGTATGGTAACAACATTCGGAGTTGTGCTGAGCACACAGGTAGACGTAGGTCCTTATGGAGGTTATTAGGTCACTGCTGTCCCACTTCAACCCTGAAGCTGTGTTATGCCTACAAATGTTATCTTGGACTTCACGTCTTAAATTGCAGCCAGCGGATGGCCGCCCCAGATTGAGTGGCTCGAGATCATGAAGCTCCCTCCATAGGGTCATTCTTCGACTCTGTCACTGCCGGATGGGTCTTGGTCGTCGAAGGTGGCTCTTCGGTCAAGTCAAGCCTCTGGAAGAAACTTGTTGAGTCGTCGGCTGAGTGATGCATCCCCTTTGGAGACTATGAAAGAACCTTCCATCCCCCAGCGGTACCGGACTGAGAGGACTCTGAGCTGCTTGGCAATTGGGGCCAACTGTCTTCTCTCTGATAAGACTGTGAAGGGGAGGTCTGTGTACAGGGCCACTGAGCATTTTTCTAAGTGCACCAACCCCAGGGCTCTGAATCTGGTCAAAATAGCAGATCGTGCTGTGACATCTCTAGTGACTATGATAATGTCTCCCTCCAGGGCAGCAGCTGCCTTGCAGACTCTGAACGCTGACATCACCAGCAAGGGATCAGTGCTCCCTTTGAAGGCCATGGAGGCTATCATCTTCTGTGTGAAAGAGAGTAAATCCTCTCCACCAACTCTTTCAGGGATTCCCCTCAGGCTGATATTCTGTCTTCTATGTCTGAATTCTAGCACAGCTACTTTTGTGTTCAGCTTTTGTATTTGGTGTGTACGGCTTTCCATTTTGCCGTGTGTTACTTGCATCTGGCTATCTCTTGCCTTGTCTTTCACTTCAGCTGCATCTAGCCTGTCATGAAGGATACCCACTTCGGTCTGCACTGCCTTCAGGTCTGTTTTCCATACCTTCCTTAATTCCTGCAGCAGCCTTTTTATATAATCTTTAGTGGATGGGGAAGAGTCCTCATCCGACTCTGACTCTTTGTATACTCCGCTAGATCTGTGTGAGGCATTTGAGTCTTCATCCTCGTGGGAATCTTCAGAGATCTCTGCCTCGCTTTGTGCCTCGGGCGCCATCTTGGGTGGTAGTTGCTCTGCAGTCCTCTTAAAAGAGAGCCTGATGTTTGGTCCAAACCAGAGTCCTCAGGGCAGCAGGACTTTTTGTGTTTTCGCCCCATACTGTCCTCTGGTGGGGGGGAGGAATAGTATAAAATAGTCTCGGTTTGTGACTGATAACCATGGCAATTTCAGATTTTTCATGGGGCTGTATCGGAGCTCCACATTAACACCCCTGGAGCTGCATGCTGTTGGCCACGCCCCCCCATTTATGTGTATTTTTTAGTGCTGCTACACATATTCATTGGTTGCATTTTTACTAATGTCCTTGTGGTCCACTAGAAAGGTCCATACCAAATCGAAGTGGGATGTTTCCTCTGGGAGAATATTCCAAAATATGATATGGTGTTGAGAAAATTTATATTTAATAATTCTACACAATTTGTGTAATTTCATTTTTTTCTCTTTTAATATCACCAAATATTGCTTCTGCTGGTAATTGTGTGACAACTAACATCACTAGGAACAAAATCACCTTTTATAATGAACGCATCAACAGTTCAACTATTCTAACCTTCAGAATTAATATTCTATTCAATAATCACCACCAAGCCTAGAACCCTTATAACATCATTACATAACACAGAAAGACACTCTTCACTTTGACTAAACTCACTAGTAGGTGCAAACACTGCTTTGCAACAGATACTAAACAACTGGCTATACATGCACAAACTCCTTATGAAACAAGACAATCTAGGGAGATTTCCTCAGTGAGATCACAATTTGTGTCAACTATAATAAAACCAGCCAATAACAATGCATCACTGAGCAAGTCCCTCGTCCAAGACATTCTCAGCAACACTGTAGCGTGGTGCAGAAACACTGTCAGCAGAAAAACCTCTAAATCCTCCCAGGAGCACAAGCTTCAGATTCCTTGTAACAAAAAAAAAAAAAAAAGACAATAGCTTCTCATGACAAAGAAGAGACAGTCTGGGTTTTAGCTGGGGATGATAAATCCCTCATTATTAGCACAATCTGTTAGAGTACTGCCAGTCAGCACAATGTAAGTGTTTAGTTTAGCGACAAAATGCATAATCTCCCATTTTTCTATATGCACCCCACCTTAAACTGGATTTTCCCATCACAACAAAATGCCAGATTATACAGTACCCACCTATAAAATATTAAAATTGTCATTAGGAGGATGGATGGATTCTTCTTCTGGATGAACACATTCTTTTAGTAATGCCTTATTCTCTCTCCTTAGTGCGTAAAAGCTAATCTATGTAGCAAATGTGCGAGAGAACCCAAAAACTAGACTACAATGCTGTTGGGTCAATTTGCAGGCTAAGTATCTATTGTAAATGCAATGATGTTCGCACTATATCATTGGAAAGCTTGTTCAGAAGACCGTAAAAAGATTATAAGTAGCTTCTCAATAGGCAAGGGAGACATTTACTGTGTGTTGTGCATGGTAATAAAAGCTAGTGGTGTTTTCTATGGCCTCTTGTTTACTTGATTTCCCAAGCTGTGGAACAAATGTGCTTCAGAAAACTAATCAGTGCACATGTACAGTTTTCCCGTCCAGGGACAGAGGAGTTAATGGCAGCCTTAGAGATGTCAGTACAAATGCACGGATATATCTCTGCTTAGAAAAGCAAGCAGGTTAATTAGGCCTTATGGGATTATTTGCTGGAGATCTCACCTTAAGTTGACGTTTAATAGCAGTAAAATGCAGTGCGTTCGGTAAGCAAGTCATGCTGTATAGCTATATGTGCAGCTGCATAGTTATTTCTAGCCTCGTACCTGTGAAAAGGGATGTTTGAAGTCTCTGCACAGTGTAAGAATTAAGAGAGCTGTCTGTTCTGGGATTGGTAACTTGTGGCAGTAAATGCTACCACTGTGCTCGATGAGTATCATGGGAGTTGTACATCACAAAATGTAATATAACATTAACAAAAACATTGCATGATCAGTCACTATGCTATGAGTTATTTCTCATAAAAGACATTAAAAACATTTAATAAAAATAAAAATCAAGCAACATTTATGAAAATATTCACCCATTTAACAGTCCTCCATATTTAACTTGAAATTGATTTATTATTATTGGCATTTATATAGCACCAACTTATTCTGCAGCGCTTTACAATGTTGTAAAGAGAGAATTTAACAACACATGAGACAAATAATTACAAAGTTTCACAGCATTGATATGTTAATGAGGACCATGCTCGTACAACCTTACAATTTATATACTCCACTATTTAGAGCCAAAAGGATCAGGATTACTCAAGGGCCAACTATCTCAGAAATTGCTCTGAGTTGAAGTTTAAAATGTAGTCCTGAATAATTCAAATATGTCGCCTATATATCTTCTATTATGTCACCCCTCACAAACCATTAATTAAGGTTACCATCTCTGTACCATGGGGCTTCCATTCCTCATAATTTGAATTAATGTCACCCACTAATGTACCATTGCAGGAGATTACAGTCCCCTGATATCAATTAGTGCCTCTTCGCCTTATACCACTAGGGGATGTCTTTTCCCCACTGGCACAATTAAAATATTAAAGTCTTAGTCTGACTCCAAATGCATCTAGATATTTGCATCCAAACAATACAAATAGATCAGGCCTGTCCAATCACTGTCTTCAAAATGCCATTACAGTTGCAGATGATTTGTACACTTGCATCATAGCTGTGAGATCAATTTGATTGCACTTTTCTCTACAATCATATTAGCTTACTCCTGTAGTGCAACAGTATTAATCTTCTAAATTGTAACTCATTTGAAGCTCGCAAGTTGTTTTCATCCTTAGAAACTGATGAAGGCTGTCAAACACGTGCTTTTTTTTTCCAGCCTGATTTAAACAAAACCTGTACATATTCTGACAAGTCCCATTAAACTGAGCAGCCTGGGGTTCTATACATATCTAAATGAATATGTAGTGTGATTACTGGCCATACCTTACCTTAAATCTTATCATTTCCAAACCCCAATGCAAAAATCCTGCTTTTTTTGTTTTTCATTTTTTTTAATTTTATTATTTTAGACCCCATTGACAAATGTAAATCCTAATGGCAACATGGTCCAACTAAAACCTGTTTGCCCTGGAGATAGGAAAGAGGCATGCTACGATGACATGCTTGTTTATCTAACTCTCCCGTAATGCCTGTGGAAGAAAATAATCAGGCAGCACAAAAGAAAGCCAATGAATGACTAATAAGAAAATGAAATAAAGTATTAAACCTTGAGAATAACATGAAAAAGATAACAGTATGTAAGAAGCAATAGGTCCTTATATTCTGTACTCCCAGTACCAGACATGTAGCTTCAAACCTTATTTCATTCTTGGCTTCCTTAAATATTTATTTTGGCCTTGCAAGAATTTCATGCATTACTGAATTTCCTTAACCCCTGCTGTGTATCTTTCCCTTGAATTCCCCAAATTTATTGACAATCATCTTCAGACCTTGACCCCTTGTCCGTGTTGAATTTCAGAACTATGAGTTTACATATTGCATATTTGTTAGGTTCTGTCATATTCCTAAGCCATTCCTTCCTTAATGCCATGTAAGGTATATAATTTGTCTCTGCTGTTCTGAAGTGTAATTTAGTTAGAATAGGATTCTATCATAAACAAACAACCTCCAATTATAATATAAATGAAAATGTATCTGAGTTGTGAATACAGTAACCTTCACTCTGTCGTGTTGACGATTAGTAATATATTGTTTATCTTCCAGACAATGAATGTGCAGGAAAATCGGAAGTGCCAGGAGGGAGATGGATTTAGTGCTTTGACTCTGCAGTCCTACACATGATGACCAACTACATAGCTTCTCAAGATGGAGATTGTAGCGGCCCATTTGGCATTGAGTAAAGAAAGGAGAGCTTCTGACTGGTGGAGTAATTTATTCTTTGCATCAGAAATGTGCAGGAGTGCTCTGAACACCACCAACGTCAATATCTTTAACCCCTTAAGGGCAGCGACCGTATGAGGTACGTTCAACAAAAAAAACGGTCATTAAGGACCGTGGACGGATCTCATATGTCCGTGGTAAATTTGAGCGCTGGAAGCTTCCAGTCGCTCTATGGGTATTACATGATGCCTCGATATCGAGGCTTTCGTGGAATACCCACCTCACGGCCGGGTACCCGAGTGATCGCTCACCCGGGGGCGATCACTTCCGGGTTGCCGCATGTGGTGCCCAGCAGTGTAGGCAAGAGCATCGGAAGCCTTCAGGCAGGCTTCCGATGCTCTGCCTGTACTTAGTGCCTTGAGGGGTCGAGGCACTCAGTGAAAATTAAAAATAAATAAACTTAAAAAAATTAACCCCTACCCTTCCTCTCTCCCTCCCCATGTACTTACCGATCACCGCCGTTCCCCCACCAGCGATCAGTCTTCTTCTGAGGGGGACTGTCTGGGCACACCCCAGACAGTCCCCCCTCTCCAATTTAGGACCCCCACGGGCCATGTGACCGAGCAGTCACATGGCCACAATAGGTGTCCACAGTGCTACCAGCGGGGGGACTGCCTGAACTTACAGGCAGTCCCCCTGCTGGTGAAAAAGAAAAAAAAAGTTCAAACTAAAATAAAGTTTATAAATTAAAATATATATATATATATATATATATATGTGAAAATATATCTTATATATAACGTCATACTAAGTGTATTTTTTATATATACATATATTAATATAAAAATACACTTAGAGTAAAATTACACACATATATATATTAATATATTTATATATATATATTATATATAATAACTGTATATATTGTATATATCTATATATTATTATAAAAAATAAATAATAATTAAAATAATAAAAAACTGTAAAAATGATTTAATATATATAAATATATATATATACATATATATATATATATGAAATGTTATTATAACTGTATTTTGATATAAATAGATATATATATTTATATCAAAATGCACTTAGAATGAAATTATATATATATCCCCTTAACGACCATGGACATACTAGGTACGTCCGACAAAAAAACGGTTGTTAAGGACCGCGGATATACCTCATTTAGCGACCTACCTGTTTTACGATGGCTCACACTTACGACCAGGTGTAAGTGTGAGCCGTCATGGGGATTCCCTGCTCTGGTGCACATGTCTAAGTTCGAAGAAACTTCCCCGACCGTAGACGAACACACCAGAGCAGGGAATCCTTCAAATCTATGTTCGGGGAAATTTCAAAAATATAAAAAAGTAAGACGGCTTGCACTCACGGTCTTTTGGAGATAAAAAGTATTCTTTTATTAGAAGTTATTCCATAAAATCAAAGATTCAGCCCTCGTTCGGGGCTTTCCTCAGGATCAACCCCATGATGGGGTTAATTTTCATTCCTGTGCTGCTATACTGTCTCAAAGTCAACATAACACCAGCAAACCAATCTGGCAAATTTCAATGTGCAAACATGGAAAAGGGGAAAGCCCTACATTTGACCCCTGTAAGTTTGCAAACACCCATAAAACTTGTACATTGGAGGCACTGTTGTACTCGGGAGATGTTGCTGAACACATATTGAGGTGTTCTTTGTCAGTAACCCATAACAGGAACTGAGAATCCATGCCTAAAGTACAATGTGAGAGAAAAATAACACAAAAAAATTACTGCCCAAAAGTTTGACAAAGACTGGTGATAGAATTAGTGCATGGAAACTGTTAAAATACCATCATTTGAAATACCCTAGGATGTCTACTTTTCAAAAATGTATGGTTTGATGGGGGTAAATTACATTGACTGGCTTCAAAAATGTCCTAAATTAGACATTGGTGCATGATGACCAGCTGTGAAAATTCCAAGTTGGAAAACTGGAATGCGCACCCTCCAAATAAAGTCTTTTAGCCCCCAGAAAACCCAACACACCTGTACATGGGTGGTATCACTGTAATCAGGAGATATTGCTGAACACATATTGGGTATTCTTTGACAGTATCCCTTAAAGTTCTCAGTACATGTACACCCTGTTCCAAATTATTATGCAAATTCTATTTAAGTGTCACAAAGATTAAATATTTTTTTTTCAGTTTAACTCATGGATGGCATTGTGTCTCAGGGCTCTTTTGATAACTGAAAACAAATCGGACACCTGTGATAATTAGATTGCCAGGTGAGCCCAATTTAAGGAAAAACTACTAAAGGAGGGTGTTCCACATTATTAAGCAGATCACCATTTTCATGCAATATGGGGAAGAAAAAGGATCTCTCTGCTGCCAAAAAGAGTGAAATAGTTCAATGCCTTGGACAAGGTATGAAAACATTAGATATTTCACGAAAACTTAAGCGTGGTCATCGCACTATTATTTGTGGCTGATTCAGAGCACAGACGGGTTTGTGCAGATAAAGGCACATTGAGGAAGATTTCTGCCAGATCCATGCATCGGATCAAGAGAGCAGCTGCTAAAATACCATTACATAGCAGCAAACAGATATTTGAAGCTGCTGGTGCCTCTGGAGTCCCACGGACATCAGAGTGTAGAGTCCTCTAGAGTCTTGCAACTGTGCATAAACCTTCTATTCTGCCACCACTAACCAATGCTCACAAGCATAAATGGCTGCATTGGGCAGAAAAATACATGAAGACTAATTTTCAAACAGTCCTGTTCACTGATGAGTGCCGTGCAAACCTGGATGGTCCAGATGGATGGAGTAGTGGATGGTTGGTGGACGGCCACCCTGTTCCAACAAGGCTGCAACGTCAGCAAGGCGGTGGTGGAGTCATGTTTTGGGCCGGAATCATGGGAAGAAAGCTGGTCGGCCCCTTTAGGGTCCCTGAAGGTGTAAGGATGACCTCTGCAAAGTATGTGGAGTTTCTGACTGACCACTTTCTTCCCTGGTACAGAAGGAAGAACTATGCTTTCCGTAATAAAATCATCTTCATGCATGACAATGCACCATCTCATGCTGCAAAGAATACCTCTGCATCAATGGCTGCTATAGGGATAAAAGGAGAGAAAGTCATGGTGTGGCCTCCATCCTCCCCTGACCTCAATCCTATTGAGAACCTTTGGAGCATCCTCAAGCAAAAGATCTATGAGGGTGGGAGGCAGTTTACATCCAAACAGCAGCTCTGGGAGGCTATTCTGACATCTTGCAAACAAATTCAAGCAGAAACGGTCCAAAAACAAAAAGTTCAATGGATGCAAGACTTGTGAAGCTGCTATCAAATAAGGGGTCCTATGTAAAAATGTAACGTGACCTGTTAAAATGTTTAGTTAGAATGTTGTTATAGGTTTGATTGAAATACCTGTTGATTTCAGTAAATATGCTGCAAACACAACAAATGACTATTTTCAGTTCTTTACAACCTATAAAGTGTTTGAAACTTACTGTGCATAATAATTTGGAACAGTGCATTGTAAGTATTTTATGTTTTAAAAAAATACTGTTATCATTAGGAGGTTTGTTCAATAAAATTTGAATTGTACTCTTAATAGTTAATAACATGAGAATTATGCTGACTGTTATTTACATCAATTATTTAGGTAAATGAGAAAAATATCATTTGCATAATAATTTGGAACAGGGTGTATTATTAAATTGACATGTGTGTTTGGTTTTTTTAAATTTGGCATAGATTGGTGGTAAAATGGTTGCATGAACAGAGTCAAAATACCCCAAGTTTAATACCTTAGGTTGTCTTCTTTTAAAAAATATATACATGAAGGGTTCTTTAGGGATTACTGACAGCTATTAGTGTTACAATGTAACTTGCGTTAATTAAAAAAATAAATGGTTTTGAAATAGCAAAGTGCTACTTGTACTTATTACCCTATAACTTTCCAAAAAAAAGGTAAGAACATGTTAACATTGGGTATTTCTTAACTCAGGACAACATTTTTAAACTATTTAGTATGGGTGTTTTTGGGCGGTTGTAGATGTTTAATGCGTAACAGATTTTGGTGGTCAAAGTTCGAAAAGTGTGTTTTTTTTTTAAACAATTTTCATCATATTTTATAAAAAAATTTATATAGTTAATTATATGATATTATGAAAATAACGATATCTTTAGAAAGACCATTTAATGGTGAGAAAAACAGTATATAATATGTGTGGGTACAGTAAATGAGTAAGAGGAAAATTACAGCTAAACACAAACACTGCAGAAATGTAAAAACAGCCCTGGTCTGGTCGCTAAGGGGTTATACATCTGAGGAATACAAACTATACACAGAGATTTGGACTATAGTACTTTTATACAAATGTTGGCTTATATACAACATATCTTTTACTAACGGCATGGACACAATTAATGTCTAAGAACATATATACTTTTATAAACATGCACCTTTACTGCGTACCTCGCTCCACTTGCCAAGGGGTGCAACTTTAAACTTTAGAAAAACCTCAAGAACAATCGCCTTCCTAAGAGGTGCTGCTAGCTTGCTTTGTATCTCAATGCTGGGTCACAGAAAGCTTTTGCCACCTGAACTAGAGGAAGGAGGGGTCTGATGATCAAACATTCCCCAAGGAAACAAGAGGAAGGCAGAAAGGTTCCACCTAAAGATTTCAAGTTAGAAGCAGACACTTACAGAGATGATCAATGGGTGGGGGGTTCATACAATAAACAATCTGTTTAACTGCCTGAGGTTCACTATAATGAGGACTTAATTTATACTCAAAGAAAAGAAATGAGGACTTCTGAAATTAAAATAAATATTCACACATGTGGGGTTATCTGTGTTTACCATGTATTACTTTTTGGATCTATTCTCTTTAATTGATAAATCTATGTTGTACGATGTTGTAGGAGGCAAAGCTCGGTAACGAGACACACTGTTTTTGTTACATTTCTCGACTGGCTAAGGCTCTGGTCCTCCAGTTCTGCCCTTGTATATTTCTATTTGCCTGAGAGATACACAATCCTTCTGTCACTCATTCCTAGATGGATTTTAAGATTTACACTTTTCTCAATGAGATGTACTTTGGAAAAGCAATCCCAAGGAAACTGGGTCTATAGAGTTATATGGAGAACATCAGCAGAAAAAAAAAAAGTTCATTAACCTGAGGCTGCAAGTACAGGGAGTGCAGAATTATTAGGCAAATGAGTATTTTGACCACATCATCCTCTTTATGCATGTTGTCTTACTCCAAGCTGTATAGGCGCGAAAGCCTACTACCAATTAAGCATATTAGGTGATGTGCATCTCTGTAATGAGAAGGGGTGTGGTCTAATGACATCAACACCCTATATCAGGTGTGCATAATTATTAGGCAACTTCCTTTCCTTTGGCAAAATGGGTCAAAAGAAGGACTTGACAGGCTCAGAAAAGTCAAAAATAGTGAGATATCTTGCAGAGGGATGCAGCACTCTTAAAATTGCAAAGCTTCTGAAGCGTGATCATCGAACAATCAAGCGTTTCATTCAAAATAGTCAACAGGGTCGCAAGAAGCGTGTGGAAAAACCAAGGCGCAAAATAACTGCCCATGAACTGAGAAAAGTCAAGCGTGCAGCTGCCACGATGCCACTTGCCACCAGTTTGGCCATATTTCAGAGCTGCAACATCACTGGAGTGCCCAAAAGCACAAGGTGTGCAATACTCAGAGACATGGCCAAGGTAAGAAAGGCTGAAAGACGACCACCACTGAACAAGACACACAAGCTGAAACGCCAAGACTGGGCCAAGAAATATCTCAAGACTGATTTTTCTAAGGTTTTATGGACTGATGAAATGAGAGTGAGTCTTGATGGGCCAGATGGATGGGCCCGTGGCTGGATTGGTAAAGGGCAGAGAGCTCCAGTCCGACTCAGACGCCAGCAAGGTGGAGGTGGAGTACTGGTTTGGGCTGGTATCATCAAAGATGAGCTTGTGGGGCCTTTTCGGGTTGAGGATGGAGTCAAGCTCAACACCCAGTCCTACTGCCAGTTCCTGGAAGACACCTTCTTCAAGCAGTGGTACAGGAAGAAGTCTGCATCCTTCAAGAAAACATGATTTTCATGCAGGACAATGCTCCATCACACGCGTCCAAGTACTCCACAGCGTGGCTGGCAAGAAAGGGTATAAAAGAAGAAAATCTAATGACATGGCCTCCTTGTTCACCTGATCTGAACCCCATTGAGAACCTGTGGTCCATCATCAAATGTGAGATTTACAAGGAGGGAAAACAGTACACCTCTCTGAACAGTGTCTGGGAGGCTGTGGTTGCTGCTGCACGCAATGTTGATGGTGAACAGATCAAAACACTGACAGAATCCATGGATGGCAGGCTTTTGAGTGTCCTTGCAAAGAAAGGTGGCTATATTGGTCACTGATTTGTTTTTGTTTTGTTTTTGAATGTCAGAAATGTATATTTGTGAATGTTGAGATGTTATATTGGTTTCACTGGTAATAATAAATAATTGAAATGGGTATATATTTGTTTTTTGTTAAGTTGCCTAATAATTATGCACAGTAATAGTCACCTGCACACACAGATATCCCCCTAACATAGCTATAACTAAAAACAAACTAAAAACTACTTCCAAAAATATTCAGCTTTGATATTAATGAGTTTTTGGGTTCATTGAGAACATGGTTGTTGTTCAATAATAAAATTAATCCTCAAAAATACAACTTGCCTAATAATTCTGCACTCCCTGTATAGTTAATACCCTTATCTGTCCATCAACACATCTGCATTTTATTTATTTTTTTCCTGACAGCTACATCTGACAGCACAGATCACACACATCTAAGGTCAGCGCCTATACTGAATTGCAGTAACAGTTAGAGAGCTGGTGGGGATTCTGTTCAAGACAAAGGGAATGCTGTTGCATGCTGATAAAGACTATCTATCTATCGACCTATCTATATATTTATCCGTCATCTTTATATCTATCTATTGTCCTGTCCGTCTGACTGTCTGTCTCACCTATCTATCTATCTATCTATCCTTCAATAAACTATCTATTATATATCTGTCGGTCTATCTGCAGATTATTGAATTCAAAATTATAAAGGGTGGACTGTGAAGCTCTTTTAGATTGACACAAATAAATAAAGATTTTCTAATGGAACGGAACAAACTCCAAGTTATATTCTGTTCAATCTTCAGAAATATAAAATTTGGAAAGAATAGACACGTCCTGACAAGCAGTCATAATTCTGACTGCTAGCAAAGTGGCTCCATAGTATCTGACACTCAAAGAGAGCAAAACTGTCACATTGAATTATACAGCTGTCGTAACCTTACACACTGTGTAATACAAAAACATTTCCTAATATTGCATAATGTGACAAGTGAAGGAGAAATCTCCAAAGAAACATACTATTCATTTTACACATATTAATCCCCTTTATCTTCAATTGCACAACCATGGCAGAATCATTATGTAATCATTCCCTCAGTACAATACTCCACAGACAAAGGTGCCCTTATACACCTGATGTGAATAGATGACGTTTGACTTAAGTTTGAACTTCCAAAGGTAATAAAACAGGCAAAAGGACTTAAAATGGACATGGACTGCAGATTAGATTTCTTTGTTAAATCATTTATTTTCCAAAAGCTGCTTTTACACTTCCACCCTTCATGATGCATACTAGGGGTTACTTATAAAAAGTGTTGTGCTCACATTTAGAGCATTTAATTATTCCTTACTGCATGTCTTGGGTCATTTTATTTTCCTGTTCAGTTTGATGCACACAATACTTTGCTCCTGATATGTAAATAATATGCAAAGTAAACTGAGACAGGTAAAGAGATTTTATTATCTTCTTTTTGTTGAAGGAATAATAGAAAACATACTGTTATGCATCACCTGCATATCTTGAGTTGGTCTTTGAGAGTTCCTTCCTAGGCATAAAAACTCGAGAATCGTGTTTCCGCAAGTATCCCAGAGTTCCCAGAAAATGAGCACAGACAGGCATCGTGTTTCAAACTTCATACTACATATCTGCATGCACCCTTAGCCACGGACACTGTTTTTAAACACGGCTTTAATTAAACGAAATCAAAACACAAAAATACACAAAGTGGAGTATCTTACATGCAGTGTGAGAGAATTGTATATGGTAATTCCTTAAGGAGTATGGTCCTAAATGTAAATAAAGAAGAAAAACACTAGCGCAATATTGTCTGTATAATAGTGTTGGAGTGAATGAATATATGCAAATGCACTCACAAGTGAAGAGCCAGTAAATTTTCGGCTCAAGATATCAGCTTGGTGGGATTTTTGGGGTCCCACTCCCCCTTCTGTGTGCTGTAGTAGCTGCAACGTATTGATTGTAGCCACAGATTCAAGTATTGATTAAAGTTCTTTATTATCCATAAAGTGCACAAAACATAAAATAGAATAAAAAGTTCTTACAGAATTGGTAGTAAGTCCTTATGGTTAGCAAAACGTGTTTCGCCTCTCTGGGAGGCTTCCCCAGTTGCTGTGATGTGATTTGTAGTCCTTCCTTTTTTTAAATGGTTTTTGTCTGCCGCTTTCAGGTGTCTTGAGTTTCGATCGATTAACTTCCGGTTCCGGTTTTACGTTCCACTGTTGGAATGCAACGTCTCTTTGCGTCTGACATACTTCCAGTTTCCTTTATTGTTATTGTAACGCAACATTGCGTTTTTCTGTTATTACTTCCTCTTTCTGAATATTGTATGGTCATTTCCTTCGATTTGGAATGCATGGATGCATTCCACTGCTCGATTTGCGGTTCTATGTCCTTATTGGTCCATAATAATGCTCGGCAACAAATACAATTGGATAGAAAAGAAGAGAGGGGGTGAGAAAGGGAACAATATGTTATAAATAGGGGGTAGAACCTCTAGGGAAGATAGGGGAGATGTTTGATTTAGTAAAATTAATTCATTTTAGGGTGACACATAGAAGCACATTATTAAAAAGGAGTTAGTGTTGAATAAAACATGCTAAAACATATAAATACATGTAATATAACACATGGTTAAAGAACATATACTTAATAACACATAATAAAAACTATTAGGGTATTAACCCCTTAAGGACTGAGGCAAGTTGTGATCAAAACAAAACGTAAACAAAACCTTGAATTTGCGCACGTCTGTTCAGGCGTAATTCACATTTTTCATATTAAATGCACCCACACTTATCATATATCATTTTGTTAAGGAGAAACAGAGCTTTCATGTCACATCAAATATTTGTATAATAAACATAATTTAACATGAATAAAATAATAAAAATATTGAGAAATTAAGAAATGTTATTTTTTTAGTTCTGCATGGCATGTCACAGTACTGTTAGCTGTTACTGTAATAAAGTACACATATTTGTATTCAGCGATGTAAGACAGTACCCCCAATGTACAGGTTTTATGGTGTTTTGGAAAGTTACAGGGTCAAATATAGCATGTTACATTTTTCAGTTTATACACATTGAAATTTGCCAGACTGGTTATGTTGCATATGAGAGCATATGGTAGCCCAGGAATGAAAATTACCCCCATGATGGCATACCATTTGCAAAAGTAGACAACCCAAGGTATTACAAATGGGGTATGTCCAGTCTTTTTTAGCAGCCACTTAGTCACAAACACTGGCCAAAGTTAGCGTTCATATTCGTTGTGTGTGAAAAATGCAAAAAACTAAATTGAACGCTAATTTTGGCCAGTGTTTGTGACTAAGTGGCTACTAGAAAAGACTGGACATACCCCATTTGCAATATCTTGGGTTGTCTACTTTTGCAAATGGTATGCCATCATGGGGGTAATTCTCATTCCTGGGCTACCATACGCTCTCAAAGACAACATAACCAATCTGGCGAATTTCAATGTGAAAAAAAGGAAATGCAAGCCTTATATTTAACTCAGTAACTTTTGAAAACACCATAAAACCTGCACATAGTGGGTACTGTCATACTCGGGAGACTTCACTGAACACAAATATTAGTGTTTAAAAATAGTAAAACGTATCAAAACAATTATATCGCCAGTGAAAGTACAGTTTGTGTAAGAAAAATGAAAAAAAAATGCATTTTTACTGACAAGATCATCATTGTGATATGGTTTACTGTTTTTAAACACTAATATTTGAGTTCAGAGAAGTCTTCCGAGTAAAGCAGTACCCCCCATGTACAGGTTTTATGGTGTCCTGGAAAGTTACAGGGTTAAATTTATGGCTTGCGAGCCAAATTCTCTGGTCTTTCTGCCTGGGTTGTCGGGCAGGTTCCTCAGATTGTAATTAATAAAATGACTTAATTATGTAAAAATATTATATAAATATATTTGTAGAATTTATATATATATATTTTCTTTTTATATATAGCTATATGTATATATATATATATGTATATATATAACGTCATTTTAAATGTATTAAGAATTTAATATATATGTATATTAATATCAAAATACAGTAAGAACAAATTAAAACTGGTATATAAGGTTTTTGTTTTTTTAAATTGTATATTGATTATCTTTATTTTATATATATATATATATATATATATATGACTATGTGTATATATATATATATATATATATATATATATATATAAATATAATTAATGTAATTATAAGTGTATTTAAATATTATATCTAAGTACTTTTATATACACATACACATATATCCATCATTAATAAAAGTGTATTTTAACTTTCTTCAGTGTTTTGAACTGAAACGTCAACATTTATTACCACCCTTCAACCTGAATAAAAGTTAGGTTTTATTTTTTACTATATCTTAGTCCTTGGAGTGCTGTCATTACCCTATTTTTGTATATTTTTGCGGACAAGTACCGTGCACAGTGTTTATTGGTATTGGAATGCAGGCATTTGGATTTGTTTATATATATATATATACATATATGATCTAAGTACTTTTTTTTTTTAATTTAAAAACTATTTAATAACTTTTAATAACCTTTATAAACTTAAATAAACTTTTTTACAGGCATGAGGGGGACTGCCTGAGAGCTCAGGCAGGCCCTCTGCAGGCACTGCATAAGCCGGCTATTCCGGTCATGTGATCACGAGGACTCGGATAGGGCAGAGGGTGTCTGCCAGAGCTCCCATGCAGACCCCTGGATCGCGACCACCGGCGTGGGAATGCAGGGACCCAGTAAGTAGTAAGGACGGCGGGGTTCTATGCCCCAAAAAGGACAGCATAGAATGCCCCCCGTCCTTAAGGGGTTAAATGTAAAACACGTTGAATAAAAATACCTAAAATAAAATTAGATCTATCTTTCTATTAGTATTTATAATAACCTATGAATTTTTGTAATACATTCGATTGGGGATTTCTTTAAAAAGAGTAAATTTACTATGGTTGATGGGTAACATAAATATATAGTACCTTATAGAAACCGTTATGAACATAAATACTATATTATATTAAAAAGGACAGACTTTAAAATGGGAGTTCAAACCAGTGGTAGTTAACCTTTTTCTGCTTACCAACAAGGGGGGGAAGAGTCAGCGCTGAATAACAAGAATATAAAGCAGCAACCCAAAAAGGGAATCCCTCAAAACCCTTAATAAAATAAGCTGAAAAGATGTGAAGGAAGAAGAAGGAAGAAGAAGCAGAGCAGCACAGGAGGAAGGTGCAGGCTGGCAAAGCAAAGCACTGATTCTACCAAGCCGGAGTGACGGACGCACCTCTCCAGTTTATCCTTTAGCGGGGATTATACCGCTACACGCCCATCATCCCAGAGCTGGTTAAAGCTCTCACAAATGTGAGTGTATTACTTTCCTGTTATCTATTTTACCATTGGATTTTACAATATTACGCTATCGGCTGCTTGACGTATTCTCCCTCTTTTTGTCTCAACATATACAGATATTTTATCAATCCGGACGGATCAACTCCTGAGGACTGTACCCCTACCTTATGCAACATATGATTGAGACTTTTATAAGACTTTTTATATCTGGACTGATTTATCTTTTATTTTTTATTCTGTTGTTTTAAGATTTATCCCTCACTGTCTCCTATACGTATATAGGTTTATCTGTTGGTGTTTTATCCATTTAGACCATTTGGTCTGGTCTCTATTATTTTAGTCTATTATTACAGGCTTTTTAGCGCAGCCCTTACCCCCTTCACATTTTTTCTACCTACCGCCCACTAATGCATCTTTCTGGTTGAAAAAATTTCCTTACTGCCCACCAGTTTTCGCGCAAGTGCAGAATATTTTTTAGAAAGGAGGGTGTTTTTAAAAAATAAATAAATGTACGTACATTTATCTTTTTATTTCTACTTAATGCATGTTTATGTTTTTAACTTTATAAAGTTTAATGAGAAAACAATAAAGTAAATTGAAATTACCTTTACTAGTGATTAATGAGATCCTTGAGGTTGATGCTGCAAGACTAAATATTTGATATCTGGTTCGATTTTCGTAAGGAACAAACGAAGGTCTCCTCTTTCGGTGATATTCAGACGACTTCTCTGTTTGCGCATAATATGATTTCTCATTTGTGTGTCAGCTCCTCTCCTCTTCCTCAATTCCCCTCCCAACCTTTTTTCCCCCTTTTAAAATTTTTTTTAACCTTCCTTATATCAATGCCCAGTAGGAAGGCTGAGCTAGGTATCCCACTTACTATTACTAACTATAGCCCAATATAACAGACACGCACACATACATACATACAGACACACACACAAGACACACATACATACAGACAGACAGGTACACACATACATACAGACACACAGACAGGCACACATACACACACACACACACACACACAACACATACATACAAACAGACAGGCACACATCCATACAGACACACACATAAGACATACATATAAAGACACATACACACATACATACAAAGACACATACACACACAACACATACATACAAAGACAAGACACACATACATACACACATATATCCAGACAGACACACACACACACATATATACAGACAGACACACACACACACACACACACACATACAAAGACACACACATACATACAAAGACACACACACATACAAGACATACATACAAAGACACATACACAAACAAACACACACAAAATATTTTAGTCACCCTTCTGTTTACTACCTTTTAGGTGCAGGAGTGACTTTCCCTGGGGTCCATTGGTGGCTCAGGTGGATTCCCACTCTGACTCCCTGGTCTTCCTCCTGCACGGCTCTCAGTGTTAGCTGGGAGGAGTGACGTGCAGTCAGTTCCTCCCAGCCCAGCGCTGACTGGGCCCTCTCACAATCCACATCCATCGGGTGGCCCTGACAGCATGGGCCACCCGATGGACCCCTCCATATGCGGCCCCGGCGGTTTGCTGCGCGCACCGGGGCCGCAACTGGTGATGGCAGTACCCAGTCGCAGGGGTACCGCCGGCTTGCACCCGCAGAGTCTCTCAAAATTAGAAAATCCCTACCGCCCACTTGGAATCCTGAAACGCCCACTAGTGGGCCGTAGGGACCAGGTTGACGACCCATGGTTTAAACCATATGGAATTAATGTTTTAAAATAGACCCTTTGACCCTTTATTCACTGCTGGGGAGCTTTGTATTCCTGACACTATAGTATGCCTTTAATTTTAGGGGTGTGAGCCAGAGGTGATTTACTAATAATTTATGCAACTAAAAAGAACAATGTATCTTATTCACACATAGGCTGGTTACTAAACAGATTTATTACAGTTTAAAGACACATTGTATACCTATTTGATAACAGAAGAAAGAGGCCTTCTTTTTGGTGCACATATGGAACTATATGCAAAGCAGCCTTCTCCTCCATTCCTCCCCTCTCCTCTTCTATTTTAATTGAATTTCATATAATGTTTAAAATATACACATATTTTACTGCTTTTGTCAAATATCTGGTTTATCTTTTAAGGTTGACACAAGCAAACTTAGAAGATAATTCAAACATAATATAATTTAAACAACCTTTAGATGTTTTCTACTTAAAATAAATACTCTTTATAAATAGCAATACATTTCCAAATGTCTGTGTAATATTTGCAGTCATAATTTCCTGCAGTCATCACAGTCCAAGAGCTTCAGCAGTAGCCAAATGATTTATGCTTCAATAGTACCACCCAGTAACCTCCCGTGTCTTGCCAATGTAAACTTCCTTTGTAATGCATGCCCAGTCTGAGATGTATATGGACATCCAGCGTACAATGAGAGTAACATTCCACATTTTCTGTGAAATTGCACCCTACAGAACAGAACCTTTGAACTCACAATATGAGCAGATACATACGTGAACTAAATAATAGTTATAGAAATATTAAAGGAACATATTATAGATATTATCCTTCAATATATCAGATTACCGTGCTCCCTCTTTTCTTTAAAAATTTAATTAAAAAAATTGCAGGTAAAACTTACCAGTAATCCAGCACCAAGACAGACTCCTCACTGCAGCCTGATGCACCATAGCTGATCATTAATCATTACGCTTCGTTACCTTTGTCCAAATGTTTCTCGTAGAGAAGTATAGTGGAGAAATATGGCGAATGCACAGCTATAAGTATTTAGAAAATTGGGCAGACCGAATGGGCCGAATGGTTCTTATCTGCCGTCACATTCTATGTTCCTATGTTTCTATCACCAGACTGCACCAATCCAATGCTTCTTTATGAGAAGCACTGAATCCAATATTTACTGGGCTATTCACTAAGGTGAGAATTGAAGTGAATTCAAATTGAATTTCTAATTTACGGACAAAGCAGCTAAACTGGAAGCGTAGCTGATGTGAAGAATTGTTCCAATCTGGCTAGTTGGCCCTAAATTTGAAATGCACTTTAAATTATTGAAAATTATCACTTCAGTGAATAACCCTGATAGTATTACACACACACTCAGTGATAGAATCTATTTTAGCCAACATCTCTGATGGGGCATGGGGACTGCAACATGTAAACAGTATTGTTTATCAGAGAAGGCATTGTTTTCATCTGCAAGGGGGAGGGTTCAGGATTTATGCCGTAAAATAATTGAATTGCGATGACGTGATTGTGCTTATAGTGTTCCTTTAATATTCCAACTTCTATATCTCTAGTATGGAATGTTCACTTCCCAGCAGTTTTAGATTCATTCTTAGGGTCGAGATTAATGGCATTCATTTGGAACAGTTTGAACTCAGAAATGCAAGGAATAGTGGCATCAACATTTTTATTACGTTAATATAATCTTTAAAGAAAAACTATATTCCATGTATTTCTGACCATATAGTGGTAAAAAAGACAGTGTGCAGCACTGCCCCATGAAGCACCTCTAGCAGCCATCTGAGGAGTGGGCAGTGGAGATATCCCTAGGCTGTAATGTAAACACTGCATTTTCTCTAAAAACACAGTTTTTACTGCAAAAGGCCTGAAGGGAATGATTCTACTCGCCAGAACAAATTCAATAAGCTGTAGTTGTCCCTTTGATTGATGGTTATCCCTGCCAACGCTCACTATTTTGCAATTGTCCATTGCTTTTCAAAATCACCTTAAAATATGTTGCAGACAGAAAGAGCACACAATTTAAAAAAAAAAATTTATAAGCAATTGGCAGTTGCAAAATAGTTAAAATATTCACTGTGTTTCTAAATTCTGCCATCCAGTCATTAGGCATTAAAATGGCTATCGCTACTGTTAGCAAGCAGTAGCTGTTTTCTAACTGGGAAATCCCACCTTTAGCAACTGGAAATGACCTGCCATGGCTTGTAGACTATAACAACTCCTATAGAGTATAATGAGAGCGGTTAACTGCTACTGACACATCTCTGACTGTATTCCAAACTTGTAGCAACACTTTACTTGCTTCTGCTATCTTTCAACCATGGAAGGGCTGGCAGATAAAGAGGTACCATCGGAAAAATCTCTATAAATTGTTCAGCGAGTGCAGTTGCTTATTTGTCTTTTGACTATGGGAGGGCTGGCAACATGGGGCACAGGCAGGGTTGGCGCATCCATAAGGCTGCACAGGTGGCCGCCTTAGGGTGCACCAGACCGTGGGGCACTAGATTAGAGTGACTGGCAGGAAGGAAGCACACAGTGCTTCCTCCTTCCAGTCACTCAGTGTACCGTGGCCGAGCAGACCGCTGTACAGGAGCTTCTGATTCCTGTACCCAGCCGGACTGACAGGAAGTGCTCACTGAGAGAGTACTTGCCATCAGTCTGGCCGGGTACAGGAATCGGAAGCTTTTGTACCGCAGTCCGCTCCACTCCACTCGGTTAAGCTATAAGAGAGGTATTGAGGCATATCAGAGAGGGAGGAGAGCAGCCTGTTGACGGGGGAAGGAGGGAAACAGACCTCTAAGGGGGAAAGAGAGGAACACTAAGGGACGGGGGCACTAAGGGACAGGGGAAGGAAGGGAAAAGGAACACTAAGGGATGGGGGAGGAGGGGACCACTTAAAGAGAGGGAAGAGAGGGGAGAGGAGAGGAACACTAAGAGGGGGTGGGACGAACACTAGGGGGAATTGGGGACACTAAGAGACAGGTAAGGGGGGAGGAACACTAAGGGACAGGGAAGGGAAGGGGAGGGAAGGTAAAAGGAACACTAAGAGATGGGGAGGGGGAACACTAAAAGAGGGAAGGGAGGGGAGAAGAAAACTAAGGGAAGGGAGTAATACTAAGGGAAATGGGGGCACTAAGAGCTGGGGTGAAAGAGACACAGATGGGCTGGAGTAGAGGAAAAAGAGACATAGTGAGGCTGGGGGTTAAAGAGAAACACACAAAGGAGTTGGGAAAGAAGGAGACACACAAAGGGGCTGGGGGGAGTAAGACAGACAAAAGGGGTTGTAAGAGATACACAAGGAATGTGTAAGACACATAATGGGGATAAAATACACTAAAGGGGGTAAGACATTTTTAAAAGGGGATAAAAAACAATAGGTGGGTTTAGAGGCGCACAGGTGAAGATGCTGTTTGTTTAGGGGTGGGGAGGAGCCAAAATCATCTTCGCCTGTGTACCCAAAAATCCTTGCACCGGTCCAGGGCACAGGAGTAATTGTTCCCTAGAACACACAATTCTTGTACAAAGTAAAACAACAGGAGAAGCTTTGGGCACAGTAATGTGGGAGAGAAGCAGCAAGCAGGATTTGTGCAAAGTCTTTGTGGGTTTGTGCATGGACTCGTGGCCACAATCTCCGTGTTCTACATTTATGGACTGACTTACTAGGATATTTTCCAGTGGACTGTGAAATCTGTGGCTGACAAGGCTGCCAATCTACAATGAGTATGCATGATGTGTTTGGAGGTATTTGTAGGTGACTGTGGGATGAGAGGAGATAGTGTCTCTGTAATAACCATTGTCATTGGTAAAAATCGGGGTGTGGGAAACAAAATCTTTGAATTTCTGTGAAGGCTCCATGATGCTCTACAGGTCATATCAATGAAGGTTGCAGGGATATATGACATCACACCGTGCAACGCCAACAAACAAATATTGCAATCCTAAAGCACATATCACAGCATACAATAATAACTAAATAAAACCTCAATAAAATGAAAGTGCTACTTTGGCCTATAATTATCAAATAAGTATGATTCTCCACGTAATAAATTAATATTTCAGTTCTGCAATTTAGCAAAGTTGAAGCAAGGCTCTTCTTTAGTCCTGAGTGAAATGCAGACAAGATAAAATCTCACAAGAGAAGGCTGTCATCGGGTCATGATACAAAGTTAAAGCGATACACAGATGGTCAAGGGCAAGGCAAGAAATTCAATCTCTGTGCCGTTATCTACCATCATTAATCAGTCCTAATACTGTCTATCTCAACGTCAAGTCGACAATCTTTAGAACATAGACCTGTCATAAAAATATTACAACAGCCAGATCCTTCATTCTCTGTACTATAACCTGTTTGGATTTTAGAAAATTACATTCACATGATACTTTTAGAAAATAAATAAATAAATATATATAAAGAATAATAAATAATTTAATAAGACTTACAGCAAAACAGAATGCAATGGAGTAATTAATTTAATAATAAATGTTTTCATTGTTAATAAATGTTGCCATTGAGAGTTTTCTATATATATATATATTTTTGTTTTAAAGTGGAACTGGCATCACTTGTTCAAGATCGTTGCAAAACCCAACCGAAAGCTAACTTCCAAGACATGCAAAATAAATGGAGTTAAATCTGCAGTAGTATTATTTACTGTGGTGAAGGAATATAAGGTACTTTGACTTTTAATCCCATTTATTTGAATCCAGCCAGCATATAAATATCATAACACAGCAAATTTGTATATAGATTGCTTTGCAGACAAACTTAAAAATAAAAAATATGTAAATTTACACAAGTTCTGGTTTTTTTTAGCTATTTGATAATACTTTATAAAAAATATTTGTGAAAATAAAAGCGTAAAACAGTAAATAGTGCACTTTATCTTTTTACACAACATTTCACACAGAGACTGAAATATTAGTATAAAAGCAAAAATGCAATATTTTAGCTGTGAACAAAATATATCAATAAAAATGGTCAAAAACATTGCTTATAGGTATTTGTAAGAACCCTGAAGATATTACTCGCAGTGCAGCTTAATGAAAATGGAAACAGTATGCAAAAAGATTGTCTGCATTTCAGCATCATGCCCACATTTTTTTTTAGTTCTGGTTGTCATTATTCCTGTTTTTATAGATTCTATAATTCCCCAAATACATTGTATATTAATGATGGCAAAACGTGATGAATGCCATTTTTCATGGTATGATGCCCAGTCAGCCATTAGGAAATGTAGTTTACAAACAGATGGGTTTAGTAGTGATTCTGGTTTTTGGCTATCATAGGCCATTCAGAGCTATGGGTAACTCAATGTACACATTACCTCCCTCACACACACACTGTACATAAATATACACTACTAGCCATTCACCTAGCAGCATGATTATTCAATAATAAATGAGGAAATCCAGTACTCAGCAATTGTGGTGTAACAATTGTTTTATTCTGTCATACCGGATAGGAAATGTTTTAACACACGAGGTGCCTTTCTTAAGCTTGAGAAGGATACCTAGTTTGTTAAAACTTTACCTTTCTGTGTTGACTGAAAAAAACCTCTATAACATCATTATTGCCAGGAATCCTGGGGATTCCACCTTTATTATTGTTACTCTACAGTCCTCCGGGGCCGGGGCCGGGACCGGGACCAACAGCTCAGGCAGCTAAGATATGCCGTTATTTTTGCTCCACCCCCCTTTGTTTCTTCAACAAGATTATTCAAACATGCACAGACACATGCAAAGACACATACATTTATACACACACTAGATATATAGATATACAGTCAAACACACAGTCGCACACACAGTCACATACAGTCATGAGGAAAAGAAAGCACACACTCTTTGAATTCTATGGTTTTATATATGTTACAAACTATTGGTTACTGTCATTGGATCGCTACAACTCAGAAGCGAATGTTATTCATTGCTACATTTCACCCATTTCAGTTTGACTACAATATTGGGATTTGATACCTAACTCCCGAACTACGGGCCTGCTGGCTATTCGTGATACGAACGGCAGACCACCAGGATCTTGGCGTGTGCCGCCACTTAACCCCGGTCACCCCGGGAACAGCCGAACGGCTGACCACCCTACGAGCGGAGTGTGTCTCTACTTAATCGCCCAGAGAGTTGCGGTCTGTGGTTAACCGCAACCTAATTGACGACAGCAGGGAGTCCACGTTTGTGCCCCATCACCCGATACTCTAACTACCCAACGGGTACCGAACAAAGGGCCACCTACAGCCTGGCGTGTGGCTCCAATTAGAATGTTGGTTTCTGCGGTTAACCGCAGGTTAAGTACCCCCTCCCGGCGGTCTTCATTCGCCTCCCGAACACCGGAGACTTCCAGCGACGGAGTGGGGATTCGTACAAACATCTAGCCGGTTCCTGTTCCACAAGTTTGAGAGTGAAGTCCCGCGGCCTATTAGTCTACCTCAAAACATGGCCGCCATCACACGCTCAGAACCCAAAGACACGAACAGACTTTGGTTCGAGGAAATACCGCATACCATTCGTGGGTTCTGAGCGCTCTTCGGTTAATTGCTTCTCCTCAACCAAGGCTATGTAATGAATGGTGGAAGACACGAATTATGTATAAAACTGTTTGAGAAAGAAACAATGTGTGTGAACGCCCACCACAGTGTAATAAGTGCTTAATTTATATCAACAGAAAGGAACTTTCCTGTATAGGATAAGATTTCCAATAGTATCCCAGAAGACTTCCTCTTGTCTTCCACACAACACAAGCAAAAAAAGGGGGATGATCTGCTGAACCAATCATAAATAAAACAACATAGCGTATAACTGTGTATGACGACAAATTGTAGAAGTTATATTCACAAATGGCCACTCACACTTTTGCTGAAGTTTGCAAGCCTTGAATATTTTCCTTTTCAAAAAAGAAATTCCAAATCCTCTGTCTGGGTTAAAATCTCCATAGATATATTGGCATGTATGTGCTCAAGAAAGAAATGTATATAAAAGAATATAAGATGCACATTCAGAGTGAAGTACAAAAAAAGTATTTAATAACTTACATCAAGATATAAAATCATCAGTGTAGTCCCTCTATGTCACCACCAGGGGTCCTACGCGTTTCATCCAACCAAATAGGACTTCCTCAGGGACTTGTATGGTGTGTGATCAACAGGTACAAATAAACAATGAACAATAAAATTTCCCTCCCTCCCCAGTTCTTATATATCCCTTCAGTGTCCACATAATAAATAATCTTTTGCAGGTGTCTCTTTTCTGTTCTCCGGACTGATTTTCCGGTATTATGACGTCATCACGTCCGACGTCCGATGACGCGTGCGTTCCAGCATGCGTTCCTTTGCCGAAACCCGGAAGTTAGTCGAGAGTTTCTGTCTTGTTGCTCACTGCTCGATCTCGGCCAGGCATATAATTATAGTTTGGTGGAAACAGGGAATAAGAGGAAGGGGTAGTAAATATTTCACTCTGCATCAAACAAATTTTAAAAATAAAAATTAATTGTCATCATTCTCATTACCTATATTGTTAAAGTGCATACATATAAATAAAAATAAAAATAAATACAAAAAATATATATAAAAAAAATATACATAAAAAATATATATAAAAAAATTATATACAAAAAATTATATATAAAAAATATGTATAAAAATTAAAATTTTCTTTCAAGAGCACAAATATTCATAAAGTGAACAGAGGTGCAATACCCAAATGTATATTGCATTCTTCCCATTACTTTTTTTGTTATTATTACAAAATATAAACTGTGTGAGTGGTTTTTGCAAAAACTACATTAGAAGGAATACTTTCTCCACTCTATATAATTATAATATTATAAATCATATTGTGTGTTTATTTGATTTTCATATAAGGGAGAGGGGGGTGGTTTTTGCAACTTGTCTCCACAATTTCTTCCAACTTCAAGGAATGCCATTCATAAATTTAAAGATTCTGACCAATTTGCTTATTATAAATTCCATTCTTTCAATTTGTTAAACCCTAAAAGGTTTTTTTTTATTTTTTTTTTTTATTTGAAATGTGTATTAATTTTCGTAAATAGAGATAGCAGCCTGGATCTACATAAGAGATCCTATTATAATCTTATTAGCCATAGAAAAAATGCAATATTTACAATATCTACAAGAGAAATGTAGAAAAGAAGATACACAAAAAGATTTTTTATTCGTCAAAAAAGCTCCACAAATCGATATCTAAATTTAACCCATAAGGCTGCAAAGTTTTTAATTTATTAATCCAAAAAGTCTCTCTCTGTGAGAGTCTCTTGGCAAGATTGCCCCCTCTCCAATAGGGTTCAACATGTTCAATGCCCATGAATGAAAAATCTGACCAGTTGAACTTGCTGCAATTGTTGCAATGAATTGGAACAATATGTTTAGTTGATTTTTTTCGGATGTTATTCTGATGTTCTAATATTCTTTCTTTTAATTTCCTGCAAGTTCTTCCTACATACTGTTTTCCGCATGGGCATTGTAACATGTACACTACATTTTTAGTGTTACAATTTATGTTGGATTTCATTTTGAATTTTTCTTTTGTGATTGTACTATTAAATTCCTTTTTCTTTATAAATCTTTGATTCTTACAAGCTTTACATGAGTTACACGGATTGAAGCTCTTTAAATTTGTTTCATTCTTTTTTCGCTGAAGCTTTAACGCATAACTTGGGGCTAGTACATTCTTTAGATTTTTTGTTTTTCTTAAAATAATTGGTGCCTTTTCTGGTAGTGTTTTTCCCAATATTGGATCTTTGCGTAAGATATCCCAATGTCTATTTAGAATCTTTCTTATTCTCCAGTGGTTAATGTTATATTGTGTGACAAATGAGTACTGATAATTATTTTTAATGGCCTTTTTTGGTTTAGATGTCATTAACTTCTTCCTATCTCGCCTTCCAATTTCTCCAATTTCTTTTTCCAACAATATTGGTTCATATTTTTTCGATATGAATTTATTTTTTAGGTGTTTGGCCTGTTCCTGGTAATCTAGATCTTTAGAACAATTTCGCCTTACTCTCATAAATTGCCCTTTTGGGATAGACTTCAACCATTTTTCCTGATGGCAGCTTTTCCTATGTATATAGCTGTTTCCTTCTGTTTTTTTGAAATAACATTTAGACTGAATAGTTTGATCTTCTATAAAAAATTTTTAGATATATGTTTTTTTTATAGAAGATCAAACTATTCAGTCTAAATGTTATTTCAGCAAAAGTGTGAGTGGCCATTTGTGAATATAACTTCTACAATTTGTCGTCATACACAGTTATACGCTATGTATAAAACTGTTTGAGTTATGTATTTTTATTCTGTTTTCTATGTGGCAAAAACACGTGGGGTTTTAGGCGTTTAGAGATAATTGTATTGAAATAACCGTTGGATTCATTATCTCTAAGCTGGGCGGTGACGATTTCAAACGATGCATTGGATTTCTATTGGTCCCCCACTTGTATTGTCCCTGTATCCCATCAGGTCCAGAGGGGGCTGTCCCTGGACCTGAGATTTTGCATAAATACGGTCCCCCGTGTGTCATTAAAGCCAGTTCTTGCTTGACCTTCAAATCACAGCCTCGACTCGTTTTATGGGGAAAAAGGAATCCTAGCTGTATGATAGCTAGTGGGATTGCTCTACATTTACAGGATTCGTATGGAATAACTACCGACGTGGCTCTCCTCTTTCTCTGCCTTTGGGATCCAGATCATCCAAGCGGTCCAGCTTCCAGCTAGCCTGGAGGTAACCGTAACAATATATTAGGACATAATAACAATCATCTGTTCCTTAGCAGGTAAATACGACCTCAGATGAACAACACATGACATATCACACCGTGTCATGATTTATTTAACAAAATTAATTCCAAAATTTAGAAGCTGTGTGTGAAAAGCTAAGTACACCTTATGATGCAATAGCTTGTAGAACCACCTTTAGTAGCAATAACTTGAACTGATCATTTTCTGTATGACTATCAGTTTCTCGCATCCTTGTGGAGGAATGTTCGCCCACTTTTCTTTACAACGTTGTTTCAGTTCATTTAAGTTTTCTGGCATTTGTTTATGCACAGCTCTCTTAATGTCCAGCCACAGCATTTCAATCAGGTTGAGGTCTCGACTTTGACTAGGCCATTGCAACACCTTGATTCTTTTCTTTTTCACCCATTCAGGTTTGCTGGTGTGTTTGGGATCATTGTAATGTTGCAATACCCAATTTTGTCCATGCTTTAGCTGTCAGACAAATGGCCTCACATTTGACTTTAAAATACTTTGGTTACAGAGGAGTTCATGGTTGACTCACTGACTGCAAGGTTCCGTGGTCCTGTGGCTGCAAAACAAGCCCAAATCATCATCCTTCCAAACCGTTCTTGAAAGTTGGTATGAGGTGTTTGTGCTACAATCTGTATTTTGTTCTCACTAATTGTGGTGCTGTGCATTATGGCCAGGCATCTCTACTTTGGTTTCATCTATCCAAAGGACATTATTTCAGAAGTCTTGTGGTTTTTTCATATGCAACTTTGCAAACTTCAGCCATGCTGCCATGTTCTTTTTAGAGAGATGAGGCTTTCTCCTGGCAAACCTTCCAAACAAATACAATACTTGTTCAATCTTTTTCTAATTGTACTGTCATGATCCTTAACATACAAGATGTTAACTGAGGTCTGCAGAGTCTGAGATGTAACTCTTTTTTTTTTCTGTTTATCTGAGTATTGCATGGTCAGACCTTGGGGTGAATTTGTTGGGATATACACTCCTGGGAAGATTGGTAATTGTCTTGAATGTTTTCCACTTTTGAATAATCTTTCTCACTGTAGAATGATGGACTTTAATTTGTTTGGAAATGGTCTTATAACCCTTCCCAGTCTGAGGGGCAACAGCAATTGCTGTTTATTGCTTTTATCTATCCTCCATGACATTGTGTTAACACACACCTGAATGCTCCAGACCAGCGAACTGCTAAATCTTTGGCTTTTATAGAGGTGGTCACTTTTACTGATGACCAATTAATCAAGGGCATTTGGTTAGCAACACCTTTTAATCCCTATGGAAACAGTAAGGTTGTACTTCGTTTTTCACACTTTTTCTACATTGTGTTGTTCATCTGAGGTTCTGTTTACCTAATTTTAAGACCTGCTAAGGAACAGGTGATTGTTATTATGTCCTGAGATGTAAAACCATAGAGCTTGTGCTTTGTCAGGGGCCCCAAAATTTCAGGTGGCGGCCCTGACTGTATATACATTGAAACACACTGTCATACACACATTCACATACACAATTAATCACATTCATACATACATATATACACACTGCTTATACGTATATTAGTCAGATACAGTATGAAAGAATAAAGGGAAAGGTTGTGCCAAAACATATTATTCTGAAATGTATAAACAAAACGAAAATCTTTTTCAACAGGATATAGCAAATAATAGAGTAATAAAAATGTAATCTCTGAATTCTGACATCCACTTCCTGTTGCAGTGAACAGTGGTATCTGGCATAATTCAGAAGACAAACTAAAGTGAAGTGACCAGTACTCACAATGGCTTCACTGGGGTGCATGGGTCACTGGTTCTGCCTTCCAACACAATGTAGATAAAGAAAAATAGTCCAGAACGGGGGGGCGGAGCTAACCGCGAGCGCGAATGAATGCTTGCTAGCAGAGCTCCGAAAGAGACTCAGGGCAATCCGCATCCATCGGGCACCTCCTGCAACATGGGACACCCCAAACGCCTCTCAACAGCCCCTAACACGGCGGGCAAACACTCCGCGGCGAAATCCAGCAACCTCACTAAATATTTCAAGGATCAGGGCGACCGGCGAAATGAGGCCGCAGGCTCCAATATGGCGCCGGACGACCCGATGGAGCACTCCTCAGGGCCCTCCAGCCCGGCGGCATCAGACAGCATCTCTCTCACGTCTGACATTGATCGAGACAAAGATTTGAAAGCACTACTCAGGAATCTCCCTTCCAAGCAGGATCTGGCTACTATGCTGCAGAAACTCGAAGTGACCTTTCAAAAGAAGATGGATGACATCTCCACAGAAGTCAGACAGGTCAGTGACAGGGTTAACTCCCTAGAAAATGAACATGACTGCACCTGCACACAATTACAAGCCCTGCAAAGTACAGTGACAGCTCATAACACACAAATGGCAGCTATGTACAGAGCACTTGACGACCTGGACAATAGAGGGCGCCGTAACAACTTAAGGGTTAAAGGCCTACCTGAGGCTGAGGGGGAAGACCTCCACTCCACACTGCCAGAACTCTTTAACCTAATCCTCCAACGAGACACAACAATGCCCATCCTGCTAGACAGAGCGCACAGAGCACTCAAACCCAGGAGCCCTGGGGGGGACTCCCCCAGAGATGTGATCTGCAGGCTGCACTATTACAGCATCAAAGAGCACATCCTAAGGAGCCACCGCCAGACCTCCCAACCACTGCTGTACCATGGGCGGCCAGTACAGATATACCCAGACCTATCCTGGATGACTCTCCAAGCAAGACGGGTCATGAAGCCACTCACTGACCTCCTAAGATCCAGGAATATACGCTACAGATGGGGATTCCCCCTCGCCATCACAGCAACACACAACGGGGTCACTGCCACCCTCTCATCAGCCGAAGATACACAAACATTCACCTCAGCCCTTGACCTGCCAGAAGTCCATATCCCTGACTGGTATGGTCCGTTACATCAGCCTCCGCAGCACAATGCCCCACGACTGAGAGGACAAACCCCGTCGAAGAGACGCTACAACGACCAAACCACTCACCCAGGGGGACACAGACCGAGAACAGGACCCCCCGCCCAATAAAGAACGCTCCATACCATCGCTAGCGGACGCCACTTACCCCTACCAAGACTTCAGGACCCAACCTGCGAACATGGGCAACCGAGACACTGTTCAAAGAACTGACCTCATTGCCAGACTCAACCTGGCCCAGTTTGGATCACAAGCATGAACAAGCCTCACGCACTTCCCTGGACTCCCACCACCATGGGCCACTATAATGACTCATCTTACCCCGGAGGCCAAGATTCCTACACACACTCTCTGCAAAGGATCATTTTAGCATCCCCAACGATACAACAGACGGACCAGCTCTCCCACTCCGTAACAGAACCAGGGATCCCACCAAACTCCACTTTAGCATCGTACTGCCTCTGATACGAATCCAGGACTTAACCTTAACCGCGGTACGGACTCCTACACACGACCCCACAATCTTTGGGTACTCTGCATACTGAACGGCAATGACATGCCGGTGGGAAGTCCAGTAGAAGACCTTCGGACGGGTATCATTCTTACTCTTCAGTTGGTTTACAATGTTTGAGCACATCTTGTCTCCTCTAACCTCTTCCCCCCCCCCCACCCTTCCCACCTTCATGCACCCCTTCCCCTCTCACCCCTCTCTATTTCCTCCCCCTACCCTTCAACCCTTCCCGAGGCTTGACAGGCTCCTAGTATGCTTCTGGGTAGAGTTGAACCGAATTGCGTAATGTCTGAAGGAGCTATGATGACTGTTTTATGAGTATGTTCCAAATGTTTTCTGTGCTGATATCCTAACCATAATACTGTGCTGTAAGTCTTAAGTCCTTGCAGAGTTGGAAGATGGTATTCGCGCACTAACTATGGCCCAGGTACCGGACCGGCCCTAACGAGCCACTCCGACCCTAGCCATTGAGCGCCCCAATGCCCACACCTGATGCGACCGGTACACACCGAATGGTCCCATAAACTATACACACCTCCAAGCCCGATTTACCAATCCAAATCACCATTTAGCACACCATGGATTGCCCGTCTCTCCCTATGGAAAGACGTACCGTTACATCACCAAACCCCCCCCCACACTGAACTAATTCGGTTACTCTACAACTAAGTGGAGAGTCACCTAAAGCCTAAGCGGTGCCGACTCAACTTCCCCTGGACTTAATAGCCACCAAAGGGAAAGCCACCGTCAACCAAGGCTGACTGACTCCACATTTCAAAACACCCCAACTTCCAGCTCTACAAGTGTAAGAGCTGCTTTGTATATAGTTTCTTTCACTGTTATATTGTTAATACTGTTTTTACTTCGTTTTGATTGCCACATACCCACTCAAGACCACCACAACATGACACCCCCCCCTGCAGTCAACATGGCCAGCCTTACAGTAGTCACCCTCAACATCAGGGGCCTCAATTCCCCCATGAAAAGAGCGCTGACCCTCCGAGAGCTACGCAGCCTAAAGGCAGACATAGCTTTCCTCCAAGAAACCCACCTTAAATTGGGCTCAACCATCACAGTTCGTAACCGCCACTACCCTACAGGATACTATGGGTGCTACAAAGAGGCCAAGACTAGAGGGGTAGCCATCCTTATAGGTTCACACGTACCCTACACCCACATAAGTCACTATGCGGACCCCAATGGTAGGCTCCTCATAGTGAAAGGTAAGATAGGCAACACTGTGGTGACATTTGCCAACATGTATCTACCTAACGCCAAACAAGGCACGCACCTGTCGAAATACATTACCAAAATTGAAAAACACATGGAAGGTATCCTGATAATGGGAGGGGATCTAAACATGTCCCTGGACTCGAACCTAGACACCACATCCATGTCCACATCGTACAACGCCCACGTCAGACTCAGGATGACCCAATTACTAGATAAAGCCTGCCTGTTTGACAGCTGGAGGATCACCCACCCACACACCAAGGATTACTCTTACTACTCCTCGGTAAAACATACCTATTCTAGACTAGATATGCTCTTTCTCCACCACAGGCACCTACACCTAATCCAGTCCTGCTACTATGGCCCTATCACCTGGTCGGACCATGCACCATTGTCACTGGTTGTTCAGGTCCCCTCATTGACACCCAACCGCAACCAATGGAAACTGAATGACACCCTACTAAACGACCCAACCATCAATACATCACTCACTGACACATTACGGCACTACTTCGAGGAAAATAAGCCCACAGTCTCCCCCCCACCAATCATTTGGGAGGCCCACAAGGCGGTACTAAGGGGCCACATTATAGCGCTAGCTTCCAAACTCAAAAAACAGAGAGAAGCGCAGACAGCTGACCTACTAGTGGACATACGCCAATTAGAACAAACCCACAAACAAAACATGTCCCTGGACACATACAAACAACTAGTGGACAAACGCACGACACTGCAAACACTTCTTAACTCCAAGGTTAAACGAACGCTGCTTCGCACCAAACACACCTACTACACACAAGGAGGAAAATGTGGTAGGTTACTAGCGAGAGCACTCCAACAAACCAACCAACGGACATACATCACCACGATCAAACAAAAAGACGCAACACGCACGCACCTCCTACCAAACATACTTAAGGAATTCCATACTTTTTACACAGGCCTGTACAACCTGAGACAAACCCCGCCCTCTGGTGAGGATGTGACCAATTTCCTAGCCACGAGGATCACCCATACTATCCCCCCGAATATCAGACAAACCTTCGACAGCCCCTTGACACCTGAAGAATTCACGGCAGTAGTTAAACGACTCCCCCTAGGGAAAAGCCCAGGACCGGACGGCTTCACAGCTAAATACTATAAAACGTTCGTCAGTGTCCTTAAAACTCCATTCGTAGACGCATTTAACGCCCTCACATCCGGGCATAATCTCCCAACCGAATCCCTAGAAGCCCACATTACCCTCATACACAAACCAGGGAAAGACCCCAAAGAATGTGGGAGCTACCGCCCCATCTCTCTGATTAACGGCGACCTTAAGATATTCACAAAGATCCTAGCCGAACGACTCCAACCGCTACTCAAGGGGCTAATCCACCCCGATCAATCCGGTTTCGTGCCCGGTCGCGAGGCAAAAAACAATACAACGAAACTGCTTAGCCTCATTTACGCCGCCAAATCGGCGCAATCCCAAAGCCTCATACTTACCATAGATGCCGAAAAGGCATTTGACAGGGTGGACTGGACTATGCTTAAACTGACATTGCAAGCGCTAGGTTTAGGCCCAAACTGGAGCAGGTGGCTCTCAGCCATTTACTCCAAACCAGGAGCACGGATCAGGGTTAATGGCCAACTTTCGGACATGTTTCAAATAACCAACGGCACGAGGCAAGGATGCCCCCTATCCCCACTGTTATTTATTCTCACAATGGAACCATTCCTGCAGGGAATTAGGGACTGCCCCGATATAACGGGCCTTACAATAGCACGAAGCGAATTCAAGGTCACAGCGTTTGCTGACGACCTTCTGTTCACAATCTCAAACCCGGTGACATCACTGACCCACCTCATGCAACAAATTGACCTATACCACCAAGTCTCCAACTACAAAATAAACGTTAGCAAAAGCGAGATACTCCCCCTTAACATATCCCACAACACCCGATCACTACTCCACAACACATACCCATTCCAATGGCCCTCAGATTCGGTCAAATACCTTGGGGTCCACCTCACTACCTCCCTAGACCGCACCTACGACATCAATTTTCCCCCTCTCCTTGCTAAGATTGCGGCAGACCTTAAGGCCTGGAACAGGCCACAATTCGGATGGCTTTGCAGGACCCACATCCTCAAAATGAATGTACTCCCCAAATTTCTCTACCTGCTCCAAACCCTCCCCATCAAAATTCCTACCTCATTCTTCGCACAAGCTAAGCGGACGTTTACAACATTCATATGGGCTGACAACCCCCCCAGACTCCGATATGACTGCCTCACCAAAAGCAAACAGAGAGGGGGCCTAGGTCTCCCTGACCTGGAGGCGTACCACAAGGCTATCACACTTACACGAATATACGAATGGGCACCCCCCCGTAACGACACACAATGGGTAAGGATTGAAGCCAGCTTCTTCTCAACACCAATACACCTGGCACCCTGGCTAGGAAAAAAGCCCAACATAACAACACACAACTCAGAGCTACATCCGACAATCCCTCATACCCTATGAACCTGGCATAACATAAGGAGGGACCAATATATAGCTCCACACCCGTCTCCGCTCTACCCACTCACCGACAATCCAGCCTTCATGCCAGGCTCTAACCCAATCGCTCTCCAAAGTTTCCCTAAACAGACCCACACACTCACTCTAGGGGATGTCCGCAACGACAAAGGGATCATCCCACTAGAGGACCT
This sequence comes from Pelobates cultripes, assembly GCA_933207985.1. Lineage (NCBI taxonomy): Eukaryota > Metazoa > Chordata > Amphibia > Anura > Pelobatidae > Pelobates > Pelobates cultripes. The sequence continues at coordinate 81,164,903 of OW240914.1, read as the reverse complement.
CACCCCCAATGCCGAACCCTCTAGCATGCTTAGATTTAGACACGCGCAAATTACACACTTCCTACACTCGGACCCTATACTCCTCCAGGGACACAGAAATCCCACGCCTTTCGAAATACTGTGCTCCCACCACACACTACGTAAGGGACTAATCTCATCCTTCTACAAAACAATCCGCCACAGCCAGGACGAAATCCTGCCAACTTACACCACACACTGGGACAAAGAACTGTCCACACAAATACCGGCTAAAAACTGGCACAAAATCTTCCACAACATTTTCCATACGTCCAAGAGCAATAGCACCCACGAAAGCAACTACAAGAGAGTTGCCAAATGGCACTACACGCCGACTCGCATCAACAGATTCTTCCCTAACATACCTAAAACATGTTGGAGATGCAAACAAACTGAGGGAACCTCAGGACATATCTGGTGGCTCTGCCCCGTAATCCAGGATTACTGGAGACAGATGGCCAACCTCATACGCACCATCACTGGCGTGAACCTTCCCCACACTCCTGAAACCATGCTATTCCTATCATACCCCCAACCACTAAACAAACACAATCGCATCTTACTCAACCACCTCCTAACGGCTGCCAATGCTCTAATCCCCACAATGTGGAAACAGACTACAGCCCCAACTAGCAGAGCCTGGATCGCCAGGGTTGACTCCATTAGAATAATGGAGGAACTTTCCTACTCCTTCACTCTCAAATATGACGAATACCTCACTACCTGGACCCCTTGGCTCCAATTCCTCCAAGGAAATCAGGGACAAGTTGTCTGATAACACCTCTCCAGCTAGACCTAAACCCCTTTACTCCTGCCACAGGATAACAGCGTGCACCTACACACAATGCCCGATGACCGGCTGGAACATCATCCCACACCCTGCACTCTCTAACATGCATTGTATTCTGGCATACCTCCCGTATTGCACCGCTAGGTTAACAGACGTCAAAGCCGTATGAACCTCACCTACACACACCAAACCCCCCCCCCCTATACAACACAAAAATGGGAACTTCACTGGTCTCGCCCCACTATCAATAACGTTGATGTTCTTGTACCTGTAAAAGAACCTGTTGTTTTGTTGACCTCATTGTGCTGCTGACCTCATTGTACTGCTTTTAATACCTCAATAAAAAAAAAAAAAATAGTCCAGAACATCAGAGTGTTAAAAGCAGTACTGTTTAATCTATTGAGTGCTGGATCAACTTTCGTTATCTAGCATAATTATGAAGTCAGCTAATTAAAGTAGTAGTCAGTCACAAATAAAAAAAATAAAAAAAACATTGGATTCAGCCACCCCTTTCGTTCTGCCACTTAGTTGATATGGGCAAAAATATGTTGCTGTATGGGTTATATATATACCAAAAATAAGAAACACTAACAGTGTGAGCATCGTATACTAAAAAATACGTGACTGTGACCTCCCAAGTATACCTCACAAATTCATATTTCATATATTTTCTTTGTGTTTCTGTGTCTTTCCGTATTTTTGGATTATCCTATATGGGTTATCCATTACTGCATTATGGGAGTGTGACACAAATTGGAAGGCTTGGCCTGAAGTTGTGGGAGGGGCTTATGGACCTTTAAAAGGACTCCCCCTTCTCTACCCTACCATGATTGGACTGACGAGCTGCTCTACTACTACTACTCTTCTAGTGTAGGCCCACTTTCTTTACTGACCTACAGCATACGTCGGTTTCGGCACACCTCAACCCATTTTTTCCTATCATAGGTTTGCTAACAACAATCTTACTTCATGTCATAATCAATGTTGCCCCGAACACAATTGTCACTTGTAGAATTTCTGCATTCCTGACATACATCAAGTTATTGCTCATTGACACTGCAATCTTCTTTCTTCAACTTCTGGTTAGTGTGTCTGCTTGAACCTCTTTTTTTTTGTGAAACAGGGATTTATGGAAGATCTTGCATGACTAGAGAATTTTCAACAGAACCTTTCACATGTGCACCAAGAAATGATATAAAGGCTTTTTATTGTAGAAGATGCATTTTTCCATCACTTGTCACATGCAATTTCGGAATACTGGGCACACATTGTCATTTTGCAGCTCTCACACTGTATGAGCTTCTATTTTGCTCTCTAAAGGATGCACTTCCAGAGTTAACAAAACATGAAGGTTTCAATTCTGATATTATTGAGTTGTTAGCCCGAAGCAATGAACTGTAATCTGTCTTTGACTGAGATTGAAAACATATTACATTTTCCGAGTTGTTAAAATTTAGCAAAGCACCATCCATCAGTTTATGTAAATCTGCAATGATTGAAAACTAATCTGAAAATATATATATATATATATATTAATTCAACAATGCCTGGCATGGGCTGTATAAAAAGAAAACATTTCTGAGTGTGTCAAACAGGCTTTAAAAAAAACTAAATCAAAATCTAACTTATGCAAAATAATTTTGGCAATCAGGAAGGGTGAGGGACACTGCGTAAACTTATAGAAACTAATTTAAATCTGGCAGTGAATAAGAACTACATTAAGAAACTTTTAATTGAATAGTTTCATACAAGACTATAACAAAGTATAGAAACTTTGGGCATGTGTATTAAATTGGCCATGAATGAGGACAGTTTGAGGAACTTTCAGAGGTTTCTGATCATCTTCATTTTGCAGGAAAATTGGCAAATTGTTAAAAACGTTATAAAATGCACAGGTTAATAAATTCATAATGCTAATTTAACCTGCATTTTGTTAGAGTTTTTTTTTTAGGGGGATTTTGGGGGGGTGAGGGGATGATTGGCATGAGGCACCTTAAATTTCTTTATCATAAATAAAGCACTTTAAATCTGCACTGAAATCTGTGACTGCAATCAAAGAGTGGAAGCTATTTCAGCATACAGAGGAGGGAGTGGGACCCTTAAAATCCCACAAAGCTGACGTTTTGAGCCTAATATATATTGGCTCCACCTTTATATACTTTGGCACTCCAACACATATTACAGACAATATTGTGCTATTGTTTTTTATTTTTTTTTATTGTATTGTAGGACAACACCTACTAAAGATTTATTCTCAGATTTGCATGTAAGATACTCCACCTTGTGTATATTTGTGAAGTCTATCAGGTGGGACTTTTCCATGTGCTTCAGATGAAGGGGTATTACATAATTAGCAGGATTCTAGAAGGCACCCTTCATACCAAGAGGCTTATTAGTGGCCCTAAAATGAAAGGACCACTTTCTTGTGAACTGTTCCAGATCGATATTTTAATATATTTTTGACTTTTATGTTTAATAAACAGTTTTTTATTTATCCAGTTTTATCATCTATTTTGTTCAAGTGGTTCCAAACAATTTCAAGCGGTGTATATACACTGCATCACAGTAGACAGTTAAACATACTGTTTTACAAGCACATATTACCTTTTTATTACAAAGTATACTAATTGGTGACTGTATCAATAATCCTGTATTCTTACACCACACATAATTGTTGCAATTCACATTTCACTCAATAGATTTATATACAAACATCTAGGATTTTTCCAAACCAATAATAACAACTTTTAAAGATAAATTTTAAAGACGCAGTTATTAACCATTTCTAACTCTTTCTTATTTTTATTCCATGTGTTCTATTTACATAGTTACATAGTTAAATAGTTACATAGCTGAAAAGAGACTTGCGTCCATCAAGTTCAGCCTTCCTCACATTTGTTTTTTGCTGTTGATCCAAAAGAAGGCAAAAAAAAAAAAAAAACGCAGTTTGAAGCACAATTTTGCAACAAACTAGGAAAAAAATTCCTTCTTGACCCCAGAATGGCAGTCAGATTTAACATATTAACATAGTTGTGTACAGATCATTTTAGGCCTTTTTAAACCAATAATTCTTAACCCCTTCAGGACGGGTGACGGACGAGGTTCGTCACAGAGGGGAGACCCTTAACGATGGGTGACGGACCTCGTCCGTCACGCGGTAAAATTAACCCCGGATCGCCGCTATCGCGGCGATCGCGGGGTTAATGGTGCTCCCGGTATGCCTCTGCATAAGAAGCATACCGGGAGCACCCGGTCAGGCTGCCCAGCACATGTGCTCGCTCTGACCGCAAGTCGGAGCGAGCACATGTGCTCTGTATACTTACCTTCCGGCTCCCTGCACTTCCGGGTTCTGTGTGAAGTGCAGGGAGCCGGATCAGTGATGATCCTGCCCCCTGCTGGAAAAAACAAATAAAGTTAATTTAAAGTGTCCCCCCTTACCCATTTTAATAAAAAAATAACCCATTCCCTGCCAATTGATCACTGACTACAGTGATCAATTGGCAGGGATTACATTTTACTATGATCTGATTTTTTTTTTAACCCCTGAGGGTTAATTCTTTTTTTTTTTAATCCTCAGGGGTTAAATTAATTAAATTAATTGATTAAATTATTTTTACATTATATATTTAGATAGCTGGGGTGGGTGGAAGTTAGTGGGGAATTGGGGGATTTGGCGTTAGGCTAACTAGGGGTTAACGTTAAAAAAAAGTTTTAAAAGAAACTTTAAAAAGTAAAAAATTAAGCTTAAAAAAATGTTTTAATAACATTTAAGCAAAAAAAAACACACTTTACCTAGTCCAAATAAAAATTAACCCCTTCCCTGCCAGTCGATCACTGCCTACAGCGATCAAATAGAGATCACAGTATTATACTGTGATCTAATTTTTTTTAACCCCTGAGGATTAACTTTTATTTATTTTTTTAACCCTCAGGGTTTCAATTTATTTAATTAATTAATTTAAATATTTTATAACTATATATTTTGCTAGCTGGGGTGGGTGGGAGTTATGGGAAAATGGGGAATTTACTGTTAGTGTTGCGTACTGCTAGTTAGGGGTTAACGGTAAAAAAAAAAGCTTAGAAAAATGTTAAATCTGTAAAAAAGTTTTAAGAAAGTTTAGGAAAGTTTAAAAAAAATGTATAAGCAAAACACAAGTTTAAAAACTAGTTTTTAAAAGTAAAAAAGTTATAAAAATTATCCCACGCCAAGGTTCAAAATATGCCTTTTGAATTACCCCAGGGTGTATTCTTTAATAAATAGTATGTGTTTGTGGGGAAGTTTCAATAACCAACCGTCTAAACTACTCCAAATTGGAACATGGACACAGCGTAAAACTTCAAAGTTAGAAAAAACTGAATGGCTGCGTCTCAAATGCGCCCCTTCAACATCCACATATACCTGGCAAAGGTACATACGGGGGTATTGCTGTACTCAGCGACATAGCTGAGCAACATATGAAGTATTATACAGTCATAGCACACATAAGGTTTGCAAAATATGCTGCGCAAACTCACTTTGTATGTCAAAAAGGCAGAAAAAATGCTTATTACCACTACACTTGGTACAAGCTAGCGGAAAAATGATCCCGCGCTGAGGTTCAAAATATGCCTTTTTGAAATACCCTGGGATGTCTTCTTTAAGAAATGGTATGGCTTTATGGGGAATTTGGATTATATAGCCTGGTAAAATACTCTAAAATGGGACATAGGCACAGCATAAAAATTCAAAGTTTGAAAAAAAACTGGAATGGCAGTGTCCCAAATGTGCCCCTCCGATGTCCACACATACCTGGCAAAGGTACATACGGGGGTATTGCTGTACTCAGCCGACATAGCTGAGCAACATATGAAGTATTATACAGTTGTAGCACACATAAGGTTTGCAAAATATACTGTGCAAACTCACTTTGTATGTCAAAAAGGCAGAAAAAAACGCTTATTACCACTACATCTGGTACAAGCTAGCGGAAAAATGATCCCACGCTAAGGTTCAAACTATACCTTTTGAAACACCCTGGGGTGTCTACTTTAAGAAATGGTAGGCCTTTGTGGCGTAGTTTGAATTTAAAACCTGCAAAGATGCTTGGAAATTGCACATAGGCCCAGCGTCAAAATTCAAAGTTTGGTAAAAACTGATATGGCTTGGTCTCCTATATGGCACTGTAGCTTCACAAAATAGTGCCAAAGACATTCATTGGGGGTGTATTTTTACTCAAAAGACTTAGCTGAGCATAATTTGGGAGGTTTGAACTTAGTGGCACATATGAAATATACAAAACGCCTAGCAAAAATGCAATCCGTATGTAAAAAATGCACAAAATAATTTTTTTACCACATACGTTGACATATATTGGTGAAAAAATGGGGGCATGTTAAGGCACAATATGCACCTTATAAGATACCCTGGAGTGTCTACTTTTACAAATGGTAGGCCTTTGTGGGTTTTTTTTGAACAGTCAAACTGTTATAATACTCCAAATGGAAGCTAAGGCTCATTAAATTCATCTCTCAAAATTCTACTGTGAATACTGAAAAGGACAGGTATCCTGTATGGCACTGTAACTTCACGAAATAGTGCAAAAGACATACAATGGGGTGTCATTTTACTCAGCAGATGTAACTGAACACAAAATAAAACTTTGTACAGGAATAGCACACACCAACTATACAAAATATACACGAGAATTTCTCTGTTATAAGTTTGTGTGCCAAAAAACAAAAAGAACACAATTTTACTCCAATATTTAGCAGAGGTTGGCGGTGAAATGGCTACGTAGAAAGTGTCAAAACAACCTTAGGTAAATAGCCCGTGATGTCTACTTTATATAAATATATACTTTGTGTGGCAATTTTGTTTTCTTTTATGGCTATTAAGCTTACAAGACAAACATACCAAATTCTAAAATCGCTCCACATTAAAAGTTTATTTTACTCCTTGTGCTTTGTGACCTGTAACTACCAAAAAAACCTTAAAATCCCAGACACATTATATATTTTGTAAATCAGAACAAATAAATAAATTTATTTTTAATTACTTTCCTTAACCTGCACTAATTATGCACACATTATTATTGCAAAAACTGTAAAAAAAAACAATATTTTTCATTTTTTTTGCATTTTTCTGTATTTTTTTTATAATAAGTAAGCATTTATATATATATATATATATATATATATATATATATATATATATATATGTGTGTGTTATATCAAATTAAAGCCCTTTCTGTCCTTTAAAAAACAGTATATAATATGTGTCGGTGCAATAAATGAGAGAGATGCAAATTGCAGTTGAACGCAAACAGCATGAAAATGCAAAAATTGCTTGTGTCATTAAGCGTAAGTCAAGCTTCTGAAGCTGTGTCTTTAAGGGGTTAAAGGCACAGTATCTATCTGCTATTCTTATTTCTTAAAGGCACAGTAACTGTATGTTATATTTTATTCATATTCTTTATATCTCTGTTTCTCCTATTCTCACACACATTTTAAATATTTCAGTACATTTGGTTGATTTTAGTACATAAAGTTGTACCTTCCCTACGGGCTAGCTCCTGGATAACACACGCCTTACAGTGTAAGACGCTACCTCTACTTTTTTATCAGATAGGTTTTGGTGAATCCCTATCTCTATCCAGTTAGAGCTACACATTAATAGTCGCACTCCCTCTACCCTGTGTTTTGGACTAAGCATACCAGTCTTTTCCCATCTTATTAGTGGCTCTGCCTATCTAAAATCTATGTACGCTGAGTGAATGATTACAAAATAATTACAGGGAGCCTTTGGTCTCCCTCCTATTTCCATATCTCATGTGCTTTTGTGCTCTTATGTGCTTTTGAGTGTTAAATTTATGGGGGGGGCAGAGTCAAGCAGCACACTGAGCTAGACACCATCGAAAAACCGACTGTAACATCTGAAACGGGTGTTCTATTGAACCAGAAACACCACCATCACTCCTGGGAAGCAGTCTTGATTTTGCAGATGCCATTTATTTTTCCCACGAGTGCCAAAACTCGGTGGCAGGGAGTTCGGGCCTACCACGCAGGGCTCCCACTGGTGCCGAGTGCAGCATACTGGGGCTATCTGGACACAGACGGTAACTTACCTGCAGAAACCCTCTATCCGGCTCCCGAGGGGTCAGACATGGTGTGCAATAAACCCACTCAACCCACCTCTAAGGATGGACAAGATATCAGCCAGATGCTGGCGACCCCCACACGCACTGGAGGCATTGTTGTAACTCAGCTTGAAGCTGCACCCACACCACTCGCAGCATAAATCATGATAGCTGATGCCCCAGCTATTGACAATGGAACAGCTCCATCAATGATCTCCTCAACGGCCCAAGAGGGCCCATTGCCATAAAACAGGTTCGCCTCTCTATGGGCCGGCAGGGAAGATCAAATGATCACCCCTGTTGGCCAGGCCTGCTGGGTAGCGCGGTGAAGTCCCCATGCTTGTAGGGCCCCCGGGCAACTGCCCAGCGTGCCCATGCGGAAAGACGGCCCTGGTAAAACCAAGAACAGAATCTAAGAATTTAAAATGACTGTTAATGGCCTCATACAAGCAGAAAGATCTCCGCCCAAAATTGTAGGACTCAGATGAATAAAGTGGGAAGGCTTACACGAAAATAGCCTGCAATTGCAACCATAGGTGGTACTACCATGACATGTATTCTAGAAGTCAGGGAATGAGGAGTAAAGAGAGAGAGAGATGTATGCATAATGAAGGACCTCCTTGCAGGCTGCAATAGTAATACTATTGCCCTTTATAGTGCTTTTTGAGAAATGAAATCCATTTTTTTTACAAATATAAAAGGTATTTGAACTTCTATTTATATTATACTTACAGTGAAAAAAATTTATTCTGGTTCTACACTAATAATTCAGACCATGTCTGCAAGGTGAAGAACAGTGTATAATATCTGGATTATTTTTTTCTTTAATCCCCCTTTCCCCTGTATATCTTTTAGGATGGCCATATTACTGTAAGTAAAAGTGTGTACATTAATTAATGTAGTTCTGAATAGTAATTTGTACTCAAAATTGTTTTGTCTTCTGTTAATTAGTGTTTCCTGTAATTGTTATACTATACTTTTTGAATTAAAACAATTTGGTAACCAAAGGGCAAAATGGTACATTAATTTGTTTCAGATACATTGATTTGAAGATATTTTGATACACCTACACAATGCAGCCCACAGTGTTTTTGCAATGCATTATATAGGTATTCACTCCCTTGGATATTAACACATTTTGTAGTGTTGCAACTAGGAAATAAAGTGTTATTCCAAGCATCATAACCACAACAGCGGTTATGATGTGAGGAGTACCCAAGCCCCCATTTCTCAGTAATGGAGCAAACCATTTTAAACAGTTTTCCCTTTTACCTGGGTCCATGCCGGACACCATGGTAGGCTCTTCCTACTCTAATAACATGCATTCAGCCTGTGCATCAGAGCTGCAGAAGCAGGATGCAGAGGCCATCTCAGATGATCACGCTCTGTCAACGAATGCAGCTCTGTTCATAGGAATATGTATAAGGGCTTAACTTTTGAAAGTGAAACTTTGAAATACAGACTCCAAGGTACCATGACCACTTCAAGACACTGAAGTGGTAATGGTGCTTGGAGAAACCCTTTAAAATACATTTCTGGTGACATCTACCATTTGCTTTTTTTAATACACTTAACACGTTGAATTTGTAAAAATATGTAACATTTTATTGCGACAAAAAGGATAATTAAACAAAATAAAATTGATAGTTGCACAACTTTATACTTATTTTTACTTGAGTCAATATACTGTGTTTGACAGCAACTAGAGGCAGTCTTTCTCTCTGAAACTGTAATGATTTACATTGCAGGAATAAGTGGGACAGGGACATTGCACCCAGATCACTTCAATGAGCTAAAGTAGTTTGAGTGCCTATATTGTCCCTTTTAAAAGGGGGCTGAATCACACTCCAAAACATGTTTTCTTCTGGATATATGACGCACTGGTGGATGTTTAACCATGACAGATATCTTGCCGGTGGCCAGTAAGTAACTGGATTCTAGATAATTAGAATTCTAGTGTTGCATTCCCAAAACTGCCAGATTTAGCTGTAACTGCTAAAAAGAAATAGCAGCATGTAATACATCAAAGGGAATAAATACAAAATCTGGAGAAATCAAAGCATGATATACCAAAAATCAAGAGGTTTTTAAAATGTACGGGGGGAAAAAGCAGTTGGGCAAAGTTCTCTAATGTCAGACTATATATATTTTATGAAAAACTCTATTTAATAAGTATTGACCTATCTTCAGCTCATTTATTATAGAGGCAGATGGACTATCGCAATTCTCTGTACAGACACTGGATACAATATGCCTGTAGGGGCCAACTAAGCCTTTGAAATGTTATACAAGGCGAAGGTTGAAAAGTGCGTACTAATAATTAATTTTTCATTGCTCTTCTATACAGGAATCCCGTTGATTTTAAAACTGTTAATTACTAATTTCTCTCTATTAAAGTTGCTGCAGAAAGCATGTTTACAGTTAAAAGATAGTGATTATAAAACAATATTTTACATTTGGTTTAATAAAAAGAGAGAGAGAGAGACAGAAAGAACATGGGCAAAAATAATTAAAGTACATCAAATATCTCAAAGGTTCCGATGAGATACAGCAGGGAAGCTCGTTCAAAGCAAAATGAAAAACTAGGACAAAGGGTTATGCTCTTAAACTGGAGGGTGCTGAGCTTTGGAAAAAAATACATTTTTCTTTTTTATTCTTTTTTTAGCATAACACAAGCGGTTGATGCTACTAAACTCAAAGGATACATGATATCACTTGGTATGTCCATGAAAAGGGAATCCTTTGAGATCTTGGTGAACAACTGTAAGGTCACAGGTAGATTACTTAATGTTAAGAACTAACGTAACATGTGACACTGTCTGCACAGTCTGCTCTTTTGTACGTTCTCACATCACATCCTATATTATCCTATGTCTGCTTCTAATGTATGTTTATATATTCCAAGCATTTCTTCAGCTGTAAGCTCTGTTTAGGAAAGGGTAGATAACTTTTCATTTAAAAGAGGAACTAAAATGTGCACATTATTTTCTAATTAAAAAAAAGGGCTAATATGTTATCAATTGTCACAATGTGTTGAGATAACTGTCTACTGTATTATTTAAAATATTTTGTGCATTGTCACATGTACACATTACAGACCAATCATCTAACATATAGGGTTTGCCATCCCATGGCAGTAATATTCTGGGAAAGTGTAGCTTGATTTCATGAATATAAATTCTAACTCAAAACCTTTAATTAGTTTATGGACATTTAAACCCATACTCGTGTGTATCAGCGGCACTTGGCATACTGGGAGCCCTGAGTGGTGCACATGTGCACCCAAATGCCACAGCTCTTTGTGGGTGGACATGTTGTCCATGATGGTAATTGCTTCATGGACACAACCAACCGCCAACTATGTTCCTACCTACCCATGCCAAATTTAGCAGGTCTGACTTTAAGATTGCAGGAGGGAAAGTTCAGTATTCCTATTATATGTTTTGGGTCTGTCCATGGCAATGGCTCTCTCACCTTCTGGGGTATTTGCATATTTTGCAAAGATGCTTGGAGGTGACTTTGTCACTGGTAGTGTGGTTGCCGATGAACCTGTCCCTTGTGGGCCCCACCATCTTCCATGAGGTCCTCTCCAGCTCCTGACGCTTCAATTGCTAGGAGCCAACATCAATGTGGGAACCTCTGGAGGGCAGGACTGTGGTAGCCTGCATCGACAAAGTCATTGTTTCCCTCAGCAATCACTAGGTAGCTCTGCCTTTTTGGCAAGCTTGGTCAAACATAGGAAAAATGCACAAGACAAAATAGTCCATACTTTGTCTTACAATAACTTTTTTTTTTTTTTTCTTATTTAATATTTATTTTATTTGTCAATATTTTTCTTTCCTTTTATACATATCAAATAAGCAATTATTATATTGATTTTACAAATATCAATATTTCAACCTTAATATTACTACAATCATATATATTCGTATAATCATCCATAGCATTATAGCATTAACATTATATATAGTTCACAACAGCAAAACATACTTATAGAAAAACAAAAAAACCACAAAAAAACACAAAAAAACCACACATTTATATGAGATTCGATAAGGGATGGGCCTCAAACATACAGCTCGTTATTAAATATTATATAGGGAATTTGGAAGTCCAAGGTAACCAAAGCTCTTTCAAATCCTTGGTTAGAGATTCCATCTTATATTGAAACCTTATTTGCTCCATTATTTCATGCCAATGTGGTGGGTTAGGAGATTTCCATGCTCTGGCGATATTAATTTTTATTGCCAAGAATATATGTGTCATAATATATTTTTGTTGTTTATCATTTGTTTTATAGTCCATATTGAACAGAAACATTTCAGGGCTAATTACTACCTCCCTAAAGATACTTTTCATTAAGTCTAACATTTGGATTTTGATGTTATTCAGGCCCGTACAGGCCCACCATATATGTAGCATAGTGCCCTCTTCTCTTCTACATCTCCAACATTCTTTTGAATAGGATGGAGATATTTTATGAAGTCTAACCGGGACCATATACCACCTATAGATAATCTTTAAATGCGTTTCAAGTAAGGATATATTATGTATACTTTGTTTTACTAACATTGTAGCATTTGTCCATTCTTTAAGTGGGAGGGATTTCCCCATATCCCTCTCCCACTTACCAAATGGAGGCACATCGACAACATTATCTAATGTATCAAACAATTTATTAAATCTAGAGATTCCTCCCTTTTTTTGACTACATATAATATAAGGTTCAAGATAGTGATCTTTAATCAGTATTTTAGTTAAAAGGAAATTCTTGATCCTTAGGTATTGGAATATTTCCCTAGATAAAAACTTGTATTTAGATTGTAGTTGTGTATATGTCACCAGTTTAGATCCCTCATATAGATTTCCAATTTTTTTAATGCCAAAATGAATCCAAGTTTTAATATTTATATCTGACATAGCATATTGAAGTATTTCTATAGGTGTATTAAACAATAATTTTCCTTTAAGTTTCAACTTAATATTCAAATATTTTGCAAAATCCACCATATCTCCTATAATTTTATTAGGAAATTGTTCCATATCCAAAGCCCCCAGGTTCAGGAGTCCTAGCCATCCTAAGATATATAACTTTTGCCCTGGTTCTGATTTCTGTTCGATTTTAATCCAAGATTTAGATATATTTTGGTCCAAATTTAGCCATGTCATAAGTTGAGAGGCCCTGTTTGCCTCATACATCTTAATCACATCGGGAAATGCTATACCCCCTTTCCGGTAACTTCTACATAAAATTTCCGTCGCTATTCTGGGTGGTTTATCACGCCATATATAGCTAGAAAATAAAATTTGAAAGCGCTTCAAGGTGCCCCGTTCAATATTGTATGGAATCATCCTAAAAAAGTATATGAGTTTTGGCATTAAATACGATTTGATAATATTAACTCTTCCTATCCAAGATGGTTCTAATCTCTTCAATTTATGTATCTGGGATTGTAGATCTTTATATAGATTGTCAAAATTTATCCGAATTGTCTTTGTAATATTAAATGTTATCTTCATACCTAAATATTCAATTTTATCTTTTACACATTCTGTATGAAAATAGGAATACAAAATTTCTAGCTGTACCTTGGACATTAAATATGGAAGCACTTGAGATTTATTAATATTAACCTTATAATTAGAAAGTTTGCTATATGTAGAGATAACTTCTAACAGCGGTGGAATTGATAGTAAGGGGTCAACAAGTGTAAGTAAGACATCATCTGCAAACAAAGATATTTTAATATGTTCCTCTTGAAAATCTATTCCTTTTATCTTTTCATTCTGTCTTATCATCATAGCCAGCGGTTCGATTGTAAGGATATACAGGAGTGGAGCTAGCGGGCAACCCTGCCTAGCTCCATTCCTAATATCAAAGGGATCAGAGTCAAAATATGGGCTGCTAATTCTTGCCGAGGAATTCCTATATAAAGATAAGGTTTTATTTCTAAATGCTCCCTCCAGTCCGAAATGGCCCATGACAGAGTCCAAGAATCTCCAATTGACTCTGTCAAAGGCCTTCTCGGCATCTAAAGCAATAATAACAGCTTCCCTTTGTTGACCGCTCACTCTATTTATTATATTAAAAATCCTCCTTGTATTGTCAGAGGTACTTCTTCCTTTCACAAATCCTGATTGATCCCAATTAATCAAATCTCCCAATACTTCTTTTAAGCGATTAGCCAATATAGCCGAGAATATTTTAATATCAACATTTATAAGTGATATTGGTCTATAGTTAGCAATTATTGAATTATCCTTATCTGGCTTTGGGATCGGAATAATTGTTGCTAACATCATCTCTTTTGGGAATGAAACATAGCTAGATATTGACGAAAACATCTCTAAAAGGATTGGAGTAATTGTTTTCATATATGTTTTACAAAAAATAGCAGAGAATCCGTCTGGGCCTGGGGCCTTATTTGGTTTTAATTTCTCTATCGCTTCTTCAATCTCCAATTCTCTAAAGGGAGCATTTATATATTCTAGTTTCTCTAAACTTAACCTAGGAAGTCCAAGATCCTTGAGAAATCTATCAATTTCTTCATTGCTTACCTTAACCTCCTCTAAGTTATATAGTGAGCTATAGAATGTTGCAAAAGCCTCTGCTATATCTTTAGGTAGATTTACAGCCTTTCCTCCTTTAGTCATCAATTTTTTTATAGATTTATCTCTATGTTGGTTCTTAATTTTGTTAGAGAGATCCCTGTTAATTTTATTATTATTATGATACCATCTTTGTTTAAGAAAGGATAGATTTTTACCAATCTCTACATATATTTTATCCTTGATAACTAGCTTTATATTATTAATTTCATTTGTTAGTTCCTTATTTATTGATATTTTATTTAACCGTTCCAATTTCGCTAATTTAATCCTCAGGACATGTAATGATTCACCTTTCTTCCGTTTATTTTCAGAACCAAACTTTATTAGTAGTCCTCTTATATAGCTTTTTAAAGTACACCATACAGTTGGTGTTGCAACTTCTCCATTATGATTAGTTTTTAAGAAGTTTTCTAATTCTATTTTTATTTGGTCCTTAACATATTCAAGTTTCAAAAGGCTTTAATTTAGCCTCCATTTAGTCCTTGGAATACTCCCTTCTTTCAACTTAATTCTCAAGGAAACTGGAGCATGATCCGAAATCTCTATAGAACCAATTGTAGATTTTATAATATTGTTTAGGGCACTTTCTTTCACTAAAAACATGTCAATACGAGAATAGGTTTGGTGTACATGCGAAAAAAATGTGTAATCTCTTTCCTGAGGATTCATAGTTCGCCAACAGTCGAACATGGAATTTTTGGCTAGGAAATCAGATAAACCAGATGATCCTATATTACAAATGCTACCATTCTCAGAATATTTATGACTTCTATCTTTAGTTAAGTCAATAACGCTATTAAAATCTCCTCCTATTATAATATTACCACAGGCAACTTCATCTACAATATCCATAATTTGATCTAGGAGAGCTGATGGATTATGATTCGGGGCGTATATATTTACAAAGGTAAATGTGAGACCATTGATATTTATAATTAAAACCCGATATCTACCATTTTTATCAGTTATTGAGTGAATAGCTTCAAAACTAAGTCGATTTGAAATAATAATAGCCGTTCCCCTTTTTTTCTTTTTACCTTCTAAGTTTGCCGCGTAAACTGTAGGGAATTTTTTATACTTCCATAGTCTATCAGGAGTTTCAATCCAATGGGTCTCCTGAATAAAAGCTACATCAATTGAATTTTCAGTTAAAAATTTATATACAGCTCCCCTTTTTTGAGGTGAATTCATACCCTGGACATTCCAAGTAATTATTTTAAGGGACATCCCTGTTCCAAAAGTCCCCCGCCCATCCCAAACCGAGTCTTACAATAACTTTTGACGGGGTTGGAAATACAGTGAAATTCTAACACAGCCAATGTGAATTTTTTCATTTCAAGATTTTAAGCAACTCTGTCTGGTCAGTTGGTCACCACTATTATTAGCTAGCTAGGGAAACCAATCTTTCAAATAAAAAAGAAAGGAATGATTGTACAACACATAGTGTCTTTTACATGGTATTATTATACTTTGGAAGGCTAAAATCCGTCAGTCATGTGATGATCCTTTCTTTTTTTAATATTCATATGTACCTGGATGCCTATTGCCTGGAACATTACACGCGTGAAATAATAATGTCAAAACTTTAGTCATTTATTTAAATATGCAAGTTATTTATTTAAATATATAAGGTCAGCTAATTTGGGGTGAAATTTTCTTTAAAGGGCTTAGGGACACAGGACTTTTTAAAAGTCAAAACATTTTCCATATCCTCTTTCATGAAATACTGTTTTATGAGTTTCACCTTTTCAGTGTTCTGCAGATAATGAATGTCTGGGCAATGCAAACATTTGGCTGTTTTGATTTCCTGTCATGAAAGCAAAAAAAATATGAAAATACAGGCAGCAAAGCGATGACAGGTATATTTTCTGTATTCCCATCGGCAATAATGGGTAAGAAAAAATATTTCTTTACAGACTGGGGTATGACCTTTTTGCCTTCATCCCCCACTTTCAGTGATTTTACCTGCTTGCTATTAATGATATACAATTTGTTGCTTCTTTGGTGCATTTGTTTGTGTGTGTCTGATGGTAACAAATAAATACACAAATAAATACAAAAAAATAAATATATATTGCAAACTGTGCTGGGAATATTTTCGCTGTCGGCAATTCTGAGTGTGGTTGGGCAATGTTATAACAGCAAACCTTAATTGGGTTAAACTGTGTATTCTTTGTGTTTCTAATATACATTAAAGCTACAGGTATAGTCTGTAGATTATATCTATCTGTCTGTCCTGTCTGTCTATCTATATTTTTTATTTGAATTAAAAAAATTATAATAATATATATATATATATTTATATATATATATATATATATTTTTTAAGTGAATCTATTACATCCCACTCCTAATACATTTCCCAAAAAAGAAAAGGAAACAAAAGGCACAAATATATATTGTAACAAAGAAAAGCTTTGCAGTGAAGGCCCCTTGCTGTTCTTAAAAAAAATCTATGAATAGCCATATCACACTCTTTGAAAGCTTTAAACATGAGACAAAGGGAAACTTATAGGAGACCTCAAACCGATGAATCCATTAACTCAATTCATGTACGAGTGAAATTATTGCGTTGTCCTGCTTTCCAGTGAACAAAGTCCCACCGTGGATCTAGCAGTTTCTCTCTCCTTTGCTGACAAAAGCCTTCTTTGGGAATACTAATGTAATGTAAAGCTCTTAGAGTCTTTCAAAAAATAACGGCACCTCCCCCGCTTTACCGGCTGCTGTAAAGACAGCTGGTCCTTTGGGTATAACAATTGTACAAAAAAAAAAAAAAGCTAAAAGACACAATTGCCAGGAAACTAATTGGTTCCTCAACAAAGCTCTCCAAAAGAACCCTAAAGATCTTTAACCAGTGTTAACATAGAATAGATGATATTCTAGAAAGTCTGAGCAATGCACAGCAATACATTGTGAAACCTGCTTTAGAATATACAAAATAATCCACTGACCTTTCAATAAAAAAGTGATATTTATCATATCAGATTCTACCTGTTCTAGGTTTTGAAGCAGTCCAAAGAAAACAGAACCAGTCATTCCCCTCTTATCTCTCCTACCCATTGTAGTCATCCCTGGAGTAGTGGGATGAAGAAAGCACTGGCTGAGTGTGATAGGTTAATTGTCAGCAAAAGGTAAAAAAAGAAAAACCTTAGCATTTTCTGACCAATACGAGAGAACTGTTTGTCATTTCTCCTACCCAGAACATTCCTTTTGCTTACAAACATAACAGGATGGCATTATAATTAACGCTATAATTATTTATTGCACATGTTCAAACAGCCACAGGTAGCTCACTCTTTTAGGACAACTAAATGTGAAATTCAAGTTTTGTCAGAGTTTCAATAAAGTGAAGTATTACAATGAAACAGACTTTAAAGAGATACTATGGGCACTAAAGCAACTTTTGCCTAATGGAGTGGTTTTGGTGTATAGATCATGCCCCTGCAGTCTCACTGGTTAATTCCCTGACATTTAGAAGTTAAATCACTTTGTTTTTGCAGCCCTAGTCACACCTCCCTACAAGCATTCCTAAACATTTCCTTTAAAGAGACATAAAAATGCTTAAAGGTCCTTTATTGCAAAGTCTGTTTAATTTAGAATTTCTCCTGCTCTGTTAATAGCGTTCTAGACCCGGCATAAGCTTCCTATGTGTGATTAAATTCCAATTTGCAGAGCAGTTGAAAAAATCATTTAAAGCAAGCTAACTTCTGATTGACAATGAAACAATTTTTTTCATGCAGATTGTGTCAGTCACAGCCAGGGGAGGTGTGGCTAAGGCTATATAGACAGAAACATAAGTGATTTAACTTTAAAATGGCAGAGAATTGAGGAGTGAGACTGCAGGGACATGATATATAAACTAAAACTGCTTCATTAAGCTAAAGTTGTTTTGGTGACTATAGTGTCCCTTTTAGTCATAACCCAACAAGCAGAGATTAGAGAAACATTGGGTATAGATTGACATTTCAGTGAGTTACACTGTAAATACATGTATAAATCCTTTACATGTCCTCACAGAGCCTTAACGAAGCACTCTACAGCTCATTGTAGTGGTTATGTTGTTTAGAGAGTGTTCTGGCATCTTACCTTGATTTAATGTTAAACTATCTAGGAATAGTTTGACTTAAACCAGAGCTCTTTCTACTAAGATTTCCACTATTTGGAAGATTTGGTAACAGTGACAGACTAAAGGTGGATTATGTGGGACATTCTAAACGGACACTCTAAGCACCATATCAACTTCATTGCAATGTTTTAGGTTGCAAGCAGCTCTTGGGTACCTCCTTATTTTAAGATATTAAATTGTCAACAAGAAGTTTAACCCTAAAGTCATAACAGCATCTGATCGCTGTTCACCTTCACATCCTCATTGAAGCCTTGGAATCATTTTAAAAGCTTATTAAATCTTGGCCTATGTTAGAAAATATCAAAATATTAAAATATAATATATAATTTTTATCCAAAGTAAATCCAAAAATATTAAATAATTTGCAAAGGCTGCCAAAACGTTTTCAAGTCTAAGTGACAGTTTTGTTTTAAATCGTTTTTATTTTATATGCAAAATGGTAGCAGATATGGAGCGAATTCAAAAAAATTATTGCATGAATGCCTGCGCAGAGGCGTAATAAGTCAGGGTTAGGTCACATGCGGTATTTGGTTGCCTACGCACAGGGCCATCTTTAATAGAGAGTGGACCCTGGGCAAGCATTTGCTTGGGCCCCCTGGACCCTGCCCCCCTCACCTCCCCCCCCCGCTCTCAACCCCCAGCTCCCTGGCATGCAACCATGGCCTCCACCCCAGCCTAGTGATGGAACTAATGTAGGGAGGGCCTGGTGCGAGAATTTATTTTGGGTTTCTCCTGTAGCGCAAGAGTGTAGAAAAGATAAATACCCATCTGTCATACAACTCCCATGATGCTATGTCAGCTGGGGATCTACCATTTGGCCATTCTTGTATGGTTGCATTTGTGAGCAGTGTTTGTGAATTTGAACATAAGCATGGTTTTGTATAGAGTATGTGTGTGCATGTAGGGGTGTATTTGTATGTACTGTTACCATTGGAATGCAGTGGTGTGCTTATATAGTGTTTGCGTTTGAATGCAGGGATATGTGTTTGTATGTAGTGTTGGCTTTTAAATGCAGGTGTGCTTTTGTGTCTAGAGTTGGTGTTTGTTTATAATTTTAGCGTTTTAATAAAGGATTGTGTTTGTATGTAATGTTTGTAATTGCATGCAGGGGTGTGTTTGGATGTAGTGTTGTCTAAATGCAGATGTACATTTGTGTGTAGTACTGGTGTGAATTAAGGGTGTGTTGTATACAAATTTGAAGTTTGAATTCAGGGGTGTGTTTGTATATAATGATTGTGTTTGAAGTGGTGTGTTTGTTTGCCGGGATGTATGCACATACATACCAACACAGATATACATACACCTTGACATGCAGATACACACAAACACACTGATACATCCGCACACCTTGACACACAGTTACACACACTTTGATACATACACTGGTGCACACGCACAGATACACTCATTGGCACATCCACACACAGAGATACACACTTACACAGATATGTACACAATCAGAAACACACAGACACACAGGTACACGTGCAGGGGTGTATTTGTGTGCGGTGTTGGTGTTGAAATGCTGCGATGTATGCATTGCTTCTTACACACAGATGCACACTTACACAAACACTGAGATACACACAGGAACGCAGACACACATGCAGTGGTGTATTTGTGTGCAATGTTGTTGGAACGCAGGAGTGTATTTGTGTGCAGTGTTGGTGAAGTGTTGGCATTGGAATGCTGGGATGAATGTATTGCCACATGCATAGATACACACTTACACATACCGACATACTGACATACACACACACACACACACACATATATATATATATATATGCACACATGCTTAGAAAAACACACACATGCAGGTACACATACACATTGACACACAAGTACACATACACAGACACAGGTTTACATTCACACAGATGTACATACAGACAGATAGACACACATTTAAGTACACACACACAGCCATGCACACGTACAAACAGACAGATAGACACACATATTTAAGTACACACACACAGCCATGCACACACACATACAGCCAGATACACACACACACAGCTATGCACACACACACACACATACAGCCAGATACACACACACACACACACACACACACACACGGCCAGACACACACACACAGAGCCATATGCACTGATTTAGTCCCAGGTACACACACATACATATATTAATTTACATCATATTTTAGCTACATTCCTGTCTTCTTAGCTTTTGGCTACAGAAGGATGGCTTTCCTGTGGTCCAGTGGGAGATGGATGGCCAAGGCTAATAGCAGTCTGACTTCCTCAGTCCCTCTCCTCCTCCTGTGTATGCCTCCTCCACCTCCCCAGCATCACTCTTACTTGGGAGGTCCGGAGCACTCTTAAAAGGCTGGGGCTCCTCATTACATCAGGTGCTGCAGCCCACAGGGTTTGGATGCTGGCAGGCGGCCCACGGGGCAGCTACCTTGGGCCCCCCAGGAGTAACTGGGCCCAGGGCAGCTGCCCCGTTTGCCCCCCTTTAAAGATGGCCCTGCCTACGCAGAGGCTTAGAAAGCTGAAGATGCAGGCATTGTTAAGTCAGTTACAGTTAACAAGTGTCGGCATAGTTTACTGCGGTGAAATAATTTAGTCTGGTTTCAGCATTTTACTAACATATAACAGTAATGCTAATAACAACCTATATGTTCTTAAAACGGCTGCGTTTATGGGAGCGTTGAACGCAGGTTAAACTGTATTCTGCACTACCATAAATCTGTATAGCATAAGTATCTGGCTGTGAGTCATTCACACCAAGCTCTACTCCCTCATTCAGTATTGGCAGTCAGCACAGGCCATGGGCTGCCTGACCTGCACTTGGCCATGCAACATATTAATATGGTAATATGCTGATAATTAAAGCCTATAATAGCAATAAGGAATTTAGGCTTAAGTAATCACTGTAAAGTCAAGTGCTAAGCTATCAGTAATTCCTTGCAAAATTATAACAGTAACAGAACGGTCAAATAATATAGGCATAATGGAGACTAAAATGTACAACGAGCATATGTTTAACTTATCCTGATGTAGAACGCAGTACATCTTTGCAGCAATTCAGGCTAACAGCAATGCCCAGATTATGTGTCCCCTAAATGTATTCACTATCTAATCACATGGGCAGAATATTAAACATTTTATTTGCTGCGTACAGATGCGTGGGCCGTATGGGCTAGTCCCATCAGGTTAAGGCTCAAAATGCATGGTACACCTGTGCATAATACATGACATTCAACATTTAAACATCTGAGTGCTTGTGGCTGATGGCCTTATGTGTAATTAATAAAGTATGTCTTGTGTCTTTTGCCAATAAATAAGCAGTAATAAGTCACGCGGGGCTAAGGCCCGCTGAGGCAGTGTACCATAATATACATATTCAATTGTAAGCTAAATTATGGACATGAGTATATTCATCATATTACATATCAATCTAATACATGCAGTATCTATATGCGCAGTATGTTGTGTCAACCGCCTAATCTGTTATAGTTCCGACTTATGGAATCAGGGAATGCTTATGATTTAAGGGCAACTAACAGTAGTGCACAAGTTTAACTGAACAACCTAGCGTTCCCTACCTTCTTTAAGGACGTGGAGATATATGCCAGCTAACTATTGAGTACCTTTGCCAGAACGCAAGAAAATAAATGAAAAATGGTAACTATGCATGGCTGGATCACCATGGTGGTCTACATGGCCGTCTGAGGGGAGTCTTTCACTGCGTCACCATCATACTGTCCCCAGGTCACCGGGCCTCCTTCTGTCTTCCCCTAGCTGACCTCCGCCTGCCAGCCGGGTCTTCCGAGGCACTGTGGGCACTCAGGAGTGCAAACTGTCCTCAGGACCCCACCACATACGTCCACGGGTCGTCCGCTCCCTGCACCTCCCCAGCTTCATGTGAGTCCTCTTAAAGCGTGCACTCTGTTGTCTCACCCGGTGCCGGCCACATATTTGGAGCTGGTGGCTATCCTCCTCGACCACCGGTCCGTCGGGAAGTCAGCATTGGTCCCGCCCCACCGGGCTCGCGGCATCAGGGACAAAAGCTCTCCGGGGCCCCCTCAGACCCAGAGGTTCAGGTGCTCACTCCTCTAGCGGTCGGGAACTCAGCGCGGGGGGTCCGTCCGGCACTCGGTATCGCCAGGGCCTGCATGAGGTGCCCAGGCTAGTCTCCCTTATTAAGTCCTCTGCGGTCCCTCTCCTTTGGGGTAAGTCTTTGGGCGGGCCCCAGTCTGGTGGCCTTTGCCTGTTTAGGGGATCGGCGTAGTCCCCACGCGGTATCTCCCGCCCTGGAGTGTGCCGTCCCCATGTGGCCGGGATTACCCCCACCGGCCGGGGGGGGAAGTGGGGCCGGGCTGCCCCTCGTGTCTTTGTTGTCCCCTGTGAAGGTACCCTAGCCGGGAATCTGTCTTCCCTGGCCTGTTGGGCGATTATCTGTGTGCCTTCGGGTGCTTCCCACGTCCAGGCTCGTTATGGTGCATAGGCCCGCTTTAGTAGTCTCAATGTTTCCATCTCATTATTGGTTTCAGTTTGGTATCTTTGGATAGCTTATGTGTTTCTCTCCAATTATATGTCAAGTAATCCAGCTTTATGGTAGTTTGTGTGCTGTTTTTTTGCCATTTTCCTGGGCCCAGGTCAGGAGACATGATGTTCTGCTGCTGTGCAGCCTGGGGGCCCGCCCCCGCCGCCCCTAAGTGACAGTTTTGGACAATTTACATATCAGTTAGATGTGAAAATAGATCTAGATGTGAAAATAGATATAACAATGCACATCATTTAGAGTCAGACCATTGCGGTAGTCATGGGTGCAATGTTGACCTGTATATCAAAACACTAAATGAGAGCATTAATCAAAATCCAAAACTATGTTGATCATAAACGTTCAGTTGTCTGATTACAATTACATGTCTGTTAGTCCACCCATTGTACAGCCCTACGAAATCTGATGGCACTACACAAATAAAATAATAATAATAATAATAATAACAATAATAAAAAACAGGATGGACCCTACTTCAATGCACTTGGAAAAGCATTGTCAGACACAATAATAATACAATGCCCTGCACTCCTTGTTGAATATTAAGATCCCTTTATTGGCACCCAAAAAGTAGCAGCTTGATAAAGACAGGTTTTCTATTGAAACATTGCTCCTACTTGTTGGGTGCCAATAAAAGGATCTTAATATACAACATGGAGTGCTAGATATTTTATTAGTTTTCATACTTCAAAAATGACGGATAGTGAATTCATTGTCCTCTTGCACCTTTGGAAGATGCATATTTATTTAGCTTGGTGTCTTTCCCTTAATTGTTGCTTTAAAAAGATAGAGACTGGGAACAGAAAGATATTTGAAAGCTGTGTAATTACACAATAGGATACATGAAGAAGCACTTTCTATAAGCGAGACGAGCTTCTGTTCTGAGTTATGCAGAGAGTGTTCCAGAGGTTTGGGCCTGGTATGCAAGATGATTAGAATCTGCACATTTCCTTGTAGTATAGCTTTCGTGTTGGTCTGGGGATGAAAGAATAGATCTCTTAAAAAAAAAAGAAAGGAAAACACGGTTGTGTGCCATTCTACAGAATTTAATACAGCTTAACTCACAGCTAGTGTATTTTCCATAATTCTATGATTATGCAGTAAATTGTACTTTTCCTAGAGACAATTACAACAGACATACAGTATTTTGGATTTTTTAATAGTGAGATCAATTAGCAGAATAATGTAATAGTGTTGTCTACACCTATAAGACAACATTCTTGCATTTAAATTGTGTTCTTAAAGAAATCAATCAAGTAGCACTGCCAGACTACGCACATATAATGTACATACAAAAAAATGTGTCTTGCAAAGAAAGTGTGATACGTTTTATAAGAAAAATAAATATGATGTTATTTTCATAAAAATGCAGAATACATTGTGAGAATCTGGAATCGTGTTTCTCCAAAATATGGTTCTTACTATGTATAAATGAAAAATGCAACTGCAAGTGGGTTGGGAACATCAATCAAGTCACCAAATTTAAAGAAACACTATAGTCACTAAGACCACTTCATCTCATTGAAGTGGTCAGGGTGCAGTGGTCATGCCATTTTTACCCTCCATCGTAAGACATCAACGTGAAAGCTCCCTACAAAGCATTGGATTCAATGCTTTCTTATGAAGCATTGTTTGCTTTCCCAGTGCTCAATGTGCATGTGCATCAGGTCCCCAGTGCTCCTCAATGAGGTACATTGGATTGGACCATGCTGGAGGAGGATGTCATTGGAGGCAGAGAGGTGGGCAGCACCTACAAACAATTTTAGTAAAAAGATGAATATTATGATTTTTTTTGTAAAGGGGGGACATCTATATATAACTATAGACAGGCGCACTATCGCGTTAGGTATACAGCTTTGTATTCCTATTGACCCTTTAACTTCTTTACAGATCTCTAAAACACAGCCATCCCAACTTCTATGATCATGACTTTGTCATATCACCATGTCCAAAGATATCTGCTTTGTCTCCAAATTTCACTTTCTTCTGAACTGACCTGATAAACGTCTACAGAACTGGGTTTTAGCTTGGAATGTGTGTTATATCTTCATTCACTGTCCTCCGCATTCACTATATACCTTGTAATAGCAGAAGGGAAAATTGAGGTGTGCAAAAATATAATTATATTATAGGTCATTCTTATTATTCCTTATTTACAAACCTATGTAACAAGAGCGATACTATTGTAAACAAGTCTTATCAGCTATGATCTGTAACAATATGCACAGAAATACTATTCTTCTAATTGATTACTAAAACGGGTCATTTCCAACGGGGGGATCCTCAGTTCTCTTTTCAACTAAACTGATGTTTTCTTTTCTGATCTCCAGCAATTGCGGTGTGAAGTAGAAACTATTATTGCTAAAGAAGAGTTTCAAACACTACCATCTAGTGTCAGATCAGGAGAACTGCAATCATCTTAATTAGTGCATGTCGATTTAGCTTTTAAGTGGAGCAATGTTTCAATAGTTAATATGCCCTATTAAACACTCACTGATCAGTTATTCAGCTTTGTTATTTAACAGGGATATTATTTCAGTATTGCAGCATAACAGCATAATATTTGATCTGACAATTTTCAGCAGAATGCCCTTTTAAAAGTATTACTTGAAATACTTAACAAGGTATAAATAAAACATAATAAGCTTGTTTTGGATTCTTTTTGTGAGTGACAACATAAGTTCATCAGTGTAAATGGAAAGTAAAAACTCATGATAATAATAGCATTGATTAATAATAATAATAATATTATATATATATATATATATATATTGGCATCTTGTCTACTGGACTAATTTGGCTAATCCAATCTACACTATATATATAGTGTAGATTGGATAGATTGGATTAGCCGTATAAGTCCAGTAGACAAGATGCCAAAATTATATATACTAATATAATATATATATTAATTATATTAAGTGGTCACTCTCAACACCATGGCAAAGTATGCTCACTTGATAGATGCTATGCTCACAAACTTTTTGTTTATTGATTTCTGCTTAACTCTGTATCATTTATTTATAGTTTATATTTGTTTATACTGCTAAAAAGGTTTTAGCCATGCCATTTTCATGTGTTTCTGATTAACCTCCCCAGCAGTTTTTGTATGGAGCTTAGTCACTGCTATCAATGGCTAAGTCTAACACCTACAGAAAGAGGAGAGGACAGCCCAGACAACATAAGAATTACATATATGTCCTAGCCACATAAAAGTTGCGAATGCTCTGCGGATTCCATAGCAGAAGAGTTCCACTGGCAGTGCACACCTGACATCACCAAGTACAATACCAAACGTCAGAACGAGTTGTGTAAAGCACGCTGCCACTGAACTCTGAAGCAGTGGAAATGTGTTCTGTGGAGTGATGAATCATGCCTTTCTGTTTGGCAGTCTGATGGTCTAGTCTGGGTTTGGTGGATGCCAGAAGAATGTTACGTGCCTGGCTGCATTGTGTCAACTATAAAGTTTGGTGGAGGAGAGATAATGGTATGGGGCTGTTTTTCAAGGGTTGGGCTAGGCCCCTTATTTACAGTAAAGGAAAATCTTAAAGGACCACTCTAGGCACCCAGACCACTTCAGCTTAATGAAGTGGTCTAGGTGCCAGGTCCTTCTAGGGTTAACCCATTTTTTCATAATTATAGCAGTTTCAGAGAAACTGCTATAATTATGAATGGGTTAAGCCTTCCCCCTAATCCTCTAGTGGCTGTCTCATTAACAGCCACTAGAGGCGCTTGCGTGCTTCTCACTGTGATTTTCACAGTGAGAGCACGCAAGCGTCCATAGGAAAACATTGTAAATGCTTTCCTATGCGACGGGCTGAATGCGCGCGCAGCTCTTGCCGCGCGTGCGCATTCAGCCCAGGAGGAGGAATGGAGGAGGAGAGAAGGAGGAGAGCTCTCCGCCCAGCGCTGGAAAAAGGTAAGTTTTTACCCCTTTCCCCTTCCAGAGCCGGGCGGGAGGGGGTCCCTGAGGGTGGGGGCACCCTCAGGGCACTATAGTGCCAGGAAAACGAGTATGTTTTCCTGGCACTATAGTGGTCCTTTAATGCTTCAGCATATCAAGACATTATGTACAATGCTATGCTTCTAACTTTATGGAGACAGTTTGGGGAAGGCCCTTTTCTATTCCAGCATGACTGTGCCCCACAAAGCAAGGTCATAAAGACATGGTTGGACGGGTTTGGTGTAGAAGAACTTGACTGTCCCGCACAGAGCCCTTACCTCAACACCAACAAACACTTTTGGGATGAACTGGAAGAAAGATTGTGAGCCAGGCCTTCTCGTCCAACATCAATGCCTGACCTCACAAATGCTATACTGGATGAATGTGCAAACATTCTTCTGGAAAGCCTTCCCTGAAGAGTTGAAGCTGTTATAACTGCAAAATGGGGACCAACTACATACTAATGTCTATGCATTTAGTATGCAGTGTCATAAAAGTCACTGTTGGTGTAATGGTTAGCTATCCCAATGCTTTTATTTTTATTTTTTCACTGCTCTTCCTCTGGCTACTTTTTGTCACTTTATCAGTGAATCAAATGGTGGAAAAATGTGCCTAATAGTATACTAAAAAATATATGCACAATATTTATTTTAACCGGGACTGTTAGGAGGTATGTACAAAAATTTAACTGACGTAAACTTTAATGTGCATATTATGCTTTTATCCTTGAAGCAGCCTTGAAGCATGGATTTCTTTTCAAGTGTCTCCAGTTAAAATAATATTGAATATTCTTATGTTAACCATTGTTCACATCTTGTTGACACTCTGTTCTCACCCTGTTCTCACTCTCTTCTTTTTTTGTTATTACATTGGTCTTGTACTCAAGTATATCCATATATGTACGAGACAAGTGCAAGTCAATGAATTCACTATCTTACCCTATTTCCCAATCACCTGGTACTTTGCCTATATTATGCATTCATTTTACCTTGGGATATCTACTACTTTTTTTTCTCTTGCATTACAGCGTAATTGTTTTTGTTATTTTTCCCTTATGAGCTATTGCAAAACACTTCCATCGCAAATCCCTACTATGCGCCTTTTTATGCAATTTTTGAATTAGTTTTCATCCATTCATTAAAATCTGATTTGTTAACCAGACTTTTACAAACATTAGTCTGTAAGCCTATTTGTACACTTTGTTCTTTGTTCTAATATCCTTCTCTTTATGTGGGCTGAAACTTATTATATTATCACAGAATTATTGAGTGTTGCCAGAGAAAATTGCAAATTTTAGACCAAACTAAGCAGTTTGGAAAGATAGCCAAGATGCAGATTTTTTTTTTCTAATTAAGCTGTTATGGAATAAAATGTCAATTCATGTGCGTGGTGCGGGGACAAGGAAATAAAAAGTGTTTGCCACCATACCAATATAATTAGTTATTTGTAATAGTTTTTGGAGTTCTCCTTAGCTTTCACCAAGCTTCTATTCGTAATGAATGATAATGCATCATATGTCATGGGATTAATCTCAGTGGACTCCTCGATGATTTGGCTAGAAGAGATGCACCATGGGTTGTTAAAGAATGTTCGTAAGTCCCAAAAATTCCAATGAAAGAGGACGTGGATAAAACAGATACATGTTTATTATGAACCAGTCACAGTGTTTATAGTTATTTATTTATTTATAAAATCTTGGGTTCTTTGTCAATGCCTTGTTCTTTAGACAGATAGTATCTTGTGCAGTGTCACCAAAAATCAGCCTCACTCCAGATCTAAATCATAAAAATCCAAATTTTTGTGGTTCCTCCCTTTCGTGGTCCACTTCTTCCTAGGACTGGGGTTATTTCTGGGAAAAAAGACTAAAGTAGTAAGTATGTTAATAAACTATACCAGCCTCATCTACTTCAAGTATGATTATGCCCTCCCTGTGCTCTTTACTTGTAACAAAAGTGTTTACTAAAATTTGTACCACACTCTTCATTCCTGTCTCTGGAATAAGTGATGTCATTTGATTGGATATGTATAATTATAGACAAAAAAGCAAACCAGAAACCTCATAAAATATCCCTCTCCAGATTTTAACTGCATCAGCATTATTCTGTGCTTTGGTATAAGGCAAGCTACCAGAAGCATTGTGTTAATGGGTTCTGGAACTATTACTGCTTTAGTTATGATGTTTTTTGTTTTCATGGTCAAAGAATAATAATTGATCATTAAAAAGGTAATAATTCAAAACTGCCTCAAATAAAGCATTCCCGTTGCCAGAAAAGTGAGGATTTCTTTTTGCTCAATTTTTGAGTCACATGTAATTTGAGTCACATGTAACTCCCACCACACAGCATCTTAGAAGCTATTTCTACAAGCTCTTATGTAACCCAGCCTACATTTGAAGAATAAATACCACTATTACGCATCCTGATGGCTCACATTTTATTGACTGCTAAAGGATAAAAGGCTAGTTGACCATTGTGGATATCAAACACAACCATCTAGAGTCAGTTCTGAATTATATAACTTGTCTGGGACGCTTTTTTTTTTTTTTACTTTTTCATCTCAGTGATTTTGGCCTCAATTGGCTAACGGGGAATAACTCACTGCAACTAATGGTTTGTCCAATAATTCAAAATATTGTTTTAATTTTGTAGCAGAACATAGAGCTCTTTGTGCAAGAAACTATATTCTCTATGCAATGAAACCTGTGGGAATTTTAGCCTCACAGTTATATATATATTAAGATGTGCTATATATATTGTAGTCAATATTCTGCTGGGATACCAAGAGAAGTTTCTTGTTTTTTGCTACCCTGAGCCAATACCAGCTATGCACCCCATTCATATATGCTTTACTTATTTCACACATTTACACACATCTACCAACACGCTCATTCATAAACATAGATACACATTCATGGAAACATACACACAAAGTTACATACACACATCCATAGATTTATACGCACAATAACAGACATGCACATGTAGACATGCAAAAAACACACACAGTGCAGAAATACTGGTTGGAACTAGTAACACAGTGAATGCTGCTCCCCAGAGTCTATAAACACTCATTCAATTAAATATATTGAACAACAAGAAATAATCATATTGGGGGCACAATTAAAGTTAATGCAAAAGAGATGGGCATAATAGAAAAATATACTTAGCCAGTCATAATTACAAACACTTACACATAGACACTGTCACATACAGCACATATATAGCTAGGGATACAAAATGCTCCTCCTCTCTGTCTCTCCTGTATTTCCTACTTCTATAGCTACACACACAGTCATATCAGTAGCAGAACTAATGAACAAAGAGCCCTGGTGCAAGATTATTTTTGGCCCCCTACCACCCCAGACAATTAATCTCTAATACCCCAAAAATGTCGCTACTTTTGACCACTGCCAAAAAAAAAACTTTATAATCACACGATCTTACACCCCAATGACTGTTTGCCCTCTCTTTCCCTAATTTATACTGCCAACTGTCCCAGATTATTGAACATCTCACTGCCCAAGTTAGAGTTTATGACATTTGTCTGCCTATGAAACCCTATGTATTATCAAATTAGATTTGCACATCTGCATGGCAACTAAAAATCTCCCTTCTCGATTTAGATCAGCTCATTACCCTGCCTATTAGCCCATCCCTCCCCAAATAGGCGGCTACATTCCGCTTACAATTAACCTCTTCTTACACCCCAATTATATATTTTCATTCCCCTTGCTCCCCACACTGTGGAAGGTCCCTATCCCAACTCCTAAAGTGCTGGGCAATGCCCTCACTGTCTGGTAGACCTCTCCAGATCCTGACTAAGGTCAAACTGGAGGCTCAGATACACATCCACACACCATGCAGCTAACAGACACACTCCTTCCATGTACTACACAGAGACATACTATACAGTTCACAGACACACTCCATGCAGTATACAGTGCAGCATGCATTTCACAGCTAGTGAGTGTAAAATTCAAGAGAGGGAGACTCATTGTTAGCTTGAATATGCAACAACAAAAGCATAATGTGAAACTGTATATTGATAGCGATATATTTATTACCTGTTATGTATTACATTTCTATACGTGTGTGTATATATATATATATATAGTTTGTATATTGTATTTTTGTAATATTGTATCCTATTGTAACAATGCAATGTTTTGTGGACAAAGACCCAGGACATACTTGAAAACGAGAGAAATCTCAATGTATCCACCCTGGTAAAATATTTTATAAATAAATAAATAATAATATAAACGTGCCTTTTGAGCAATGATGATTTCCAGAAAATTTTACATTTACCATTAAAAAAAAAATGTTACCAAAATTATTTATCACTGGAAACGATCCTGAATTCAATTATATGCATTACTCTTACATGGTAAGAGAGACGACTTTGTCCCCAACACATGGGTTTTACTATAACATTGTCCCTAATGTGATGATAATTCTCAATAAATATATTATTTTTAAACATAATGATGTTAAGATGTCAGCTTATTAAGTATTTTCTAACAGTATTGAGTCATTTGGAAAGCTTATTAAATCGAGGCCATGGAGCCTTGATTTAATATTTTTGGATTAGCTTTTCAAATGATTTAATATTTTGGCCAAACTTTTAAAATATAATTAAATATCAAAAAGTATATCCTATATAAAAAAAAAATATATAAATATATTAAAAATATAAAAATATAAAATCCTACATTAGCAACTATATTACTGTTGAAAATATTAATTTTTAATTCAAAGCAAAATAATAGTTTTTTTTCACTGTAGTGATAAATAGTCCTATAGCCACTCTTTATGATTTCCATCCTCAAGCTTCTAATAAATAGTTAAGAAAAAAATAAGTGAAAGGAGAAAAAAAAATAATTTAAGGTTTCAGCATTGAAAAAGCTTGCATAGAAGTTTCTAAAGAATATACATTAATTATAAAATAATTCTGATGCTGACCGTAAATCTGTAGAGAAAAATGTCCACATGAAAGTTCAATGGTTTTTGCATGATTAGTCACTAGTCTAAGAAGTTATTAGTTAATACCCAGTCATTCTTTTCATTAATAAAAATGAATATTTCTAAGACCATCATCAAAATGCTCACAGATTTATTTTTCCCTTCTAAGCTCCAATTGTGTTTTAAATACAAACCTTTCTTTCTTCCCTCTAGCTTTCTTTAGAGACCAAGGTAAATAAGATAGCTTCACTCTTCTTCTTTGATTTATGGACAGACAGCAGGCTGGTCTTTCTAAGGTTAGTTTAAATTATGCATTGGCTTTTAATAACCAAAAAGGAAAGGCTATGAAACAGCATATTTCGCTTGAGGCAATACTGCTATCCTCTAGTAAGAAAAAAATTAAGTAAAATAAAAAAATTGTACAAAAAAAACCAACTTCCCCAAAGGAGAATTGTTTGGTACTTTGATCACCAGAGCATCCATGATATTCAATTGCCATGACCAGTTCGGTTAGGAGTAGATTCTAAAGAAAGAGAAACCCTCAAGCAAAAACCTACTGTGCAGTGGGATTCCATCAATGAGGTTTTGTAGCCTAGTCTTAGAAGATGCTTTTTTTCTCATCAGTAAAACTGACTCTCCATAACCCACAGTTCTCCACTGTCCATCTATAATGATTCTCTCTTAGGCACACAAGACAAAATGCGTCCTGAATTTCAGATAGACTTTTTAGGATGCAGGTGGCACCTTGAATGCCAAACTGAATCTTCTATAAGTCCCTGAAAGTCCAAATGCAGATCTTCCCATTAGAATTACACATTTCCTTTCAACAACTTGATACTGCTTACGTTAGTTGTAAGATGGCTGAGATTTGGCAATCTTCTTAAAAGCATCTATCACAATAAGTTGGAATGAAAAAGTATTCCAGGTATTAACTATTTATTTAAAGTACAATATATGAAAACAATCTCTCCAAAATATGGATTTCTTGTTGAATACCCAGAACCCAAATTCTCGTTTAAGGAATGTTTTCATTTATTAAAACTGGCCAGTAAACCACAGCCAATATGAAAAGATTCTAACTTCACCAGAGGCAATATAATGCAATAATACACTACAATAATAGATGCTGTTATAATGCAGCATAAAGTATTTATACATCTCTTATGTCTGCCTAGAGCAACAAATAATATAATTAAAAGACAATAGAATAAGAGTAGAGAATAGAAATATGAAAATGTGTCAGAACAACTTTTCCTACATTACAAGCAAATTAACCTTTCTTGGTCAGTAGCAAAATCCATTCAATGTATTATCAGTTCCAGGAGGTTACTTCTCTTAAGCTGCTAGTGAAATCATTTTTGTGGGTCAGTAGTAGACCATGCATGAAACATATCCATGTTTAAGAACAGATGGGTCAGTAAAATGGTTGAGCAATTTAAATTTATGGAACATCATCTGTAAAGTCTAATCAAGTGAATCTCTTTAGAGTGTTAGATCAATACATATACAGAAGAATCACATTCCTGTGGCCCCCTAGATATTTGGAATGGCCTATAGATATGTCTAATAAATGCAGGATTGCAAGGTCATATGTGAAAGTCAAGTTCCAAACTTATTTGCTAATGGTCTGCTAATCTTCTTTCCAGATTTCACTGTTCGTAGGCTCATATTTTGACCCACTGTTTAGAACAGATGCTAATGTTAAATATTTATTATAGCCCCATTTTCCTTGTTAAGGTCCTCTTATTATTCTGTCAACAGTGTCTTCACTCAAGTATATGGACTAAAAGAAACATACAAGATTTCTTCATTTGAGTTTAAAGTAACTGAACGTTAAATTCCACTACAGCTCAAAATGAACTCATCTATTATCTA
This sequence comes from Pelobates cultripes, assembly GCA_933207985.1. Classification (NCBI taxonomy): domain Eukaryota; kingdom Metazoa; phylum Chordata; class Amphibia; order Anura; family Pelobatidae; genus Pelobates; species Pelobates cultripes. Next base: position 81,130,930 of record OW240914.1, on the reverse strand, counting down.
CAATGTCTCTAGTGGTGAGCCAGGAAAGATGCTTATTTCAGACATACTTCAGTATTTTTGGTCATATCTGTTTATGCAAATTGCTGCAACAGAACAATAGAAACCAGCCCCTTTACAGCTTTGGCGCTGAGGCGATTAAAACAGGTGTTTTATTCTTAAGGCAACTAGGTTTCCTCTCTATTGGTGGCTAAACTCAGGCAAACAATATCCTATACGAGAATTGAACATTTAATGACGAATAAGGAAAATAGAATAACACACCCTATAAAAATTAGTAAAATGTTTGCAAAATATTAAAAGTTCCTTTATAATCGGGAAAAAGACAATACCCTAATACAACTTTCATCAGATCTTATGAAATCCTTTTTAGATAAAATAAATTGACCCAAATTTCCCAGAAAATGTGAACATTAAACTAAATAAATTATGCCAGATGAAAGGCTATTAAAAAACTCCAGCTGGTAAAGCACCAGGACCAGATTTCTTCATTATGTTTTCAGATGTGCTTGTTCAACATTAAACTAAATTATTCTATTCCTATTTGGCTGAAGGCTTGATGCTGGAGGATTCCTTGAAAGCTAGGATACTGGATAAATACTCTCATTTTCACCTGGTATCTTTAATGATCAATGATACTAAACTGTATGCTAAAGTTATGACTAACATGTTGGCTTATTTCATAACCTGATTGGTTTTGTTATGGGCAGACAGACCTCAGACAAAAAAGTTATTAATCTAATCCACCAACTTAAAACTAATTTGATGCCTTTTTTGCTATTATCTTTGGATGCTGAGAAGGAGTTTGACAGAATACACTGGAGATATATGAGGGAGACGATAGCCAGGATGAATTTGCCTTTTTCCTTCATGAATTCAATCTTTGCACTGTACTGTAAACCAACAGCTGAAATTTATGTCTCTGATAACTTTGGTTTGTCGAATGGCACCAGACAGGTATGCCCCCTATAATCATTATTGTTTATTTTTTACATGGAGCCCCTGGCTGAGACCATGAGAAGAACACAAGAGATTGAAGGAAAACATCCATAAATTGGGTTTGTTCACTGAGTATGTGATTTTATCTCTTAAGAATCCTAGTTCGTCTATGGCCCACTGATGAAATATAACATTTCAGAGAAATCTCACACTATACATTAAATTCACATAAAACTCAAGCATTACCCTTTAGTATTCTGGTCCTGCTTTGGATGATTTGAAAATGAAATAACAATATGACTAGAGAGACTGTCATGTATCATTTTTGGGAATTAATTTGATCAAAATCTGTCAAGAATGCGCTTTTTTAATTTATCTAAAGTATGACCTGATCTTAAGAATGAACTTGATAGGTGGGGCACTTTTGGAATCCCTATAAATATGTATATGGACCTGGAACTTTGAGTTTACATAAAATGAATGTAACCTTTTCTGTAGGAAATAATTTTTTTTTTGAAAGGGAATTAATTCATGGATGAAAAAGATTGATCCATCTATTGTGACATTTCAACCAGAACTATGTTTATTTAAGAAATTACCTAGTACAGTTAATAAGATTGATAGAGTTATGATAGCCCACATTTTCCTAGTAGCTACATTAGTTATACCTTGCTATTGGACATTATTAACTGTTCTATCAATTAAGCAAGTATATTTGATAATAAAAGATGTGAAATGGTGTTAAGGGAACCCTCTCCCCAAAATGCTCAGCTACAACACCATTGGGACACTTGGGAAAATTATATTAAGAAAAATATATCTCCTACAACTTATTTCACATAGCCTAAAGTATTTGAAAACGTTTGGCTGTTGTCATGTTCATGTTATACTAAATTCTGTATTTTATCCTAATGCTAAACATTATGTAAGAATTTTTTAGATCTCTATATTTTTGTATGGAAAACCCTTCCCCCCTCCATTTTTATCCCTTCCAGGTCCCTTCCTTAATTGCTTTTCTGTTTAAAATTGTTTTGAAAATTGTTTAATAAAAATGATTTTAAAAGAAAATCTACCCCCTGCAGTAACAACTGATCGTTTGCACTGTTAACATTGAATAACAAAACTCAATGTGTCGTGCTAATATTGTAGCATGCCGTACCAGGGTTAGTCAATAGTGATTAATTACATTTTATAATTTCAACATCTAAGTTCACCAGAGTTTTTGGATATAAATTTAAAAAAAACTTTTTACCCCTCCCCGTCCCCCAAAAAATTAAAATGTGAAAATGTGTAAAATAAATTCATATATACTATGAAGAGAATATTTGAAACTATGCCCATTTGAAACTTGTCTTATGGTTACCATAACAATAATCTAACACTCATTCCAGTTAAAAAAAAACATCATGTGCATTGCCTTCTATGAAATACCTTGTTTTTATAATTTTTTTTAATTAATATTAGTGCTCAGTAATTTAGAAACCCAAGCCTGACTTCACAGTCAAAATAAGAAATACAAGATAGATATACATACAGATGAGCAGGCAGATAATTGATTAGGGGCCAATTTGTTTACAGCTCATCTGTCGATAAATAGCCAAATGACTACAGTTTTTCAGTAATCTGGTTTGTTTCTCTCACAGCTCAAAACTGTGCCTAATGAAACATGCACCTTTGGGGGAAAAATCTGATTTTCAGTGCGAACAGTTCTAAAAAAAATAAACAAATTTGATTTTTGATTTTTTGATATTAATACATTAGATATACTAATATATAGATAGATAGATAGATAGACCAAGAATGTTACGGTCACTTTGTCCACTAATCACCTGTCCCTCTAACTCTGTTGTGTCACTGTGTCACTGGAGTTCAGGGCATTAGGTGGGCAGAGTGACACAGGGCTAGAGCAAAATAGTGACAGGAGGTTAGAGGATCTAGTCCCCCATGTAACTCTGTCCCCCTTATCTTTGTGTCATTGTCCTTCTAACCTTCCAACACCCTAGTCCTTTCTCTTTATGTATTCTTAAACTTATATACCCCTAGACTGTTGTCACTTTGTCCCCTTGTCTCTCTCACCATTTGTCACTCAGTCCTCCTGTCCCCTAGTCATGTGTCATGGTCACTCTGCCTTATGTCATTTCCCCCTAATCCTTTTGTCACTTGGTCTCACTAATTCCCACTGTGTCGCTGTCACTTGGTCCACTGATCCCATGTCCCTGTAGCTCTTTTGTGTCACTTTGTCACTCAACCCCCTAACTCCCCTAGCCTTGTGTCGCTCTGTACTTCTAATTCCCTGTTACCCTAGACCTTTTTCACTTTGTTTCCTTAATCCAATATACCCTTAGCCTTTTCACAACTCTGCCCCCTGTGCTGGTAGCTCTTTGTAACAGTAATTATAAGTAACATTGCTACTATTATTGAATGACACACACATACACACACGCACACACACATACACACACACATATATATATATATATACATAAACACAGAGAGAGAGAGAGAGAGAGAGTTATAATAATTATTAATGTTACAGTGTTCAGGTTTGATAATTGTTATTTTAAGTGAAAGTAAGGTATTGGATGATCGTGTGTAAATGACTGTTTGCACTCACGAGTCAATAACAGTGTACATGTATGGGTAGATGACAGTTGTGACAGAGCTCCAATATCCTGACTGAGTACCTCTGCCAAGTCTGCTTCCTCGCTGCTACAGGGGACTCTGGAGCACTTCAGACCCATTTGCCAAAGCATGACTGGGGTTTCTTCGGAACTCTTCCACCTGACCCGACTAGGCTGCAACTCTTTTTTCAGGCAGGTATCATCCCCTCTGCCTTTGTCTCTTCAGCTCCTCTCCCAGACAGTTATTCACATATCTGACTAGACTGTGATTAGCTATTGCCTTTACAAAGATTCTTGTGGGTCTCAAGCCTAGCTCTTTTTAACTTGTCCCCGGATACAGGAACCAAGGTCCGAAGACTCTGTTACTGGGGTACCTAAATAAATCAAGGAGGACCCACAATTCCAAAAGGAATTACCATACAATACTTTATTTTGAACTTGGACTAACATTTGCCGACTAGTCCTTAAAAGGAAACTCTAGTGCCAGGAAAACAAACTTCTTTTCCTGGCACTATAGCTACCCTCTCTGTCAAGGTGCCCCATCCCCCGTGGTGCAAAAAGGGTTAATAACCCCTTCTGTCACTTACCTGGGTCCAGTGCCTGGGTCCCTCGATGCTGGCTCAGCACAGTGGCGGGAGGAAACCTAATGCACATGCACAGCATTGGCTGCGCTCGCATTAGGATTTCCTCATAGAAAAGCATTATTCAATGCTTTTCTATGGGGATTCCAGCGACGCTGTGTCCAGTGTCCAGTGTTGTTTAGGCGCTCCTAAGAGTTAACCCTAGCAGGTAATTATTGCAGTTTATAAAAACTGCAATAATGACATGCTCAGAGTTAAGGGTGATGGGAGTTTGCACCCAGACCACTTCAATGAGCTGAAGGGATCTCGGCGCCTACAGTGTTCCTTTAAGCATGTTGTTAAAACCATAAAAATAGAAACAACATGCATAATGTGCAGAACAAGCAAGGTAATAATGTCTCAAATATACACTGCTCAAAAAAAAATAACGGGAACACAAAAATAACACATCCTAGATCTGAATGAATTAAATATTCTTCTATAATACTTTTGTTCTTTACATAGCTGAATGTGCTGACAACAAAATCACACAAATTAAAAAATGGAAATCAAGTTTTTCAACCCATGGAGGTCTGGATTTGGAGTCACACTCAAAATTAAAGTGGAAAAACTAACTTTCCAACTTTGATGTAATGTCCTTAAAACAAGTCAAAATGAGGCTCAGTAGTGTGTGTGGCCTCCACGTGCCTGTATGACCTCCCTACAACGCCTGTGCATGCTCCTGATGTGGTGGCGGATGGTCTCCTGAGGGATCTCCTCCCAGACCTGGACTAAAGCATCTGCCAACTCCTGGACAGTCTGTGGTGCAACGTGACGTGGTGGATGGAGCGAAACATGATGTCCCAGATGTGCTCAATTGGATTCGGGTCTGAGGAACGGACAGGCCAGCCCATAGCAGGAACTGCTGACACACTTTAGCCACATGAGGTCTAGCATTGTCTTGCATTAGGAGGAACCCAGGGCCAACCGCACCAGCATATGGTTTCACAAGGGGTCTGAGGATCTCATCTATGTACCTAATGGCAGTCAGGCTACCTCTGGCGAGCACATGGAGGGCTGTGCGGCCCCCAAAAGAAATGCCACCCCACACCATTACTGACCCACTGCCAAACCGGTCTTGCTGGAGGATGTTGCAGGCAGCAGAACGTTCTCCACGGCGTCTCCAGACTCTGTCACGTCTGTCACATGTGCTCAGTGTGAACCTGCTTTCATCTGTGAAGAGCACAGGGCGCCAGTGGTGAATTTGCCAATTTTGGTGTTCTCTGGCAAATGCCAAACTTCATGCACGGTGTTGGGCTGTAAGCACAACCCTCACCTGTGGATGTCGGGCCCTCATACCACCCTCATGGAGTCTGTTTCTGACCGTTTGAGCAGACACATGCACATTTGTGGCTTTCTGGAGGTCATTTTGCATGGCTCTGGCAGTGCTCCTCCTGTTCCTCTTTGCACAAAGGTGGAGGTAGCGGTCTTGCTGCTGGGTTTTTGCCCTCCTACGGCCTCCTCCACGTCTCCTGGTGTACTGGCCTGTCTCCTGGTAGTGCCTCCATGCTCTGGACACTACACTGACAGACACAGCAAATCTTCTTGCCACAGCTCACATTAATGTGCTATCCTGGATGAGCTGCACTACCTGAGCCACTTGTGTGGGTTGTAGACTCCGTCTCATGCTACCACTAGAGTGAAAGCAACGCCAGCATTCAAAAGTGACCAAAACATCAGCCAGGAAGCATAGGAACTGAGAAGTGGTCTGTGGTCACCACCTGCAGAACCACTCCTTTATTGGGGGTGTCTTGCTAATTGCCTATAATTTCCACCTGTTGTCTATCCCATTTGCACAACAGCATGTGAAATTGATTGTCACTCAGTGTTGCTTCCTAAGTGGACAGTTTGATTTCACAGAAGTGTGATTGACTTGGAGTTACATTGTGTTGTTTAAGTGTTCCCTTTATTTTTTTTGAGCAGTGTATATATATATATATATATATATATAATTACAACTTCCCAAACTATGGGAAAACAGAGATATATAGATGCAACGTGTCAGTTTTTGCAATATCCTAATTTGCATATTGTAATTATGCCAACTATGTATTTTTCAGTTTCATCAACAGAGGGCAATGGAAAGCCATCACAAGCCTGAAAAAAACATCCCCTTTTAAAACAAGGGTATTCCAGCCTTGAAAAACCCAAACCAGGTGGGAAAGCAGTCCAAATGTCCCCCATGCACCTGGCTCCCCAAAAGAGAACCCCATTCCAGTCCAGGGCCTACAGTCATACAGGAGACTGACCTATAGACCTCTCTAGTATGAAGGTGATGAAAGATTTTGTTTCAACAGTGTATATGACTGTGCATGCATAGGAAAATGACAGTGTGCAAGCATTGTTAAATGACTATGTGTCAGTGTGCATGTATGGGTAAAAGATAGTGCATGTTGTGCATGTATGGTAAATGACTGTGTGCAAGCATTACTACATGACCATTTATATGGCCGTGTGTGTGCATGGGTAAATTACTGTATATGTGACTGTCTGGGTGCAGGGGAAAAAACTTTTTAGAAAGTCCATACAAATACTTTAATCGACTCTACAAGCTGTCAGCACACTCCTTGGCTAAAAGGCTTCCCTAAAAGTCAGCTCATAAGGTTGAAACTTTTAAACTACTTAATAGAAACCAACTAATACAATATCACAATTTCGAAAAGCGTAAGAGTTATATATTTTTGTGTCTTCCAGTCCTGCTAAATCCCTCCTTTCTTGACTACAATCTCCATAATGTACTTTTGCTCCAGGAATACAAACATATCTGTCCCACCCACTCCATTCTCTTGTGCTTCGCCACCATTTTGGTGAAGCACTTTTTTTTATTATGAAGGCTCTTATAGCCTTCGTTCTCATTTTATTTTTGTTCCCACATTTTCCATATCCCCTTCTCTCCCACTGGCAGTGTGTATTTATATATTTTTTACTTACATGGGATTAGGGGTGCAGGGTGTTAAGTAGAGCAACCGTTACACAGGACTAGGAAACAGAGGGACCAGTGACACAGAAACAGAGTGTCAAAAGTTTACGGGTATATGAGCTTAAGGAGACATAGAAAGAAAGAACTAGGGTTCCAGGGGGGGTAGAAGGATATAGTGACACAAGGCAAAGTGGACAAAGTGACAAATGTCTAGGATGACAGGCACTGGCGGATCCAGGGGGGGGGCAACGGGGCAATTGCCCCCCCCGAGAAATCCGCCGGTCTCCCTCCCCTGCCAGCAGCACATGCAGGTGCTATCCCTGCAATGTGCCTGCGGACCGGGGGGGAGATCAGAGATCTCCCTCCCCGGTCCGCAGGCACTGTGCTGGCAGCCGGCAGGGGAGGGAGAGGGAGGACCCGGAGCTCAGTCTGCAGCTCCTCCGGGTCCTCCTCTCGCGAGATTTGAAGCGTTGCCGCGGTTACCACAGCAACGCTCCAAATCTCGCGAGAGTGAACTCTAGCCCGGGAGCTAGAGTTCACTCTGACCACCTGACCACCAATGAATCCCCACTGGGACCACCAGGGATCGAAATATGTCCCCCCTCCTCCCCAGTAAAGGTAAGAAGGGAGGGGGGACATAGAATAATATTTATTTTAATTAAATAAAAAAATATTATACTATAAAAAAAAAAAGCCACCCTACCCTGATCACACACACACACACACATAGCCCCCATACTGCCTCCCCCCATACACACATACTGCCCCCCATACACACATATTGCCCCCCATGCTGCCCCCCCATACACACATACTACCCCCCCATACACACATACTACCCCCCATACT
>OW240914.1:80779171-81122884 GCA_933207985.1 Pelobates cultripes | reverse complement strand
CCCCCATACACACACACTGCCACCCATAGACACACACTGCCCCCCATACAAACACACTGCCTACCATACACACATACTGCCCCCCATACACTGCCCCCCATACACTCATACTGCCCCCCATGCATACATACTGCCCCCCATGCACACATACTGCCCTCATGCACACATACTGCCCTCATACACACATACTGCCCCCCATACACACACACTGCCCCCATACACTGCCGCCCCATACACACACTTTGCCCACATTCACACACTGCCTCACACACATGCAACACACACACATACACACACACTTTACACACATACTGTCCCACACATACACTGCATCCCTGACATACACTGCCCCCTCCACTCACACACACACACACACACACTGCTCACACACTGTCCCCCTCACACACACACACACTGCACCCCTTACACATTGCACCACTCACACACACACTGCTCCTATGCCCTACTACCGCCCCATTTCCCAGCAGACCTCAGGTAAGTTGTCAAACTGTTCTTAAACGGTTTGACTACTTACTCTAGGAGTGGGTCCCGGCACTATTGACACCATAACCACTACACTGAGCTGTAGTAGTTATTGTGTCTGGATTATTTCTTTAAATAATCTACAAGTGCCCCTCCCGAGATCAGGCTCTGGATCCGCCACTGATGACAGGGGACTATAAGGACAGAGTTACAGGATGTTAGATCCTCTAGGGGGTTAGGGGGCAGAGTGACAACGTGACACGACAGATCTAGACAGACAGGGGATTAGCGGACCGAGTGACAGTGACACAGAGCTCTCTCATTAGAGATTTTGCCTTTAGCTGAAAGCAGCAAGGTGAATTAGTTAGTGTAGGACTAAGCAAAGAGCTTATACTTGAATGACCATTGGCGTGATGCTAAAAAACCTCCAGTTATTTAAATGCACAAAGGGATTTGGGAAAGTTTAACTTTTTTCTTTGGCGCTTTTTTATTGTAAGAATTGGCGCTGATGTGTACTATAGTCATTGCTACAACCCAGTAGTAATGGGACTTTGGGCACAGGACTTAAAGGGATACTATAGAGTTAGGAATACAAAGTTGTATTCTTAGCACTATACTTCCCCCTGGACTCCCCCTCCCTGACTGTGTAAGGGTTAATAAACCCCTACTATACTTACCCGATTCCAGCGCCGATCTTTGCTACGAGCACATTAAGCCCTCCTCATACAAAAGCATTTCTTCAATGCTTTTTCTATGTGGATTTTACTGTTGCTTAATGTCCTCATGTAGAGCATGAAAATGTCCAGGGTCAGTTAGGTGATCAAATGTTGCCTAGCAAGCAAATTATGCCTCTAGTGACTGTCTGAATGACAGCCACTAAAGGCAATCTTAGTCATGCAATATAATTATTGTAGCATCTCAGAAACTGCAATCATTAACATTTCAGGGATAAGGGGAAAAGGTCATTGAACGCAAACCACTTCAATGAGCTGAAGCGGTTAGGGTGGCTATAGTGTCCCTTTAATTTTGTATATTTGTATCATTACTGCGACTTACTTATGTCGTGCGCATGATCTACTAAGATAGCACAGTGTGCATACGATTAAATAAATAAGTAGTGGATGTCACCTGCCGGGCTGAATACTAACAGGCAGCATGCATGCATTAACTTAGAGCTTTGTAATGATATTCTGGCAGCTGGTTCCGGATGTGAATGGTGGATAATATACAAACATCCAATCTCTTAATTCCTTTAAAGCTCAGTATCATAGCTAACTCATTCTTTGCTAATGCGACGGTTGTTTGAGCAAAGATGGGTAACAATGCAGAGTCAGTGACTTTTCAATAACATTAAAACACTTATATTACTTCCACAGTGAAAGACTAATGTGTTGAATCGTTGATTGATTGGCCCATAGCAGATATCAATTTTCAGGCGAGCAATGTTTTTTCCCCTATTCTGCAGATATAAACTTATTATAGCCAGACGCCAGTCTAAAGGCATTCATTCAATGCAAACTGACATCTATCATGTCAGATTGCCTTACTGTACTGGACAAATGTTACGTGTAGTATAATAAATAAGATATGAATTAAACAAATAGTATTGCACGATAATGGCAAAAGTGTCAGAAAAGAGTACTGTGGCTGGTGTGATACTGCAGTGTATTGTATATTAATGAAAAATGGTAAATGAACAAAAGTAGACCGAGGCTAAAAGACGAATTAATCACCTAAAAGACGAATTAATCACTACTGTCCTGTTTTTACGTTTGCCAATGGATTTGTAACTAGCACAGCTGATTATAATTAATATACGCTGATAGGTAGAAGTTAATGTTTACATAATTGTCCATGTTTTTATTACAGAGTCGTCTGGAAATTTGATGAAACGTCACATGTTTTGTTTGATTTTCTTCCTCAGCTTAACTGACATAGCCAAGTGCCAAAGATCTGGTATCCGTGGCATGTAATGTAACATATGCTACAATCAGTCCAAGTTTTGTTACCTTACGTGACCTTATGCAGGCATTATGTTTTAGACAGTGGGAGTGGGATTGACCTAAGCAAACTGATACATTAAAAGGCACTTAGCAATTTAGATACATCCATTGTGTTTAAATAAGTAATTAAATATCAATTACATGTCCTGGTTTGAGACACAATATCCAGATTTCAGGTAGGATTCTGCTTGTTTGGTGTACAGTGCCACAAAGGAGCAATGTTTGGCACATGCCTTCATTAAATCTGTCCATTCCCTCCCTGGTATGTTGGTTGAGAGGCTGAGGCTCTGACCAGCACTTTATCTAGCATACACAAAAGGAGACAGAATTAAAGGTAACAGCTATGGCCTGATAGGAGTCACACACGTGTATAGAAAATAAACACTTTTAAGATTCTGGGAACCTCCGTGTTTGGTGTGATATTTTGAGAAGCCAACAGTAAAATGTCTTTCTTTTCATAAACATATAATCTGTAACTCTTTTCAATCTATTCCTTTATCTCTCTCTTATGCTAATGCTCATAAAAGGTTTTTTGTTTTTTTTAAAGGAACGCTTTTGTGTCAGGAATAGAAAAACATGTATTCTTATATAGTTTTATACTTAGATTCAGCCCCCTCCACCCTTCAACTTAAGGGACAACTGACACCTCAAATCTATTTTTTTATATAATAATCCTTTCAACAAGTTTTAAAAGGAAATAGATTTGTTTAGATGAAGTATATGTAACAAAATGATAAAAACCCATCCCTACCTTTAGTGTATGACAGAATCATTCAGCCAAATACATCCTCCTTGGGTCAGACCAGAAGTTAGTCTCTACGGTTTTCCCTGCTTCTGATCGGAGAGAGAAGCATAGAAGACCATAGAGACTAACTGTCGGGTTTCAAACACTGTCTGACCAAAGGTGCATGTATATGTCTGAATGATTCTGTCTGTGCATGGCTGAATGAATCCAGGTATGAGTTTTTTTTAATAATTTTTTTACAAAATTAATGGAAAACTGATTTTACATATTTTTTATATTTTCGAGCACCAATACTCACTTTGCAATTGGCAGATCCTCAGCTGATTGTCATAGAGAATCATCACAGATGAAAAGGACATGCCTGTCAAGCGCTGCATTCATTCAGTAAATGCTTCGCATAGGGAAGAATTGAATCCAATGCTTTCCAATGAGCAGTATTTCATGATCTTGAACATCACATCACTGAGTGTTCTTACAGGGGAGGATGTCACGGAGACAGTCTCTAGAGGTGTGCTTAACCCAGCAATGTAAATGTCAATGTTCTACATTTCAGAGCTAACACTACAGGACCACAACACCCAGGACACGTCATCAAGATGCAGTGGTCTGGTTGGTTATAGTGGTCCTTTAAAAACACCTGGTTTAATTAAAATAGTGGATATTAAGTTATACTATATGATCATATATTGGGATTATACTATGCTATCTATCTATCTATCTATCTATCTATCTATCTATCATATATCTAATCGTCTGTTTATCAACATTATTTTGTTTGACAGTTGAATACAGATAATTAGGTAGATAGATAGATAGAATTATTTAAAAATATATATATATATATATATATATATAATTTTAAGTCAATGTGGGATATCTTGGCTCCATAAACAAAATAATAATAATAATAATAAAAAGCTGAAGAATTATACCATCACACATATAGTTTAGTTGTTGTCTACATAACTTTCTCTAAACCCTCTGTTTTAGGCGTATTTTGATTTATCTTTCCAAACTAACCAACGGTTAGAGCCCAAAACAGTTAGTTTTATACTACAGGTGAACTGAGATGTATATGATAGACAGGCAGATAAACAATAGCTTGCTGACGGAATGCTGCACAATTGTTTTTAGACAGTAGCAGCTGCTGGGGACAACTGCTGTGTAGCTCCAATAGCCACCAGGCCAGCTGTATTAATATGGGATTATAGACGATCCCTTGCAATAAAGGTTTTTCACTAAACTGTAAATTGGAAGCTCTGTACTTTTATATGTTTAGAAGTTAAACTGGATGTTCTTTAAATAAATCCATCCATACTTCCATACATCCATCAGTCAAAAAATAATGTTTAACTAGATCCAAGTTAACAATGCATAGAATAGCTATGCATGCATTGAAAAGGTTATACAAATATATAGTAAATATAAACATCCAAAAACTAATAATAATTGGTTGCTTCTAAACACTGTACTTTATAAGAATTTGTTGAGAAGGACCAATCATAATTTTACAATATATAAAATGTACAAAAACAATTTAGTTTCATGATATAAATTAAGTAATATTATATATAAAAAACTATTCTTTTAAATATTTAATTATTTTAAAAGTATATCCAAAAATATTAAATCATTTGAAAAGCTTCCAGAAGAATGTTTATTCAAGACTTAGAGGTGAGCACAATCCCAATCATCCAAATATGTCCTCGGTTACATTTTTATTGATATTTACAACTGAAGTGGTGAATATCAAATTTATGGAATGTTCTCAGATTGGACTCTTACTAGTGGGCCAGTAATTTTGCTGAATGTCTTACTTTTTACCACCTAGATACCCAGACTCTTAGAACCTAGAACTTTGGAGACTTCAACTACACAATTAAATAATTACACTTTCTAAGTCAATTATAAGGATAGAACTAAGAACTTCAACTACACAATTAAATAATAATACACTTTCTAAGTCAATTGTAAGGATAGAACTAAGATGCATTCTCCCTATGTATTCCATAGTTTGTATAAAGTAAAGCATTTTGAATGGTTAACTAGAGATGAATGATATGGACATTTGGGAGGTCTACTTTAGATCACTGGGAGAAATGCAAGGTCAGTTAAATAGACCAGGGCCTTAATGTTTGCTGATTAGGGTTGGATTTCACAATAGGCAGAATAGGCACCTGCCTTCAGGCACATTTCCTGTAGGTAGCGCCGGTTTTCAGCACTTACAATGTAACTTTTTTTTAACTTAAGTGTCCTTGTAGAGACAGATAATTACCAGGAGCCTTGGTTTGTGTTCTCTTTCGACCAGTCAGCCCTAATAGCAGAGCTACAGGAACAGTTATAGAGGGTATAGAATTTCCCAGCTCCTCCAGTGTCTGTGAGGTTGGACAGGGAGTGGAAACAATCACTTCCTTTTTGCACACTAGCTGCCTCTTACACAGGAAGTACATTTCAGGAGGAGATGGGAAAGCATTGAGTGATACACACTGAATAAGGGTTTCTGCAGTTCTGCGATCAATCATTGGAGAATGAAAATTTTGCAAATAACCCTTAAAACTCCACAGGTCTGTAGCCTCTTTTCCCCAAGTCCTACATTTAATCCCTCCCAAAACCTAATCAAACCTTTCCTTTGACCCAAAAATAACCGCTTACTGCCTAAACCTGAAATAAATGCCTTAATGCTAGGTAAACAGTAAACACGCCATATATTCTAATATTAAACTTAACCACATACTAACCCTCACAGGGTTATTTATTAAAAAACAAAATTTGGCAGAATAGATAAATCTGATGAAAAAGATCAAATTCTGACATTGGCAATTCTCAGATTTACTAAAACCAAATGTGACCAATTTTGTTACATTGGTTTGGTTTAGTTCGGAAAATCTGTGATCTTCCCTCTCAAACCAGTCTACAGCACTGGAGTTGAAGATTTATCAACGTCCCCATAGTGACCGAAGATAAACTGAATGCATCTGGCAGCATGCAAGTTTGCGAATTACCATTCACTTGCTCTTTGCAAGTGAATTCAAAATTAGAAGAATTGGCAGCTAACAGCTAGGGGGAAAATAGTTTTAAAAAAACCTCTGTGGCACGATGGTTAATTATGTGGCAACTGAACAGTGCTTGAGTTGTTTGGAAGAAACACACAACACTATGTGTGGTGAAAAAAAGGCACAGCACACCAACATCAAAACCTCATCCCAACTGTGAAGTATGGTGGTGGGGGCATCATGGTTTGGGGCTGCTTTGCTGCGTCAGGGCCTGGACAGATTGCTATCATTGAAGGAAAAATGAATTCCCAAGTTTATCAAGACATTTTGCAGGAGAACTTAAGGCCATCTGTCTACCAGCTGAAGCTCAACAGAAGATGGGTGTTGCAACAGGACAATGACCCAAAGCATAGAAGTAAATCAACAACAGAATGGCTTAAACAGAAGAAAATACGCCTTCTGAAGTGGCCCAGTCAGAGTCCTGACCTCAACCCAATTGAGATGCTGTGGCATGACCTCAAGAAAGCGATTCACACCAGACATCCCAAGAATATTGCTGAACTGAAACAGTTCTATAAAGAGGAATGGTCAAGAATTACTCCTGACCGTTGTGCACGTCTGATCTGCAACTACAGGAAACATTTGGTTGAAGTTATTGCTGCCAAAGGAGGTTCAACCAGTTATTAAATCCAAGGGTTCACATACTTTTTCCACCTGCACTGTGAATGTTTACATGGTGTGTTTAATAAAAACATGGCAACATTTCATTCTTTGTGTGTTATTAGTTTAAGCAGACTGTGATTGTCTATTGTTGTGACTTGATCAGATCACATTTTATGACCAATTTGTGCAGAAATCCATATCATTCCAAATGGTTCACATACTTTTTCTTGCGATTGTATATATATTGTTGTGGAAATAAGGTCTTGATATATTTCTTAGTTAGTAAAATGTCTATTTACTCATCCCACAAAAACAGTATATAGCTATACACGCATATTTAGTCAAGATGGCTGCTAGAAGCTTCTAACCCCTCCTCCCCAATAACACCGACTAACTACCTCGTGCAGCAAGATGGCGCCGGGAAACCGTGGGAGAACCTCATGGTCCTGGTGACATCACCCTCAGTAGGCAGAGCATTAGGAAGACCACTTAACTCCTAACCAATTATTGATGTATTATTCCATGTTATCTCTGACAGTACCTATGATGTAATTTTGCTTTAAAAGGGACTTGCCGTCCCCTCTGAATAAACATTCCTCAAGTTATTCAACAACCTGGAACCTGTGTCTGGTGTTAATTACTTCAGGGAGCATGTACGCATTGTTTCATTGATTTGGCCAGCGGCAGACACACAAAGAAATAATCAATTTATTGGTTGATTTTTCCATTTCATATATTAAAAGGCTTGGCCTGTAGTTGTGGGAGGGGCTTGGTTTCCCTTTAAAAGGGCTGCCAATCCACTCCCACATTACCGTAATGGTCTGGCGAGTCTGAAACGTTACTTCCGGTTCAGACCGCCATTTTGGATTCCTCTTACCTGTTTCCTCGTGGTCTCCTGGTCCGGTGCCCTCCTGAGTGGTTCCGGGCTCTCCAGGGCGCTTTTCCCGCCGTCACCGCCGACTGCACAGCTTCCCCGGTACTGCTGCCGCCAAAAAACCGTAAGTGGGCCCGCCGTAAAGCAAACCGCTTCACATTTACGGCTTACACGGCGGAGCCCCATTCGCATTCAAACGCATTCGGTTATTTTCGCCTAAATACACTTCGCCGCTAAGCTATGTAATTCATGTTTTAAATTTCATACGAACGCTACATTCGGCTAGATACTTAGGATTTCTACTTTACAAAATAGTCATTATATACTATCATCACATTCGACTCAAATTCGTGCATTTCTCACTAATTATACAAGATCCTGCATCCACTTCTTAGGTGGAATCTCGCCCCCTACAGGTCAATAATGATATAGCACCAAAATAAATACAAAAAAAAAAAAATACAAATTAAAATGTATTAAATTATGCTACACTTAATTCAATCCTGATTTCTGACATCTTCCAACAGGTTACCTTACCAGAATTCATATTAAAATTTGGGGACCCAGTGATCGGTATCAATTATACTTTATAGGTTGGTAACATTGTCATATGATTCATATAAATGACCATATAAACATATGATTTTAGGTAAAATGTTATAATTTACTCTCCTAGGTTTAATCATTGGAACGGTAGCTTTTACAAGCAAGGAGCCGGTTTCTTTTGATTATATCTCCTCCGCAGTTATCGGGTAGGTTCTGGTCCACGATCTGGCCTAACTACCACCCCACTTTCCAGATATTTACTTATCATCTTATACCTACAGGTCAAACTACCCGACAAATATCACAGTTACGTCATTGAGAGATCAGCCTGACTCACTATCAGGTACTACGCCAGAACCCAATATACCCTAAAAAAATTTGAGGGGTACTGGTCCTAGGTTAGGTGGCCCAATTAGTTAAAATATTTCTGGTCTTAATCCATAGGCTAGTGGTCCCGCGAGGCCAACATCCCTAACCTCACACTCGGAGGTAATACGTCCCTCGGGCCAAATCATAGCTAGCCGCCTCGCATTAATATACAGAGAGGGCCTCACCTGTCACTCCCAATCTTTTTTATGCTTTAAATGACACCGAGAGGCCTACACCCCGCCACAACGTTCGGTGGCCTCAATCTTCCCCTCGGGCCCACGCATAGATAGTGCCTCTCAAGCCGCTTGGCAACTAGCAGGGTCTCATCTGTCACTCTCAAAAGAAGTTTAATTGTTTCACCGCTTGGTACTTAGCTAGCCCACCAGTACCCACCCACAATACATTTCATACGACTAACTGTTTATATTTATAATTTCAGTTATGTCACTAACACCTGATATCCCTGAAGAACTGTCACTACCTAGCACACCCGCTAGGCCTGCCACCCCTGTTCCGGGTACAGATGTGAATAGCCCTGCATCCCTTAGATCATGGACCATCCCACGTCTTACAGCTGAACTAAGAAGACGCTGCATCCCTTTCCCGGCTACAGCTAGGAAGGCGGAGTTGTATAGGCTATTATACACTACCACTGACAACTCCGATGCAGGGGAAGGCACTAGCGGATCGCAAATACCAGCATTTCATGCTATGATGACGTCCCTTATGACATCCATAGGGACAATCAGCGACAGGCTGGACAAATTGGAGGCCGGTAGTGTTACTCAGTCCACAAATGCAACGGTCACCACTCAGCCTCTTGCTAATACCTTACCCGGTAATACCCTGGCAGCTACGGCTGACATAGAATCCATTGATCCTTCACATATGGTCCCAGCTCACCTTAAAAAAGACATTCTGGAAGGCAAGGACGTTAACCTAGCTTCATTGCTCATTGCCTCCCAGGATGTCCTTGAGAACAGGACCTTTGCTTGTGGGGATGTTTCCGTAGTCCTTAGAGCTAGAGACCCTCGCCTAAACAAAAAATTGAACATCCCAGAATTTGTATTAGGGTTTGGCATCTATAGGGATGTATATTGCACTGTATACCCAGGGAAAAGAGCCGAGCTGGATACGTACATGCACAAGTTGGTGGATCTGGGACACAAATACGGTGGTACAGCGTTTTACGATTACCACCGTTCCTTCTCTGCAAAAGTGGCAGCAGCTCTGGCTCAGTTCAACTTAAACATCAATTGGAGCAAGTTGGACACTGAGCTATTCTGTAGGCACTTTGCAGGCCTCAGGCCCCCAACTTGTGCAGTATGCTCATCAGCAACCCACAGCACAAATTTCTGCCCTAATACAGCTGAGGTAGAACAAAACCAAGCAGCAACTTACCCCCCAAGATCAAACAAAGGTTTGAAAGACAAACTAGGAAGAGATATTGTCTTCTTAGGGAAATCCCAAGTATGTAACAATTTTAATGCCGGCAATTGTGGTTTTAGTTCCTGTAGACTAATGCATGTTTGTTCACATTGTTTCAGGGCTCATTCCAAGACAATGTGCCCAAATAAAGCTTTCCCAAAACCCTATCTCACATGCGTGAACCTCAGCTTATTCACCGATTTGCTACGTCTACACCCATCACGACACTTCAGCGACTATCTCATAACAGGATTAGCAGAAGGATTTCACACAGGGTTGATACATTTACCCACAGGCACACTGGAATGTGACAACTTACTTTCCACACGGGATGACCCACAGCTGGTACTTAAACTTATCACAACCGAGGTGAAACAAGGTTTTTTGCTGGGTCCATTCCTTTCACCACCCTTCAATTCTTGGAGAACCAATCCCATTGGGATTGTCACGGGGAAAAACTCACTTAAACCCAGGCTGATCATTGATTTATCCGCACCACATTCCTCCACGGTCCCTAGCCTAAATTCACTGATACCATCTGAAGAGTTTTCACTACATTACGCCACTATCGACCATGCCATCGGGGCTATCATTAAAGCTGGCACAGGGGCATGGTTAAGCAAAACGGATGTAGTAAATGCCATCAAACTACTGCCTATGCACCCTACACTTTGGCACCTTCACGGCATTAAATGGGAAGGGTTATACTATTTCTTCACTCGTCTCACTTTTGGCTCTAAGAGCAGCCCGCGTATTTTCGACACATTTGCAGAGGCTTTATGTTGGTTGTTGCTAAATGTTTACCAATGTCCCTCTGTGATTCACTATTTAGACGACTTCCTCACAATTGAGAACAACACAAGTCCACCCACAAGTTTAAAACACATGTTGGCATTATTTGAGTCACTTTCTGTTCCAGTCTCCCCACACAAGACCCTGGGGCCCGCCACCCAGATGCAATTTTTAGGAATACAACTAGACACAGTACACATGCAGGCCAGCCTCCCTCAGGAGAAAATTGAGGGTATCCTGGCAAGTATTGACCACTACCTACAGCAAGGTCGTTGCACTAAGAAAGACCTACAATCATTGCTGGGATCGCTTAATTTTGCAATGAGAATCATTCCCCAGGGGAGATCATTTATTTCACATTTGCTATCACTATTTCCACAATTCACCTCAGACACATCTTACATTTCACTAGACAAACATGCGACATCCGATTTGAGCATGTGGAGGATTTTCCTCACTTCTTGGAATGGGCGTGCCATGTTTATACCATCTCACTCAGACACTTCACCCACAATATGGACAGACGCTGCAGCAAACACGGGGTTTGCAGCCATATGGGGTGACATATGGCTCGTGGGGCCATGGCCAACTGAGGTCAAATCACTCACAAAATTCACAGAGACCTCAGCTTTATTCGAATTGTACCCCATCGTGGCTGCGGCCGTTACCTGGGGCCGCCAGTGGTCCGGTCACACGGTGTGGTGCTATTCTGATAATATGGCTACTTGCCATATTGTCAATAAAGGCCGGTCTTCATCCCTGGTAATTATGAGGCTATTGAGGCGACTCACATGGATAGCAGCCACTTGTCAATTCTTTCTAACATGTATTCACGTTCCAGGGTGCACAAACATCAGTGCTGATCACTTGTCTCGATTTCGTTTTCAGGAATTCTTCACGACACTACCCACCGCCTCCAGACGGGCAACTCCAGTCCCACTTTTCACAGACATGATAATGGATTAAAAGTTTTGTTAAATCACGCACGTCACATTTCTCACATGGCACTCTCTGTAAACACTAGAAACACTTACGACAGAGCTTTTCACATATTCAAAAAATTCATCACTGAATTTCACATTCACGATATGTTCACGATAGAAACAATATTGGGTTTCACTTCTTTTTGCCACATCAACCTTAAACTATCATTTAACACTATAAAACTATACCTTACGGGAATTCAACACCACATGCTAATTCAACAACCCAACACCACGAGTTTCCTGTCCTCATATCAAATCAAGACAGTTCTTAGAGGCATTAAGAAATTAGATACACATATCCCCGAGAAACGACTACCTATTGATAACCACATATTTCATGCACTAGTAAACTTGTTAGATTCCTCTCCTTTTGAGCCCAGGACAAACACGGTAATAAAATCAGCCATATATCTTGCTTTTTATGGATTCCTCCGTCCCAACGAATTCACAACTAGGACTATCACGTCCCCTGATTACCTAAGAATTATGGACTTAGCGAAACAAAACGACCATTACCTACTCACGCTAAAACACTCAAAAACCAGTGCCATAGGTCATACCGTTACGATCCCCTTATACCCTACTCATAACAAATGGTGCCCTGTACAAAATTTTGACAATTATCTTTTATCACTCCACAAACAACCATTACAACCTTTGCTAGAACTGCACGGTAACGTTCTAACTACAGTAAAGTTTATGCTCTATGTAAGACTGCTGTTGACTAGACTCGGCTTGAACCCTAGTCAATTTTCGGGTCATTCTTTCCGAATAGGAGCAGCATCTACAGCTTCTGCTAACCACATTCCTCCGCACATCATCAAAACAATGGGACGCTGGAAATCTTCCGCTTATACTCTTTACATACCCAATCCTGTTAAAGAATTAAGACTAGCTTTCTGTGATTTATCTAAATAAAGTTTTGGTCAACGTATTACGTCTTATGATAATTTATTTTTGCCCACTTTTACAGGCCTACTCCTCTGTCGGTTTCGGCACACCACAACCGACTAATTCCAATATTGATATGTTATCATATGCTATGTTTCCATATACGGCTATATTGCCACGACCACAAATTAAAAGGCTTGGCCTGTAGTTGTGGGAGGGGCTTGGTTTCCCTTTAAAAGGGCTGCCAATCCACTCCCACATTACCGTAATGGTCTGGCGAGTCAACCCACCCACCACTCCCTCTATTATAAACACCCTCTAAGGTGGGCCCACTTTTACAGGCCTACTCCTCTGTCGGTTTCGGCACACCACAACCGACTAATTCCAATATTGATATGTTATCATATGCTATGTTTCCATATACGGCTATATTGCCACGACCACAAATATATATATACATATGCAGTTGTTAAATTCACACATATGCTTTTCTGACAATTTTATGCCTGCATTTTATGCCTGCAATGTCTAGTTAATAAATTCATTAAATTCATTTTATCTGACTCTTCTTTTTGGTGAAGGGCTGAGGGAGGAGCGGACACCTTAGAATGATGTGCCTACGGGAACCAGACATGTAAATTGGGCCCTGGTGAAGAATACACATCTAAGATGTCCTTAAAAAAGACAAAGACTTTACTATAGTAGTAGAAGTCATGACTACAGAATATATGCAAATACTGTATTTGACGTTAACTCGTGAAAACCTGCAACATTATCATTTAAGCTCTCAGTCAGCTCAATCTATGTGGTTTAGAAAACAACCTAGAATTCTTGAAATTTTAATATTTAGACTTGAATCCATATTAGCATTGAAATACTATAATCTGCATTTCGATTACAATTTTACTAAATGTCAGGGATTGTAATAGGGTTCTTTTGAGGAGATGATTACCGTCTTGAAACCATGACAAATCGAATGGCTCAAGTAAAAAAGAAAAAAGAAAAAAGCGGGGCTTTTTTTCCCCATAACATTTCTTGTGATGCAGTACGCCCTAGTTCTATATAACTGCACACAACGAAATGTCATCCTCTTAACAGCATCCTGTTATAACATCGTAATCACTACAGGAAGAAGCAATGACATGTAAAATGTTACACATAAAGCACAATCTACTATTGTTCTCTTAATAGCAGTACCCTGACAAGACAAATTATTTATGATAAAACAAAACAGTAATTTGTGCCAAAAAAAAAATCAATATTTCATTTATGATGCATGTAATGCTCAAGTGGGTAATGCCTTAATGGATGAGAATGTACCATACTAGGGAGGTCAAAGCTTAATGATGTCATAAATAATGCATGCTTGGTAGAATCTTCAGAAATAAGACTGCGGCTATTGTGCACACACCCATGTATTTAACACACACTTGAATACAAAGCAGAAATAATACTTTTTTTTGACCAACACAAAATTGTACATCTCAATGGAACTCGAAGGGTTAATGCTGCAAGGATGAAGTCCTTCTGCTGCTGCAGCTTCTGAAAGACACATTATATCTGTTATGGAATATAAAAGATTAGTGTAACCAAAGACGGCAGTAGACAGTGGAGACAGGATGGTAATTAAATTCAGACAGGCTAGGCTATGAGTCTTACATGAACTTCTCTTATATACAAAAACATGCCTCGTTAGCCAGTAAATCAAGGAAGATATTGCAGTTCACATTTCTAAAGCACTTTATTCACTTTCTCTTCCAGTCTGTTCAGGGCAAAGCCAGAGAAGCATATAAAAGAAAACTCATACATTATCTGTTTTGTTATCGTGAAAATTCTTATAATACTTTATGGAAGATGGCATGGTTCCTAAACTATGATATCAATGTGTATATTAAGAAGGCACCAACCCCTTTTATTTACATATATTTAAAGAACAAAAATATAAAGCAACTAGTATGTGAATAGAATGATGTGCCCTTTAAAGATTCATGCATTTGCATTCCTTGCAAAAAATTCCCTGTGGCTCACATTGAAGTATGAAGACTGTCCCTGTAACTGGTAATTGTTTTTAAAAGTAATCGGGATATAGGAAATCATTTCACAACGTTAAAATCAGCTGCCCCTCGTGCTGCCAAAACAGCTCTGATGCGTCAAGGCATGGACTCCACAAGACCTCTGAACGTGTCCTGTGGTATCTGGCACAGCAGACATTAGCAGCAGATCCTTTTAGTCCTGCATGCTGTTGAGGTGAGGCATCCATGGATCAGATTTGTTGTTCCAGCATACACCACAGATGCTCAATCAAATTGAGATCTGGGGAGTTTGGAAGCCAAGGCAACACCTTGAACTCTTTGTCATGTTCCTCAAAACATTCCTAAACATTTTTTGCAGTGTGGCAGGCTGAATTATCCTGCTGAAAGAGGTCACTGCCATCAGGGAACACCATTGCCATCAAGAGATGTATGTTGTCTGCAACAATCTCTAGCTAGGTAACATCCACATGAATGCCAGGACCCAAGGTTTCCCAGCAGAACATTGCCCAGAGCACACACTGCCTCCTTTATATAGCACCAATATATTCTGCAGTGCTGTACAATAGAGGGAATACAGACAAACAATACAACACAAATGGATGCAAAAGGGACAGAGGACATGCCTCCCAAGTGTCCCAAATCCCACAGTTTCCTTTCTAAAGCCCCTCTTTTCCTGTAGCTCCATATTGTTGTTGTGTCTGGGTGTATAACAGAGTTCCACGGCAATAATACTCACAGTAATGTGTCTTTAAACTACAATGAATGTATTTAGAAATCATTCTGCATAAATAAGAAACATTGTTCTTGATATAAACAACATTTTGGTTCTGTAAATTGTTATTAGTAAGTTAACTTAAATATTTCAGTAAAGCCCTGCCCCTAACCACACCACCACCCACGCCCCTAACATTAAAGAGTCCAACTTTGCCCATTTGAAATGTTGAGAAGTATGAGAGGACCTCGTCTGTACGCTTACAAACTAGCACATATAGTACTTTTATAAAAAGAGATTACTTTTTCTGTTGATTGATTTTTTATCATGCACTATGTTTATAATGCTTTAAAAAGTATGGAGATATTTTAACCCTTAGCTTCTTTTTAATGTCCCTTTAAAATTACATTTTAAATATTTACGAGGCCAATATTATTTTATAGATTTCAGTCTCACACATTGCTGCCTTGATACCTTCACTACATTCTGCAATGCACAAACAAAAAAAATGCCTAGCTATGTCGTATTGCATTCTGAAACAAAAATACACAAAATTCCATCCATCTGTAACTAAAAAAAACTCTCACTTTTTATCTCATCAAGCATCGCACCATTATATTAAATGCACAATGTAAATAATGTTTATACATTATTTTTATTTGTAAATGCTCAACATGCTCCTTTGGTTATTCAGGAGAGTGCGTCTGTCACAGACTTGCTGAGGATGTCTGCAAACCCCATGTCTGGCTGAATGATAAGCATATGCTGGAACCGGGAGCAAGATAAGTGGAAGATAAGTATGAGTTGGCACAATGCAGCATAAAGAGTTTGTAATGCCCCCAGGTTGCTTTGAGTGCAGCTGCCAGTTAGTGGGTGTAGCAGGCGATCTCAGCTGATTGATTTTCATAGCCCGTAGCAAAAATGCATTTAATGGGACTAGCCAAGTTGTCATTGAACTGAATGATATACTGGGAGTGTATTTCAGCAGGCGCTGAGGAATACAGAAATTAAAATGATAGAGCATATTTTATCTTCTACAGTAAGTCAAAACATCTGCCACACATCACAAGACAAAACTGCCCTACCTTATGAACTTTGAGCCCGTAACCTTTCTTTTGCGTACAGATACAGTATGCATAAATTATAATGTCCCAGAAGAAACATTCTCCCCTCCTTGCTGTAAAAATATTTTCCCAATTTTCATGGTGCTTATACAATGGCATGCTTTTGTCAGCTTTTGGATTCTTGCGTTATGCGAGAGGGTTTTATGCCTGTGGTGATAGTGACCTACACACACATTTATACTATTACAGTGAAATGTAACCTAAACTGTGTTATTTTGGATATACGTTACAATGATTTTTTTTTTTGTATTAATTTCAATTTTAAGAGAAGTAGAAAGGAGAGAGAGATCGGTTTTGTTAAAAGAAACTGGACACATTTTTCATTCAGCAGTCCCTGAACTCATTTAGCAACCAAAGTAGTCTGAAAGTCATGTCTAGAATTGTTAATGTATATCTCATACAATGGGTAACTGGTATTTTAGGTCTGAACTGCCATAGGGACCGGATTAGTCTACTACTCATAGTTTATTTCCAATGCAACGGACAAGTCAGCAGAAAATATGTGAAATCCATCCGAGGGCATAGTCCCTCATTATTCCACTACTGTTCTCGTTTAGGAGAGTTACGGTACATAATTCATTTCTATATTGTGGATTGTTATGGCACAGAATATACACTATTTGTTCAATGGACCTGAAATTGTTCTGTCCACTTGTGCACATACTTATTAGCAGTTAGATATAAAAACCTACATTTGACAACCGTTGGGTGCTTTGGCCACTAAGGAGTGAGTGTGAACTTTAAAACTGCTATGCCTGTGCAATGGTTTTATTTTTAGTTAGTTGGATGTTCTAGGGTTTGTCTTTTGTCTATTTTTTTGACATTCCTTATTGTATTATCAAGGGCTGAACCTGAGTAGCCCATAGCTATAAAAAGTGTTTTCTTTTTTCGCTTTTAACTTTCCAAAGTTTTATCTACAACAACTCTGTTTAAATCTTAGCACATGATTTTAGACATATTAATACATTGGGAGAGGGGTTTAGCAAATATGTAACATTTCCAAAAGTCCAAATTGGAATCCTTTATGTAAATTTGTCAGTCTAAAAAAAATATATATATATATTTCAAGCTGCACTATGAATGGATTAACGTTTAATGCCTTTTGGTGTAAATGTTAAAAAATAAATTGTAGGGAAAGTCTCACATCCACATAAACGAAAATCATATTGTTTATATAATTATTAATGGTAAATGTGTTGCCCATTATAGTGGGCCATATTTGTAGGTAGAAAATGTCCTTAAATCAGAAATATGTGTTCCTAAGAATTAATTTTACTCCTTCAAACATTTTCCAAAAGAATTTAAATTCTACCTCGAAAATACAATTTCTGAAAGAATTACAACTTTTCAACCAATAAACTATTTTCTCGTTAGTATTATTTTGCACTCTAAGTGAGCATATATGTCTTATTTCTTCCATTTTCCCCATCTTTATTTTCTTCCTCACCCACAATGCCCAAAAATATCACTGGCCTCCTATAATACTTTAGCTTACCTCTGAGCCCGAGAGACTTGGAATTTATACAGCTCAAATGATTTATAAAGAGCATTTTTTGACATAAGATTGTCCTGTTCTATTATTTCCTGATATCTTTATTTTCAATAATGAGACTGAACATGTGACTTGTGCTTATAGCATCATCTGCCTTTGTTTTTGTGTTATGTTGTTATGAATTCAATTGATCCATTGTACTCCTTATTATGTTTAGCACAGTCCATTTTATAATTACAAGAGAAAACACTTTTAGAAGGTTAGATTGCTTTGTGTAAATTCTTTTTCCATTTTGTTTTAAAACGTAAATGGCCTCTATTTTTCTAAATGCAAGCACAAAGAGAACAAAAGAGAAAATTAACACATGTGTAATCTAAAGAAAAGGATGATTTGTCAAAAACATTTTACAATTTGACTTATTACAAAGAACAAAGGGCCATGAGGCTAAGCTAGCCATTTCTCGTTTAATTAACTTCCACAATGTAAAACAATCAACCACCTTCTCCAATATATTCTACTGTTGCTGTATCCATTAGTTATTTAGTCCTCTATGCTTCATATTACCTGGATATATATATATAGATATATATATATATATATAGTTGTAATAACAATTATTCAACCTCCCCATTGAAAATCAGGTGTATTGTTAAAATGTATAGACTTTCAGCTGTTTGCAATGAACAAATCAAACAAAAGCAATCAAAATAGCTCAACACAACTAATGATTCAAGTGGTTTCCCCAAATTCAACTGAAAATGCAACTTATAATAACTTCTCTAGTATCAAAAGTATTCATTATTCAACCCACTGAAATCTAATCCCTCACAACAGCGCAAATATGCAAACAGGTGTTCCCTCAATTACATCTGATGCAACTAATCAAGTGCTTCATTAGTTGCACCAGGTGTGCTTGAGCTGGAACACTTGAAATACCTGAACTGGCTAGGGGTTTGTTGAGTGGCACGTTTGACTGCATGTTAGAAATATGGCTAAATCAAAAGAATTGCCCTTCACAAACCAGGATCAGGATGCAAAAAGATAGCACAGGCACTAAATGTTCCTAGAGACACCGTTGGAAGCATAGTTTGCAAGTTCAAAATTGAAGGAACAGTGCTTACACTATCAGGACGGAGCAGAAAAAGGACGCTATAAATGGCTGCAACCAGATTTCTGAAAAGGCAGGTTGTGAAAAACCCTCAAGTGACTGCAAAAGTCCTTTAGTAAGACTTGGTAGCAACAGGCACAGAGGCCTCGGAGTCTAAAAGTTTGGCAGAGTATCGTATCTGTTCCTAGAACTGAAGTCTCTGGACAGAAATCTTAGCTGTCCCATTTGGAAGGCACTCTCTCAATTTGGGCGTTATAGCCCTGAGAGCTGCTATAACAAGTGGCACTGCTATGGCCTTCAGCTTCCACATATTTTGAGGGGAAAACATTGATACTAAGGATTTGTCTTTCATGGAACAGCCATCTTGCTTTTTAACTTTTTGGGGCATTTGCTTGATGTCATTACTTTTTTTAGAGACATATTCTTTGTTTGCTCCTCGCTCTTCTGTTTTTTCTCCTTCCTGTCCTTTCCTTATATGTATTAATGAGTTATGCAACTCTTTACAATTTTCATCTCTGTAACATTTTGCACATTTAAACCGTTCAGTCCAGTGAAAAAACAAACAGGAAAATAAGCAAGAATATTCCTAAGTTTTCAATTATTGATATGGTCTGTGGAGTGTTTAGAGAACACCAAAGCATTTTGGGCCCTGGTCGAGGACTTCTTTAAAGATAATTCTGTTTTATAGCAGACCAAAAACATTTTTTTCTTTTCTTTTTTCCTACCTCCTTCTCCCCCTCTTTTCCTTCTTCCTTTCCTCTCTCTCTCTCCCCTTCTCGCTTTCCTTTCTTACATATTCAGGTTGATTGGAGCTAGGTGTTTAAGCCTTTGAGAAGCACAAAATAGCACTCTATTATAAAGTGAGATTAGTCATTTTTTGCTGTTTCTTTGCCTCAGCTAATTCACAACTTAATATTGCCTTTAATGGTTTTGTATTACTCACTTTTGTCGTTGTCTTCTTTAACTTCATGTAGACTCGATGCACGCTAAGCCGCCCAGTGAGGGAATTAAGTGCTTTGTTTCTGTTGTTTGGGGTTTTTTTGCCCTTGCTGTGAATAATGCCTTGAGGCTGTTGGCGAGTGCCCTCTTACTGCGTCTGTGAACCTGGAGGCTCTGTTTGAGGGTTCTTTATTTTGACCGTGGCTCACGTCTTTTTTGGCCGAGGCTACTGGAAGGTTAGCTTTGACGGCACCTAGGAGGTCCGCTTCAACAGCTAGATCTGTCAAGGTGAGTGTTGACTCCCGTTGATTCCCTGACACTCCAACCACTAGGTGTCTTACATCACGTCCTTTACATCGTCACTGCAGTCTTTTTTCTCTTATCTTGAGCAAGGTTAGTGCTTCTAACTCAGTGTCATAATACCACAGTCAAAGATTATCAGGGTTAATCACTAAAGTGGAAGATTCAAACAAAAATTCAAAAATGGCTTTTGGTTTTAAATCTTACATTTACTATGAATTTACTTTGATTTCCTGACAAACTTCACTTTAGTAAAAAAAACAACAACCTGATATTAGGTCAATTTACCTGAGGAAATAAATATGAATAGTCAATTACATTCTGTTCCAAATCTCTGAATATTTTAAAATAAGTAATTTTCAAAAGTGGATATCGCACTTCACCCCATAAATCTATGCTGATACATTACTTATTTAAGGAAATGTAAAAATCTATAATAGCAATATAACAAAACATTTGACACCATTAAACTGTAACCAGAACCCAGTCAGTTACTGTAACCACGGTAATTTGATTTCATTGAACTTGGCATTAAATCAGGGACTTTTTGGATGGTTGGGCCAGAATCGATATAGTTTAATGTGAGCAACCCTAATTACAACAAATTGCTAATTAGGATTTAAACATTAGGTTATACTATTTTAAAAATATATATCATTACATTTATAGAGCAGTAAAACTATATCCACATAAATTAGAAGTTTTCACTGTTTTAATGCATTTTTGTTACAACTTGCTGCTGGTTTCTCAGCAGAATGTGTGTTAAAATTAACTTTACTGGAAGAAACGAGGACATATAATGATTGTTGTATCTAATCATTTGTGTCTAGTTTCTGAAGTGAAATGTCTTTCTCTGAGTCTATTATGACTTTTGTAACCTTTAATATTCACTCCATAATTACAAGTTAATTGGAAAGCTCTCATGTTCACAAAGACAAGATGCAATTTACTGACTTTTACTCTAGAGCTTGATTATTTTGTCAAGGGTTACGGCGATATATGGGAGAGTATTTTTTTTCACTGATCCCTTTATTTTACTTTGCAAGATACTTCGTGCCTTCAAAATCATAGGCAGCAATGTATATGAGTTTTAATAAGAACAGAACTACCAAGGGAGCGAGATTAGTGAGGGACCTAATGATGGGAGATGTGGTGAAACCATTCTCTGACTTAAAAGAGGAGCTGGGATTAGACCCGAGAGATCTGTATCTCTATTTAAGAATCAAAAACATAATACTAACCCATGGTAAACATACAGTTGCTCGAACCGACACTCCGGCACTCCAACCAAGCCACTTATCTCTGACCAGAGTAGCAAAACCCCTCTCCCTATGTTACAATGCGCTTATTACAGGTAACACCCCAGATAAATTGCAATACATGGCAAAATGGGAGCAGGACCTAGGATACCAAATCTCCCAAGCAGAGTGGCAGTCTGCAAGGGCAAATACAAAACAGGCATCGAGTAGCCTCTCGCTATGGGAGGCCTACTGCAAAATAACTATGAGGTGGTATCTGGTACCACAGAGACTAGCGAGTATGTACTCAGGCGCTACGAACATGTGCTGGAGATGTGAGTCGGATACTGGAACCATGTTACACATGTTCTGGAAATGCCCGTTGCAAGACGACTTCTGGAAACAAATCCAAACCCTGATCTCCAGTAAGACTAGCACTTCCATCCCCTTGCGACCAGAAAAGTACTTACTACACGTTATACCAAACCTAGACACACACCCTCACAAAAAAGTAATCCTAAATATATTAACGGTGGCAAAAGTAGCCTTAGCCGGTAACTGGAAAAGCAAGCAAGTTCCTCAGATAGAGGTGATTACCAACAAAATGAATGTGATTAGTTTATACGAGAAAATGGCCAGCAGGTTGAAAGGATGCCTAGGAAAATATGATAAGGAATGGGCATGTTGGGCAGCTACATAGCCGCCGAATAGCAATTCAGTTAGAACGAATGTTCGAATCAAATGACCAACCCCCCATGATGGGCCAGTAAAGATGCATAAAGGCGCAAAAGATAGGGGAACAAAGGTGTTAGGGCGTTGAGCTGTTCAGGTGATATATATAGTCTCACCAATCTCACAATCTACATAATAATAACAATTACTATTTTATTGATAGCTGTGGAGTGAAGCTGAGTCCAGGGATTTCCCCCCTCCCCCATTTTCCCTTCTGTACCCCACCCCCCTCCCAAGTTAGAAAATTAAATGTGTCGCATGTTTCGAAGCTGTATGCATCATGTCAGACATCGCCTGTTACACAATTTAAATAAATAATTTAATAGAATGGCTAGATACAGGACGAAATGTAAAATGTTATCCGCAAATAATGTTGTGAAGGTGGAATGTAACTGTTTACCATGATATGTGTTGCAAATATCACTCAATAAAAACGATAAATGAAAAAAAAAAAAAAAAATAAGAACAGAACTACAAACTAAGGTGTTTTTAAAAAGGGGGAACAAAAATCTTGCATTTGATATCAGGCCTAGCAATTTATTTTGTGAAGCTTTCAGAGCTGATAAAGGTTAGCTTTTATTTGCTCCCCAACCATGCATGACAATTTTATAAAGGTGCTACTGAGATATTAAAGAAATACCGTTGGAAAACATTTTTATAAACTCAGACATTTCCCATGACTGTGGTTCAGATTAAGATCACCAGAAATTCAAGAATAGGAAATAAAACCCCTGGGTTTCCCCGCCAGCTTAGTCTACAGTGTTGTATTACTGTGTTGTATTGTGTAATTTCCAGATGGTTTGAGGCCACATGGGACAGTTTAACCCAATAGGACAGTTTTTCACTATGTGTTGAAAGCACTTGTGGACCTACATGCAACGAGAGTGCTTTTTTATCTGAAGCCTCCCTGGTGTCACCATGCTTACGAGTCAGTGCACACAGTATTATTTAATGCTTCACGCAGGAGTATTTCAGTTCAGAAAACTCAGAAAACTACATACATCCTATTGTTGCTTATAGCAGACAAAAATGACAACTCGTACACATGGGCAGCAAGATTTTGAACTCTATGAGGGAAGTGTCACCAAAACTTTTCCATTCGAGTTTTGTAAAATATTAGACGCAATTTATTCAGTCTATCACTGTTGCTATTTTTGTGCCCTACCCATCGTTTGTGAATATGTGTTCTAATGCAGTGGATTTTAAACTTTTTCCTCCACTTTTTTTGACAGAATTGTTGTGGAATCTTTCAGCCACTATACATTTGTCAGTCTTCTGGTATGGAAATTTCTGCAAAACTGGAAGAATGAAGAAAACCCGTTTTAGATTAATTTAATAGTTTAAATTAATGGCCAATTTTTCATACATTTTAAAAAATATCCCTCAATGACTTCCCAGTGAGGTGCGATTAATGAGAAGCATTTGGAGATATTGAGCACATGCACAGCAATTGTTAAGCCTTCCAAGTGATCACTGCAGTAAGAGCCTCCAGTGGCTGTCAGTTTGACATCTAATAGGCAATGTTTTATGTTTTCTAAAAAAAAGCAACAGCCATAAACATTAAGAGATAGTGGTTATGATGCTCAGCGTTCCTTTAATGGAAGGGGTTTAGTACTGCTGCTATAAAAGCCCTACAGCATAACTGTTGTTTAGACTCTATTATAAAGAATAGGTACATTAAAACATCAAATTAAATTTATGCAAGAGGAATTTCATGGATGGATCGAAGGGAGGACAAGAGGGTGGGTGTGTGGGGGGGGGTGGGATGGTTAGATTCCTGGCTGGAAGGATAGATGGCCTGTCAATGTTGTGGCCACTACAGACACACATTTTCTTTTACATTTATCTAGTCACATTATACAAACCATAGCCAATTTTACTGTTAAAGTAAGTGATTTTAGTAGTATAATTATATGATGCATGATACTAGCACGCCAAATTGCTTGAACTGAATAATAATAAAATACAAAAATAGAAAATTAAAACTTTTTGATTATTACACTTGGTAATTAGGTATTGAAACTTCATTTGATACTCAATTAAAAGTTGAGGCTTCACAGTCATTATTCAGATAATCCCCAATAATTCTTCAGTATCTCCAAATGACAAGAACATCAAGTGTCACCATTACCAGTTATGTTTTGGTATTGCTTGATTCTTACTTAGCAGTTTAAGTAAGCTTTTACTAAGTTTTCGCAATGATATTTAGGTGTCACGGGTGGCGGTCCAAAGACCGGAACCCCTGTGTACCTGATGTAGATGATAGGAGTCTCAGTGTGGAAGTGGACAATCAGAGTCTGGAGCAGGGTAACCACACGCCGCCTGGTGTTGAGCACCAGCGTTTGTGCAGCCACATAACAGAACCCTGATGCAGCTTAGCAGAAGCCAGGAGCTGAATGTTATGTAGATATGTATCCAGTACTATAAACAAGGTAAGACTAGAACAGGCACCAAACAAGACTAGAAGAACCCAGAACCGGAGCAGGGCAGAAAGCAGAACATGTACACAATACATGGGGGAAACATGAACAGGACATGGACAGGGCAGGACAGGACAGGACTGTACATGAACTGGGAATACAAGACCAAATAAAACGAGACAAGAGATACAAGTCAAAACAAGAGGAGACATAACTAAGTACTATGTATGTAATAAACATTGGAGATTTAGACATATATAAATGGCCAAGATGTATGCAGCCCACCACTGCGCCAAAGTACTCCAATTACGGTGGGTCCTAACTGCCTAGATATGCATGACTAAATAAACAACAATAAAACACACACAGTACTTACCTGCAAAGAAAGGAGCAGGGGAAATTAAACCACTGCCTGCAGGAACAGACTGAAACAAAAATGATTAATTGGCAAAGGAACAGGTGTGGCAACAGAAAACAAACATTTAAAGGAATCCAGGAGACTGGGAATTCCAGGAACGGAATAAAGGAGTAAACCCAGAAAACCCAGCATAAAGCAAACCAGACATAGAACAGAAAACAAGAAAAAAACAAGAAAAACTAAACAAGAATTGTAAAAAGAGTACTGGATACCAGAAGCCAAGGCCAGACAAATCCACAGAATGGAACAGGTTGTGACATTAGGTGACTATTTGTTGTTTTGTTCTAACTGGCCTGCTTCAGGTACTCTGCAAACCTATTCTTCCACAGATCAAGTTTGCTATGAATTGACCCTTACAGGCTGCCTCCCTGCCCTGGTTGAGTATACAACCGTGTCTTATACCCTGCCTGGTCAAGATTCCCTGATCACTTTACAAATTAACTTTCTATATAATGTTTTTCAATAGAATCCTGCATGCAATAAACTGAAAAAGGTTTTCTATAAAAACAAAAATAGAACATTAGGTGGGTATAATATATTTTGAATCTGCAAACTATACTCATTTAAGATAGGAAAACTGAGAAGAACACTTCTTCAGCCATTAACTTCACAGTAGGCAGTGGATCTTGTACCTAAAAGCTTTCTCCTTCACCACTTGCTGATGTAGATGTGGCAGGTGCATCGCATGGTCCTCTTTCGAGATGTTCAGCTGGCAGATTACTCTCTTTCATTGGAGTACTACAGCTCACATAGATGATCAAACATTAACACACTCAAAATCTTTAAATAAAAGAAATGCATATGTGCATAATACAATATCTTACTGAAAGCATGCAATTTGGAAATCTCTTCATGTAAAGGTCTACAAATGCCATAACACTTTTCCTTTCTTATGCAAGATACTACCAAGAAGCTTGTTAATGCTCTTGTAATCTCTTGCTTTGACTGCTGTAATTCTTGCCTAATTGGTCTACCCAGAAACCATACTGCGTCTCTACAATCCACAACGAATGCTGCTGCCAGGATGATGTTTCTCTTTCAATGCCCCTCTGTCAATCGTTACCCTGACTTCCTCTACCCTACAGGATTCAAAATATTTACTCTTAGCTAGAAAGCTCTCAGTCCATTCTTTGCTTCACTCTCACCTTCCAATTCTGCTACTGTCCACCCTGTCACTTGGTTACTATCCCCAAGCTGCCATTCCAATTGTGTTTTTATGCCCCACCTCCTGTAGATTGTAAACCCATTCGAGCCGTGTCCTCAGTTCTCATCACCAACATAGCCTTCCAGTAAAAATTTGTAGTAGTTTGTCTTGTTAGTTGTTAAATTCTCCCCTTTATAACGTTGTAAAGTGTTACAAAGTTTCTGGTGCTATATAAATTACTATAGTGATATATTTTACAAGATTTACAATGAGCACCCCTGCATAGCAACAAGGTATTCCTGTCTAAAGATCTTGCAATCTTCATATTAATAATAATAATTATAAAAATCATTTTTATAGGCATGAGCAAGGACTCTCACATCTGAAATATATGAGACTGTAAATCTGGTGTTTTCCCCTGTAATCTGTCTATTATCAATAAATAAAACTTGTTCTACTTAGGAACTTTAAGTGTTGTTTCTATGGAATGCTTTTAATGCATTTGAATTGTGTTCTGAAGTGGAAATCCCTCACCAGACATCTCCCTATCTCCATAGGTAAGATCAATGGCGTCTTGATTATGTATGTCCTGTTTTCGGTTTCTTTTTTTTGCATTCTATAGAATTTATGAGGTCATTCACTAAAGTTCGAAGTACCTGGTACTAAATGGGTCAAGATCATCCAACTGCAAAATGTGGGAATTGTTCATGTTTTTTAACTAAGTATGGATTTTTCAACTCAGGCTCCTAACAGACCTACATTTTTTTATTTTATTTTACATGTGCTTCATGTATATACTGTACTGTGAGGAAGCATAGAGAATTCCAAGAACAAATCAAGCCTAATATAAGAGATAACATTGAATATATAAAGTACAGTAACTAAGTGCGTGCTGATTGGTTGGTATAGAGGGTACAATGGGCCTCCGAGAAGGAGAATATTCAAGGCGGACTGCAGTGGGGTTGGTGTGGTTTGTTGGGCTGGATGGTTTGATTCTCAAACCTGATATAGAGTCTTGAGGCAGAGCAACCCGCCGTGACAGGCTGTCTCCATGTGGTGTGGTCTGATTTAGTCGATAGTCACTATCGGGGGCGATAGCATCAATATTGCTAATTTCAGAGCAATCTCTGCCAGTAGAATTGTCGCCGTGTGGAAGTTGTATAGTGGGTTAGGAAGGAGTTTTAGCAAGATGGGGAGAGCGGAGGAGAGGATTAAACTTACATTTTGTGTGATTCAGTAGTGGTCGCAATCTCTTGGTCCTGTCGTGTGAGACATGAGGTGAGGGGTGTGAGACCTTGTGGTGTGTGGGGGTGTCAGTCAGTTACTTGTCTGTCATGAACTGTATCCACAGTTCCCATGTGACCATGTAAAGTGGGTATTTATGGGAGAGAGAAACGTGTATTACTTCCATTGTTTTGATCGCGTCTACCTTCGCAATCCATTCCCTGATGGAGGGTGCGTTAGGGTGTTTCCATTTTGTGTGAATGAGTTTGTTGGCAGCAGTGAGGAGGTGGGTAAGAAGGATATGTTGCGGCCTGTGGAGGGGTGCGGAAGCTTGAAAAATATGAATGTCTGTGGCGTGAGGGGTAGTTGGAGACCTGTCCCCGCCTTGATCAGTTTTGCTATGTTGGACCAATATTTTTTAATCACAGGGCAACGCCACCAAGTGTGGGCTAGAGACTCTCCCGGTTGGGTGCATTTCCAGCAGGTGTGCTTGGGAATAAGTTGTGTAGTTTGGATGGAGAGTAGTGCCACTTGGCGATTCTTTTGTATTCACTCTCTTGTATGTTCGAGGTAGTATGTATGTGTTTAAAAATTATTTTCCATTGTGTTATCATGAACTGTACATTAAGATCTTTGGCCCAGGATTCTGTGAACAGAGTCAAGAGGGTATGGTGTTCTGATTGGAGGAGTTTGTAGAACGTTGATAATTGTTTAGTTTTGATATTGTGGGTTTCGCCGTGTACCTCTAAAGATGTGAGTGTGCTGGATCCCTTTATAAGGGAGGGATTTGTTCTTAAGAAATGAGTGAGTTGTGCAAATTGGAACGTCTGCAAGGTATTCGAAGTGCCTTGGCCAGTTATACTGGAGAACGATCGCACAGTAGTGCCGTCTATGATGGAACCAAATTAAAGGTACCGTGAGTCATGAGAGGGCTGTAGATGTTGGTAAGATTGTGCATGGAGACCTGGTGGGAAGAGTGGGTTGTGTCTGATGGAGTATAAGGGAGAAGGGTGTGGGGAAATATCTCTGGAGTCTCTCGCGCAAGCCCATATTAGGAGTGTGGGCAAAATGGTAGGGTGACGAGTGTGGCAGGGAAGGAGGGTGGAAGGGTTCGCCTTTTGCCAAGGGACTGTATATACAGGGATTAGAAACATGGTGCTTTCCAGTAGTGTCCATTGCATTGTCGGTGGGAAGGTGGACCATTCATAGATTCTGGATAGCATGGAGGCCTTATAATATAGTTCCATGTGGGGGAGACCCAATCCTCCACAATGTTTATGTCTGGTTAAGATGTCATATGGGATTCTCGGTTTTTTATGCACCCATATGAATGTGGTGAAGTGTTGTCTGAGCTTGGTGAAAAAATATTTGGTAGAGTATCTTAGGGAGGGTGTTCATTTTGAGAATGTTTATCCAACACATAGCCAATTAAAGTGTGGTTTATGCCACCTTGACAGATCTTTGGACAGGGATTGGAAAAGAAGTTAATGATTAAGATCAAATTTGGAGGTCAGGTCAGCCGATAAGCGGACCCCTAGGTATGTAATTGCTTTGTCGGCCCAGGTGAAGGGGAAAGAGGATTGTAGGTGAGTGCATGTCTTCTGGTATATGTGTAGTGGTAGGATTTTGCTTTTTGAGAAATTGACTTGGAAGTTTGAGAGTTTGTTGTATGTGGAGATTTCTGTCAGGAGTGGGCCCAAGGATAAACTAGGAGTGTTTATGGTAAAGAGGAGGTCATCTGCAAAAGCTGGTTGTGACGAGACCAATCTCGCCACATTGCATTGGAGAAGCCTGGTTGCTCGTCTGTTGCCTTTGAATTATGGCCCCATGTTAAAAGGCTTGATTTTCCCCTGCAAAGACATGAAAGCCGGGTCATTAGGTGCTTGCCCTGTTTGAGTGGTGATAACCCAGATAGCTATGCCATGGAGCCCATTCGTATAATGAAAGACTATGGGAAAGACTTTGGCTCCATGGCAATTGAACTGTATGTGTGTGCTCTGAGCGCCATTCAGTAATAATGTGCGCTCAGATCTGAGCTATCTGGGGATATGTTGAATGCACCTGTTTTGTGCAATGGCTGCACAGTTATATGTTTTTATGTGTTTTATTGTCTTTTGCTGCCATGTGTTCAATGGAGTTTTATCTCGTGGAGATAATTGGATTACTTCCCAATTATCTCCAGGATAGAAGACTCTGTGGAACTGGTTTTGGGCAGAAAAGCCATGCTTCCTTTGGTCACAAAGGACTACGATCTATCTTGTGAACCACTGGACCAATTTGGATGATTTTGACATATGTTTGTATTTGGAGTATGCTGATTCTGAAAATGTAAGTTTTATGTGAATGTGAACATACTTTTCAAGTTATGAATAATGTGGAAAAATTGTATTTCTCTGCTTGTTATACTTACATTACCCATTGTGTAAGGTAATTGAATCACAGACAGAGGGGAGTATTTTGTGTGGGAGTGTCTGAGTGTATTGTATGTGTTTATTGGTTGTGTTCCAAAACCCTGTGGGTGGTGCTAATGTGTATATAAGAACAATAAACCCACAGCTCTGACTGTTCACTGTTTGATCCTCAACACGGAGCTTTGTCTCGTTCTTGGGGGGATTTATTGTATGCTGTTCCAGTTCGACTGCTAGGAGTGTAAACCTATTCGTATGGTTTTTCCTATTCGACTGTTTACGGCATTCATATGCTTTCCTGTTCGTCGGATTGGTGTTCTGCAGTAGCTGTGCCTGTGTCTCTGGAAGGGGAAGATGTACTAAATGGCGGTTTAACCCTTTTATGCTGAGGGTGCCGTTACACTGATATTTTGTATTCTTTCTGTTGAACCTGAATCCCTCTGATGTCTGGATTGTCCCGAATTCCTTTCAAGAATGGTTCTAAAATGAGTATGAAAAGGAGAGGTGAAAGGAGGCACCCTGTCTTGTACCATTTCTGATGTGTACCAGATCCAACAGCTGTCCGTTAATCCGGACTCTTGCAGTAGGAGAGGGATAGATGGCTTCTATCCATTTTATCCAGTTGGGTCCGAATCCCAAGGCTCGCAAAGTGGCCAGCAGTAAGGTCCAGTCCACTCTGTCGAACGCCTTCCCGGCGTCGACAGAGAGGAAGTGGCTCTTCGTGGGAAAGTGCTGTGCAATATAAATAAAATTTAGTAATTTGGTGGTGTGTTTAGCCTCTCTCTTTTTGGGACAAACTTTGCTTGGTCTGGTCGAATCAGTGTTTGTAGTAGGGCTCGCAGGTGATTGGCTAGTATTTGCGTGAAGATTTTAAAGTCCAAATTTATCAAAGATAGCTACCACAGTGGTGGCATCAGGCGTGTCAGTTCTCCTCTTCTTTGGAGTCTGCTACCAACGGTGCCCTTGTGGTAGTCTTGGTGCGTTGGACGGTGGGACCGGTCCATACAAGTCTTGAATGTGGAGTTCCGGCAGATCCAGTGCTCACTGGTACACAGGTACATCAGCTATCGTGTTGATGGTGTGTAGAGTGCCCTTGAAGGTAACTGATCGCGCAAAAGAGAAACCTCAGCGATACCTCAGGTTTCTGATGCGCAGCTGATCGGTGACAGGCTTCAGGGCCCGGCGGGCTTGCAACGTCAGCCAGGAGAGGATAGGATAGATAGCTATAGGGGTGTTTTGGTAGACGAGCGGCTGTTGAGATTGTTGCATGGCCGTGAGGATATTATTTTTGCAATCATAAAAATGTAGTCTGCAAACTACATCTCTGGGTTTATCTGATGGGAGTCCTCATGGGCGGAGGGCTCTGTGGGCCCTATCAAAGAGAATCAACCGGCTTACCCAGCACCAGGTTGAAGAGCTGCTGCACGCGTTCGGGGAGGCCTTTGACTCTCAGGTTATTTCCCCTGCCCCTGTTGTCCAGGTAATCAAGGGAGCATTGTAGGGCAGAGAAGCGAGTGTTTTGGGCTTCCACAGAGTCCTGTAGAACCCGAAGCTGAGCCTAAAGCCGACTCTGCTGATTTGATGTCAGCCCTTATAGTTTCCAATTTGGCTTCAAACGATGTCTCAAGTTTCTTTAGCATATGTGCTATATCTTGTTTAGATGGGAGTGCTCGCAACAGGTCTTTGATGTCTGGATCAGCAGCTGTATTGGAGTCTTCAGACACTGATGGGCTTGACGGAGAGGAGCATGGAGGTGGAAAGTCCGGTACCATGTTGGGGCCTACCGGCTCAGATTGATGCTCCGCCGAGCTCAACAAGCACACATCCATACGGCTCGGCAGTAGGCTCCGCCGCCCTAATGGACCTAAATTTTGTCCAGATTTCAACTGGACTCAATACCATGAGACTGATAAAATGCAGACTGAATGGTTCAAATCCGGGCAGACATTTCAAAGAATAAAAACCACAAAAAAAAAAAAGTTACCTGCGCACTATCCCAAATCCATATGCACATTAAAATAACTGGATGCTTTTGATTATCACTCCAATGGCCATTCAATTGTAGGTTAACCTGCCATGTGAAGGCAAAACCTCTTAGGTGTGTCCTACTCTAATTATTCACCTTCCTTCCTTGAGCCAAAACACAAAAAAAAGACAAAAAAATGTCATGAATCGATCTTTACCCCACCAGATCTTACCACAGACTAACATCTCCTAGTGGGTAAAGCCCGTATTAAGACTTTGTTAGCTATTATATCGCCTTGAAAAATTTGTCCCTCACTTAATTCCCTTCATTTTGTGCCACCAACCTATCCTACCTCCCCTCACCTCATGCCTCCATCATCCCACCTTACCCTAACTCAGAGGGTTGCTGTGGGGCAAGTTATGTTGCAGGTGTGGATAGCTGTAAAATGTGCATGAGCTACCATGCGGGCTGCTACCTGTAGCATCGGTGGTGGCTGTCTTGAAGTTAGTGTGGGCCATGATGCATATGGTGGGACCCATGGCAAGTTGTCAGGTCCCATCCTAGTGTCAGGTCCTCTGACCATGACCGAGTGCCAGACCGGTCTATCCACCACTGACAACTTGTATCCCTGAGCTGCGTTTTCTGCTCCCTTCCAAAGTTTTTTTTGAAGACTCTTAAACAATAATATTAATACTACTACTAAATAAGTAATACCTCATATAACTAATCATCATAATTAGCATAAATTAGCATTCATTGTATTACAGTTTATTGTTCTACAGTATGAATGCAAAACATGTTTTGCCTATTAGTATGCTGTGTATTGAGATCTGAACTATCTGGTGAATTAAATAAAAAGTCTAATGCATTTATTATGTTGTTTGTATATATGTTGAGCATATATCAGGAAAACAAAGTGTATGAAATGCCCTTACAATATGCAGATTTACTCAAAAATATAATCATGTATAATCTTTAGTATTTTGTTTTGCTGGCAGATAAAAAAAAAAAAAAGTCTTTGAAATTTAGAAATTCATTTTACTATAATGCAGATAGGTAGCTATGTATATGTTTATATGCATATATAACAACACATAAATATGTGCTATATTTGTGTGCAAATATATATTCTCATTTGCACACAAATATAGCACATATTTATGTGTTGTTTAAGCATGTGTTCTTCTTTTTAAGTTTATTTTCATTATTTAGAATACATTCAGGGCCGATCCAAGAGTCACTGATGCCTGGGTGCAATAATATATTTGGAGAACCCAGGTGGGCATGGTTATCATATTGCTAACCCCTCCACTTTAAAAAAACATAATGGCCCTCAACTTCACCAGGTAACATGTCGTCCACTTCCTAGATTGCTGGCTTTGCTCCCAAAAGCTTATCAGTGATATCTTTGTGCCCAGCTTCCCAGGGACATCTCTGTCCCCATACAGTTGCCCAGTACCATCTGTGTCCCAGAATAGCTAATCAGTGCTATCTTTGTCCAAAATGACTAATCAGTGCGATTTCCGAACAGCTTACCAGTGGCATGTTGCCCTCAAACAACTTGTCAGTGGCACCCTGGAGGTATCATCGCCTCCTAGCGTCAATCACAAAGGGACAGATCCTAAAATGAACAAATGTTTCCTGTTTTAACCAAACTGCACTATAACTATAAAGAGTTTACTTTCCTGGGTACAGAACAAATCATATTACACTAGCACCGAATTTGCAGTGGTCCAACATTTCTAAAGATTCTATGTAAGATTATGAAGGTTATTGAATGGAATACTAAAAATATGATATAGAAGAGTTAACATGTGCAAAAATGCCAATGCAACAGTCTAAATTAAGATGGGTTATGAGAGATAACAGATGGTCCTGTGCCAAAGTATGAACTTACATCACGTAATGCCGAGGCTATGTTAGCACAGCCCGACACAATACAGCATAGTTTCTAACCTTACTTGGTCCTGATCCAAGCATAGTTTCATGCATGTTAGCAGGTTTTAAGGCAGCACTCCAGATGTTGTAGACTACACCTTCCATAATGCTCTTACAGCCATAAAGATGTCAAAGCATCAGGGAAGATATAGTTTACAACATCTGGAGTGCAGAAGATTGCCTACCCCTGTTTTATGTTATAAGAACTGATTATGATCTATGGCAATTTGGAGCCTTGGAGGAAATTAAATGAAATAGAACTTTGAGTCGATGCCAGTCAAAGCTGACAGGACTTTCCAAAGGAACAAGAAGACCATGGGGTAATTTGAGTTTATTTAGTGTCTTTATGACTTTAGCTCTAAACAGGGAAATCCAAAACAATGAATCCCGACCCTCTGCTGTTTGTATCTCCACTGACATGACTTTCCAAAGGAACAAGACGACCATGGGGTAATATGAGTTTATTTAGTGTCTCTGTGACTTTAGCTCCAAACAGGGTCATCCAAAACAATAGTTTTCTAATGGCATGAGTAAAAACAGAGGTCTACCAGCACCTGAATCCCAGACCTCTGCTGAGATAATACAGATGTTTGTATCTGCCCTATGAGTACACATTTATTAACATTTGGATGGCAAGCACAGGTCTGTCAATACTTGGGTAAGTCATTCCTATCCTTGCTATTTTACTCTGCATCCTTCACATATGCTACAAGTTCACATGGCTGTGCCATTAGTGATTTATTCTCAATGCTTAATATAGCTAGAACCATCACTCATATCCTGATTCCCATGAAGCAGAGTATAACATTCACAAGCCCGCATTCCAGACCTGTATAAAACCATAAAGGTTCAAAATAACTCCAAAGTGCTTTGCACATTTTATTCATCCAACAAGGACCTTGTGATTCCGGCAACACAATATTTAATTAGTTACGGCTACTTACAGTAGGCAGCAAAATATCTTACATTCTTAAATTTGTTGAAAAAAGTGTTGATATCTGTGAACCTTCTGTGTTATATGTTTCTTCCAATTTAAAACTAGCATACTTTGTGAATTAGTTCATTTCTATGTAACCTTAAATATTTAGATAATGTTTTACCTGTAAACAGGTCATCGTACTACTGCCTCAAACAAATGACAAATAAAAATGAATTAAATATAATGCACACCCTTAATAACATTTCCTGTTAGGTCAATAATTGATCAAATGTGAGTTCTAGAAACAAAAGTCAGTCTACACCACCATCTAGTCTACATTTAGGTGGAATTATGTGCATTGTTAACGCTTGACTAAGACCTATATCAGGGGTAGGCAACTATTGACAATTAAGATGATGAGGACAACATTTCCCATAATGCTGTTAGCATCAGGGGAGATGTGCTCCACAACATCTGGAGTGCTAAAAGTTGTCAGTCCCTGGCCTACATGGGTAAAGCATTTCTGGGTCTGCTTGTGATGATGGAATAAAGTTCAGTCGATGAAAAGATTTGTTGGTGTGTTGAGTCAATATTGTGGATTCTACTCACATGATGGGCAACATGTTTGGAAAAGAGAAAAAAAATAACTAACTCTAACAAAATCCTTTAAAAAAAAAAAAAAAAGGATGACAAAAATCATGCTTCAAAGTAGCTTCCAAAATGCATGATTAACAAACTAGCCTCAAAAGATTATATTATCAGTATTGTTTGAAATAGGGCTGCAAGACTGATATCAAATCATGTGAAGTTCTGTGTCACAGCGTTTGCCAATCCATAAATTCTGTCAAATCACAGGCCTTTAGATATATAAAGACTTCACTATCTGTTTTATAACTTTCCAGTGATACGTGGACAAATTGTAATAGACAAATTAATGAGCATTTGCAACTCAGTATTGAACCTTGTGACATTAGCATCCCACAGGGCATGCCCTGAATTTAGTATTATCTTGCATTAGGTACAGCATTGCCAACATGTTTCTAAGTCTATTTGAAAGTAATTGGTTTGGCTTAACCTTGTTATGCTGGTTCATCTGAAAA
This sequence comes from Pelobates cultripes, assembly GCA_933207985.1. Taxonomy (NCBI): domain Eukaryota; kingdom Metazoa; phylum Chordata; class Amphibia; order Anura; family Pelobatidae; genus Pelobates; species Pelobates cultripes. The sequence continues at coordinate 81,086,896 of OW240914.1, read as the reverse complement.
TTTTATAGATTAATAGAATTACTATGAAGAAATTAATATTTCTGTTACTCTTGGCCCTTTATGCAATACCTGTTCTCTCTGATAATAAGCGATATAGAAGATACAGCTGGTATTTCAGCTGTGACCTTCTCATGTTTTCCCAACTGACCTTTCATAATAAGAAAATGCCAATATTGACTGAGACCCTATGGCTACGGCTAAACCCATAGGTCTGAAAAAATCATTAAACATTCATTCAATAGGTGTGAGGGCCTCCTTACACAGTGATGGGTTATAATGCATTTATTTTATTTATGAATGTAAAATTGTGTGATTAGATTTACATGTAAAGTAAATGCACACATTACTTACACCTCTCATTCAGGGCACAGTATTGCGGACTACACTTCCAAAGCAGTAAAACACAGATGAATAATGCACTCAAGGTGGGTATTACCGATACTCTTTATTCCGCACCACCAGACCATCAGAGTTATTCACTGAAGTGAGAATTGCTGGGAATTTAAAGTGAATTTCAAATTTAAGGCTAAAACAGGCAAACTAGAAGGATAGCTGACTTGGAGAATTTTCTAGTTTGGCTATTTGGCCTTAGATTTAAATTCACTTTGAATTCACTTCGATTTTCCAAAAATTCTCACTTCAGTGAATTATCCTGACTGTTTCAGTTCTTTCTCGAATCTAACACATATAACACAAACACCAAAATTTAAAGATACCTATCACATGTGACCAGAACTTGGTTACAATCACCAAAGTTACAAATAATTATCATAGTTTCAATACACAAAAAAGGCTGATATTCATAGATAGGTAATCAGAGCTCTCTGACAGCCAGTCCTCAAGAAACGAGACTTTCCCACGCAGTTGGCTATTCAATTTCCTATGAACTGCAATTTCACTAAGAGCATTCTGATTGGCTGTCCTACTACTAGAGCACTTTTACTGATATTATAGAACATATACATTTTCTTCTGTCAGGGCTTTCAAAGTTCACCTCTTGGGGTGAAAATTGATTAATTTTATTGCTTTGCATTTTTTATTTTGTTTATTCATTTTTTTTCTTTTTTTTTTTTCTTCATTAGTTTTGGTGGTTTTTATGGATTTTTATTTGGTTTTTTTTGGGAGCCTGAACTAAATAAGAGTATGAAAAAAAAAGAAGACTTAAGATGAGCAAATATTATTTTGATTTTACTGGTAATAGTTTTATTGCCCAACCTCACTCTTATTAGGGTGATGGGGTAGTAGGGGTCATTTATTTATAATGGGGTGGCTAGTTGATTGGGGATTCATGACAAAGCTGTGTTGAAGTGCTACTGAATCTGTTGGTGCTATACAAATGGCAATAATAATAATAATAATAATAATAAAAGGGTCATTTTTGGGTTAGGGGCAAAGGTCAGATGAAGCCAGCAGCTAAGGAGTAAAAAACCCTCCCTCCAGAATGCACAGCATTTGGTAGTATGTTCCTCTATGACCACAACCCCTAAAAGAAACCTGGGTACGCATGACTCACTTGAATTGGATTTAAGTACCACCCATTTATACCCATTTCCTTTAATGGTAGTGCAGATGTGTAAATTGTAGCAGTTCTCAAATATTTTCCCCCAATTCTCAACACCTGACTCAGGTTCCTCACCCGGATTGTCTGAAAGGCCAGCTTCCTCTTCTGAAGCATATCATGGATCCTTGAAATCACTCCGCTTCCTGAGTGTCGGAATTGATATGTGTTCAAAAATTGTCAAGTTCAAGTCTCTGTGAGATTCCCTAAATTTGCACCAAATGTCATTTACAGCAACAAAGGTTAATGATTCATAATGAGGCATTAGGAATTTATCTTTATAAAATTAAATTGTGGGTCCTTGGCTGTGTCACCCAATCATTGTTAGAAAACAGTCAAACCACCAGGTAAATTCCTTTGAGTCCCATTTACAACATCTGTGCAAAATAGGATTTCTAGTAAATTCGGTCATCTATGAGTAATGAGGAGAGAGTCCATCCCGCTGTGCACATCCAAGTGAAAGTTCATACAAATGTATAACAGTAGTTCCAGATTAATAAATGACAAAGTTTTATTTACGTGCTATAATTTTCAAATCCATCTTTATATAAAAGCCGGTGTACAAAAGGATTTTTGTAATATAGCAAGGTATAAAGCTCTATTGCAGTTGTTTTGTCTTCTAGCCAGTATATTACTGGCATCATCGGTACATTATCTTTCACTTAACTGTATATTCACTGTGCAGAGCATTGAGATAATCAAGTATTTTATAAATAGCAAATTCAGTGGTGAAATGAGATCACTGCATAACTGGCTTCATTCCCTGCTAGCATTGTTCGGAATTATGTGCTGTGACCTGCAGATTACCTCTGTGTTCTGTTTTATCTGTTTTGATCTATGCCAGCTTCCCTTGCATTATTACCAAATTGAATTTCCATCCAGTGTTAATCTGCAGATGTAGCAGACTCTTGAATAGGCACTTGCTGCTTCATGCATTCAAATTAGCCATGTGCTCTCAGGAATAGTTGACAAGGCAAAGCATGCACAGTGTTGTCACCCTGCATTTGATGTGTAAGTATTTTCGTAATCGTAATCAGCACTAATAATAAAACAATAAAATAACAAAGCAGCAAAAATACAAACATAAATAGGGCTACGCTGAGGTTATATCAGAGTGGCTTCATAAAACTGCTGGAACATGCAGGTGATACTCAAAAAATTAGAATATTGTGCAAAAGTTCATTTATTTCAGTAATGCAACGTAAAAGGGGAAACTAATATATGAGATAGACGCATTACATGCAAAGCAAGATAGTTCAAGCAGTGATTTGTCATAAGTGCGATGATTATGGCTTACAGCTCATGAAAACCTCAAATCCAGAATCTCAGTAAATTAGAATATTTCATGCAATCAATAAAACAAGGAGTGTACATAGAACAATATCGGACCTCTGAAAAGTATAAGCATGCATATGGAGTACTTGGTTTGGGCCCCTTTTTGTCAGCAATTACTGCCTCAATGCGGCGTGGCATGGAAGCTATCACCCTGTGGCACTGCTGAGGTGTTATGGAAGACCAGGATGCTTCAATAGTGGCCTTCAGCTATTCTGCATTGTTAGGTTTCATGTCTCATGTTTCTCTTGGCAATGCCCCATAGATTCTCTATGGGGTTCAGGTCAGGAGAGTTTACTGGCCAGTCAAGCACAGTAATCCCACGGTCATTGAACCAGGCTTTGGTGCTTTTGGCAGTGTGGGCAGGTGCCAAGTCCTGCTGAAAAATGAAGTCAGCATCCCCATAAATCTCATCTGCGGAAGGAAGCATGAAGTACTCCAAAATCTCCTGGTAGATGGCTGCGTTGACCATGGACTTAATGAAGCACAGTGGACCAACACCAGCAGATGACATGGCTCCCCAAATCAACACTTCACACTGGAAACTTCACACTGGACTTCAAGCATCTTGCAGTATGTGCCTCTCCATTCTTCCTCCAGACTCTGGGTCCTTGGTTTCCAAATGAGATGCAAAAGTTGCTCTCATCATAAAAGAGGACTTTGGACCACTGAGCAACAGACCAGGCCTGTTTTTCTTTAGCCCAAGTAAGACGCTTCTGACGTTTGTTGTTCAGGAGTGGCTTGACAAGAGGAATACGATATCTAAATCCCATGTCCAGGATCCATCTGTGTGTGGTGGCTCTTGATGCACTCAAGGATTTTTGCCGCCCCAGGCAAAAGTAAAGTTTGCCGCCCCCCCATGTGACATCACAATGCCCCACCCATATGATCTGCCATGTTAACTAACGCCAGTGCTGCAGTGCCGCCGTGTTTACATTAAAAGGCCTGCAGGGACAGGCTATGGACACCAGAACCACTACATTAAGCTGCAGTGGTTCTGGGGACTAGAGATTAGTGCCATGAATAATATAATAGATTGCCTACTTACAACCAGATGAGGATGATGATGGGCTCTAGCTGCAGTCTGGCTCCACTGGTCTGGTGTAGAACAGGCTCTCTGGAGGCTGTTTGTAACTGTGATCACAAAAATCAATGTTCTGGGAGAACGGGAAGCAGCTCCATTTTTTGGGGGCCCTTTACACAGCTCAAGGTCTGGGTCCCAGGGTCCACCTTCATGTTCCACCAATGAGTTTGTTCACAGGGGGTGGAGTGGGGGATGTCCTGATATGTGTGTAAGGAATGCATTGTGTGAATCTGTGTTTGTATGTGTAAGGGCTGCAAGGCGTGTTTCTGTGTATGTACGGGATGCAGTGTGTGCGTCTGTAAGGGGTGCATTGAGTGTGTGTAAGGAATGCATTGTGTGTTTCTGTGTTTGTAAGGGTTGCATTGTGTGTAAGGGTTGCATTGTGTGTAAGGGTTGCATTGCTTGTGTGTGTGTCTGTGTGTGTAATGCATTGTGTGTTTTTCTGTGTGCAAGGGGTGCATTGTCTTTGTGTGTAAGGGGTGCATTGTGTGTGTGTGTGATGGATGTCAGTCTCTTCCCCCCCCTCCCTCCCTTGTCCCTCTCTTCTCCCCCCCTTGTCTCTCTCTTCTCCCCCCCTAACTTGTCACTCTCTTCTCCCCTGCTTGTCCCTCACTTCTCCCCTCCCCACTCTCATTCCCCTCCCTCCCATCAATTCCCCTCCCTGTCAATTTCTTCCCACCAACCCTGTGAATTTCTCTACCTCCCTTTCAATTTATTCCCTCCTTTCAATTTATTCCCCTTCCCTGTCAGTATTCCCCCCACCCTCCCTTTCAATTTATTCCCCCCTGTCAATTTATTCCCCCCTTTCAATTTATTCCCCACCCTCCCTTTCAATTTTTTCCCCACTCTCCCTGTCAATTTATCCCCTGTCAATTTATTCCCCTTCCCTTTCAATTCCCACCCCTTCCTGTCAATTCCCCTTCCCTGTCAAAGTCAATTCCCCTCTTCCCTGTCAATTCCCCCTTCCCTGTCAATCCCCTTCCCTTTCAATTCCCTTCTCTGTCAATGCCCCCCTTCCTGTCAATTCCCCCTCTCTGTCATTTCCACACCCCTTCCTGTCAGTTCCACTACCTCCTCCTGTCAGTTCCTACCTCCTCCTGTCAATTCCACCCCCCACTTCCCTGTCAATCCCCCGTATTTTCTCCCCCCCCCTTCCCTACCATTGTCGTAGCGTGGCCGAGCCCTCTATTGGTCCGCGGGTACAGGTAGCTTTTGTTAGTGTGCACTTCCTGTTAGTCCGGCCGGGTACAGGAGACAGATGCTCCCTGTACCCACGGACCAATAGAGGGCTTGTCCACGCTACAGTGAAGGAGTGACAGGAGGGAGCGCAGAGCGCTTCCCTCCTGTCAGCCCCTCTCCTCATGCTGCGCCCGGGCGGTGCGCCCTCATGGACGAGGCAAAGCTGCAGCTGCCTGAAGCGCTCTACAGAGCGCTCGGGCGGCTGCAGCATGAGGGGGGCGGCTGGCTAGTTCGTCTAACAGGTAGCGCCGGCCCTGGATGCACTGACTCCAGCCTCAGTCCACTCCTTGTGAAAGTCCCCAACACTTTTGAATGGCCTTTTGCTGTCAATCTTCATCCCTGCTGCTTGTGCACCTTTTTCTTCCACATTTTTCCCTTCCACATAACTTTCTATTAATGTGCTTTGATACAGCACTTTGGGAACATCCAACTTCCTTCGCAATTACCTTTTGAGGCTATCCCTCCTTATGGAGGGTGTCAATGATGGTTTTCTGCACAACTGTCAGGTCAGTAGTCTTCCCCATGATTGTGATTCCTACTGAACCAGACTGAGAGACCATTTAAAGGCTCAGAAACCCTTTGCATGGCTTACTTAGCTGATTAGATTGGGACACTGTGAGCCTAGAATATTGCACCTTTTCACAATATTCTAATTTACTGAGAGCGTGGATTTGGGGTTTTCATGAGCCGTAAGCCATAATCATCGCACTTATGACAAATCACGGCTTGAACTATCTTGCTTTGCATGTAATGTGTCTATCTCATATATTAGTTTCCCCTTTTACGTTACATTACTGAAATAAATTAACTTTCACACGATATTCTAATTTTGCGAGTATCACCTGTAGAATACTTTGCCAGAAAACTGTATTACTAATTTTAAAGTTTCCCTGTGCCTCTGCAACTCCCACCGATGTTTTTGGTCCTTTGTTGACAAACAAAAGATGATTATAACTACGGATGAAAGTGCACTGTTAGTGTAAGATATCTCTAATGAGACAGAAGGGTATTTTTTATATACACCCCTGTATACTTATTAACCCTTAATAACAAATACCGCTCTGTCTCATTAGAGATATCTTTGCCAGAAGCTCAAGGAAGCAGTCTGAAGGGTCAGTGTTAGGACCCGCCGTAGGGGGGTCTGCCTTGACGTTGGCAGGCGGGCATAACCTCCAATGGCCATTGGAGCAACTAAATGACCTCCATTTGTCTAAATATCCATAGGGATTAAGGAGAGAGCGCAGGTAACTTTTTCTTTTCTTTGGTTTTTACTATATATTGGGGCTGATGTGTACTGTAGTCATTGCTGCCGGCCCAGTAGTGATGGGAGTGAGTGCAGGACTGAAAATTAGGATATTGATGAATTCAAACATAAGGATTTGATTGATAAAGTGACTGCATATGCGAATGCCATGTTGTTTTTTGCAGAAAACCTTAGGGTGTCTCTCTCAAATCTCATATCTTAATTCTAGGAATATGGTTTCCCTTCTAATATGAATCTGAACACCAATAAATGTGAGGAACTTAAAGGGACACTATGGTCACCAAAACAACTTTAGCTTAATGAAGCAGTTTTGGTGTGTAGATCAAGCCCCTGCAGTCTCACTGCTCAGTTCTCTGCCATTAAGGAACAAAATCACTTTTTATGCATCCCTAGTCACACCTCCCTGCATGTGACCTACACAGCCTTCCTAAACACTTCCCGTAAAGAGTCGTCTAATGTTTATACTTCCTTTATTGCAAATTCTGCTTCATTTAGAATTTCTTATCTCCTGTTCTGTTAATAGCTTGCTAGACTCTGCAGGAGCCTCCTGTATGTAATTATAGTGCAGTTTACAGAACAGGAGATAACATATTTTAAAGTAACTCACACTTGATTAAAAGTGAAACTATTTTGTTTGCATGCAGGCTTTGTCAGTCCCAGCTAGGGGAGGTGTGACTAGAGCTGCATGAACAGAACCAAAAGTGATTTAACTCCTAAATAGCATAGAATTGAGAAGGGAAATTTCAGAGGCATGATCTGTACACCAAAACTGCTTCATTAAGCTAAAGTCGTTTTGGTGACTATAGTGTTAATTAATGTTTCGAACCACCATTTGAATTTAAAGCTTTATGCAACCTATCTTCTTTCTGCTGGTAGAGGAACCAAATTAAATACCTGGGTGCATGGGTCACTACTAACCCTGTCAAACATTACCCGAGAAGCCATATACCACTTCTCCACTCTATCTAAGTTTATCTCAGAAAATAGAATTTCCCCCATATATCTCAGAGGATTACAATTAACTGGCTCTTCAAATTAATATTTTACCCTCAGTCCTTTATCTGTTCCAGACAATTCCAATTTACTTGTCACAGATTTTTCTCACCTCTCTGAGTTCGTCTGTGATCTCTTATGTGTGGAAAGGGGAGAAACCCTACTTTAGACTCGATGCTTTCTGCCCTCCGAAGATTAGGAGTGGGCATGACCTTCATGCCAATCATAAATATTTCCTGCTCATTTGCTGAGAGCTTTGGACTGGCACATAAATGCAAAACATTTATCTAAACTAGACTGTGCCTGATCCTAGACCCCAGTCCCTTACCTTGTATGGAATACTTGCTATGCCATCCCTACAGATGTCACTCCCAGTTCTCCATTGGCTCAGAGCCTCATGATCTGGTTTAGACTTGAGAAAACCACAGTGCACACCAGTATCTCCTATTCCAGGCTATATTTTACCCCTCATAGATAGCTTTCTGGCTGATGGCTTGCCTTCCTCGGTTTAGGAGACTTTATTCTTATATGCCAGATTTTGGTACCAGATGGCATTAACCCACTCGCATAAGTGTTTTAACTGTTTACCGTTACAACACTTCTATCACTCTCTTCCAGACAGGAAGGTTTATAGGGATTTAACCTGGTTTGAGAAACTGTGCATGAGAGGTAAAGGTCTAGGGAGAGTTTTTTCAAGAGGGAGAACTCTTTCAAGTCTGTATCAACACCTTCTGGAGAGGAATATGGGCTGTCCTCACTATGTAAATTATCCTGGGAGACAATTCTTACACTTTCAAAGATAATCAATGGAGTAAAATTCATATCTTTAATCATAAAATTTTTATTGATTCTCAATACCAAGAAGTTTCAATCAATTTCCCCTTATTGCTGGATATATGGAGGGTAGATGGGCTCCATTTGACACATCTGGTGGCATTGCCTGATGATTAAACCATACAGACAGATGTTCAAGAATACCATCATTGAAATTCTTAAATGTCAACCTCTAATTTTAATTTATAAAAAAAAAAATCTTGCTTTATGTTAGCTTCTTCTCAAATCTAAATCTAAGAAATCCATCCCGAGACATTTAATGAATGCTGCAAAGTCTCTGGAGCTTACCCTTTATTAAAGACCTAGTAGCTCCCACTAAACAAAAATGGCTATCAGGGTGGAAGAAATCAAAGCTACTGAAGCTCTGATTGCATCTCTCTCTAATAACATTACAAAACACACTGAACAGTGGTCCTCCTGGAATGCATACTTGCCCAATAATTGATGACTCTCTTCCTATCCACTGTGATTTGTCCCTTAGCACTTTACAAGGGGTACATTTTGTGTTTTAAGTCCTCCTTTCAGATTCATATCCAGCTAATGGCAGGCTCGAGTTTCTGCAGTATTCTTCGCTTTTACATATCTTAAGATTAGGGCTCCTAGAGCTGCCTGAATGTGTGCGATTGTAGGTGAGATTTAATGGTATGGTGGAGGTGCAGTGTTGGAGGCAATCTTCTTTTTGTTGTTTTCTTTCTCCTATTACATCTTTTTCCCCTTCATTTTAAAAAATTACGAATCTCACTCTTTGATCGCACATTGGTACTTGAATGTGATTTCCTGCTAAAACATACCTTAGTGTTGTAGCACACCTAATTTGAATGTGTAATTTTTCAACTTTTCAAATGTTCTATAATTCTTTAAATTACAAACATAGATTTTTAAGTAAAGATTGTAAAAAAATAAATATATAACAATATTTTAGTTGTGAGAATGAATGCTTCGTTTTATAGAATATGCAAAATAGAGGAATACAATATACTTAATTTTTTAAATTATTTGTCACTCTTAATTTCAAGCTAAGTATAACAGTACTATAACAGGGAGACAAATTGTAAACATATGTAGTTTGTATAGATGGCTACTATTAGAAAACTATTAAAACCATTTTATTTTCTAAATTATTATACATTGAGAGTGAATTGTAAAGGCAAATACAAAAAAACTACATTATATTTGTGCCTATTTAATTAAATAACTGAATATAAAGGAAACATGGAAAATAAAAGAAAAACAAATTAACATATTTAATTAAAATAAAACTGAAAATATAAAAATGTCTATACAAAATATCGTCAACAAGTGTACACCACCCAGTGTGAAATAATCCCAGGGGAAAGCTAAAGGATATTAACTGTAAAACAGCCAAGAAGCTGACATGTAAGACATTCCCTGCAGGAATTATTTAATGAAACATGCACAAGAAATTTTGTTTACATAATCCCGTATGTTTCCATCTTCTTTTGGGGAAACCCTTAGGAATCCTTCAGGAATTTCCATTCTTGTGTTTGAGAAAAAATATTTATTATTGCATGTTACTTGAAAAAAATGACTGTTTGGTTTTCATTGGCTTTAAAAAAATGTTTTTATACTAATATTTGTTTTGATCCTTTGAGTGCCATAGGACCTAATTGGTTGATTCAGACACAGGTATTATCGTAAGCTTATCATTCTAGCCAAGAATTCTGTTACACAGTAAACCTGCAGTTGCACGGAAACCTGTTGTACATCATGATTGAAAAAAATAATTATCCTTTTCATGACCTTACCTTATATTACATTAAGGTAACTATCAGAGCTTACCAAAATAATATAAACAGAGTGGTTGAATTATTTGTTGCCTTTAAAATAAATGTAACACATACATTAAGTAACTCTCAGTATTTAAAAGTAAATTAATTTAGAATTAAAGCCTGGAACACTCATGTCATACAATGTTATGCCAATGTAACTTACATATAAGAGAGACATGATCATAGGAAAACAGTATAATAGGAGTCACAATTTTGACTAAGAGAGTTATTCACTAAAATGAGAAGTGTCAGGAATTCAAAGTGAAGGCCAAAATAGTCAAATTGAAACAGAAATGAACTGGGGATTTTTTTAATATGTGTCTATTTTGGATAAAAATTTTACATTTGCTTTGAATTCCCAGCAATTCTAACTTTAGCAGACAACCATGAGAATGGAAATGAAGTATGACAGTTGCACTTTGACTGCTTTCACTAGGCATGTGCATGGGGAAAAATTTCGGTTTGGTTCGGCATTCCGAAATTCGGGACTTTCGCAATTCGGGACTTCGGCAATTCGGCACTTCAACACTTCGGCAACTTCGGCACTTTGACACTTCGGAGTTTCGGAACTTCAGCATTTCGGAATTTAGGGACTACTCTTGCAGCCGCTTAGTAGATAACTCCCTAATTCCCACGGTATTAGGGAGTTATCTACCAAAAGGCTAAAAGACCTAAATTGGTCTTTCAGCCAAATTTACTAATACTAAGTAAAAATTACTTAGTATTAGTAAATTTTGCCCCTACTCGCTATGCCTGTGACTGCTCAATGTTAAAAACAAAAATAGGGTCCCCACTCCCGAGCCCCCACCCTGGGAGGGGGGACCTATTGCCTCCCCTATTGCCCCCTGGACCCCACCCCTGAGCGGCGGGTGGGGGCCCTAAAGTAAAATGATGGGGGACATATTGTCCTCCCACTGGGCCCCCACTCCTGAGTGGTGGGTGGGGGCCCTAAATACTAATAAGGGGGGGACCTAATGTCCTCTCTCCACCCCCACCCCTGAGCGGTGGGTGGGGGCCCTAAATACTAACAAGGGGGGACCTAATGTCCTCCCACCTGACCCCCAACCCTGAGCGGTGGATGGGGGCCCTAAATGCCAATAGGGGAGACCTATTTTCCTCCCCCCCGCCCCTGAGCGGCGGGTGGGGGCCCTAAAAAAATGTTACCCCCCCCAGGTGACTAGGGGTCCCCAAACCCCTAGTCACCCCTTCCCCCCAAAAAAAATTAACCCTCTACCTACCCCCCCTCAAAAATAATGAGGGGGGACCTTTAACTAAGTACCTGTAAAAAAAAAAAGTTCTTTGTAATTTTCCCACACTGTGTAATTTGACACATAACTCTCTGATTGGTTACTTAATCCACCAATCAGAGTGTTATGAGTCAAATTACACAGCGTGGGAAAATTCCAAATAACTTTCCCACGCTGTGTAAAATGACACAGAGCACTCTGATTGGTGGATTTCAAACCAACCAATCAGAGTGCTGTAACAGGTAAATGTAGAGACTTACCTGTCAGTCTCTTCATTTACCTGTCAGAGCACTCTGATTGGATGGCTTAAACCCACCAATCAGAGTGCTCTGAGCCTAATTGCAGGGCGGGGCAAGGCTTTATAAGCCTTCCCCCGCCCTGCAGAGCTCAGTCTGCGCGGAGCCCTCGCCGGGTGAAGATGGATTTTTTTTTGCGCTCGTTTTTTTTTTTAATTGCGTCGGTTATTATGTTTTTTTATTTGGCCTTTTTTGAGGCTGAAAAAAGAAGATTTAGAAGAAAGAAAACATTGAATGGTAAGTTTTATTTTTTTTTTTACAGGTACTTAGTTAAAGGTCCCCCCCTCATTATTTTTAGGGTGAGGGGGTAGGTAGGGGGCTAATTTTTTGGGGGAGGGGAGGAGGTGACTAGAGGTTTGGGGACCCCTAGTCTCCTGGGGGGGTAACATTTTTATTTAGGGCCCCCACCCGCCGCACAGGTGTGGGGGCCAGGGGGGAGGACATTAGGTCCCCCCCTTATTAGTATTTAGGGCTCCCACCCACCGCTCAGGGGTGGGGGCCAGGGGGAGGACATTAGGTCCCCTCCTTGTTCCAATTTAGGGCCCCCACCCACCGCTCAGGGGTGGGGGCCAGGGGGAAGACATTAGGTCCCCCCCTTATTCCAATTTAGGGCCCCCACCCACCGCTCAGGGGTGGGGGCCAGGGGGGAAGACATTAGGTCCCCCCCTTATTCCAATTTAGGGCCCCCACCCACCGCTCAGGGTTGAGGGCCAGGGAGGAGGACATTAGGTCCCCCCCTTATTAGTATTCAGGGCCCCCACCCACTGGTCAGGGGTGAGGGCCAGGGGGGAGGACATTAGGTCCCCCCCTTATTTCACTGTAGGGCCCCCACCTACCGCTCAGGGGGCCAGGGGTAGGACATTAAGTCCCCCCTTATTAGTATTTAGGGCCCCCACCCACCGCTCAGGGTCATAGTTGTGGTGGTAAAAGGGTTAAAGTTTACTATTTGGCTGCACTAGACTGGAATTAATGATAAAAATCCCCCTCAACACCACCCACACTTAGCCATAATAATATAAATATTACCATTTTAATGCTGCCATCACCAAAGCAATTTATAAATGGGGTGCCTTGGTCCCCCAGGTAACTTAATAGTAAAAACCCACCAAATATAACTTAGCACAATATCTATGTAATTACAAAATACTAATTAGTCTCTTAGTCTCTTATTTGTCTACCAGACAAAGGCAGAACTTAATAAATAAATATTTATAATGAGCAAAAAATAGTCACAGTGCATACAAAAATATAGATGACAATCAAATTAGTTACACCAACAACAGATAAAAACAAAAGGGATAAATTAACAAAAGTCCTACTCACTTACTCAGGTTTTCAAGGTAAATCTTCTGCCCAGAGGGTCTCTGGAAAGTACGCTGGTGACTCACTTAGAATTAGATTCTGGCCCCCGAAACAAGTCCAATCCACACTTCAGTATCATTAGATATATACCCTGTGGATTACCAAGCCTCACCCAGAGGTGGAGATAAGGCGTACCTATAGTAACTATAAGTGGCCACACCCTTGTGTTCCAGACCAACATCAATTCAAATGGAAACATTTGGTTCTATCTCCTCTTATGTTCTTGCCACAGAAATAATAATTGCATCTATGAATTTGTTCCCATATTTCCAATCCATAGATATGTCACAATCCTTACTTGTGACACAATATAGCGGACATCACAATCCCCTTTCCTATGGTTAAGTTATGCAAATCATGTTTGGGCTTGATTAGAAGATCTTGCCTGTCCCATTCTAAATATAATAAAAATGAGGCTCAATTATTAATCTGTGGGTAAATATTAATGTTTCTTTTGGATATGATACTGGAACACAAGGCTAATGGCTATTAACATATCAAAGGACCCCCTATCTGAGAGGGAATCTAGACATATGGCAAATTAGAGAGTTAGTTTATACGTAAACCAGACTTCCAGGCCACTTATGTGTGATTTTTCACACCTTGCAGAGCCTTTGATGAATCAAAGAATCAATCCGTATGGTAAACCATCTGACCCCTTTCACATGCCTATGCAATTTACGTTACCCCTTCTGTCATCTGATCTCTACCAAGTGGTCAATTCATAAAGCACTACACAAATTACATTAAATGGCAATATTCTATTGTGCAACAATGAATTATGCACCTTTGGCGTGACATGGTCTATTTGAATATTTCTCAAGAGAGTGAAAGAATTAAAGCCAACAAGAGTGCTGAGTATGTATAGTTTCTATATAGGTCTTTTCAAGTGACTGTAAAGTGAGATGAGACTGCGTTAGGAATACAAATATATAGTCTCAATACTATAGTGTCCTAGTTACCATAGTAAACTTACCTTGTTCCCACGCTAAAAGGCTCTTTCCATGGCTGGCCTTGCTTCCTTGACTGAGATCATTGAGCATTGATCTCATCTAATCATAAGAAAGCATTGGGAACCTAGTACGCATGCGTGGCAAAATGCCCCGCTTGCCTACTCAGATGGTATTCTGAGACCATCTGTCTGAAATGGGTTTTACTCTGCTATTCCATGGAAGTGCCTGTGATGGCTGTTATATTGAGCCACTACAGCCACAAGAGGCAAGTTAATCTTGCAAGGTAAACATTACAATTCCTGCAGAACATTTTCACTTGCAGGATAAAAACAGGGGGTACATGACTCCTAAACGACTTAATTGAAATTAAGTGATCTGGGTGCCTATAATGTTCCTTTAAGACATTTATCACACCTGCTGGCCATCATGGTGCCAATGGAGTTATGAGAAAGAGTCTGTGTCTCTTGTTAGATCGCTATGAATGCTCTCTATTGTTATGCCGGTCATGGTGATGGGGGTTTAGGGATTAATAATGTTTCACCTAAAAAATCCAGAATTTTCCATCTGTCAAACATGCTGTATACACTGCTCAGTCTCAACATGAAAACCACTAACAGGTGTACTGAATACCGTTTATTATAACGTTACAATGATAACTGTCAACTGATATGATATATTAGGCAGCAAGTGAATAGTCAGTTCTTAAATTTCATGTGGTGGAAGTAGGAAAACTGGGCAAGAAAAGAAATCGGAGTGACTTTGATCAGGGCCATATAGTGATTGCTAGACGACTGGATAAGAGCATCTGAAAAACGGCATGTCATGTGGCGTATTCCCCATATGCAGTCAACCGATCAGAGTGCCCATGACAACACCAGTCCACCACCAAACTGCCCTCAATTGGGGAGTGGGGCTGGACTGTTATGCTGACAAGGAGCCATCTTACACAGCTCCAGTGCTGAACCCGAATAAATAATGAAATATATCTCACCAATTGCCTATTTACTTGCTGGCTAGCTTCCTTTGAATAGGAGAATACCTTTCCCATGGTGTCAGTATGAAACTGAATGTTTCCCGATCATGATTCTGGCCTACTCCACCATGAGAGCATGGCTCAATGTTGCCTACTAGAGAGGGCTGGATACTCATTGCCTGACCAAAGCGGAATACTTGGGCAGAGGAATACCATCAACATCCACAAGATCTCCCTGCAATGACTGCCATGGGGGTTTCTGAAGTGCACCGAACCCCCCCCCCCCCTTTCCCTCCCCCCACAGCAAACCAGTGGGGGTTTTCCCGATCTCCAATTTCATGTTATTGTTTCAGCTTATGTTCCAGTGGCCCGAGTGGTTGCCTTCCCCATATGGATTCTGTTCCCCAGATTGTTGCCTTCAACATATATGTATTTCTATGTTCATATATCCACCTAAAGAACCGGGTCATGGGACGGCTGTTTACCTGAAAAAGGGACTGTCTCAACGACGCATCAGTGCCACTGGGGGTTCACTGCTTCACTTCTTAGGTCAGTAGCCTGCTGTGCATATGAAGCCACTACCTCTGGGTTTCAGTGGGGCCCAGAGAGGGATGTCCCTGACACTCCATGCTACTTTCACCAGTAGAATGGAGTTTACAATGTATAGAACTTATGGGAGGACATGCTATTATAGAAACAGACCTGTTCACCATCTGCAGTAGCTGTAGCCACTTCAATAACAATCACTTTACACACTGCAATAACATAAGTAATTAAGTATCAAGTTTGCACAGTACTTTTCTGCTAACTCTACTAACCAAAACTGTACATAGTGAATTACAATGTACCTGTGAATGCAATGACAGAAACTAAACTTTCTTTTTTTTAAAGAAAAACAGATTCAAAATAGAAGAACAGAAACACGGTACGTAACTAATTACCAGTTTATCAGTATATGTACAATAACGTGATACATTTATTCTGTCATGATTAAGTTTTTGCAACAATCATAGAATAGTGTATCAGAAATGAACAGATCTCTTGTATGTGAGCATTTTACCCAAGAACTATGTCTTATATCTACAATTAAATATCAAATGTCTTAATCAACAGCTTTCTGCTTCAATGTGCACATTGCAAATAGTTTATTGCATATGTCAAATGCGTATACCAAAACATAAGTCATCATTCAACCAATAATTCCTGCAGTAATTCACATCTACTATTAATGAAAAGCCATGTGAGATCATACCGACTATGCCAGTTGTAATGCGATTGTGGCCTAAATTATTATTGTGATAATATTCAATAAATTTTTTTGACACATATGTTAATGTACAAGTGCAAAAAGTATGAAATATTTTCATATATATATATATATATATATATATATATATATATAAAATATATAATATATTTAACTATAGGCATCACCGTCAGTTATTTGAATACAGCTATTAATTTCATTAAATCGCACATGTCGTAAGTCGAAAACATAGTCCTATTTAGTAAACAAGTTACAGTCAATTAAATTAGACATTTAGTTACAAGTTATAAATAACAAAAATAGAAAAAAAGAGGAATTTATAAATTCTATATAAAACCAATTTATTCAGCAAACTTTTAAATGTTTATATGCAGAATCTCTCACCTTATGATATATATCTTAAAATAATTAAGTATATGATTTGATGATGTTAAAAACTTCTATGGCTATATACCAATACAAGTAATCTTCTTACTTTGTGTAAATTATGTATAAAACATGGATTTTGGACTCTGTAATATGTTGTATACACAATCCCATTATTTAACTTCTAACCTTCCAAAATTATTAATCAGTATCCCCTTCTCAAGTAAAACTAAGCAGACATCCTAAAAAAAGTATGAACATAATTTCACCAAAACTAGTGATACAATGATAAAATTCTACAGCAACAAATCAATCAAGGCATGTGGATAATCACAGAGTCAGCGGCGTACATACAGCGGTCACAGGGGTCGCAGCTGCAACCGGGCCCATCCCTCCAGTTGGCCCGGCCGCCCTGTGGACCCCTGCAACCAGGTACCCGCCATCACCATTTGCGATGGATTGTAAGGGGGCCCGGTCAGCGCTGTGCGCTTTAACAGCGCAACCGGGCCCCCTGTGATTACATCACACAGAGCTGGGAGGAAGTGACCGCACGTCACTCCTCCCAGCTAACACACAGATCGCGTGGGAGGAAGGAGGAGGGAGTCCAACCTGAGCCACCACTGGACCCCAGGGAATGTCACCCTCCTGCACATAAAAGGTAGGAAACAGGAGGGTGACTAAAATATTTTGTGTGTATGTTTGTTTGTGTATGTCTTTGTATGTATGTCTTCTGTGTGTGTGTCTGTCTGTCTGTCTGTATGCCTTGTATGTGTCTTTGTATGTGTCGTGTGTGTGTGTGTGTATCTGTATGTGTGTATGTGTGTGTCTGTATGTGTTATGTGTCTTTGTATGTATGTGTGTGTGTGTGTGTGTGTGTGCGCGTGCGCATTCAGCCGACGGGGAGGAGAGGAGGAGAGCTCCCCGCCCAGCGCTGGAAAAAGGTAAGTTTTTACCCCTTTCCCCCTTCCAGAGCCGGGCGGGAGGGTGTCCCTGAGGGTGGGCGCACCCTCAGGGCACTATAGTGCCAGGAAAACGAGTATGTTATAGTTTAAGAGCAAGCAATGTATTTCTACACTATATTAGACATGTGCAATTCATTTCGGTATGAATTTAAATTCAGACACATTTCGGCAATTCGGACATTCTGATGCTTCCGAATGTCTGAATTGCCAAATTTCTGAAGTGTCAAACCGAACTGAATTGCTGAAGTGCCAAATTGCCTAAGTACCAAATTTCGGAAGTGCTTCGGATTTCTAAAAAGTGACAAAACAGGAGAGGGAGGGAAAATTAAGGGCATGATGACAGGAATCTTACTCTAACCCTACCCCCATCCCTAACCCCTAGCCCCAACCCTACCCCAACCCCTACCCCGTTCACATCTGAACTAGGGTTAGGGGTCATGGTTAGAGGTCAGGGTTAGAGGTAGGGGTAGGGTTAGGGGTTGGATTAGGGTATTGCCAAAGTCCTGAATTACCAAAGTCCAGAATTTCAGAAGTACCGAAGTGCCAAATTGCCAAAGTCCTGAATTGCTGAAGTGCCAAATTTCGGAAGTGCCGAACCAAATGTTTTGCCCATGCACATCCCTACACTATATGGATAAAAGTATTGAAATACACCTCTTAATTATTGAATTAGGTGTTTCAGTCAGACCCATTGCCACAGCAACAAATCAAGCACCTAGCCACACAGTCAGCATTTACAAACATTTGTAACAAAAAAAGGGTTGTTCTGAAGAGCTCAGTGAATTCAAGCGTTGTACTGTGATAGGATGCTACCTTTGCAATAATTCAGTTCTTGAAAATGTCATTCCTGCTAGATATTCCATGGTCAATTGTAAGTGGCATTATTGCAAAGTGGAAGCATTTAGGAACAGCAGCAACTCAGCCAGGAAGTGGAAGACCACATAAAGTCACAGAGCATGGTCACCAAGTACTGAGGTGCATCCAAGTCATAAAACTCGCCAACGCTCTGCTGATTCCACTGGCATTAATATCAGCACAAAAATGTGACGTGTGAGCTTCATGGAATTAATTTCCATGGCCGAGCCGTTACATCACCAAGTACAATGCCAAGCAGTTTGGGGGAGGCTCTTTTCTATTCCAGCATGATTGTGCCCTAAGAAAGGTCCATGCTTGGAAGAACTTGACTGGCCCTCAAACCATGGAACACCTTTGGAATACACTGGAACAGAGATTGTGAGCATGACCTTCTCATCCAACATCAGTGCATGACCTCACAAATGGTCTACTGCACAGGTACCCAAAAGGTAGATCCCCAGATGTTGTAGAACTACAGCTTTCACGATGCTTTGTCATTATAAAACAATCTAAAGGCATACAAAGCATCATGGGAGTTGTAATTTTGTGGATCTACCTTTTGGGCACCTCTGCTCTACTGGATGAATGGGCAACAATTCCCTCAGAAACAAAATTTCCAGAAGAATGGAAACTGTTATAGCTGCCAAAGGTGAACCAACTACATATTCGTGTATATGCATTAATTTAGATTGCAATGTCATAAAAGCCCCTGTTAGTGTAATGGTCAGGTGTCCCAATACAGTTCTCCATATACTGTATATCTGGTAAGGAATTTTGAAAAATGACAGTGAACAGGTAGGACTATTGTAATTTTTGTCTATCCAACTGATCTGTCAGCACCATATTTTTTAGCGATATCAAGATTTTAAGTTTTAGTTATTTTTTGTTGTTTTGATAAAGCAGGTGCATGTTTGAGGCAGATGCATGGCATCTCTTCTATGATTAAAAGGACAGTCTAAGCACCAAGACCATAAACACACATCTAGTGATGATCAGACTGAATGCAGTAGATAGCCAAATAATCATGGGAGGTATAGTTAAGAAACATCTGGGGCAGAGTTTAAGATGGCTACACTAGAAGTACTTCCTCATCAATACCTTCAATAATTGAAAGTCTTCACATATGACATCACCAAACATTGAGAATACTTCTCTTAGAGAAGCATTGAATTCAGTGCTTTTCTACTAAAATCATCTCATTAGCAGTCTTTGGTGATTGCCATACGTATGCTGTAGGATGTATTGGACCAGAGACAATCTTTAAGGAAGATCTCAGAAGAGGATGAATAGCTGCCCAACTGAGATTAACTCATGCTGGATTGCGGGTGAGTTTAACAACATCCCTTTTGTTTTACAGAGGAAATCCTTTTTCTAAAAGTACTAAGGAACATCTTATCATCTTACATTTATTTATTTGTAATGTTAGTGTTCCTTTAATTGATTTCACACTGATATCAAAGGATCAATTCACATACTACCAGATAGCAATTTAAGATCTGTACAGCATAACGCAAAAATCATAAATATGCCACAAAAATATTGTGATCTAGCATCCATAACCAATATTTATTTCAATTTTATTACAGCTTTTATATTTAAATTGAGATAGACAGATAGATAGAATTTGTTTTAAATTGATAACATTTTTAAATGTTTTTATATTATAAAAATGTTTAACATTTTGATATTTAAAAAAAAAACATTTATATAATTTTTATATATGATATATTTTTGAGATTTAATGTTTTGAAATTAATTAAAATTTCAAAAGTTTAGCCCAAAAATGTAATCATTTGAAAAGCTTATGCAAAAACATTAAATTAATGGCATAGTCTACATTCTTGACCAGTGTTACACATTCCTGCTTACAGTGGTATTGGTAATAGAGCACCAGGAATTAGCAAGCAGTTCCACATTCCTTCCCACCCATGGTCAGATGTAACATATTGCAAATCACTACTGGATGACTGGAAATGTTTCCCGTTGTAAAATTCACTAACTCTTCAATTTTAAAAGCTTGGATATAATCACCTAAAACTGCATTTCCCTTGTCAATTCTGCGTAAATCATGGTCCTAGGAGTATGCAATCTAGTCTACCTTAATGTAAGACTATTCTAATCTATTCTACCTTAATGTAAGGGGTTGTTGGAAGATGAAATAAAAATGTGCTTGCGTTAGAGTTTTGGAATTAAATTCAATTGTGTAGGTTTGAATTATTTAGAGTTGCTATTTTAAGAGGTGAATTTTCAGCAGTGCCTTAAACATGATGAAAGAAGATGTTTGACAAATACTGAATATAACATTATTTCAGTACTATGAGAACTAAGTAATAATTAATAATTGCCATGGCGGTAGAGTATACAGTGAGCTAAGGCCATTGATTTGGATGTAGATGTAAGGAACAGTGAACAATATAAAACTAAAAACAAAATGATCGGTCAAGTGGACTTAACACAAAAAAAAAGTTATATTAATTAACAACAATAAAAAATAAAAACACAAAAACCTATTAGTTCTATAAGCTATGCTATGTGGTTTTTCAAAGATGGTTAGGCGTTTTCAAGGTATTTGAACTTACACTGAGCCTGTCATGGAAGCTAAAGTCAACCTGTGATGACTACTAGTGCTAGCATTTCTTTTAGAGCTAAACTCACTCTTATATCTCCAGGGGCTGGGTACCCCCAACACAGTATTAGTGGGTATACGTTTAGGTTAGAAGTAGGTGGAGGAAGTTTTGAGGCTCCGGATAGCTGATAGAGGGTATATTGGTCAGCTGTAATGGATTAATACTAATAAACATATCTCCTACAATACAGATTATCGTCTGGAGTCACAATATGATTATAATTAACCCCTAAGTCACATACAGAGGATGCACCATTATGGCATTCCCTCGCTAGATCCAGTTTTAGTTTTTTTTTAATCTGATTTCTATGGCTGAGGAACCTGGGATACATAATCTTGTATTTGTACTTTCAAAGTACAGCTAAACAAGACGTGGTTAGACAACTGTTGGTGTTAAAATGCATGTTTCACACAGTTGTAATATTATGCTATATGCATGCTATACACATCGGTGAGAGATAAAGAGGAGCCATTTAAAAGATCCCCCCCTTAGTTTAGTATATTTATAAAACCCTGAATGATTAAATAACCCCATCCCATCACACAATTTGGAAGTGAGTAGTGGTAGATTAATTTGTAGTTTTACAATTGCTACATTTTGGTTAGTAACCATCTATTTGCATTAATGTAGAACCCTCTCGATTCATCAAACATTGCTAACACTCATTGTGTTAGATCACCATTATACATGTGATATGTCACAGTTCTCACTGTGACATCCAGACAAGGTCACCCCAGAAGTGCCCAACAAGAGTTTTGAACCTGGGTACTTTGCTATCCTGGACTTGCTGTTTCTCCTCTGAGCCACCATACAGCTCAAGTAATAGCATGAAGTCCGAGCTTGCCTTGTATCCAGCACTGGGGGCTGGACTTTACCTGAGACTGCTCCTGTCAGTTATGGTCCACCTGTAGCTTATGCCTCATTAGCCAGGTATAAGACACTGAGGGCAGTGTCAGTTCATTGACTCTGGTTCATGTGTTTGTGTTCTCCAGTTGGCTCCTGACCTTCACTTTCTATTCGTTTATCCTGACTTCTGGCACCCTCTGACCTTTGGCTTACCCACGACTATTCTCCTGTTTGTGTCCGTACCTGTACTGCGAATTGGAGCATCATCCTGCACAGCCCCCGTGCACAGACTCACAGGCCAAGTGAATTCTTACCTGGCCACCTTGGCCTGTGTTTAATTGCAAGGGTGAGCGTACCGGACTCCCACTAAGGTAAGCTGTGACATGATATATATAAAAATGCCAGAGGCAAAAGACAATATATGGTTTCCAAATTCCAGAAAAATGATATGATGCTTTTATTACAATATGTGCATAAATGCACTGATATGTCTAACTGTAAGACATTTTTGTTTTTATGTTTTCTATATGCACCAATACCGTTGAAGACCCATAAAAAAACCAAACAGAATTTTACTATCTCATACTTATGTTTCACCTTATTTCCAAGCACTGGATAACGTATACAATTCAAATCATAAGTATACTTGAGAATTTCCAACATTAAATGAATCTGAAAATAGAAAAGCACGAAAAGCAATAAATTCTGTAATGGAATAAAATGTGGGAGTTCCCAGCACCACTTCAAAACTGTAATTACAGAAAACAGCTCTGTGTGCAACTGATTGACAATTTAGGAGACTCTGCAAGTTAGTTTTCACCCATACTTTTAAATGCACAATACAGATATTAGAAAATACATTATAACTAAATAAAACCAATATAAAATAATAAAAGAAGATGCTCACATTTAAAAAAATTTACATTTGCTGATAGTCTTCATAGCTACTGCAGTAAGCTCAGACTAGACCAGGGCCACGGACTATCATTTTGCTGTCTCTCTTTGACAGTACTGCGCTAGATTAATTCCTGCACAGCACTGTTTCATAGGTTCAGCGAGGGTTTCTGGGGTTCTGTAGCTTTCTTCTGTAGGATGATAACTGCTAAATTATAGCTACCAGAAACCATAGATTGATAAGTCATGTACAACTTGTTTAAGTAAAAAGTGGAGCGCTGCAAGTTGATGGAGACACAAAGGGCTTAGGAGAAGAAAAAAAATATAAAAAATTATATACAGAAATCTATAGATTATTCATTTAAAAACAAACACCTAGCATAACTAACCAAACCTATACCTTGTCACACAGACTCCCCATGTATTATTTTATTCCAAAATACAGATAAAGGTGTATTAACAGTGTGCTCCCTCAATTTTCTGCAAGCAATTAAAGCAATAAGTATTGCAGTTAGCCTGTTAATCCACCATGTTAAGAATAGTTTAGGACCAACCGATATTGTGGTACATCTGGTGTAAATGCATTCGCTAAGACAGATGTTTTTAAGTAGCCTTGTAAAATGTAACCCCCTCCTGACCACGGACGTATCAGGAACGTCCAACAGAAAAATGGCCCTTAAGGACCGCGGACGTACCTGATACGTCCACGGCTAATTAGAGCGCTGGAAGCTATCATGATTGCTTCCAGCCGCTCTAACGGTATTGCTGCGATGCCTCGATGTTGCCCCACGTGGTCCGGCAGTGAGGCAGAGCATTGGAAGCCACCAGGCAGGCTAAAGTGAATAATAAAGAAAAATAAATTAAAATAATTAACCCCTTCCCTCCCTCTCCCATGTACTTACCAATCGCCGGTGTTCCCTCCTCCGGCGATCGATCTTCTTCTGTGGGGGGACACTCTGACAGCCCAGACAGTCCCCCCCTGCTAAAAGAGCGGTCACATGGCCGCAAAAAAAATTGACAGCTCGACGTTTCAGTCCTCTTGGACTTTCATCATGAAATTGTTCCTGATGAAAGTCCCACAAGAGGACTGAAACGTCGAGCTGTCATTTTTTTTTAATACTTATAGATTAACCGTATAACTTTTTAATCATTATCAAAACCGTGAGTGCTGGTCATGCCTGATATATCGGTATCATCTGATTTTTCCCTGGATTACAAGCACCCGGTATGTACTTTTTGAGCTTGAGTGCAAGGAAACTGTGCTACGTGTGTGTGTGTGTGTGTGTGTGTGTGTGTGTGTGTGTGTGTGTATATATATATATATATATATATATATATATATATATATATATATATATATATATATATATATAAATATGATCCTTGTCTGCAGTTAGCACGGTTCTTTTGGGTACAAACATGCACAGTCTTTAAAAGTAACTTAATTCCAGGCACTTTATGGTTGAGCTTCACCACAGAGACAGCAGCAAATGGAAAAAAAACAATAATGTAACACAAATCCCTATAAAAAAAAAGCCTAGCTCGTCTGAGCACTTACTAACATCAGATTCCCTATCTGTTAGGGGTTAAACTATAACAAAATAATATTGGTTTCACCAACCTAGTGTCTTTGTCAGCTCTCAGCACTCCAGTGTTTAGTCAGCCTGCTGCTTCCAGTCCTTCAAGAGAGAAACAAACATTCTCCCCTTACCTGCCTAGCAGGGAGGGGTTTATTCCCACTGTGCAGCAGTGGGAATAAACCCCTCCCTGCTAGGCAGGTAAGGGGAGAATGTTTGTTTGATTACCTGCAGCTGAGCAGTGGGTTGGAGACAGTCCAAACCCTGGCCTGGACCTAGTCTCCCAAGAAAAACAAATAAACAGCGGAGTGGAGCACTGGCCCACCCTTCTCTCCAAATGCTCCACCCCAGTGGCCCATAACTAAATATGCATTTACGTTATATACATACACACACTCCCCCTGGGGTTAAAGATCATATGCCTCTCTGAACAATGCAGATGAAATATAAACTCCGTCACAGACCACCCCATTCACCTTATCACTATATATATATATATATATATATATAGTGATAAGGTGATAATTATATATTGTGTGTGTGTATATATTATTATAAAAAATCATAATTAATTAAAAATGTAAATATAAATATATATATATATATAGAGAGCAAAAATGGGTCGCAAGAGTATTCTGAGAACAGACAGCCGCTAAAATAGCCTGCCCTTCGGTGGGTCCCCGCTCAGAACTCAAGCTGGTTTTAGCTCAACTTGTGCCATTACAGAGGGAACATATCTGAAGCATATCAGACTGGTCCCACCCATACGGGCAGTCCAGATCCGAAATGCCAGCAAGTTCTCTCTGCACGAGAGATACAGCAACCCCAGACGATCGTTTCAGCCTTGTTAGGCATCATCAGTAAGGCATAGCTGGTATCTCTCTAGGCACCGTGAGCAAGGGCTCCACGGCATTTCGGATCTGGACTGCCCGTATGGGTGGGACCAGTCTGATATGCTTCAGATATGTTCTCTCTGTAATGGCACAAGATGAGCAAAAATCAGCTTGAGAACTGAGCCGGGACCGACCGAAGGGCAGGCTATTTCAGCTGCTGCCCGTTCTCAGTATTCTCTTGCGACCCATTTTTGACTCTCTACAAGTTTAAAGGGATAATCCAGACGTGGACCCCTTGCTCACGGTGCCTAGGGAGATATCAGCTATGCCTCACTGATGATGCCTAACGAGGCTGAAACGATCGTCTGGGGTTGCTGTATCTCTCGTGCAGAGAGAACTTGCTGGCATTTCGGATCTGGACTGCCCGTATGGGTGGGACCAGTCTGATATGCTTCAGATATGTTCTCTCTGTAATGGCACAAGATGAGCAAAAATCAGCTTGAGAACTGAGCGGGGACCGACCGAAGGGCAGGCTATTTCAGCTGCTGCCCGTTCTCAGTATTCTCTTGCGACCCATTTTTGACTCTCTACAAGTTTAAAGGGATAATCCAGACGTGGACCCCTTGCTCACGGTGCCTAGGGAGATATCAGCTATGCCTCACTGATGATGCCTAACAAGGCTGAAACGATCGTCTGGGGTTGCTGTATCTCTCGTGCAGAGAGAACTTGCTGGCATTTCGGATCTGGACTGCCCGTATGGGTGGGACCAGTCTGATATGCTTCAGATATGTTCTCTCTGTAATGGCACAAGATGAGCAAAAATCAGCTTGAGAACTGAGCGGGGACCGACCGAAGGGCAGGCTATTTCAGCTGCTGCCCGTTCTCAGTATTCTCTTGCGACCCATTTTTGACTCTCTAAATATATATATATGTATGTAATTTTATTCTAACTGTATTTTGATAATATATTTATCAAAATGCAGAATATATAAAAATTATACAAAAACTACATATGTCCATAAACATAATTACATAAATAGTTTCATAAATATACACGTAGACTTCAAATATATAAATATCTACATGCATATTTATGTAAATTTTTACATAATTATGTAATTTTATTGATTGCAATTTCGGGCACCTGTCTGACAACCCAGGCCGAAAGTCCAGAGAATTTAATTTGCTAGTGCTATATTTAACACTATAACTTTCCAAGACACCCTAAAACCTGTACATTGGGGGGTACTATTTTACTTGGTAGACATTGCTGAATACAAATATTAGTGTTTCACACTAACACAAACAGTAAAACATATCACAGCGATGATATTGTCAGTGAAAGTGAAGTGTTTTGCATTTTTCACACACAAACGGCACTTTCACTGATGATTTCATTGTTGTAATACATTTTACTGTTTTGAAACACTAATATTTGTGTTCAGCAAAGTATCCTGAGTATAACAGCACACCCCCATGTACAGGTTTTATAGTTCTTTTGAAAGTTACAGGGTTAAATATAGTGCTAGCAAATGCTAACTTTGACCCGACACACCTATACATTGGGGATATCACTGTACTCAGGAGATGTTGCTGAACACATATTGGGGTGTCCTTTAGCAGTAACCTTTAAAGCTTTCAGTACATGTATTCTTAAATTGCATGTCAAACAAATCCCCAATTATTATTTTTTTATTTTTTTTATTTGGCAGATTGGTTATAAAATGGTTGCATGAAAAGAGTCAAAATACTGCAAGTTTAATACCTTAGGCTGTCTTCTTTTAAAAATATATATATACATGTGAAGGGTTATTCAGGGATTCCTGGCAGATATCAGTGTTATAATGTAACTTGTTTTCATTTTGACAAAAAAATAGTTTTGAAAAGAAAAGTGCTACTTGCACTTATTGCCCTATAACTTTCCAAAAAAAGAACAAAAAAGAAAAACAGTATATAATATGTGTGGGTACAGTAAATGAGTAAAAGGAAAGTTACAGCTAAACACAAACACCGCAGAAATGTAAAAACAGCCCTGGTCCTTAACGGTAAGAAAATTGAAAAGCGATCTGGTCACTAAGGGGTTAAAAATCTATTATTTTGTGTGTGAGCTGTTCTTTACCCATTTTTGTATATATTTTGGTCTTTATGAATGCACGACTACTGAGAAATGCATTTTCCGGGTCTCTCTCTATTCCCTTTTTTTCTGTTATTATTTTATTGTTTATCCTAACCCTGCTGAACATATGGAAATATGAAGGTCAATTGTACAGGGTTATTATGAAGTCTTGATGAGTCCAATATTCAATAAAGAAGATAGTATAGTTACAAATATATACCGGTGAGGGCGCCATAGTTACCATACGAATTGTTGGATTAGGCATGTAATAGAAACATAAAAGAACTTATGTTTCTGCATATATTTCTGTGGTGCCCTCACTGGTATATGTTTGTAGCTATACTATCTTCTGTACTTGTGTCTTTTGGAATTTGGGAGTGATCCCCTTATTTCTTTTTATCCACTTACTGCCCCTTTGTTTTTTACCAATATTCAATAAAATACTTACACTCGTCATCAGTAATAACCTTCCACTCAGCTGCCCAAGGAGTAAAGACACAGGAAGACGTATTAGTATTGAATTCCCAGCTGTTCATTTTTTTTACTTCATACATGTAAGTTTGAAGGAGACAGAGATGCACTTACAACTCTCTCCTGATTTAGGCCGCATTCATTTTTTTATGTATCTATTCAACTAAGATAAAAAAAAATTATGAAACACCTTTCTCCTAAAGCATTTCGAGATATGAGTAGCACATAACTCCGAACCGCCAGGGAAGTGGCTACTAATCCAGTCCTCAAGGCATACCACCAGTATAGGTTTTGTCTGTAAAGAAACAAAAATAGGAATCATACATCATTAACAGTTAGTGTAAAAGACTAGTATTAACTCAAATCAGATAATCACAGGTCAGTACGATTTAAAATTAATATTTTGTTTTCAACTATAATTATAATTCTTTTACGACTTATTGGCCTTCATTTTTTTTTTTTTTTTGCAGTTGTTTTTAGATACTGAGTCATTTTAAGGTCTAGTTTTTAAGTGATACAGAGTTCCATATGGACGGTTTAATCATAATTTATTTATGTTTCTTGCTTGAACATAGGAAAAGACCTCACACTAAGCATATATTTCATAGATGTGGTACAGATTAGTCATTTGTTTGATTGGAAAGAAACCCATATCAGATGACAGACTTCTAAAGCATTATGGAAGCTGCCGACAACAAGAGTCATAAGATTGCGATCTCTAGAGATTACTTGCACTGAAAATGCGTCTTTTAGCACCACAGTGCGTTTCACAAAAAAGAGCAAATTGATGACCTCTTTAGAGCAAAGATTTATACTGCCCATAAAAAAAACTGTGCTGTTCAGTGTTTGTTCTGTCTAAAAATAAAGTGTTATTATTGCATGTCCATAATTTAAACCAGTGTGCAAGACTATTATCGGAACTTGTGAAGCAGACCCGGATTAAGCAAAAAATGCACCTGTGGAGCGCTAAGCAGCATGGGGCGAAGTATTGGATCATGCAGTACTTCAAATGGGCTCCCCTACTGCTCAGCTAAGCCAGAACGAAGCTCTTCTCTGTAATAGATTAATGTGACGATGCACAACATTGCTGCTCCTGTAATGACTTGCCATGAAGCAGTTATGAAAGTGCTTTTAATAGTCTTCCCACGGAAAGGCCAGGGGTGCTACAAAACCTGGAAAAAAACAGCACTTTATTGCATTACTTTCTGAACAAAATGACTGCATTGTAACTGCTAAAAAAGCACATAAACTGGACCATAACGTCCATAAACAAATAACAGGCACATGGCCAATCCCCCCATTAGTACGTGTTTTAAGGGGCATTTAAACTCTAAATAAAGGTTTTCAGTAATGTCTTATTTAGCTGAATGACAGACACCCCCCACTGCAAACAGATAAAGGGGGTATTTAAGTTAGGCTTTAATTGCATCTAAACATGTTAACCTTTGTATAGTTTGTTTTGTTTAGCAACAGTAGAGAATAAACTAAACCCTCTCTGACTTTTCTGTATGTTGAAATGTTGGAGCAATT
This sequence comes from Pelobates cultripes, assembly GCA_933207985.1. Classification (NCBI taxonomy): domain Eukaryota; kingdom Metazoa; phylum Chordata; class Amphibia; order Anura; family Pelobatidae; genus Pelobates; species Pelobates cultripes. The sequence continues at coordinate 81,057,627 of OW240914.1, read as the reverse complement.
TTACTTTATAATTGGTGATAAATAGCGATCAATCAATATGTTACTGGCTCTCTGGGGGCCGCATAGTAAAAGAATGAATGGGTAAAAAAAAATATGAAAACAAACGAAGAGACTCTTGAGCATTTTGTGATTTCATTATTTCTCTCACATTGTAATTTATTATGTGTTACAGTGATATATAACAAAAGCAACACATATTAAAACAATAAAGAAAGAAAACATTCCCAGCAACTCAGCATTTATAAATGGATACGTTCAGCATCTGTATTTCAATAAGAAAAGCCCTAAGGAAACAATTGGAAGCCTGGTTTTCATCTGATTGCTCTAATGTCAGACAGAGAAAACGTAATCCAGCATGGTGTCAAGGGACACAGGAAGGCAATTCGGAGGCTGCCCTACTTTCTAGCTTAAAATAGGTCAAAAGACCTAACATAATCAAAGACTGCGATTGCATACTAATTGCTAAATTGGTTCTTACCGAACAGCTGACGTGAGAAAAGCCATATAATGCCCTATTATCTCTGTACATTAAGATGATTTGGGGACATGTAATTTTTAGAGAGAATGTAAAAATATCTTCCAGATGTGGTATAGCTCAATAATATATTTTACCTTCCAGCTTATTCTCTCGGATATCTATATCATGCAGAGGTACTTTCAGTTGAAATACACTGTTTGAAGTGAGCACAAAAGACTTTTGTTTCCTAGAAAACAAAAGTAAAAATGAAACGCTGAGGAATATAACCACTTGCACTCTCGGTGTTGAGAATTGGTGTTACAGTATCTCGATGACAGGTACCCCAAAACCCAACTGCTCCTACATTTACAGAAAGCCCTAACCTCCATCATGACTAACCTAACCTTACATATATATATATATATATTTAGGAGTCCACGACAACTCTCTGGTTTTGCACCCCTACCTGTCACAGGTGCCTTGTTCCTGCTAGTAAGAGCAGGCATTCGGTGCTAGAATAGGACCATCCAAGAATTGGGTTGCATTGACGTCGTGGCAGGCTTATGCAATGTATGATCATATACTCTGACTAAACCTTCATTTTTTTTTTTTTTTTGCCTAGGTTAGGTGTTTTTAAATAAACTATTACATCCTGTGAGACTTAAAATTGCTGTTTAGTGAGTGAGCGGGATCTTGTGTGTTGTATGAAATGGCCCCAGCAGCACCCTTATAACAAAATGCATGTTCAGGTGAATGCAGCCTCTTGGTTTCATCTAACATTACACGGAACACCTCCTTTCTCAAAGGTGACGTCAAAAATGATACTCCATGATCATTTTCTTAAACAGTGAAAGGACAGGGTAAGATTCTCCATGATATAGACAAGAACTAGAGTGAAACTTATTTAGGTATGCTATGGTAAGTACAGGGATCTGACTTGTCAATTGCTTCACCAACTTTCCAAACACCTCTCTCAATCTCTCAATCAGCCACCTTTGCTATCTGTGCATCTGCGCAGCTACACCAAATAGCCAAGAATAATGTTGCCATAACAAACATGTCAGTTACTACTTCCTTCCACTTCTGCCCAATATTTGAAGTGTCGGCTCAGACCCCTGCCCCTCCCTTGCCGGTGGGGGTTATCCCAGCAATCCCAATCTCACCTTGTGGCACTCCAATCTGTGGGCCCCTGGAGATCTGTGGGCCATGTTCCTCCGGGTAGAATCCTCAAAATGGGAACAGCTTGCAGTCCAGTGGCGAACCAGAGGCAGTGCTCACCTCAGACACCTGCAAGGGGCCTTCTGGAAGCTTTTGACCATCTCTGCAATGGATTTTGGGCAAGACTGCAGACCAGACCAAGCTTGAGGTGCCCGGAGCCCTCTCAACATATCCTGAAGCAGCCAATGGCGGAGCCTGAACAAGCAATTAAACTGCATGGTCGGAGGGAGCCTCCGATTTTCTGGTCGCCGACCTTCTCTGAGGGAGCATCAATGGATACTCACCCACTACACCACCTTCAATCTCTGGAATCCTGCACCAGGAGTGTGGGGACCAGAAGGAAACATGTATTTGTTCATCTACCCACCTGGTGACTGGTGGACGATTGCCCTTGGGCCTCAGCACTCAGGGTCTTCAAAGGGAATGGGACTGACAGAGTGTGACGGCCTCCCTGCAGAGAGGCAAAGGCTGGCAACTCGTGTTGGCATTGGCTGACCTGGGGATTCAGCTCTTCACTACATACTCCTTTCCAACCACGATCATACCTGTCATGAAAGTTTGTTCAGTTTGATTTTTAGGATGTTTTAATTGCTTTATTTGTAACTTATGCAGTGGTGGCTGGACTGTTCACCCTGAGGGGTCCCCTTCATGTGCCACAGGTTCCTACCTATTTTTGTATCTACTCATGCATACCAACCTAGTGTATTCAGTTTATAGAGCCTGAGAATTTCATCTTAACTACTGTTATGCATCGACTCACACTCATTTGATTATTATATTACCTATAAAATGTGCAGTAATTTTGACATGTAATGTCCTGCTTGACTGTAAATGCATCAAACTGATTATAGTTTAAATGTCTGATTAAGCTTGTATGTAACTAAATGCACAACAAAAAAACAAACAAATTTAATTATTGCCACACGTATACCCTTCCTGTAGGGTATTAAAGGTCTAACAACAAATAAACCTTATAGTATATTAAAAGTATTGATTTTACATGCGTGTGCTCTGACTTTTCAAAGTAAGACAGAATATGATAAAGATCACTGAAAAAAAAATCATTATATTTTCAAATGATGACTGATGCATGTATTTAAAACCAGTTCCAACCATTGGCCTACAGTGAGTTTCTAATTTAAATTAATAGCAATGTGCATACATACACACATTGACACAAATACATGGATACATACACACTGACCCACATACATGCAGATAGCTTGATACATGTCATAAACATGCCTCATGCATGCATTCATACATACAAATGCTTACCATGGTACACACGAACATTTTTATAGAACAGTGAATTTCAACTAGTATGTAATGGCATGTTCTTGTGCCTCAAGCCATCTCAAAGTGTGCCATGAACATTTTTACTTGAGGGCTGCAATTGGCTGAATACAGTCATTAAACATCTTTTTAATCAGTTTCATAATTATCACTGGGATTCTCATTGGGCTATTAATTAACACTAATAAGTCAATTTGCCTAAAGGCATACATATATCTCTAATAAGGCTTTAATAAATTTGACATTTATAAGCTGGTGATTAACATAAAAAGAAGAAAACGTAGATTTACCTTAAAAAACTTTCTCGCATTGAAGTGTGCCTTGGTCCAAAAAGGTTTGGGAATAGAGTGTCCCTCCTAAACCAACATATAGAGTTTCCATGTGGGACTGGGCTACTGCTTCTTAGCAGGGCTAGGGAAAGGGGCCTTTTAGAAAGAATGATTAGTATAAATATTGCACATATTCTGCAGCAATTTTCAAGATACTGTGGAGATAAATTCAGCATGTAATTAACAGATAACGTCATAATACAAAAATCTTATAATGTAGGAGAATGGTGCAATGGGTCTTGCAAGATGAAACTGCTCATCAATGGGAAAGTGTGGTAACTTCAAAGGTCTTGAGTCTGTGGGGTAAATATATGTCTTCTAGTGGGACTGTTCTAGTAAGAAGCCAAGGTCTATTGGGATAGTCTTCCAGCGGTAAGGAATGGAATAAATCATGTAAGGATCAGTGACCAGGTAAGAGATTAAAAGCAAGCTAGTGTGATTCTTAGTGGACAGAGGATTCAGTGAGATGATCTACTGGTGGGAATAGCTCACGTTCAGGGCATGCCTGATCAGGGCAAGAGGAGCATTGTGACTTGCTGCAAAAGTCCTACTAATGTCATCAATTAAGTATCAAGTAGAGTCGATTGGATTTCTAAGTCCAAGTAGGTGCCCTGGGGAGGCTAGGATGCAGTGGTCAGGAGGCCAGGAGACCTATGCTCCAAATTGTAAGGGGCTGCATAATATTTAAGTATACATTTTGTTAACTTAAAAACCTTGGATGGCTGCTTCTGACACATTACCCCATTCCCTTCTCATTCAGCTCCTACCCAGGTATGTCTGCAATGGTATTGGCAGTATTTGTATTGTGGCGTGTGCCAGGTAAACAGCCTCTGAGCTTTGCCCAATACATATAGGAGCAAGTCCACACAAAGCAGGAACCAACCATGATCCCTGTCCGCCAGCTTAAAACCAGGATGAGTGGAAATTGCAACAGGTACAGGTGGTCATCTCACACCACCCAACAGGGTCAGTTCTACCTATAAGAGCCAGTAAAGCCTAAAATACCCAGTTTGTAGTGTGCTTCAGTGAATTTGTGTATGTTTGTATGTTTCTGAGTACCAGTAAGCTAGTGTGTGCATGTGAGTTTGTGCATGTGTCAGTGATTTTGTGTATGTGAGTTTCAGTGTACTTGTGTGTGCATGCATGTGCACATGCTCACTATAGAAAGTTGTGTGGTTGGAGTTTGTTGTGGTATGGGGTACTTGGGCAGAAACAGCCATGGAGCAGAGAGCAGAGAACTGGCACAGTCAAAAGCAAGCATACACATATGTATTTGGGCTACTAGGTCTTTCTCCTCTCCATACCATTAGTTGCTAGCACTGGCTGTTGACAGCGATAGCCCTCCAAACACTATGGGACAAATAATAACAGCTTTATTTGTATTTAATACACAAAAGTATTTTCTTTCGAGTGTCCCACACCAATTACTGTAATCTTAAAATTAGATATTAAAATGATAGGTAGGCATAATTAATAAAATTCTGTATTTATTAGCCAAGAGAGCAGCCGGTAGGCCCAGAAAGCGGATACCATTGTAAGTAACTGATTGCTAAAGATAGGACGTCACCCTATATAAGTTTAAAGCAGAGAAAATTGCCCTTACCCAGAGAAAAGCCGTTTGACTCACAGATCCAAGAATCATCTGATACATCTTGGAACCATCTAAGTAGGAAGATATGCAAATAGGCTGTATTTGTCTATTTGACTCACAGAGAACAGTAGACTATTTCTGGTGTATAAGTAAAGCTTCAAGATAATATGTATACAAATTTGATGATATGATTCTGAGTCGTCCACAGTTTAGTAACTCAGCAGAAAAACAATGCTTAATCTGAGATCTGTATCGCACAATCATTTGGTAACGTACAATATAAGCAGCAGAGAAATATTTAGACCATAAAAACACAGTACATGCAGTATGCTTATTATACGGATTGAAAGACATCATAATTCCAGTGGGTCCTTTTACAGAAGCCATTATTGGGATTTAAAACTAAGAACTCCAAATAATTTCAGCAAAGGAATCACTAAAGCTTAAAAACAAATACTTAATCCATGAAACTACTGTATGATTCATATAAATGCCGAGTTAATCCTATTTTTTTGCTATTGAAAAGAGCAAGATTAGATGCTAGAACGAAGTGGCACTTTATAATATAATTCGCTCCTAAAAACAGAACTGAGACGATAAATGTTTAGCAGCTGTAACTGCTCTAAAACCTTGCTCCTAATTAAGAAGGAGCCTCACATTGGAGGGTATATTAATACCTTGTGGAGAGCAAGTCAGAGCTTCTAATCTAAAGTGAGTTAATCAGACTCAAGGGAAAACTAAAATAAATATTTGGATCCCTTATAATGGAGATCAAGAAATTTAGGCATTGGACCATTTAGACCAAAATCAATGTTTTGTACAAAAAATAAAAAAGTAGTGCATTAAGTAGAAGCTTATTGCTAATTAAATCTATTAAGCTTGGCCAAATTAATTGGCCAAATCATATTGTTTAATTCACAGGTAAGTATTATTGTGTATCTCCCTTGCAGTGTATTCACTTGTTAAGAGAAAAACACAGTATAACAACTGAAGAAAGATGATACTGACATTCCAGGATAGAATATACAGAAGGAAGAGGGGGTAAGACAAGCACAAACAGCTCTAACTGGAAAATATAGGGATTCACCAAAACCTACAAAAACAATAATACAAATAGCACTATATACTATAGTGCAAGATATCCAGGAGCTAGCTAGTAGATTAGGCTCAAATACATAATATATTTACATATTAAACATCATTTAATATAAATAATGTCAGAAATTAAGAAATGTTATTTTTGTTTAGTTCTGCATGGCATTTTAAATGTGAATGTCACAATACTGTAAGCTGTAAGTGCAATAAAGTACACATATTTATATTCAGCGATGTCTTACGAGTAAACCAGTACCCCCAATGTACAGGTGTTATGGTGTTTTGGAAAGTTACAGGGTCAAATATAGCATGTTAAATTTTTCAGTATATACACATTGAAAGTTGCCAGACTGGTTATGTTGTCTTTGAGACCATATGGTAGCCCAGAAAAAAGAATTACCTCCATGATGGCATACCATTTGCAAACATAAACAACCCAATATATTTCAATTGGGGTATGTTCAGACTTTTTTTAGTAGTCACAAACACTGGCCAAAGTTAGCTTTCATATTTGTTTATGTGTGGAAAATGCAAAAAACAAAATTGAATGCTAATTTTGGCCAGTGAATAGGAATTAACTACTTCAATTCTTCCTAATTATGACAACTCAGTGCCCTTCCAGGCATTAAAACTATTCTTAAATTGAGTAGCCAATGCCGAGTAGTTGAGTCTGTTTATTTCTGTGAGAGCCAGAGATAATTTTACACCTAAATAATATATGCTCTTTGCCTCCCATTTAAACTTACATTTCTCCTTCTTGGATCCACCTAGGCCCTTTGTCAGAATTTGTGTATTTTTAATATTAACTTTATAACCGGAAAGTTTGTCAAATTCCTCTATTAGATGAAGCAATTCCGATAATGAACCAGTGAGGTCCGTGAGAGACAGGAGCACATCATCCACATAAAGTGTTATCTTAAACTCAATGTGTTAATGATTATACCCCTGACATCTACATTCTGCCTAATAGCTGCTGCCAACGGTTCAACAGAAAGAACATACAGCAATGGGGCTAATGTGCAAACCTGTCAAGTCCCTTTCCGGATTGGGAACCAGTCGGACAGGAACCATAAACCTAAAACTCTGGTTTGCGGGAACCCATATAAAGCCATAGTATAATCTTTAAAGGCGCCCCCAAAGCCAAAGGAGCCCAAGACCTCCTCCAAATACCTCCATCCAATGTGGCTGAAGGCTTTCTCGTCATCAAGGACAACCCAAGCAAAGGAAGGTTTGTATTGACCCGAGTAATAGATGATATTCAAAAAATTTCTAATGTTATCTGATCTGGGTGAACAATATCTGATATGACCCCCCCTGAGCCTGTTGGCCAAAATTCTAGAATACACCTATATATCTAAGTTAATGAGTGACATTGGCCTATACTTGAAGTTTGTGCAGGGTCTTTGTCTGGTTTAGGGATTGGAATAATGGATGCCTGGAACATCTCCACTGGAATAGTTTCATGTCTGGCAAACTCTGTGAAAGTTCTCAACATAAGGGGCGAAATTAAACCGTTTAGCTTCTTGTAAAAAACTGAAGAGTACCCGTCTGGGCCTGGAGATTTGCCACTCTTTAGTGTACATATGGTGTCGCTTAGATCCTATAAAGAGAAGGGAGTTTTTATCTGGGTCAATTTTTCCTTAGAAATTTTTTTGAGATTTAACTTATCCAAGAATGGCTGTATCTCCGGGATAGAAGGCGCGGTGGATTTCAGTTTATACAGTTTCTTATAGTACTCTCCAAATGCTTTACCTATTTGCATCTGATAAATAAATTTTGTATTTCAAACAACAATTTTCTTGATAACTTAACTTAAAATTTAGTCCTATTTTTTAGTTTGTTTGTAAGATTTCTACCTGTTTTATTGTTTCCGTGGTACCAGCCCTGTTTTAATGTTAATGTTGCTTTATTTTTTTTTTTCACTAGTTCTTTTGGAAATCCTCTGCCTGATTGCCTTAATCTCTCTCAGAATCCCTGGATCTAAGCAGGTCTTATGGAGCCTCTCAAACTTTGCCTTCTCTATATATAGATCGTTCAGATCTTTCCCTTTCTGTTTTTTTATATCGGTACCCAGTTTGACAAGCCAGCCTCTCATATAGCATTTAAAAGGTCTATTTTATTATTTTTTCATTATTTAAATTTTTTTTTAATTATTTTAATTATATATATATATATATATATATATATATAAACGTCATTCTAAGTGTATTTTAATATTATATATTAATACTAAAATACACTTAAAATAATAGTTGTTTATGTGCATATCAAAGTACTTAGATTATTTATATATTTATATATATAAATAATCTAATTACTTTTATTTACTTTGTTAAACTTTTTAATAGAGATGTCGCGAACCGTCCGCGAACTTCTCGCGAACGGTTTGCCACGAGCTGTTCGCGGCGAACTCCGATCAGCTGACACGTCCCGGCCAATCTCCAGCAGACCCTCCCTCCCAGACCCTCCTACTTCCTGGACAGGTTGAAACATGGATGCTGTCCAGGAAGTAGGAGGGTCTGGGAGGAAGGGTCTGCTGGAGATTGGCCGGGACGTGTCAGCTGACCGAAGTTCGCCGCGAACAGCTCGTGGCGAACCGCGGCGAACCGTTCGCGAGAAGTTCGCGGACGGTTCGCGACATCTCTACTTTTTAATCACTTTTACTAACTTTGAAATCTTTTTTTCAGGCACTAGGGGGATAGCCTGAGACCGCAGGCAGTCCAGCTGCAGGCACTGCATAAGCCGGCTATTCGTGAGGATCCCGCGATCACATGGCCCCGGAGGGCCGGATCAGGCAGAGTGGGCTTTCTGAGTTCCCAGGCAGACCCCAGAATCGCGATCGCAGTCTGGGTAACAGGGGGACTCGGTGAGTACAAAAGACAGCGGGGATGTTCTATGCCACCCTCTGGCAATTAGAACCACTCCCAAAAGGACAGCATAGAACGCCTGCCATCCTTAAGGTGTTAAACTGCTTGTAAATGATTTAATACTAAATGGAGGGGGACTACAGGCACTATGACCAATTCAATTACATGAAATGGCTTTAGTGCCTACATATAGTGTCCTGCAGATCAAGCATTGTCAAACTAGAGATGGTGGAATAAATGTCACCTTCATTTTTATATTGTATGCTGAGGACCTTATTTGTTCTTTATTAGAATAGAAGGGAGCTTGAATTGCTATTAATGTAATTCCGATAAAATGAATGGGGAAATATTGCAAAATAAAATCAGTTTATATCTATTTTATCACATTACATAGAATCCACCCTATTTTTGTTTGTTTGTTTGTTTTTTTTGTTTGTTGTTGTTTTTACTTCTTAATACACAGTGTTTTCAAGTAGATTCAGTGAAATTCTCTTCACTGTGTGCCTTTAACATTTGTAGCCAGGATCAGCATTTGGAAAACCCACTATAATTGGATAGTTTCTTCAATTATTCCCAGAGTTATGACAGTGAATCTCCTTAAGCAAACTTTATCAAAGAACAAATCCACGTTTGTAGATACTCTGACTGGCTTTATGTATGCTTGGGACTATAATATGCATAGCTTACTCAATATAGATATGTGGGAGCTATAACATAAGTGCAGAATAAATGCATATTCTGAGCAGAACGTAATCTTTCTAGTCATCACCTATTCTAGCCTCAGTATTTCAGATGAAAGGATACATGAGAAATTAGTCATAGTTTAATGAAGTATTCTGCAATATGTGGTTTTGCGAAAATTCCATCCACTGTCACCTCATTTCTGACATGTTTGTTTAAAAAATCCCTTCTAAAGTTCCAAGTCCCAACTACTAATCACTGCCTTTCTACTCCTACATATGTCTAGCATGGATGTATTGTCAGAAATTACTGTAATGAGCAATTTCAATTATTCCTAATTAGTACATGTGAAAATAAATTGTCGGTGAGATGAATTAGTAACAAATTAAAATAATTGCATGTTTGTTCTTTAGGTAGAATGAAAGTATATTTATATCCTATAATCATGCTTTTTATTCTGGAAAATAAAAACAAAAAGTGGAAAAGTGTTAAGAGCAGTAATGTTGTTCAGTGACAGTGTATTATAGTGATTAATTATATCTTTTTATATGTAATCATTTTTTAAATATTGGGGTTCTACCCCTAAATATGTCCCTATCTGATTAACCCTGCAAGTGAAGACACAGACATTTTGCATGGACGAAAATGTTTTCATTGACAGAGTCGCTTCTGCAGCTATAACCGAGTTAAACTTGGTTATAGCTCAAAAGACTCTTATTGAGAGCATTTGATTAGAGTAGTTTTTAAGTGTTTTGACACGTGTGTGCACTGGCTTCCCATTGCTTCCCTTTGAGGAAGTTTTAGGTTAGCTGAGATAATCGAAACTGTTGATCACAGCCAGGGAGGTGGAGTGCCAGCATAGAGACCTATACACCATGGGATGTAAGGTAAGTAAAACATACCTTTAAAACTCTGCGGAAACCTAACTAGGTAGGGAAACTCTATAGCATTAGGAAAACATGTTTGTATTCCAAACATGTTTTCCTAGTGCTTGGCTTGCAGTGAGGTAAAGGAATTTTTTTTTGTGTTTTTGCCAATGATATACGGCAGGTTGCTTTTACACTGTCATTCTCTGAAGTTCTGCCTGTGCATAACACTCAGAATGATAGACAGATTCGTATTAGGGACTTTAACTTGTAGCTTAGCGAATGGTGTCAGGAGCAAGGATTTGGCTTTATTTCTCATGGTAGCTCTGTTTGGAATGGAAATAAACTGTGCAGAAAGGATGGTTTGCATCTTTCTCAAAAAGGAACAAATGTTTTCAGTGAGCAGTTTAGAGGTTTTACTAGCATGTATTTAAACTAGGAGGGGTGGCAAAAGGGTGATAAAACATCAATCCAATTGCCCCCCAAAACAAGGACTGAAAGTGCCTGTAGCAAGTGTTTTTAAAAAGTATGAGCTGATGAGTCATGTCTACAAATGCTCGCAGTTTAGGGAATAAGATCCATGAACTCGTGGCAATAATGGCAACTGATAGTGTAGATTTAGTCGCTGTTACTGAGACATGGTATAATGAGAAAAATGACTGGGACATAGAGATACCAGGGTCCTCTTTATATAGAAAAGTCAGGGAAGGGGGGATGGATGGCCCTGTATGTGAAGGGTAGCATAAAATCTGGCCTAATAAAAGTTAGTGAGGCGAACATAGAGTCTGTTTGGGTTACGTTAGAATTTGGTAATCCACAGTAACTCGTGTAGGTGTGATTTATAGGCCCCCAGGACAAATAGAAGAGTTAGGTAATCTACTAGTTGAGGAAATAGCTAAAATGACAATGAAGGGGGAAGTTTTCATCATGGGTGACTTTAATCTTCCTGATGTGAACTAGAAAACCAAAATAGCTGCTTGTGCCAGGAGCACACATATTCTAAACTCCTTACTGGGACTATCTCTAAAACAAGTCATTGAGGAACCAACTCGTAAAGAGACCATACTAGATTTAGTGTTAACAAATGGAGATCTGGTATCAGATATTACTGTAGGTAAAAGTTTAGGATCCAGTGATCAGTCAGTGTGGTTTAATATAAGAACAGTGACTGAGTCACTAAAGTTTTAGACTTTATAAAAACAGACTTTTCTAAAATTAAAATATGTCTAAATGAGTCATTATCAGACTGGAGCAATTTAAATGGATTCCAAGAGAAAAGGGATTATTTAAAAGTTGCACTACTGAAGGCAACAGAAAATTGCATTAGGCTTGTCAGTAACAGCAAAAATTTAAAGAAACCACTGCAGAAGTGGCCAAAATATTAAAAAACTAAAAGTTAGTATTTAGTAATTATAAAAAAAAAAAAAAGACTGAGGAAGGTAGACAGATCCATAAGATCAGGCAGAAAGAGGCTAAGCAAGTTACAAGAACTTTCAAATCACACACAGAAGAGAAAACAGCCCAGTCAGTAAACAAAATGGGGACAACACATTATTTAGATACATAAATGAGAAAAGGAAAGTAAAACAAGGATTAGTTAGATTAAAAACAAAAGAAGGTAGGTGTGTAGAAGAGGATAAAGGTCTAGCTGGCTGCCTCAATTAATATTTTTGTTCAATATTTACAGATGAAAATGAAGGAAAGGTACCTGAGTTAGGAAAAAGGAAAAATGAGTCATTTGTTACATGTAAATTAAAAAATGTTCTATTTCAACTGTCAAAAGTAAAGACAAATAAGTTGATGGGGTCTGATGGAATACACCCAACGTTATTAAAAGAGCTTAGTGGTGTACTAGCGAAACCATTAACGGATTTATTTAACCAATCATTGTTCACGAGTTGTCCCAGAAGATTGGAAATTAGCAAATGTTGTGCTCATTCACAAAAAAAGGTAGTAGGGAGGAGTTGGGCAATTATAGGCCAGTAAGCTTACTTCAGTATTGGAGTAATGGAAACCATGTTAAAGGATAGGATTGTTGAACATCTAAAATCACATGGATTTCAAGATCAGAGAAAACATGGGTTTACTTCAGGGAGGTCACGCCAAACTAATCTTGTTGATTTTTTTGATTGGATAACTAAAATAATAGATCAGGGTGGTGCAGTAGACATTGCTTACCTAGATTTCAGTAAGGCTTTTGACACTGTTGCACATAGAAGGCTTATCAATAAACTGCAATATTTAAGTTTGGATTCCAATATTGTTAAATGGGTTAGGCAGTGGCTGAGTGACAGGCAACAGAGAGTTGTAGTCAATAGAGTATATTTGAAGCAAGGTCTTGTTACTAGTGGGGTACCTCAGGGATCTGTATTGGACCCATTCTCTTTAATATTTTTATTAGTGATATTGCAGAAGGTCTTGAAAATAAGGTATGTATTTTGCTGATGATACAAAAATATGTAACAGGGTTGATGTTCCAGGAGGGATAAGCCAAAGGTCAAATTATTTAAGTAAACTAGAAAAATGGTCAGAGCTGTTGCAACTGACATTTAATGTGGATACGTGCAAGATAATGCATCTTGGACATAAAAACCCAAGGACAGAGTACAGAATATTTGAGGACAGGAATTTAGGGGCGTGAAGGAATACCCCATCACTGTTCGGCTTTTTACCTTCAGTTATCATCATGTTCCAGTTTTGTTTGTTATTTTGTTCAGTTCCTGAACTGAGACCACCCCAGAGACGAATTAGAACATGGAACGTTATGTATCTTGTATAAACACTACAGAGGAAATCGTTAATAGAATGCTCCACTGGGTGGCCGCCATTTCGTACTACGAATACACGTGGTTGGGACAATGGATGGCGGCCATCTTGTCTCCCAAATTCTGACCTGGTTGTCAAGTGCCTCGAACTCATTTTGGCTAGGCATTCTCACGAATACCGGTCTCTATGGATCTACTCTCCATTCTCGTTTACATTCACCTAGACGAATGACGTTCTGGAGTTCCAGAATACCGAACACAGGGAGCATTCTCCACGAACCAGCTTGACTATATCTTATGTGGTTTTCGTGCAAAACTCCATGAACAGAGATCGGCTCTTTCCACACTTTCCATGGAACTATTTCTGGGCCTTGACCTAGTGGCAGACCGGTCAAATCTTCCCTGCGGTGCCGATAACAAACTACCAAACGGACCTGGGTGATTTTCAGATGTATTGTTCCCCCAGATCCCGGCTACCCAGGGATGTGACTTTTGTGGGATTCCCATGTATTTTGGGGGTACTTTTGTTATACTTGTGTTATAATATTGTACCTTTTTCTGTACCTGGAGATAATTGAGTTTAGTCCATTCTCTGCCTCAAAACCCCCAAGCTCAGAGGGGGAGTTTATTGACTGTATAAATATGATGCCTGTTCTCCATTAAAATCAGTCTTACTTCAACATTAAGCCTCATGTGTGGAGGATTATGCGATACCTGCGATATTTTAACCTGTGGATTATTGGTGTATAATTATTATGGGAAAAGGGTATTCTTGGCGGTGATACCTTGACAGACTGCCACAAGTGGTAATAATTTCAGATGACTTAAAGGTAGGCAGACAGTGTAATAGAGCAGCAGGAAATGTTAGCAGAATGCTTGGTTTTATATAGAGAGGAATTAGCAGTAGAAAGATGGCCATTGTACAAAACACTGGTGAGACCTCACTTGGAGTATTGTACGCAGTACTGGAGACCGTATCTTCAGAAGGATATTGATACCTTAGAGAGAGTTCAGAGAAGGGCTACTAAACTGGTTCATGGATTGCAGGATAAAACTTACCAGGAAAGGTTAAAAGGATCTTAACATGTATAGCTTGGAGGAAAGACGAGACAGGGGGGATATGATAGAAACATTTAAATACATAAAGGGAATCAACACAGTAAAGGAGGAGACTATATTTAAAAGAAGAAAAACTACCTTAACAAAAGGACATAGTCTTACATTAGAGGGGCAAAGGTTTAAAAATAATATCTGGAAGTATTACTTTACTGAGAGGGTTGTGGGTGCATGGAATAGCTTTCCAGCTAAATGGGTAGAGGTTTAAACAGTGTAGAAGTTTAAGCATGCATGGGATAGGTATAAGGCTATCCTAATTATAAGATAAGGCCAGGGACTAATGAGAGTATTTAGAAAATTGGGCAGACTAGATGAGCTGAATGGTATTTATCTGCCGTCAAATTCCATGTTTCTATGTTTCTATGTTCCTGTAACATATACAAAATTAAGTTACCCGGTTACCTATATAATTAAATCATTGCACAAAGCAAAAAAATGGCACAAAAGAAATTCTGAAATGATAAAAAATAAATGCATGCAAAATGTCACTGTAACACTTATGAACATTGTTATTGGAGAGAATTACATGTATACTTGTATGGGATTCTATATATTCTATATATATAAAGGACATTGTGAAGCAGTGTGGCATCCTACATGCTACCTGTGATGAAGGACATCACTTGATTTTGATAGGTGGGTGACTGGGCTATTTATTCCAGTCCAAGCTAATCTTCAGAAAAGAACACTCGAAAGAATACAGTAAAGGCAGTAGTGTGGAGAACCCAGAAAGTAATCAAATGTTGTTCTTGAAAAACCATTTACTGTCTTATGAGTAATTACAATGAGGGAATGGGTACCTCCAACAAAGAACTTGACATCCCTGTTCTGACAACTGTTTAATTTATTTATTTTCAGGCACGATATATATATATTTTAAGGAAAACTAGAGTAAACTTATTAGGTTTTTGAAGAAATAAAATTGAGACTGTGTATTCACTTGGGTGTCATAAGAGCATAACGGTATTTATCTATTTTTAAAAATTAGTATTTTAAAGAGAACTCAAACGGTAAATTTATCTTGGTGTACATCCTAATGTATGTGCCTACCCAAAGGAACTTTCAGGATATCATAAGACGTAAATTGTAAGATGAGCTGATAATTCATCACTAAAGGCACAGCCTCCAATAGTAAAACTCCCCAAAGCTCAAGACAGCTATCTGGGCAATGGATGTAGTGGTATATTTATTCACATGTGCAATACATTTGTCCACAAATGCATGTACACTGAACTGTATGTATACTGAAGTATCTGCTTTGACTGAAAAAAATGTTTTCCAGACTAATGACAGTAGAAGAAATGCCAGCACTCTTACAATTCCAGAAATATATATATATTAAAAAAAAAAAGAGCTTTAACAGTTTGTTAGACAACTGCAGGTCATACTTCATTCTGAATATATAATGTTATTGTACTGTCTGTTTTGAGTGTATTTTATTGTATTGTTTATATGTGTATTGCCAATGTAACTGTGGAATGTTTCATCTGTGTGTTGTTTTACTGGATAGATTTACTAAAAATAAAACTTTTCACGAATACTGAAATATTTAAAATAATGGCTGTAAGAACAAAGAATTGTTTCTCTTCAGATGTTCGCTGGGAATACACAAATGTAAGATGTAATTTGCCCCTAGACACACAGCTGTGGTTGAGAGAAAGTGATGTCATTGCTCAGCATTCCACTGCTTTGTGGTATAGGGAACCACAGTTCTCAGTAATGTATATTTACGCTGATTCAAAACACTACAGCAAATTAATAGAGGTATGTGAAACCAATTTAAGCCTGATGACAAATCTGACTCAAGGCACATGACCACTTTTTAATAAGTCATGTGAGTTAAGTTAGCTTTCTTTTAGATCAAAAAAGGTTTGTTGGAACATGCAACATATTGTTTTGCTATTTTTAAATGAATTATAAAAACATCAATTGTACACTGATGATTATAGAGAAATGTTCCTTCTTTGTTAAATCTGTCCTTACCCACCCTCCCCCCTTGGGTCTATATTAGTCAAAATGCAAATGATTCTTCAAAAAACGTTCAGCTGTAAATGGAGTCATCAAGAAGATGCAGGGATCATGTGATTTTCGATTTAATGAAGAAAAGAAAAGGAGAGGATCATGACAGTGCAGTCATACAAAACAGACAAATATATTAACTGTGGTTGAGAATTGTATGATATGTAATTGATATTAAAAAAGTGTCATTTAACTTCAAACAGGCATGGCACAAAGACCTAGGATGCACTTTCTCAGAGCATCAATGGTCGGGAGCCTTCACTATCCACAAAGGCAAGACCACATGCGTCACGCACCTTGAACAAATAAGGAAACTACAATATAGGTGGTACCTGGTCCCAACGAGGCTAGCACATATATTCCCAGGCACCTCGGCCCAATGCTGGCGATGTGGACTGGACAGGGGATCAATGCTACACATATGGTGGGAGTGCAGGGATATTCGACCCTACTGGAAGGTAGTGAACGACATCATAGATCAGCTATTACCTATAAAAGTAACCTTGACGCCGGCAATGTGCCTATTGTACATGTGGCCAGAGGACATATCCAAGGTCCATGCCAAACTTCTATTCCACACGATAATGTCAGCTTGTAATCTCATAGCGAAACAATGGAAATCTAATTCAGCCCCCACGAAAGCCAGTCTGTTAGCACAAATCCAACTGAACTGGGAATACGAATACATGGCGGCCCGCCAGCTAGAAAAGAAGGGTGCCACTACAGAGGCAGGTCGCATCTGGGACACATATTGGAACACGGTAAAGCCTCAGGCAGCCGAAGCTGCACACCAATAGGTCCTGTAAGGGCGATGAGGACCGGCCAGTGAGATACTGAGGAAAAGAATATTAGGGAGAGAGCTCACATCGAGAGCCCACAAAAAGAGCCCACAACAGAGCTCACGTAAAGAGCTTACATTAAGAGCTCCCACCACAAGCTTACACACATGTAGAAGGATAAAGTAGGAAAATACATAGACAACGAAATCCCACATGTGTACATAGGTTTACCCCCCACCCTCCCCCTCCCCTCCACCAACCCACGAATCACAAAGGAGGGCGCAAGGAAGTAATGATAGACGAGGTAGAATTTTGAGTTTATTTGTGAATGGTACACTATAACATAGCATTGTTAAGAAGGAGCACAATACAATGTAATGATTATACCATGTCTTCAGCACCTGTTGGTATTCCCCCTTCCCCATTTCTCTCTTCTGTACCCCATTGATAACTGCAAAAAAAAAAAAAATTGTCAATTGAAAAAAAAAAAGTGTCATTTATTTGTTACTTCGTGGCATATGCATAGTCGCCTTTTTCGGCATATGCTTAACAAACCCTCTCCCCCCCCAAAAACCCTCCACAAATACTCGGACACCTTTATTTGGGAAAGTTATCACATCTTTAATAATATATAAATAATACTTAAATGATTTTAATGTCATTGTCCACATATTAACATAAAATATCAACGCCAACTCCTTTAACAATACTGCCCCAGACACATCACCATAAGTAAAACCACATTATAAAATATAATTAACATATAAACATAACCATTGCCACCGAGGGCATAATTTCTAGCTTTCTTCCATGTAGGGGTATACCGAGGTACACCCTACACACACCAGGTTCGGAGCTACCAACAAGCTCGAACCTACCAATACCCTTCAAAACCTAACTGTTCTTAGTGAACTAAACTATTTTACATTAGGACAAACAACCTACAATCCATCCTCTGCCACCATGACCAAACGGGAGCTAACAACAAAATAAAGGAGGGAGGGTGGAACAAAACAGGTAAGTGATGATTAATTAAGATGGCCCCTGATCTAAAAAAAAACACCTCCAGTTATACTAGCCAGTGTTCCTCCCCCCCCCCACTACACTCCTCATGTAGACTGTCCTCTTTGCTGGGATCAGTCTTATATGCAAATGGCTTAGGTTTTCTTTATATTTATATTTACAAAGGGATCAAAAGGGTTCAAGGGAACCCATAAACTAGACCAGTGAACCTAACATATGTGGTTGGAAAATGATTTAATAGACTGTTAAGGGATTATATTCAAGAATTAATTGCGAACAGGGCCAGTGCAAGGATTTTTGCCGCCCTAGGTAAACAAAAATTTGCCGCCACCCCAAAAAATTGTTTATCCAAGAATATATCGTATTGCAATTATCAAAGTCAAGATTTAATATTTTCCCTTTTTGTGGTGTAATTGGAAATGGCTATAATTTGTTGGCTTTTTTTTTTGCCCTTTTAACTTGATTGACTTTAGTCTTTTAGTCTTTTTTCAACCTAGACAACTATGTTAAAAACCTACCCACTGATATAGATAGGCTGGGTAATCTACCCCTTATCTGTGCTATGGCTAGTACTATTTCAACAATTTGGGCAATCATGGGAGAACATTTCTCTGTTTGAGAGGCATGTATACCAATGTTATCAGTTGCAACAGGACCTAATTAGATACATTCCAATAAATGATTGATCTATTTAAAAAAAATCACTAAACACAAAGAACACATTTTTAGGTTCAATATTGGAAAAACAAAGTGTTGCATCCAGGAAATGCAGTATGCAAATACTATATATACATATTTATATATTATGATTGGGAACAGTTTTAAAAAAAGAAAATAAGTAACAGAAACCATCTCTCACTAATCACAATGTTGCAGTTAATCATTTTAGATCACTCTATTAAATACGATCAAAATATTGACGGGATTTAACCATCACCTTTTAAAACACTCTCCACCAATCTTTGTTTCCCCTCCTCCAGTGTAATGTGTAATTGAATTATGATGTCTATTGCTAAATCTTTAGTATACACTTGAAGCTAAACTGATTTAATTTCCAGGAAAGTGACAGTTTATCTTAAAAGTAATAATCTTTACAATCAAAGTGTCTGACTTCACGAACATGACATGGTTTCAGTATGATCTTTGAATTTGACTTTTTCCCTACTTGATCTTAAAGAGAATCACTTCCATATTAATTCTGAGCTCCGGCACACACCTAAATGTTTAGCATAGTAGTGTTTTATCTACCCCTAATGCCAATTCAGTTCTCTTGCAACTGGACACATGGTAAAGCTCAGATCTCTGTGGAAAACTGCAAACTGGATTGGAAGCCAATGGACTAAGTCAGAAACTACCTGGTGCTTCATGTGAAAACACTGTATAGTTTCCTTGAAATATCAGTTGTAAATTATTGTATAAGATTCATGTGAAAGAAAATAAAGAAATATTTTTAGTATAGCAATGGATCATTTGCCACATTGAAAATATTATAAACTCTTCTTACTTACACATGTCTTTGACTAAAAAAAAAAAAAAAAACTTATTACTTGATTTGATAAATTACCTCAACAGTTGGCAAAGCTTTCTAGCTATTCCTTCATAAATAAATCTTAGTCATTTGGGACAATAATCTCATTTTAGTTTCTTGTGCTCTTTTTGGCAAAATGTCAGTTAAAAGGACTTTGAAACCTATTTAGATTAAGCGTTTTATTTTTTGTTGTTTTTTTTTTTAAATAAAAATACATTGATCCTTTTTCAGGAAAAATGTAACAATGTTTTTTGGCAAGCGCATAGCAGAATGGACACTAGCTTTTGTTCCATAAAGATAAATTGTCTATCAAAGAAAATACACATGCTGTAATTTTTACGTTTTGGATTCAGTAGTTCCAAGTTTGGGGCTGTTTTGGTCTTGCTTAAATAGAAACTGTCATTCTTCAGTTGCTGACAGTTCCGCTCTCACTATTGAAGTATTAAATTGGGGGAAATGTGCAGTGAAGATAAGTATAAAGTGCACTTACCTCTGCTGTATTCATGGGCAATGCCATTGCCACTGGGTTTATCATTGTTTCTTCTCTCTTCCTGTGTTATCATATTCAGGAAATTTTATTTCATTTAGATATTGGATATTTTCAGCTTATTCTTGCATTTGATAAAAATCCAAACCTAATAAAGAATTGTTGTTTTTTATTTATGTTTTAAAAAAAAAAAAGTAAATTAAAAGCACACTTAATAGTTCATAGTGACTTACAAGGAAGTGATTTCCTTCTCCAAGGATTTTGACTTGTGATTATCTAATATTTATTTTAGTAAATCTTGCAGAGTTATTCACTAAAGATCAGATTTTGCAAAATTCTGTAAAAATGTCCATATTCCGGCCAGAATGACAATTCTCATATTTACTAAAGTCAATTCAGGTCAAAATGTGGTAGATCTAGCGGTAATTCGGTATCATTCAGTTGGAAGCATTTAGTCAGTAACGTTTTTAACCCCTTAAGGACCAAACTTCTGGAATAAAAGAGAATCATGACTTGTCACACGTCATGTGTCCTTAAGGGGTTAAACTGGATCGGGACCACATGAATCCAGCATTCTTACATTTTTGTTCACTTGATTTTTGCAGTAATGATAGTTTCAAGTACAATTTGCCCATAGCAGTGCTAGAAATCAGTAGTCAGATAGTTAAAAACCTCTTGACAGTGCAAAGGTTAACTGTGTGGCAGCTGGCCAGCTCTCTTTAGCTAGTCGCCACATTAAAAAAAAATGCATAAACAAAAAATAAAGCCTATGGTTAATACACCCTCAACAAATTAGTATAGGGACAAGTAAAGGACAAGTTAAACATCTCTTATGCCCATGGCAAGTCTCAAGAGAAGTAAGGCAACCAATCAGAGAGCTCTACTGAGTTTTCAAGCATAGGAAAGACTTTATAAAGGCTTTTCCTGCCTAGAATGAAGCTTTCGTGTGGCTCACGTGGATTTATTTTTGTTGTGGTGCTAATTTTTTCTTTATTTTTTTGACAATCATGTCTTTTTTTTTTTTAATAATAACATTGTAATTCAAGGTTGTTGTTTTTGTGGCACAGAAGAAAAGAAAGAAGTCAGTTGATTGCAAGTTTATTATTATATTCTCAGTTACTAGATTTTTATTATTGTTAGTAAGGGGGGGCAGATATTTTACACAGATAGTTTTTAACCACCCCATTGGGCACCTTTGTTTCATGGAGATGGACAATGGTATGGCTACTGCTTCTATAGCATATTAGTAGCTCCCACCAAAAGTGGGGCCTGGTGGTGGGGCATTAGTCCACCCCACTTGTAATGATAGCCTAATAGCTCATAACAGCTGCCATTACAGTTAAAAACCACTCACAAAAAAGTGTCTCACTGGTAAAGCACAGAAACATGCATGCACACTTCACCCTGTGCAGCAGTAGCAACAGGCAAGTAGCAGCTGGCCAGTAAAACATAGAAACAGGGCTGGATCAAGATTTTCTGTTTCAATAGAATGGATATGAATTAATTTGTCATTTTTCTCTTCACCAGGCCAGAGGAAAGTTTTTAGGTTAGCGGCAGCCATGAGTTTCGGCAGGCATTAATAACGGTTGCATGTTGTAGCAGTCTGTGTGTACTTCGACTTAATTGTCGGCTTCCAAAGCTATTTTTTTGACTATTTGATATCTCCTTTCTGAGTCGAAGTATTCGGTGCCATTAGGAGCACTTGGATTTCCATCTCAACATAATGATCAGCATTCAGAGAT
The DNA here is from genome assembly GCA_933207985.1 of Pelobates cultripes. Lineage (NCBI taxonomy): Eukaryota > Metazoa > Chordata > Amphibia > Anura > Pelobatidae > Pelobates > Pelobates cultripes. The sequence continues at coordinate 81,035,768 of OW240914.1, read as the reverse complement.
GAAATGTAGGGAGTGATTATAGTAGTAAATATAGCCCTTACCCCACACCATGAGTCGAGACTGCATGTAGGGGTTAAACAGAACTGACTTGATTGCAGCTGTGCAGATGTAGTTATACCCACAGAGGGTCATTTGCTTAAAATAGGGTAATGCATGGTACACACAGTTCCCCATCAAGTAATCTTCCCATAACTCCTTGTTTGTTTGGAGTCTTTTTTGCTGAAAACAACCCTCAGACCCACCAAAACAAACAAAAACTTAGCCCAATTTTGTCCAGATAATTCAAACAACCTTAAACAACGAATGTCCCTTATCAAATTACCACCCAAGCAAGAGGAACCCATATCCTGCAGCCCTGGTTCCATGGCACATGGCTGCAGGCATAGTGCTGGTCTTCCAGATTAAATATTAGTTAATATTGATTGCATGGCAGCATTCATCATACTGGATCTGAACATGTTGTTGGATTGTGGCACTGTGGTTACAGCTGCAGGAGAGTTCCTTCCTTGTGGTGTATGTGGTTACCTTTTTCGATACATATATACACACACACACACACGTTCATGAAGACATGTTTATCTCATGATCATGTTCTGGCATATTCAGCCTTGGCTCTCCAGTTGCTGAATTACAAGCCCCTTCATGTTCCTACGTGTCGAGACTTATCTGAGTAATGAAGTCTGATTGCTATGAAAACCAAGCTTTCCTCGTCATGTAGTCTCTATCCACTCAACAATGTTCTTTACTCTTAATGCTTAGGATACAGCTGACATTGAATGATACCATATAGAATTATCATACTTGGATAAACTGTATTACATATTGTGTTCAATTTAATCCATTTCCTTAATTCATTATGGAAGAACAACTAATTATAACAAAACGTAAATAAATACCTATAATTTAGCAGCCTTTATTTTCTCATATAACTATATCTTTATCTACAATTGATGTGATGCCACTTCAATCTGGGCAACAAGCAATTCTAGTCCAAATTGCCCTTCCGTATCGCTTGTGAGATTATTAAAAAAAAAAAAAAAAGTCAGAAATATTTAATTTACAAACTGTATTCCCTCATCAGAAAATATTTCATTCAATCAGAATCAACATAGTAGGGTGTAATATCTATTGTATAGATCAGGGAAATCTTAAAATGTCTAATACTCGTATTACAATTGTTAATGATTGCTTATGAAAAAAAAGTCCATTATATGTAAAAAGCTGCAATCACTGCTAATCTATTCAAGACTTCATTTTCCACTGATGCGTTTTCTAAACAAAGCATAGCCTGAATTGCACATAATTACTCTCTATTCCTGCATGTTTTAATTGCTGTGCTTTTTCTACAAACACTCTATTGCACAAGTCTTTAGAAGAATTTTTTTCCTCTTCTTTTTTTTTTTTTTTATACTGAAAAGAATGTGTGAGATACATTAAGCAGTGGTTGAAAATATAACTTTTTAGTTACCGCAGAAAGAATGAGAGAGGTGATACCCAAAGACTAGATGTATCAATATTATTCTGAAGTTCCTTGGAGTAAAAACATTTTCAATTCAATTTAGTAAGCAGTGTGAGCTATCCCATAAGATGGGTTCTCACGCTCACAAAACAAGCTGATGCTATGGGAGTATTAAATTTCCTGACAGGTATTCTGACTTCCGCACAAAAAAAACACACACATGATTTCAGTGCAGGCCCAGTATTGGGATAAAACCTTGCTAATAAGCTGTGTATTCCGCTGATATTAAACAGAAATGTATAACTGGGAGCCTATTAAATTGTACAGCTGTGACTATACGCTCCCTTCCTTCCTACACAATATTAAATTAAAGGAAACATTTTCATAATCCCCAAGATCTTTTGTTATGCACAAGAGAACTTACATTTTTCTTACTTAACAACCCCATGTAGCGCTGGTGGGGAACCTAAAATAATATTTATAGTAAAAGTCAGAACCGACTCAAAAGATGGCTCTTCCTTCTTAAAGTAAATTAACAAGAATCTCTAGACTTTCTAGGACAATATAGTTCACCCCGAGTGTGGAGTATGGAGTATGGAGTGGAGGAGTCACTATAACAAATAAGGCCAATTATATAACCTGGACTTTGGCAAAGGGAGACCAAATTATAGGACACTTTCCAATGAGGACTAATGAATGATTAGTCCCTGGTCTAAAAATGCACTCTCTATAGATAGTAGATGTGAGAATTCAGGCAAATGCAAAGTCAATCAAATTTATTACAGCACACTGTAGTACATTGTCCTGAGCTCATTCCAGAGAAAGCAGTCGATCTGCTAAAGAATAGTACTGCCAGGTACTCATCGGTAGCTCGCCTGCTGCACGAAAATTCTGCAGGAAGTTCCAGCTAGTTCCACCAATTTTATTAAGACACGGAGGCTCCTATTATGCTGCACTCTTTCTTTATTTACCTCAGCAGCAAAGAAAAATAACATTAAATCAGTATAAAAGAAACCAGTAAATAACATGAGGTATATCTTCCTAGCAACAGGAACAGCCAATCAGCATCCTCTTTATAGCATAATAGGCGGTGTCCAGTATACTACTTCCTCTTTCTTTGCTGCTCCCTCAGTTAAGTGACACTGGGTCCCATGGTTCTTAACTGTGGGATCTTTTACTTTACTTTATTCATATCATTACTGTGATTAATATAGTTATTATAGTTATTACATTTTAATTATAATATTTTCATGTTTATAAATATATTTAGTTACTTCATTTTAACGTAATTTGATTTATTTACTTCATTTGAGTCTGTTATATGCTTTATTATATATCCTTTGATAATGCATTTCCCCTCTGACCTCCCTGGCCCCAAGATTACCATCAATTGGGGACCAGGGACGTCTTTGAGGATCTTTATCTCCTGCACAGGGCTATTGTGCTTTTTTTTCCCTTAATTTATCTGTCTGGCTGCTGCTCTGCCACCAACTGCCAGAAATCCAAGTTGGGGTTTAGTTGTAGTGGTAGCCGGGCAGCTCCTTTGTTTTTATATTACAATTGCTATTTTTTTTTTTTCACTATTGTGAGTACTTTCATTTCTTTATCCTGTTTAGTTATTTATTTATTTTTTTACTTGAGGGTTACTCAACCCTTTACTTTTGGTATTATTTTGCTTTATTCATCCTCTTAGGTTTGTTTGTATATTTATGATGCAGTCTGACAGGATCTTTCTGTGCTTTCTGGGTCTACAGCAAACATGCAGATTAATGTAGAAGCCTCTCCAGGTATCTCTGGAGATGAGGCTGAATTTCTGCTTTACTGATCCTGCTGACATGCAGGCTTTAATTGACACTTCCATGGCAAAAGCAATGACAAGGCCCTGGTGTCAGGCCACAAGGCCTCATATAAGGCTAAACACTCCTCCAAAACAATAGAGATGGACAGTACCATACCTGTCATGGATGGCGCGATTAATTTACCACCGCGCAAAAGAGCTACTAGTCAGGCAAAATCGACTAGACTTTAGAAAAGGGCAAAAGCCAAATTAAACTCTGAATCCGAGTTCAGTGATATTGAGGAGAAGTTCCCCGAGTTCTATATGGAGGTATACCTGTACTCACACCTGCGCTGCTTTAGCCTGGCCACAAGGCCTCATATAAGGCTAAACACTCCTCCAAAACAATAGAGATGGACAGTACCAAACCTGTCACGGATGGCGCGATTAATTTACCACCGCGCAAAAGAGCTACTAGTCGGGCAAAATCGACTAGACTTTGAAAAAGGGCAAAAGCCCAATTGAACTCTAAATCTGAGCTCAGGGATATTGAGGAGGAGTTTCCCTGAGTACTATATGGCGGTGTATCTGTACTCACACCTGCTCTGCTTGAGCCTGGCCGCAAGTCCTCATATAAGGCTAAACACTCCTCCAAAACAATAGAGATGGACAGTTCCATACCTGTCATGGATGGCGCGATTAATTTACCACCGCGCAAAAGAGCTACTAGTCGGGCAAAATCGACTAGACTGGAAAAGGGCAAAAGCCCAACTGAACTCTGAATCTGAGCTCAGTGATATTGAGGAGGAGTTCCCTGAGTCCTATATGAAGGATTCAGAGGATATTTCTGATCCTGATTATGAAATTACTGATGAAGATGATGCTAATCCCGTTTGGGATACACGTCCTGTTAAACCTACCAAGATTTAGGTAGATTATGCGGACTCAGGGACACCGATAGGATCTTGGACACTCAATGTGAACCCCTATTCGAACCTGACGACCTATGTCACCCAGTGGTCTCCTCAGACCATGTAGCCAAGTATATTGTATCCAGAGTACGCAAGCCTTTTGAGAAGGCAAAGGGAAATAAATTACGGGCTGAATAGCCACGCCGAACAGTCCCTGATGACTCATGTTAAACGCTATCAGTCAATCCTAAAATCATTCAATTCCTGAGTAAGACAGGATGGAAGCTATCTAAAGGCTTAGATTTTCATTGCAAAACTGTCAGGATAAAATCCTGGGCATCTTGGGCTCAGCAGCCAAGATCTTTGAAGCAGTGGAGGATGATCTAGAATTAGATTGCGCCATCTTAAGTGGTTAGATCAAGAGAGTGATTTAAGTTGGCAACGCCAACAATGCGGTTGTCAAAGAACGCCACAAATCGATCTTGCTCAAGATTGAGCCCAAATGTTTAACTATGGCTCTGAACAAGCCAGATAACACAGGCAAAAGGTTTTCTCTTTGGGGACAACTTTGTAAAAGAATTGGGCTCCTTTGTCCTGCTAAACAAACAGAAATTCTTTTAGACAGAACCAAGGCTCTTATACTTGCCGAGCCGATTTCTTTGAACAATGCACTATACCAACCTCCTTCTCACAAAGTGGCTGACCCTGGATTGTTAGTGACCTAAGAGGTGCTCCTAAGACGTCTTCACAATTTCCATTCTTTCTTACTGATATTGGGGGGCAGGCTCACACATTTTTCCCATGTATGATCCCTCATTTCATCAGATGCTTAGGTTCTTCACACTGTGAAAGGGGATTGCATAGACTTCCTTTCTCTACTTCAATGTTCCCCATCAAGCGAAATTGTTTTTTCCCAATGAGACACAGACCTTGTCTCTGTGGACAATCAATTGTAGAGATTCTGGCGCATACCCTGGGTTACATGAGCAACCTTTTCTTGTTTCCCAAAAAAGGCAAAGGTATCCGTCCAGTGATAAACTTGAGACTGCTCAATAGTTATGAGCATATCGGCACTTCCAAGATGGAAGGAGAGCATTGTTTAAGGGATCTTCTCCAACCAGCAGATTGGATGGCCAAATTGGATCTGCAGGATGCATATCTCACAGTGCCTATCCCAGTACAACATCAAGATCGAGAACTTCCTGCAATTTACATGGTAGGGCAGTAAATAGAGGTTCAGGTGCCTCCCATTCGGACTGTCTTCGGCTCCATGGTGCTTCACCAAGCTCACATTTTATAATATATTTTGATGACATTTTCATTCTGGCTCAGTCTATTCAATTAATCCGGACATACCTTGCATGGACTTTGACTCTGTTAGAGAACCTAGGCTTCCTGACCAATTGGGAGAAATCCATTATCGTTCCCACGCAACAAATACAATTTCTGGGTTATATTGGATTATTGTAGATTCTACCCTTCAAACTCTACACCCTCCAAATTAGCCAATATAAAGAAGGAGATAGGCGAACACTGGCAACCTCTCAACTCTCTCTTAAACAACTGTTGAGAATGTTAGGCCTTCTAGCGGCATCTATACAGGCCATTTCTACAGGTCTTCTTGGCTATCGAGCCCTACAACCAGGGCCGGACTGGGGATACGAAGCAGCCCTGGAAAAAAATCTATGCCAGCCCCATAAGTCATTGTGCTATGTAGGATGTTATATATTAAAGGACCACTATAGTGCCCTGAGGGTGCCCCCGCCCGGCTCTGGAAGGGTGAAAGGGGTAAAAACTTACCTTTTTCCAGCGCTGGGCGGGGAGCTCTCCTCCTCCGATCCTCCTTCTCTCCTCCCCGTCGGCTGAATGTGCACGCGCGGCAAGAGCTGCGCGCGCATTCAGCCGGTCACATAGGAAAGCATTCATAATGCTTTCCTATGGACGCTGGCGTGCTCTCACTGAGAAAATCACAGTGAGAAGCACGCAAGCGCCTCTAGTGGCTGTCAATGAGACAGCCACTAGAGGAAATAGGGGAAGGCTTAACCCATTCATAAACATAGCACTCTGAAACTGCTATGTTTATGAAAAAATGGGTTAACCCTAGCTGGACCCGGCACCCAGACCACTTCATTAAGCTGAAGTGGTCTGGGTGCCTAGAGTGGTCCTTTAATGTATATATATATATATATATATATATTATTGATACATTTCTTCTTCTAATTCAAAATATTAGTCCTTTCAGGGTAATTAAATTATACAGTAAAGCATACTCAGATACAGACACAGACAATCTTACTGATGCACACAAATAGGCTCATTGACAGACAATCTCAATGACACACACAGACAAGGTTACTGGCAGACACACAAATTTAGTACAGACAAACTCTGATACACACACAAGCTTACTACAGACAAGCTCACTGTCACACACACATGCTCACTACAGACAAGCTCACTGATGCGCACACACTCTCCCTACAGACAAGCCCATTGACACACACATGCTCCCTACAGAAGAGCTCACTAACACAGATTCACTACAGACAAGCTCACTGACACACACATGCTCACTACAGACAAGCTCACTGACACACACGCTCACTACAGACAAGCTCACTGACACATATGGTCACTACAGACAAGCTCACTGACACACACGCTCACTGTCACACACACACGCTCACTACAGACAAGCTCACTGATGCGCACACACTCTCCCTACAGACAAGCCCACTGACACACACATGCTCCCTATAGAAGAGCTCACTAACACAGATTCACTACAGACAAGCTCACTGACACACACATGCTCACTACAGACAAGCTCACTGACACACACGCTCACTACAGACAAGCTCACTGATGCGCACACACTCTCCCTACAGACAAGCCCACTGACACACACATGCTCCCTACAGAAGAGCTCACTAACACAGATTCACTACAGACAAGCTCACTGACACACACATGCTCACTACAGACAAGCTCACTGACACACACGCTCACTACAGACAAGCTCACTGACACGCCATAATTCACTACGAATGACTCACTGACACACACGCTCACTCTCACACACACACACGCTCACTACAGACAAGCTCACTGATGCGCACACACTCTCCCTACAGACAAGCCCACTGACACACACATGCTCCCTATAGAAGAGCTCACTAACACAGATTCACTACAGACAAGCTCACTGACACACACATGCTCACTACAGACAAGCTCACTGACACACACGCTCACTACAGACAAGCTCACTGACACATATGGTCACTACAGACAAGCTCACTGACACACGCTCACTACAAACAAGCTCACTGACACACACGCTCACTACAGACAAGCTCACTGACACATATGGTCACTACAGACAAGCTCACTGACACACACGCTCACTGACACAGACGCTCACTGACAAACACGCTCACTACCGACAAGCCCACTGACACACACGCTCCTTACAGACAAGAGCTCACTAACACACACACATATGATCCCTACAGACAAGCTCACTGACACACATACAAGCTCACTCACTAGCAGGCACACACACACACAAACTCACTAGCAGGCACACACACACAGAGGCTCCCTCACTAGCAGGTGCGCACACACACACAGAGGCCGACAGTCACTGACACCGAGGCAAACATCCACACATACAGACAGGCAGACAGTCACACACACAGGCAGACAGTCACACACACAGGCAGACAGCCACACACACAGGCAGACAGCCACACACACAGGCAGACAGTTACACACACAGGCAGACAGTTACACACACACACAGACAGACACACAGACAGTCACACAGACAGACAGACACACAGACAGTCACACACAGACAGTAACATACACAGGCAGACAGACACACACAGGCAGTCACACACAAAGGCAGTCACACGCACAGTCACACGCACACACAGACAGTCACACACAAACACACACCAACAGTCACACACACACACAGTCACAGTTACACACACAGTCGTTACACACTCACAGACAGTCACAGTCACACACACACAGGCAGTCACAGTCACACACACACACAGACAGTCACACACAGTCACAGTCACACACACACAGACAGTCGCACACACACAGTCACACACACACACACACACACACACGGTCACACACACGGACGGTCACAGTCCGCACACACACACACAGACAGTCACAGTCACAGTCACGCACACGCACAGTCACGCACACACACACGCAGTCGCGCACGCACACACACACACACAGACCGGTCTGGTCACACACACACACAGACGGTCACACACACGCACAGACAGTCACGGTCCACGCACGTACAGTCCACACACACACACAGTTGGTCCGCAGTCACACACGCACACGCAGTCCACACACACAGCGGACAGTCACGGTCACACACACAGACAGTTGCACACGGTCACACACACACACGGTCACAGTCCACACACACACACGGTCACACACACACACACACAGTCACACACACAGACAGTCACACACGCACAGTCACACATACAGACGGTCACACACAGACACTGACCTCACCCACCTCCTGCTTGCAGAAGCTCCTGGAGGCTGTGGGGAAACAGGGACTCCCTTCCTTCCAATACTGCACAATCTTGACCCATACAGTAAGCTCCGCCTCCGCACCTTCAACCCCGCCCCACTCACACAGTAAGCTCCAGCCCCCGCCCATTTTTTTTTTTTTGATCCCGGGCGGCCATGTGTGAGCCGGCCGCCTGGCTCCCATGGGGCTATGTGCCGCCGCACAGCTCACACATAGCCGGCCGGGATCACAGGAGCTGTCAGACCGGCCCCAGGTGCCGCGGCCCACCGGGAAATTTCCCGGTATCCCGGTGGGCCAGTCCGGCCCTGCCTACAACGATTACAAACTTCATCTCAAGGGCAGCGCATCATACACAGATATGGTAACTCTGGACTCAGAAGCAGAGGATGAACTCCAATGGTGGCTTCTTCACATGGAAGCTTGGAATAAGCACACCATATTTTGTACAGCTCCAGATTTGATAATCAAATCCGACGCAAGTTTGCACGGTTGGGGTGCTCAATGCAGAACTATTTCCACCAAGGGCAGATAATCAAACCTGGAATCAACACTCCACATCAATTGTTTGTAACATCTGGCCGGTTCTTTTGCAGTCCATAGTTTCTCCCCAACTCAAGCCCAATGCGCTATCCTTCTGAAGATGGACAACGTGTCAGCAGTCCGCTGCATCAATCACTTGGAGGCACAAAATACAAAGTTCTGACCTACATGCCCCATGATTGCTGTTAATTTTGCCTGAGACACAGCATTTCAGTCACTGCAGAATATATTCAAGGTCTCTCCAACACTGCATACTAATGGGTGTGTGAACATCGTTCTACTACGTTACAGAATCCTTTGAAACAGGAACTCTTCATCTCCTTACAAAAGTCGTGTCTTCCGGTGTCTACTCTAGCCTGGTGGGTCAAATACGTTATGTCTCTAGCAGGTATTGATACCTATGTGTCTGTGCCTCATTCGGTTCGTAGGGCAATGGCTTCTAAGGCTTCCTCGATTGGTTGTCGCTTGGAGGATATTATGAGAGCGGCTGGTCTTCGGAGTCTACATTCCATGATTTCTACTTTAGACCTATTCAACACTTCACAGGAAACATAATTTCACAGCTTTGAACTAGCATAATAGGAGCCTCCGTGTCTTAATAAAATTTACAGATTTTACTATTAACATGACGTAAAGTCATGATTTTATTAATGACACGAAGGCGAGTATTATCCCTCCCTCCCATCCCTGGAGGTTTGGTCTTCTCTGGGTAAGTTGACTTCACGGTAAGTCTTTTTTGATTACTGGGTTTTATCCTTGTTAATGACTGTCAAGAGCTTAAGGTTTGACTAAACTGAATTTCATGTTATGTATATATATCTGATATATAAATCCAGTTTTATACTTGGATATTACCATATTCTCCTTTCTCTTCCAGCTTGACTTTGAGATCCAGTTTAAGGCTCGTATACCCTCTAATTGGAGCCCACTTTTTATTTGGATTTGTTGTCCTTGTTCGGGATCGCAAGAAAGAGGAAGTAGTATACTGGACACTGCCTATTATGCTATAAAGAGGATGCTGATTGGCTGTTCCTGTTGCTAGGAAGATATACCTCATGTTATTTACTGGTTTCTTTTATACTGATTTAATGTTATTTTTCTTTGCCGCTGAGGTAAATAAAGAAAGAGTGCAGCATAATACTCGCCTCCGTGTCATTAATAAAATCATGACTTTACGTCATGTTAATAGTAAAATCTGTAAATTCTCTAGCACAATGTCTATGTTTATTGTATAGCCCCATATATTTTATTGCCCTATTGAATTTGTTGGCATTTACTAAGTAAACATTAATGATAGCATAGGTACTTATTAAGTATATTTGCACTAATCATTTTAAAATGATTCAGCCATTTTTAATATGACGCTTTTAATAATTTATTTGCACTAACATTTCCTTTGTTGTGCAGTTAAAATATTGTAAATCCCAGTATGCACCTCGTCTTCTGTTCCTTTTAATATATTTGTATTTTTCTTCTATGAGGAAATAATGCACTAATCAGTCACAACATTACAACCACCTGACTAATATTGTGTAGGTCCCTGTCATGCTTCCAAAACAGCTCTGATGTGTCGAGGAGTGGACCTCGCAAGACCACAAATGTGTCTTGTGATATCTGGCACCAAGACTTTAGCAGCAGATCCTTTCAATCTTTCAAGTTGCAAGGTGGGGCCTCCATGGATCAAATTTGTTGTTCCAGCACATCTCACAGATGCTCAATCAAATGAAAAACTTGGAAATTTGGAGGCTACAACAACACTTTAAACTCTTTGTCATGCTCCTCAAAACATTCCTGAACAATTTTTTCCAGGTTAGCAGGGTGCATTACGCTTGTAAAAGATGCACTGGCCATCAGAAAAATCCATTGCTATAAAGGGTTGTACAGTGTCTACAACAATCTCTAGGTAGGTGGTACGTGTCAAAATAACATCCACATGCTAGGACCCAATGTTTCCCAGCAGAACATTGCCCTGAGCATAACACTGCCTCCACCAGCCTGCCATCTCTTTCACAGGTAAATGACGCACATGCACCCAACCATCCACCTGATCTAAAAGAAAACATAAGTCATCAGACCAGGCAAACATCTTCCATTGCTCCATGGTCCATATCTGACGCTCACATGTCCATTGAAGGAGCTTACGGAAGTGAACTGGGTCATCATGGGCACTCTGACTGGTCTGCAGATACACAGCCCGGTATGCAAACTGTGATGTACTCTCTGTTTTGACACCTTTCTATCTAAGCCAACATTAAGTTGTTTAGCAAATTGAGCTACAGTAGCTCTTCTGTCTGATAAGCAATTTGAGCTATGGTAGCTCTTCTTGGTGATTTGCCTTTGCTCTCCACATATATTAATAAGCTTCACTGGTGGTCCTCCTTGCACCACTTTTGGTAGGTACTAACCACTGCTTTCATGGAACACCGCACAAACATGCAGTTTTGGAGATGCTCTGACCCAATCACCTAGCCATTACTATTTGGCCCTTGTCAAAGTCACTCCGATCTTTTTGCTTGCACATTTTTGCTGCTTCCAAAACATGACATTCAAAAAGTGTCTGTTCTCTTGCTTCCTAATATATCCCACCCCTTGACAGGTGTCATTGTAACGATATAATCAATGTTATTCACTTCACCAGTCAGTGGTTTTAATGCTGTGATGGATGAGTGTAAATAGGTGTAAATTTGATGTATGTCAAATTTTAACACTGGAGGTAGACATGGCACTGTTCTGTATGGAACCAGATGGTTTTGCCCCATTCGATATGGCACATTCAGACTTTATAGTTAGTTGTCATATCTAGCCCATTAAACAGGGAACATACTCACAACACAGCTGAATCTTCAAAATCCACACAGAGAGGAAAGAATATTTGAGTACTGAATGGGAACAGTGCAATGCATAGCTCTTAACAACATTATGCCTGAAGAGTTTACAAACAATAGGTTAATGTTGGTAACAGCAGAAACAGCTGTAAACTCATCCACTTCCCATCTACTGTTCTTCTCAAATGAAACAATAGAGATTTATTATGCACAAAGACACTTCTAAGCTCTTACAAATACCATTATCGAGACACATTCTCAATCAATCTGTCAGGGAAAAGTACATTCGCAGATATAAACGTTTCTTGCTCACCGTTGCACACATAGACCAAAAGAAACGGTTTAATATTTCAAATGAGCAGACAGATTCTAGTTATTAAAGGTAAGAAAAATGGGTAAGTAATAAAACAACAGTTACATTACAAGGAGACAAGATTTGGTGGGAAAATAGTCTGTAATCTGGGCATCATTACACCTACACGTAATGTGTTATTGCATGGTGATCTGTCTTCATTACTCAATAATCTTAAGTCTGAGAACCATTTCAAGGTGTATTCAACAAATGCAATGTATCAGTTAATGAGTTTTTTATTGATGGACAATGGAAGTGCATTTCTGATACTCTCAATAGAGAGTGTATAACAAATGTACCACTTAAATAATTTGAAGCACTCTCATGTTCAGCTAAATTGAGCTCACTTTCGACTTCAGAGGAAGTTTAACTCCTGGGTTTTAGCAAAATTCGGCAATCAGGCAAGTTACACAAGAATTAAGCAGTCTTTGGAGTGTTTTAGGGACTTTGCCAGTGGATACTATGATCTCCAGTTGCCAATGAACATAGCAGATATCAGATGGCTGTTTACACAAATTCAGCACTGGAATTTGGCTCATCTTTTTGAACATCCGGGTTTTTAACCAGAGCTTAATCTTTTATTGAAATTGAGTCAGCTCAGCCGATAATAATCTAGTCACCAAATATCAAGACATACTGTGTCCACCTTCTGGAGGGAATATAATTATTTAAGTATGCTCACAAATAATGCTCTGGTGTGAGGTATTCTGAATGGACACAATTATTTGTTGTGACACTTTTAACAGCTTCATAAATTTCACTTCTATGATGGATGCAATCCTCTTTCTATGATTTGGCAAATGTTTGGGAGTTATGTTCTGTAGAGAAAGTATAGTTTTTATCAGTGTTGTATAAGAGTTTGAGTGACTCTTCTTTTTGATACAAAGTATATACACCTCCCCTCCTTTCCCCCCTCCCCCCTCTGTGGGGAAGTATAGAGAGAAGGGTGGTCTAGCACAATATGATATAGAGAGGATACAACGTGAAAAAAACAGGATGGAATATTGTACAGATCTGAAAATAAAAATCACATCTAGTGAAGTATGTAAAGCTGGATAGCTAACTCCAGGAGGTAGAGAACTTCCAAAAAAATATGGAAGTTCTGCGCATATCTGCCCTCAGGGTATCTTTAAAGGATGAAAATCCTTCCAGCTTGATGAATCCACAGGAGGACAAAAAAAAGAGAGTGTGAAGGTCAGACATCTCCACCTTCTGAATCTCATGCTGTTTCCCCCCACTGTCCAGAGAACACTATTAATGCAGTATAAATGTAAATACATATTTGTCTATGTAGAACACTGGTGTCGAATTGTAAAAATATGTAGTAATTCAAATCTATATATATATTAGAACGTGTCTAAATAGTAAATATGATTTAAGTATGCAGTTGTTTTTGGACAGCACAGTTAGATGAAGATCAGCAATGAGATGGCAATGGGTAACTGGTCAATAAGTCGTTTATTAGTATGAGCTAACTAGAGTTCTCATTCTGTACATAGCAATGGACTTTCACTACACAAAGCAACAAAGCAACTGCATGAGACTATCCAGACTTTCTAAGGTGCAACATAAAGTATTTCATTGCATGCATGGTGTACTTCCTAACACCATTCTGTATATGTCAGGTTACCTGTAAATTCAACCTCTGAGGAGGTCAGTCTCTCTTCCAAAGGGGCTCCTATGCCCAAGCATTTCGGCATTTTTCGGCCGTTTTCGCGCCGGCCGCGCTAGCTCCTCCCCCTTTTATGACGCGACGGCTAATCGTCGACGTCATGACGTCATCATCACGTGAACCGCCGGGAACCGCAATTCCGGACCTTTTGGGGGCGTGGTCATAATTAAGGTGACAGGGTATTTAAGGGAAGCTTTTACTACTGCTCATTGCCCTGTCGTGGTTCTAGCTTGCTAGTCACTCAGCGCGTTCTCTCTCTTTGTGTTTTTCGGTTTTGACCTAGCTTGTACCTTTGTCCTGCTGCTCTCTCCTCTCCTTAGACCCGGCTTGTTCCTCGCTTACCTGTCCTCCGGCTCCCTCGACCTCGGCTTACCTTTTGACCATTCTTGTCTTGTCTATACGTTAGTCCGGCCATTCTAAGGTCCGGTATACGTACCTCCTCCTGTCCGCACTCTGCGTATTGGATCCCTGTCACGATCCTGACAGTATATAAGTTTCCAAGGTGCAACAACATTTTTTTTTCCACAGAGGACAACTTACTGTATGAACATCCTGAATTGACGGCTAAATTTTTAATCATTGACTCTTCCCCAACACCTAGCAATATTCTGCATACATTTTCCCTTACACCACCCCACCTTGGCCTCAGTTTCATTTATAAGTTTTAATCAGGATGGAAGGAATCCACAATCATCTTATATATATGAAACCAGGTGCACAGCTGGACCTGAGGCTGGCAAACTCCCATACATAAATGTAAAAAGATGTAAACAGCAATTTTCTACCTCCAATGAGGTCTTTATCAAGCTTGGGTTTTGACTTTCCAAATAAATCTTCTACCTTTTGTACCTTGAGTGCCTGGATCACATTGTTTTTCACTTTCATTTAAAGACCATACTTCTCAATCTGGGTCAGGTCGCCAGATGTCAACTACTAATTTCACCAACCCTTTAAGTGCCCACATCTGATATAGTTTTTTTATGATACCCCTCATGTTGGTTTTCTCTCTGCTACTCTATGTCTTGGGGTATATTTTCCTTCATATTGTAAGCTCATATGTGAGTATTACATGGTACTCTGTACAACAGGGATACAAATGATAAACTAAAGTCCACAGGCAGAGCTCTCTTTTTGTCAGTAAGTCTAATTATATAGTTCTCTGTCTGTAAAAATGCCTAAGATCACTTGCTAAAATGTTGTAAAATGCTGTGAATAAAAGAACTATAAAGGACTATTAAATAAATTAAATAATAAATAATGAATAGAAAGCTGTTGATAAGACAGATGTCCTAATTTGCCCTAGATCACTTCGAGCCTTTTTAGTCTCATTAGGCAATCAATTAAGCATGCATATCAAGCATGATATTCAGACATTTCTATGTCAGGAAATAAATCACACAGATAAATGTATAATGGCAGGTATGAGTGTTAGTAAAAGCTTTAGAAAAGAGTGTTTATAAGATATTAAAGTGGCAATGACAGAGGTAGACAAGTATTATCCTCAAGCAAAATAGACTTGATTAAAATCACAGGTGAGCTAATAGCGAACTTGGACCAAATTAATTGAGAATGTCAGTCAAATATTAAGCAGAACTTAATAGTATTTAGTTGAAAGTCAATTCTCTCAATAGAGTTTGGATTTGAAGCAAAGATTGGTAGACAGCACAGTAGCTACATAGTCTCCTACTGAGACAGCATCAAAGAACATCTCCCATAGGTTTGTATTGAACTCGTGTTCATCCTGCCTATTGAATAAACCTGACAAGATTAACTACAGTGAACTGCAAACTGTGCTTCTATGTTTGAATAAAGAAAACCTTTTTAGCAATGTGATTTTACTGACTTCATGTTTCAAGTATGATATTAAAGTACAACTGCCACCTCAAAACTTTTATATATATATATGTGTGTGTGTGTGTGTGTGTGTATAATTTTTTTTTAATTATTATTTTTTTATTAAGTAAAAAAGTGAAAAATGCATCCCTACCTTTAGTATATGACAGGATTATTCAGCAATACACATGCACCTTGGCTCAGACGGGGATCAACAGCTGACAGTTGATCTTCCTTGCTTTCTCTATGCACAGAAACAGGGAAGATCATAGAGACTAGCTGTGTTGGTTTTCAAACACTGTCTGACCCAAGGTGCATATATGGCTGAACTAACCTATCATACACTTAAGGTAGGGATGAGGGTAGTAGAAAGGCTGCGCCAGTAATAAAGAGCAAAGTAGATAATAAAAATAATAATAATATAGTCTAAGTGATTAAAAGTCCAGTAGTAGAGTTCAAGAATGTCTTTTGGGGGACTGTATGTAGAAGCCAATGAAAATGTAGAATATGAGCCTTGCGCCTGCCCCAATACACTGAGCAGTCCGTCTGCTCATGTAAATGTGACAATGTAACAACTTTATGTTTTATTTTCTACTTTGACAATTTTAAATAGAGTACACTATCACTGTTCCTTTTTTATTACCTGGTGTGTTTTTATGTACTGTTGCCATTTGAAAGCCATAGTGTACTTGTGTGTAGTGTTTGTTTTTGAAAGTGGAGGTGTATTTGCATGTAGTGTTGACATTTGAATGCAGGTATTGTTTTGTGTGTAGTGTTGGTTTTTGAATGCAGTTGGATGTTTATATATAATGTTGATGTTTTAATACAGAGGTGTGTTTGTATGTCGTCTTGACGTTTGAATGCAGAAGTGTATTTGTGTGTAGTGTTGGGATTTGAATGCTGAGATGCATGCACATATACACATATACTGGCACACACACACACTAATACACATATAAACACACTGAAACACACACAGATACACAGATACACAGACACACACTGACACACATGCAGACACACAGGCACGCAGATACACAGACACACACTCTAACACATGCAGATATACAGATACAAATACTGACATACATACAGATACACAGAAACACAAATACTGACACAAATGCAGATACACAGACACACAGAATAGGCACTCGCTATAATATTATTGGTTAGCCAGCAGTAAATCTCCAATGATTCCCAAACCTTGTGTATTTTACAAGAATTGTGACAAAACAGATAAGTGATAAACTGTGCCAAATAGAACAAAATAGAACAAAAATCCTACTGGTGAAATTAATATTTGCAATAGCCCAGTGATATAGTATATATATGTATACTTACTCTCCTTGGAGTAAGAAACTTTTCAAACAGGAGAAAAACCTCAAAAGGGAGCAAAAAAACCCCCCAAAACAGACAATGGTATAGTATGTCTTATCAATCGTACATATAGCTAGCTATATAGAGAACTAAATCACACTTTCATGAGCTACTAAGATCTCTGCTTTATGGCACTTAGATGGTACAATCCCCATCCTAGGATATGTGTAGATCCACAGTCTTGTATATCCAGTATAATTCCAACATATAAAACAAATCAGAAGGGATCTAATAGTGCAATATGTAAGTATAAATAGTATAGTTCACAGGAAAGGTATCCTACTTACAATTTGAAGAGCAATAAACTTGCTCTGAAGGTATAGAGCCTTGGTGGTATAATCCCCACCTGGGATGTACAGGAACCAGGAGAGTTGTTCAGCAGCAAAACAACAAAATGGAACTTAAGGTAATAAACAATTAATTTATTTTAGTATATAGTGAATAAAAGTAATATTACAAATAAATAAAATACAATATAAAATATATATGAAGCAGTCTAAGGTCACACGTAACACATTTCTCCCAGCAGGGCTTCCTCAGAAGTGTGACTGATCCTCCAAGTGTCCCAGTATATATAGATAGTAGGTGTCCACTTATTGGGAATAGGCATGCTGATTAACTTTCTGGTTCTCTTCTAAGTCACGCACGTCTCCCGGAAGTCAAAAGTCGCGACTTTAGGCATTGTGGGATATGTAGTTCTTCTGTTCACGAGTTGCTTCTGCGGTCCATTCGCGCCATAGGAAATTATGTCTTTTCCGTTCACAACACAGGAATTGATGTGTCTGAGGGCGTCAGTGCATACCTCCCATATTGGTAGTAGCTTCAAAACATCCTGTCTTATGGCCAGAAAGAGTCCTCGTTGGTCATTTTGTTTAAGGTTAATCGATAGCAATAAAGTGCAAGTATGATAGGGGAAAAAAGGGCAAATTAGTCTGGTATATATAAAAAGTTTATTTTTGGGGGTTATAACGATATTACTATATATATATATATAAAGAGAGAGAGCGAGAACATCAATTATAAAAATATGTATTTAAAAACACGTTGAAAACACATTATAAAAGAAAAAAGTATAAATTTCTACATTATATAGAAAACATTTACATTACAAGTATATAATTTAAAACATATATTGTGTATTTCTTAAAAACCAACAGTAATGCTTTTACATCATATACAGTAACTTAAAGAACATTAGAGAATACATAAGTAATATATAACAACAGATGTGGGGAGAGTTGGATATGGCCAAAGCAGTCTGATAGAGTAAAATAATTATATTATGTAAAGATTCCAAAATATAACAATGATGAAAAAAATTCTTAATATAAATTAAAAAATAGTTATTTTTATAAGGATTATTGTTTATAAGAAATTAAATAGGTCAAAAATTGAACAGTTAGACCATTAGGGTGTAAAGTATCTAATTAATACACCCATTCCATTTATGTTCTTCAGAGTCTTTTGACCATATCACCACCTCTCCAGTGTTTGTTCAAACTTGAAATACCCATGAATTTAAAATTATTGGGGTCATTATAATGTAGATTAAAGTGTGACGAGACAAGGTGATTTTAAAACCTTTCTCTATGTTGCGACAATGTTCGCTTATTCTAACTTTGAGGGGTCTTATTGTCCTTCCTACATGCTTGAGGCCACAAGGGCACTCCAATAAGTATATGACATTTTTACTGTTACAGGTGATTGTGTTTTTTTATCTTACACATACATACAGATACAAGCAATGACACACATGCAGATATATAGACACATAGATGCACACACTGACACACATACATATACACAAACTGACACACAAACAGATACACAAGCACACAGATACACACACTGACACACACCAATGCAAGACTTTTTTTGTGCCCTAAGCAAGACCAACTACTTGTACCCCCCCTCTTCCAAAACCAAGATTCTCAACTTTGTATGTTTCTTTCATCCCCTAGCCCCATTGTGTGTCTCCTTCTCCCCAACAAATGTGTGTGTCTCTTTACCCCTTCACCAGCCCCTCTGTGTGTCTTCCCCCCAGCCCCTCTGTGTGTCTCTTTGTCCCCAAGCCCCTCTGTGTGTCTCTTTGTCCCCCAAATGTCCTCTCTGTGTGTCTTTTTGTCCCCCTAATCCATCTGTGTGTCTCTTGGTTTCCCCTACACCCTCTGTGTGTCTCTTGGCCCCCAAAGCCCTCTGTGTGTTTCTTTGCCCCCCCACACCCCAGTCCCTCTCTGTGCCTTTGTGTGCCCCCAAGGGCCTTTGTGTATCTTTGTCCCCCACCAGCTCCTCTGTGTGTCTCTTTGTCCATCCCCAGACTCTCTGTGTGTCTCTTTGTCCCCCCACACCCTCTGCATGTCTCTTTGTCCCCCCAGCTACTCTGTGTGTCTCTTTGTCTCCCCCATTCCCTCCATGTGACTCTTTGTCCCCAACAGCCCATCTGTGTGTCTTTGTCCCCAACAGCCCATCTGTGTGTCTCTTTGTCCCCTCAGACCCTAAGTGTTTTTCATTGTCCTCCTCAGCCACTCTGTGTGTATCTTTTTTCCCTCCAGCTCCACTGTATGTCTCTTTGTCCCCTCGAGGCCATATGTGTGTCTCCTTGCCCCACCCTCACCAGCCCCACGCTGTCTCTTGGTCCCCTTCCCCAACCCTCTGTGTGCCTCTTTGTCCCTGTCGCTTTATTGTCTCACCCTACCGGAAAGTGTGCTCCCCTCCTGCATGTCATCTGAAGACTGCATCCTCCAGGCCAGTGTGCCCTAAATTGATGCCTAGTTTGCCTCGTGGTCTTGTTTACACCTCTGATCATTAAAGTGCCATCCATTATTTCCTAGTCCCTATACTCCATTTTGTGCACATATGTAAATGCAGCACTTACATAAGCACTGAAGAAAATGTTTTGAGTTTTGCAGCAAAATTACTCTGACAAACATATTGCCCAAAGCTGCTAAGAAATCACACATTTTGGTCAGAAAGAAATAAATGTGAATTTCCTACATTCTAATGAAAATAGTTTATGTGTTTTAAAATATATTTTAGCCAGAGACAGCTTATGAAATGAAAAGGTGACTGGGCTCTAGACTCTAACTGATTCTCTACTGTTAGAGTCAAGGAAAGTAATGTGTGGAAGGAAGACCTTATAAAATGCACTTAGCTGTAAAGGTACTTATACCTAGTTGCCAAACAAGCACAAAACCAAATATAACAAATTCTTCCATTCTTTCATTTTGAATATTTTTTTATATTAAGAAAAGAAGAAATATTTAAAATAAAACCTAAAATCATAGTGTAAGCATTGCATTTTACATTATAAATAGTACAATAACAATAGTACGGGAATTATAGTTGCCTGAAGTATGTATGTTGTTTTAGAAAGAAAAATGAAAAGAAAAAAAAAGATATGTTAATCGCAACAGAACAAATATGGCAAAAATGAATGTAAGAGCACACTAAGTGCTAGTCTGAAAGCATAAACTGAACAAAATGACCAAACCAAAGGCTTAATTATCCCTCACATAAAATAGTGTAAAGTTTCTGCTCGCAAAATATGTGGAGGTAGATCTCAAATCTAGAAACATTCTTTTGAAAATAAGACAAAATTGTAATAGAACAAGCAGGCACAGACAAAATGTAAGCTAGACGCACAGTTGATCTATAGTTGATAAAATATATGAAAGTGTATATGGAATAGGATAGGTAACGCTCAAAAAAAGAGAAACCTCAATGTATCCTTCCTGGACAAATATTTTATAAGAAATAAATCCATTTGACACCCTGTCTAGACTTACACAACTTGAAGCAAAGTATCGGAATGTCTGATATTATCTTGACACCCTATTTAGTTGCGCATTGGTGCACATCTTAGAGATCTGTTCCCAATAGCATTCTCTCTTTCGAGACCACCAGCAAAATAAAAAAAGTAAAAGTTAGAAGAGAGAGAAATATATGGTACAGTGGAGTGCTATCATCTACAGAAAACAAACCTCCCAAGTGGAAACATGAAAATAATTGGTTCTTATTTGGTCTGTTACTTTAAGAAACACTTTTTTAAAACTTTATATTAATGAAGTTGTCTGGGTGCTGTGGTTCTCTAAACACACCTCCAGTGGCTGTCATACTGACATACTGTCATACTAGCAGCCACTAGAGAAGCTTCTTGTTCCAGTAACCAATTAAAGCATTTCCTACGGGACAATTTGATGTATGCATCGAGTCCCTCCATGAGGATCATTGGATTGGACATCAGTGGAGGATTGATGCATTAGGAGGAGGAGAGATAAGCAGTGCCGAGAGAGCCGGTACGCTGAAATAAAGGTAAGTAAAAAGCTTTTGGGGATAGTAGTACCTATATACTTAGGGACAGGAACACTAAAGCGTTTAGCAGTTTAGCATTCTTTTAAGAATTGGTGAGAAAGCAGCTCACACTGAATCTCACAGAAGTGTTTTAAAATCAGTCTTTCAGTCCTCCGTTCACTCTCAACAATTGCAAACACTCTCTTGTTGGTCACATGGGGTCTCCTCCTCCCGTAAGAATATGGAGAAGGCATGGCATAACTTCTCATAGAGGAGCATTGGGGATCTGATGAACTGATGCGCATGTGTGAAGAGCGCTGCATACACCCAATCTTCCCCAATGTCAGTTCCGTGGAAGCATCTCTAGTGGCTTGCAGGAAGACAGCCACTAGAGGTAGATTTAACCCTGCAATGTGAACTTTGCAGTTTCTAAAAAAAAAAAAAAATGCAATGTTTTACATTGCAGGTTAACAGGAGATGACCACTGTGCTCAATGAGCTGACATGGCTGGGTGACTTTAACTGCAATTAGCTTCAGTTCACAACAAAGTACAGAACAAGTAAAATGTATCCAGAAACAAAGAGACGTTCTACATCTTTTCCACACATATAAAGTTAAGTGAACCAGTATTAATAAAAATAAAAAGTTGAAACATATACCGGGTTATTCACCAATGTGCCAATTCAAAGTAAATTCAAAGGCCTTTAAAATTTAGGGTTAAAATAGCTAAATTGAAAAGAAAAAATCCCAAGTCATAGCCGGCTACTATGACATAAAATAGGAAATTCACTTTGAATACACTTTGAATTCTCACTTTAGTAAATAGTCCTGATATTGTACAATACTTTTTTTTTTTTTTTACAAAATTTGCTATAGAGCACTAACAGCTTGATGAAAATATATTGCACTTTATATCTTTTTTAAGGGCTTCAACAGATCATGTCCATTGCACTATTAAAATTAGAACAAAACAAAACAGGTGCTAAAAGCATTTTTATTTTTTAAATTCTTTATTTGTGGTTTTCATAAAGTTTATGCCATGGTAACAGGTAAAGAGTTAGGCAGTAGCACAACATCACATTATAGCATTTCATCACATGTTGACATTTGTGGCATTTGAATAGGTCCGTGGTGGTCTCTAGCTAGTATAGTGTAGCTAGTATAACCAGATGGTAGGCGGTAAAACCAAAAACATAGCAATGGTGTCGTTTCGAAGGGTGTTGTAGGGTGGCTTTGACAATCCAATCTGGGATGTTAAAAGCATTTTAATGGTCTAATGAAATATATTGCACTATTTTTGTAGTGCAGCAACACGTCATGTCTTTTGCATCATTTTATTTAAAAACAAGGAAGCTATTTAATATATACAGTGTGTAAGAGAACAGAGGATAGGTTCTATCAAAATAAGGACTTCTGTAGAATCTTGCATTAATAAATATTAAATCTATGACTTGTTGAAAACAAGTTATCTTTTATTTGCTGCATGATTATTTTAAAATGTTTTTGTTTTTTCTTTTACTTTAACCCCTTAAGAACGGAGGGCGTACTATTACGTCCCATTTTAAGCGGCTCTAAACGCCGCCGGGCATAATAGTACGCCCTCCGTTTCTTTTTACTTACCCGGTCGCCGGCGGTCCCACGCCGGCGATCGTGGTTGGGGGGACTCCCAGGGAGCCCCCCGCAGCACATCCAGCCTCCTGCAGCCCCCCGGCCATGTGAGAGTGAGGTCCTTGCAAGGACCTCACAATCACATGGCCGGGTTAGCTGGCTACTGCATTGCCAGCAGGGGGACTGCTTGTAATGACAGGTAGTCCCCCTGCTGGCTGGAAATAAAAAAAAAATAAGTTAATAAGTGTAAAAAAAAAAAAATTATATACTTAGATCATATATATATAAATTATATATATATGATCTAAGTATATATATACACATATACATACACACACATACACTGTCTAGGTGTATTTTACTATTAATATATATATATATATATATATATAAATATATATATATATTAATATCAAATTACACGTAGACTGATACTGATTAAATATATATATATATATATATATATATATATAATTATTGTTATATATATATATATATATTTATATATAATATAAAAAAAAATATGTAAATACGTTAAAAAATAAAATTAAAAAAACAATTAAAAATAAATAATTAAAAAATATATAGATGTGTGTTATTTCGTTCTAACTGTATTGTGATATTAATATATATATATATATATATATATATATTTATATCAAACTACACGTAGAACAAAATAATATATATATCTATATACATAAATATATACGTATATATCACTATATATATGCCTATATATAAATAAAAATATTTAAAAAAAATTATATATATATTTATACATATATATATACACATACTTATATATATATATATATATATATATATATATACATATATTAATTCTTCATATATATTTATGTAATATTTTTACATAATTAGGTATGTTAATTAATTACAATTAGCGTCCTGCCTGACAACCCATGCCGAAAGTAAAGGGAATTTAATTTGCTAGTACTATTTTTAACCCTATAACTTTCCAAGACACCATAAAACCTGTACATGGGGGGTACTGTTCTACTCGGGAGACTTCGCTGAACACAAATATTAGTGTTTCACCAGTAAATCGCCAGTAAAAGTGTTATCGCCAGTAAAAGTGAAATTGTTTGCATTTTTCACGCACAAACAGCACTTACACGGACGATATTATTGCTGCGATACTTTTTACTGTTTTGAAACACAAATATTTGTGTTCAGCGAAGTCTCCCGAGTACAACAGTACCCCTCATGTACAGGTTTTATGGTGTTTTCAAAAGTTACAGCGTCAAATATAAGGCTTGTGTTTCATTTTTTTCACATTAAAATTTGCCAGATTGGTTAGGTTGCCTTTGAGACCCTAAGGTAGCCCAAGAATGAAAATTACCCCTATGATGGCATACCAAAATCGCTAATCAGTCCAATGGAACTCATAGTTTTTAGCTTACACATTACATTTTCTCCCCAAACCTGTAGTGTCCTTTAGGTTTTGTACACCTCTATAAATGATAAATGGTCTTTCAGGAATATACTTTATTTTAATAGTGGGTCTTCTGTTAAAATGGGCCAGTTTTTATCAATAATATTTCGAACTAGTTTATCATGCCCTCCATTATATATACAGAGAAAAAGAATTTAAAACTATTAATAGGTTCATTCTTTTATGAAAGTAATAATTTTCCTTCATTTTATCTATTTCTCTAAATAACATTTCTGGATTACCGTATATACTCGAGTATAAGCCGAGTTTTTCAGCACATTTTTTGTGCTGAAAAACCCCAACTTGGCTTATACTCGAGTCAGTGTCTGTATTATGGCAATTTACATTGCCATAATACAGACTGGGGGCTGGCAGCGAGCGCTTACCTCTCCTGCAGCTCCTGTCAGCTCTCTCCTCCTCCGCGCCGGTCCAGTCAGCTCCTCGGTCAGCTCCTCGGTCAGCTCCCAGTGTAAGTCTCGCGAGAGCCGCGGGGTCATAGTGCGGCTCTCGCGAGACTTACAGTGTGAGCTGACAGAAGAGCTGCACGGACCGGCGCGGAGGAGGAGAGAGCTGGCAGGAGCTGCAGGAGAGGTAAGTAACAGCTCTGCCAGCACCCCTCCTCCCCCCACTGAACTGCCAATGGACCACCAGGGAAGGAGAGCCCCCCTCCCTGCCATGTATCAAGCAGGGAGGGGGGACAACAAAATAAATAAATTAATAATATATAAATAATAATAAAAAAAATAATAATATAACAAAAAAATTAAAATAATATTAATTAATAATATATAAATATAAATAATAATACAAAATAATTAAAAAAATAATATAACAAAAAATTAAAATAATATTAATTAATAATATATAAATAATAATAAAAAATTATTAAAAAAATAATATAACCAAAAAAATTAAAATAATAAATAATAATATTAATTTTTTATTTTTTTTAATAAAAATGCCCACCCCCCACCAAGGCTCTGCAACACACACACACACACTGCATCACACACACACACACACTGCATTCATACACACACACTGCACTCATACACACTGCATTCACACACACACTGCATTCATACACACACACTGCATTCATACACACACACTGCACTCATACACACACTGCATTTATACACACACACTGCATTCATACACACACTGCACACTCATACACACACACTGCACTCATACACACACACTGCACTCATACACACACACTGCACTCATACACACACTGCATTTATACACACACTGCACACTCATACACACAGTGCGCACTCATACACACACTGCACTCATACACACTGCGCACTCATACACACACACTGCATTCATCATATACACACACTGTAAATAAATATTCAATTAATATAATTTTTTTAGGATCTAATTTTATTTAGAAATTTACCAGTAACTGCTGCATTTCCCACCCTAGTCTTATACTCGAGTCAATAAGTTTTCCCAGTTTTTTGGGGTAAAATTAGGGGCCTCGGCTTATATTCGGGTCGGCTTATACTCGAGTATATACGGTATATCTACTTGTGACCTTTTTAAAAGATCCTTTTTAGAGCAGTTTCTTTTTATTAGTTGGCTTTTAGAAAACTTGCTAAGCCATGTCGTAAAGTGAAAATAATCCTGCTTAATATAGTTGTTCACATCTACTATCTTTGTAAAAAAATCTCCTTAAATTAAATTGTGTAGATCAAAAATTCTACTTGTGACATACTGTTTTTATTTACATGTGGAATTAATACCCCATGTTTTTTTATTTAGAAGGCGCAAGGAAATATTGTCGACTTCCCTCAATCTCCTTCCACATCAAGAAGATATCATCTATGTAGTGGCGAGATTGGAATGGGGATAAAATATTTATACAGCAGGCCCATCTGAGGAGAAACTGCTCTGACCAGAGTATACTGTATAGGGTCATTTATATGCACTGGAAACCTTCCTTCTGCCATGCTTCTAGGAATCATATGTATATGGAATGCGGTAGGGAGTCCCCTTATTTGACACCCTGTCCAGTGCTTCTTATGATATGCACATTTTTAAAAAAAAATGTTTTAAAGGTATTCACCTTCCAAGTTCCTGCTACTTCTGCTAACACAGTGCAATCAGAGTCACCAGGAAAACCCCTTCTATACCACAAAGAGACTCATTTTCTGGTCTATGTGTTTTTTATTGGATGTGGTTGTGATAGAGATTATCCCCGCCACTGTACCACTAATTAGATAGGATTAATGGCACTGCTCACTAGTCTACAGCAGCCGTACCGAGGCTGCTATCAAATTAATCACAGCCCAGTTCATAGTTCTCTGAACCAGGCATTGTTCATTGATCTCCTGAGCGGTCGACCACACATGCTCGCAACTGTGGCTTGGAGTCTCAATAGAACAGCGAACAAAGAGAGAAAATAGCTGGAGCTAAAATAAAAGATCAGCTTACCCAGCACATGAGCCTACAGTTGCAGTTTGCATGGAACTTTAAAGATTCTTGGAATGAAGAAAGAGAGCACCTGGAATTCATTTATTTTCTCCAAGCACTGATTAAATCAAGGACAGCAACTTAAACCCTAAAACAATTTGATTCTTACATTAAGAACAGTAAATCTGGGTGCTCATGGTTGACATAAACAGATGAAGCTGGACAACCTATAGCGACAGTGCTATGAAATAAATAACAATACGGTGCTGCTGATTATCATCCTAATTTTCTCACTAAGTCATACATCATAAAACAGAGTGAAAAGAGCAAAATATAATTGATATCACACACAGTGGATGGTATGCAATATTACCCTCTTATATTAAGATATACATAGAGGTTAAATATTGAATCTGTAAAATATATATAAATATAAACCAAAACTCTCATAGCGTAGTATGTCTTTATACACACTTTAGTTTTCATATTGTATGTTACTCTTTTGGTGTATTTGTAGGGGAAATACAGTGAGGTGGCTGCTGGATAAACCTAGTTTTATTTATTTATTTATTTTTATAATTGTCTTTTAATGGTCTGCTGTTTAGTGTGAATTTTTGTCAACTCACATATTACAGAGCCATTAAGTGGTAAGCTCAGACTTAAACAATATTAAAGTTTAAAATAGGATGGTGGGGAAGCAAACCACTACAGAAAGGATTACTGTAACCAAAACCGGTGTTTTATGAAAACACTGGTTTCTGGTTGGAGTAACTTTCTTAATTTCACTTTACATTCTTGGCAATTCTTACTTAAGAAAAATACCAGGTTGGACTTTTGCACCAATTTGCAGTAAGTGCCATGTTTACAAATTTCTTCCATTAAATTAGTTATTCCAATACTTTATTTTGTAATAATCCCAATCTCATTTTAAGAGTCTTAGATGATTTTTCATTTACTCTAAGTAGTTTTGCATTACTGGGCTATGTCTCTACTGACAAATTTAAATAGTTATTTCTGCTATGCAAGAATAAGCCTTGTTTGGCAGGGAGTATCCCATCCTTTTATTTTAAGACACGGATGTGCCAGTTATGGGTATACAACCATAACGACATTTCTAAGTTAGTCAGCTGCTTGGAAATAATTGATATGTTAACCACAGTCTCTCACTACATCTTCCAAGCAAATAAAACACAGATTGGCTGCTTCAGCCGACAAGAAGGCAGTGGGTGTAACAACTGTTCCATTTCTCAAAATATTCATGCTAAGATGTAAGAGACAGGTCACATAAATGCCATATGTGCTGCAGGCTACTCCCTTTCTAGAACGCCTACAAAATGTTGAAAATGTGCATAGGCCTACAGGAGGAATTAAAAATGTCATGTAGGTAAGAATAATTAAGATACTCAAATGTTGATTTAATGGCACCATTTTTAATTTATCCTTTCATATATAGTCTAATATTGCAATTTAACTCCTGCATGGCCACATGGAAACAAAATACAGTTTGACTGGTCTGCAATCTCTCAAAGTATGGATAATTAATTATTGAACAGACTGTAAGCTCGTTTGAGCAGGGTCCTCTTCAACCTAGTGTTCCTGTAAGTTTTTGTAATTGTCCAATTTATTGTTAAATCTCCCACATCCTATAATATTGTAAAGCACTATGGAATTTGTTAGAAGTTATACAGTGAGGTAAAAAAGTATTTGATCCCCTGCTGATTTTGAATGTTTGCCCACTGACAAAGAAATGATCAGTCTATAATTTTAATGGTAGGTGTATTTTAACAGTGAGAGACAGAATAACAAAACAAAAAATCCAGAAAAATGCATGACAAAAAAGTTATAAATTGTTTGCATGTCAATGAGTGAAATAAGTATTTGACCCCTCCGACTTAGTACTTGGTGGCAAAACCCTTGTTGGTAATCACTAGGGATGTGTATGGCCAAAAAATTCGATTCAGTTTGGTACAAAATTCGGGACTTCAGCAATCCAGGATTTCAGCAGTTTGGCACTTCCAAAATTCGGCACTTCAGCAATTCAGTCCGGTTCGGCACTTCCGAAATTCATCATCCGAATGTCCAAATTGTCAGAATTTGTCAAAATTTTAATTAGAACCAAAATGAATTGCACATGTGTAGCAATCACAAAGGCCAGACGTTTCTTGTAGTTGGCCACCAGGTTTGCACACATCTCAGGAGGGATTTTGTCCAACTTCTGTTTGCAGATCCTCTCCAAGTCATTAAGGTTTCAAGGTTGATGTTTGGCAACTTGAACCTTCAGCTCCCTCCACAGATTTTCTATGGGATTAAGGTCTGGAAACTGGCTAAGCCACTCCTGGACCTTAATGTGCTTCTTCTTTAGCCACTCCTTTGTTGCCTTGGCTGTGTGTTTTGGGTCATTGTCATGCTGGAATACCCATGCATTTTCAATGCCCTTGCTGAGGTAAGGAGATTCTCACCTGTGTATATGGCCCTGTCCATTGTCCTTTGCGGTGCAGTTGTCCTGTCCCCTTAGCAGAAAAACACCCCCAAAGCATTATGTTTCCATCTCCATGTTTGACAGTGGGGATGATGTTCTTGTGGTCATAGGCAGCATTCCTCCTCCTTCAAAAATGGTAAGTTAAGTTGATGCTTGATTTTGATCTAATCTGACTACAACACTTTCACCCAGTTCTCCTCTGAATCATTCAGATGTTCATTGGCAAACTTTAGACAGGCCTGTACATCTGCTTTCTTAAGCAGGGGCACCTTGTGGGTGCTGCAGGATTTCAGTCCTTCACGGCATAGTGTGTTACTAAGTCATTAACAAGATCATTAACAAGATCCTCCCGTGTAGTTCTGGGTTGATTCCTCACCGTTCTCATGATCATTAAAACTCCACGACGTGAGATCTTGCATGGAGCATAAGACCAAGGAAGACTGACAGTTATTTTGTGTTTCTTCTATTTACGAATAATCGCACCAACTGTTGTCACCTTCTCACCAAGCTTCTTGGTAATGGTCTTGTAGCCCATACCAGCCTTGTGTAGGTCTACAATCTTGTCCCTGACATCCTTGAACAGCTCTTTGGTCTTGGCCATGCTGGAGAGTTTGGAATCTGATTGATTGATTGCTTCTGTGGACAGGTGTCTTTTATGCAGGTAACAAGTTGAGATTAGGAGCACTCCCTTTAAGAGAGTGATCCTAATCTCAGCTCGTTACCTGTATAAAAGACACCTGGGAGCCAGAAATATTGCTGATTGATAGGGGATCAAATACTTATTTCACTCACTGACATGCACATCAATTTATAACTTTTCTGACATGCATTTTTCTGAATTTTTTTTTTATTCTGTCTCTCACTGTTAAAATACATTAATACATTAAAATTATAGACTGATCATTTCTTTGTCAGTGAGCAAGCGTTCAAAATCAGCAGGGGATCAAGTACTTTTTTCCCTTACTTTAAATGCCAATAATAGTAATACAAAAATAATACATTCTTCTACTTGGATTAGCTTTGCTAGAAATGAGAATTAAAATCCCCAGTCTTTCTCATAAACTACACCTTGCTGCAAACTCTATTCTACAGCAATTCTTGTCGTGACTTAAAGGGACACTCCAGGCATCAAAACAACTTCATCTAAATGAAATTGTTATGGTGACAGGAGGCCACTAGAGGCACTCTTACCTCAGGGTCTAAACTGTTCTTGAATGGTTAAGACTCCCTATTCACTAAACTCGGACTTGACTTGGAAAAGGTATATTTCTATTCCAAACCAGTTTAGTGAATGGGGAGTTATTGGTTGGCTGAGAGCGTCAGTTGACCGCTCTCGGCCAATCAGCGGTGTACTCCGCGCTTCCTGTAAGTTAAATTCAGAAGCCGGATGCTGTCTGGGGAGGAGTTGCTGGAGGCAAATAGGGGTAAAACATTCGTTTAACCCCTTGATGTAAGAGTGCCTTCAGGGGCCTCCTGGCACCATATCAAGAGAAGCAGTGCCCAGGGAACCCCAAGTAAGAAATGAAATTAGAAAGTTGAATTTAACTCATACAAAATGCCTCAAGCCACAAAAGCAATTATTTTGGGCAGCAGCCACATGTGCGTTTGGTCAAAACTTTACCCCAGTGGCGATTCGGCTACACTACAGGGATCTGAGCACTATTTGGACAACTTGGGCACTCGGATCTGGGCTATCCGGGGGTGTAAGACTTATGAGGGTTCCTATCAATATTATATGTGTTTTAGGGTGTTTTATGTATTTTGTACTGTACCTCGAGTGCCTGGGAGATAATTAGTTTAAAGGATCACTATAGGCACCCAGACCTTCAGCTCAATGAAGTGGTCTGGGTGCCAGGTTCATCTAGGGTTAACCCTGCAGCTGTAAACATACCAGTTTCAGAAAAACTGCTATGTTTACAAATGGGTTAATCCAGCCTTTAGTGGCTGTCTCATTGACAGCCACTAGAGGCGCTTCCGCGCTTCTCACTGTGATTTTCACAGTGAGAAGACGCCAGCGTTCATAGGAAAGCATTATGAATGCTTTCCTATGCGACTGGCCGATGACGGCAGAAGAAGTAGGAGATTCCCCAGCACCGAGGAAGCCCGGCGCTGGAAAAAGGTATGAAGTTAACCCCTTCCTCACCCTAGAGCCCGGCAGGAGGGGATCCCAGAGGGTGAGGGGGACCCAAGGACCCTATAGAGCCAGGAAAATGAGTATGTTTTCCTGGCACAATAGTGGTCCTCTAAGCAAACCAAGCTCACTTATCTACCAGACACAGAGACACCTGGGTGGGCTTACCTATGCTTCTGCTGGAGACCCCATGCTGGGGGTCTGTGTATATAAGCAGGCCACTTGGCCATAATAAAGCATTTCTTTTGTACCCTTCATCAAGTCTCAACTGATGTTTGGGTATGCAACAGCTAGAACGCTATAATCAAACAAACCTTGTGGGATTTTGGGAATCTTCAGGCAAACTTGTCAGTCTGTACATTACTGCCTAAATCCACATGGATAGTAAGTAAAATATATATCTTAACAATATAATTCTGCTGTAGCAACAGGGATGAGCAAATGAATAACATGTTTGTGCCTTACAGTACTTCATCAGAGACCATGAAACATTATGTTTTTTTAAGAAGTAAAGTCATAATATATTTTTTACTACATAGTTACATGGTTACATAGCTGAAAAGAGACGTGTGTCCATCAAGTCCAGCCTTCCTCACATATGTTTTTGCTGTTGATCCAAAAGAAGGCAAAACACCTAGTCTGAAGCGCTTCCAATTTTGCAACAAGCTAGGAAACAAAATTCCTTCTTGACCCCAAAATAGCAGTCAGAAGTCTCCTTGGATCAGGTAGCTATTACCCCACTAATTCAGGGGTACATCAATCGCCACTGGGGTAAAGTTTTGACCAAACGCACATGTGGCTGCTGCCCAAAATAATTCCATAAGAAAAGAGGTAGCGGCCGGTTAATCTTCAGGAGTTCCTATACAAAATCAAATGAATGATAGAGCGCAAACGTTCTCCTATTTCACAAGTGTCTTTTCCCCCAACAACGCTCTCCTGGCTTGCCTGTGAGAGAAGCAGGCAACGGTACAAAGTTCACGGGGTTCGTGAGTTAAGGTATCCATCATATAGTTCCACACACTCGACGACCTCTTACCGCTGCCTTCATTCGGGAGACAAAATGGCCTCCATTTACCCAGAGAGAACACTTGAATTTGTGTTTCTTTGAAGATAATGAGCCAAGAGGATGGTGGTGTTCGGTAGGTAGAAGTAACGAACCAAAGGGAAAACAACTTGGGCTCAGAAAAAATGAAAACAGTTCCAGGGCAGTTCGTCACAGAGGCATTTTCTTTGAGTGAAGTTCAACATCATAATTTTGAATTGAATCTGTTAATGCCACTCCCTGGTAAGCGATAATGCCACTCCCTGGATAAGTGGTATAACTCATGATGAGTCCTATTAAAAATTGAGTGCTGTGCATTATCCAATCTCCATCTTCAATTTCCTATTATTCTTAACCCAGGACAGAAGTCAAACTGTTCTAAAACGGTTGACTACTGAAATTGGGGGTGCCATAGCACCTTTGGTGCCATAACCAATGCAGAAATAGTGGTTATGGTATTTGTAGTCTTCCTATCAGATATTTCACTACCAACCTTTAACTGAGTAGTTATGTTTTCTTTAAAATACACATCTATTTAGTTCTGATATACTTAAACCCATTTTCCTCACAGAACTATGAGAGTGATATTTAGCAATTACCTACTTTTATTTAATTTTATTTCTCTGATTTATAAACAACAACCTGAGACATTTTTTTAAAATCAGGCCTCTCATTATTATATGTAGACTAAATATGATCATAAAATGTGTTTGAGTTTCACTTGACCCTCCTAATAAGATTTGCCATTCTTTGCTGTGATTAAAAGATGTACGCAGTAATATGTGTATACAGTCGAAAGGCCAGCATTATTTACATTCTCCAGGGTCATGTATTAGCTATTGTGTTCATAAAAATATATATTTCACGCATGCATCTCATATTTTTGCTTATACAAAAGACAAGCTCAACAGTTGTCTACTGTGATTTAACACTGCCCCTTATCTTACATGAGAGAGGCTGATGAGAGATGTTTAAGCTAAGCACACAGGGGATTTTGAAAGCAACACAAAGATAGTTGTGTTTTAAATTTGGGGTCAAGACTTGCACTCAGTTGAAATCTGCTAGTAAACCATTTTTGAACTTTGCAGAAATTGAGACATATTGTACTTTGTCAATCTGTCTGCCAGAACAGTTATCTTTTATTTTTATAGTGAGTTAGGAAACTGATTATCTTATAATTAGCCTATAGAAAAAAAAATATATACAAATGTGATGCAATTTTTTGATTATTTTTGGATTAATTTTAAATAAATGAAGACATTTTGGTTGTTGGATTCAGAGCAGGTTTTTATCCCCTACACAAAATTGTGTTCTAGAAAACAAAAGTGTCCATCTATCACACAAAAACAAAACAATACAATCCTGGTTAAGGCCTCAATTTAAAATTGTTGGATAAGATTTTTCAGATGTTTACATTTTCAGATAACATTTAAAACATTTTTTTTTTTACAAAAATCTAAATATCAAAAATATGTTGTATATAAAAATATATAAATGTATTGAAAAAAATCAAAACATTAAAACATTTTTCAAAATACTAAATCCTTTTACAATCATTATCAAAAAACAATAAATCATTTTTAAAATATATATATATATATACATTTTAACTTTTTTATTTTTGTAGTGCATAGCATAATCAACAGGAATACAAAGACATTTCACATGAGTATAAATGCCAATAAAAAGGTAAAGATAGCATGGAATGTCAAAATCATTTGAAAATGTTATCCAAAAATGTCACATCGAGACTGGATTAACTCATATTAGCTCGTATTGTCAGTCGCAGGTCTCACCATTGTTGGGAACATTGCAGACAATAGTATTCTTGCTTCACATATAGATGATACTGTATGATCCATAAGAGGCTCCGTGACCTGATGTATAGACCTTTACCCATCATTTGACACCAGTATCAATTAAACATATTGTAGAGTGGCACACTCTGCTACCATCACTAGAGGATTCCAAATTCTAGGATAACTAAAAGTCCTAATGAATTACTGAACCTGATATATTCATTCAACAAAAAATCTTTTTTAAATGAATTTCATTCTATCATTGACAGACACTGAGACCAATTTTTGTCTATCATTGACAGAGCCTTGTCTACCTATGAGGTTGTAATAAAAATTACTTTGAAAATATGTTTTTGTCTTCAGCTTGTTTTTATTTACTTTTTAAATTTATTTTAGTATCACCCTATCTGTGTAAATATACATTTTTTTCTTATATTAGTTGGCTATAGTAGCGGAATGTATGATGTGAGATGTGATGTCACTTTTTGTGATTTAATTGGATTTTTTTTATTTGTCATAGTACATTTCCTGTATGCACTGCAGTGTTAACCAGATTATTCTTATTGCTTTTTTCACAACGATGATGAAATTTTAATTATAAAAAAAATACAGCAGTCTGGCTTCTCCAAAAACATTCTTGCATCACAGAACTATTTCTTCTGTATCTCTACAGCTCATCTCACTTACTTGTAAATCAACATTAATTCTATTCAGTAATCGATTCCTTTAAGTTTATCCAAGCCCCAACTGGGACCAATGCAAGGATTTATGCTGCTCTGGGCTAAATTCCAGTTGACACTCACTCATTTATCTACAAGTCCTTCCTTTAATCTTTTTTCTCATCTTCCTTGCCTGTCCAGTTTTTCACTCTGTGAGTCTTTCTCTCCCTCCTTTTTTTCTTCCAGCGTCTATTTTTCAGTGCCTTTCTAGCTGTGTCTCTTGTTATTATCTCTCCAGCGGTCTCCTTCACCTACCCCTACTATGTGTAATGAGAGTTGTGTGTTCATATTCTTGCAAGTGTGTGATGAGAGGTGTGTATGAATGCATGACTGCAAGTGTGTTATAAAATTTGTGTGTGAGTGCGTATGACAAATATGTGTGTATGTGATGGGAGGTATCCGTGTGAGTATTGAAGGGTTGCCAGTTCATGTAAGTGTATTCAGAAAGATATTTAAGACCCTGAGAAGGCAGGCCAAGGGCTAGCCAGGAAAAGGGACATGTGTGAGTGAGGGGAATGTACATTCAGGGCAGTCCACGGTCTGCCAGGCGCGAGGGTGGCCGCCAACATTCTTGTCACTCCACCTCGGGCCGCCAGGATGGTGACGGCGGCCCCGTGCATTGCACCAGGATGCCCAGCACGTGTCCTGCTTGTCAGTCAGGCTGAGTGTCGGCTGGGTCTCCGGGTGGGTAAGTGTGCCTCAAGGTTAGTCATGGGGGGCTCTGGGCTCCTCAATGCATGAAGGGGGGTGGGGACTGGGGGGTATCCTGGGGGGCCCCATCACCACTTTCTAGTGGGTCGGGCTCTTCCCCCTCAGTCACCCATGGATCTTCACCCACGTCGGCCATACCATAGCGCCTTGGTTGTTGCTGGCAGTTTAACAACAGCCACTGCAAGTGGGGTGCCAGCTGTATGTTTAAACACGAGTGCTCCATGTGTGGGGGACTCACTCTGCAGCCAGTTGCTTCAAGTTGGGTAGATCGGGAGACAAAGGAGACTCTGTGAGATTGAAAGGGGAAGACGTCCGTGGACATCGGCACGATGCGCCCACGGCTAAGCCGTTATAAGAACCGGAAAGCGGCGGCAATCCTACTTAAGGGATTTGGGGAAAGGTTTTGGATCGGAAAAGGGAGGCATGGGGTTCCTGTCACAAGTTGCGTTCGGTGGGGGATCAGCCGGATGGGGTGAGGGACAAGCTGGAGAAGGAAGTGGTCTTGGGGCGCATGTTGGGGCCTTTCCAGTTTCTGCTGTTTTCGCAATTGCGTGTTTCTCCTTTCGGTGTAGTCCCTAAGAAGGAATCAGGCAAGTTGTATC
Organism: Pelobates cultripes; assembly: GCA_933207985.1. Classification (NCBI taxonomy): domain Eukaryota; kingdom Metazoa; phylum Chordata; class Amphibia; order Anura; family Pelobatidae; genus Pelobates; species Pelobates cultripes. Next base: position 80,999,164 of record OW240914.1, on the reverse strand, counting down.
TTATTCACCTCTTAACCTACCCCCTGGGGTTCGTTGAATGGTGACATTGATGAGGAGCTTTGCCGGGTATTGTATAACTCATTCGATGATAATTACTACGTGGATCTCTGCTTGCCCATGGGGTGCTCGATCTTGTGTACTTATTTTGAATGTTTAGTACATTCCTGGAGTTGGTAGTGCGGGAGGAGTCAGGGTGTGACTCCATCCTCCACTACTTGGATGATTTCCTCTGCGTTGGGCCCGCGGGGTCCCCGGTGTGTTCCGATTTACTTTGCTCCCTGGAGTCGCTCTCGCTGTCCTTCGGCGTTCAGTTGGCACCCGACAAGACGATGGGCCCGGCAAGGTGTTTGAGCTTCCTGAGGATAGAAATCGATGCGGTCGCTCAAGAGTGTCGCCTGCCAGCGGACAAGGTGGGGGAGTTGCGGGGCACTGGTGGCGTCCGCTAGGGCTCTCCGTAAACTTCCATTGTGGCAACTACAGTTGCTGTTGGGAAAACTACAATTTGCATGCAGCATCATGCCCATGGGGCAGGTGTTTAACAGGAGGTTGGTGGCAGCCACATCAGGAGGGTATAAGCCACACCATTTTGTGCAGCTTACTCATGAGATGACCTATGAAAAGTGTTTAAGTGTTTAATGGGGGCCATTAAATTAGTGTTTAGTGTTAGTGTTAGTGTTAATTAGTGTTTAATTAATGGGGCCATTTTGCAGTTTAACATTTCGTGTAGGGCAATTCATCTCCCCTGGGGTGACTAATGTAATGGCAGATGCCCTCTCTCGTTTTCAGTGGTGGGAGGCGGTGGATGCAGTTGGGAACCTTGGGTTGACAGAGTGATGGCCTGGATCAGGTGGTCAGTGGCGGACGCCACATGGTGCAGCTATGGTAAGACATGGGGGGAATGGTTTTCCTTTGAGCAGGTTCACAGGGGTTTCAGGTCGGATGAGTAATGACTTCAAGGATTTACATAGATTTGATTAATGAGCAGTTTTATTTTTTACATAGTTACATAGCTGAAAAGAGACTTGCGTCCATCAAGTTCAGCCTTCCTCACAAAAGTTTTTGCTGTTGATCCCAAAGAAGGCAAAAAACCCAGTCTGAAACGCTTCCAATTTTGCAACAAACTAGGAAAAAAATTCCTTCTTGACCCGAAAATGGCAGTCACATATCTCCTTGGAACAAACAGCTATTACCGCACTAATTCGAAATTATATCCCTGTATGTTATGTTTTTGGAAGTATTTATCCAATTGCTGTTTAAACATCTGTATTGACTCTGATAAAACCACCTCTCCAGGCAGAGAATTCCATATCCTTATAGTTATTACAGTAAAAAAACCTTTCCTCTTCCAGCCTAAATGTGTGACCTTGTGTCCTATGTATAACCCTGTTTATTAATAGATTTCCAGATAATGGTTTGCACTGGCCCCGAATACAGTATATTAGTGTAATGTTATCCCCTCTGAGGTGCCATTTTTCCAAACTAAAGAGATTAAAAAATTGTAACCTTTCTTTGTAACTAAACTCCATTCCTTTTATAAGTTTTGTAGCTCGTCTCTGCACTTTTTCTAGTGCCATGATATCCTTCTTTAGAACAGGTGTTCAAAATTGCACAGCATATTCAAGGTGTGGTCTTACCAGCGATTTATAAAGAGGCAAAATTATATTTTCATCTTGAATTTATGCCCCTATTTATACATGACAAAACCTTACTGGCCTTAGCAACTGCAGATTGACATTGCATATTGCTGCCTAATTTGTTTTCTATAACAATTCCGAAATCCTTCGCTTGTGTGCTTATCCCTAATTCACTATCATTTAGGGTGTAAGTTGCTTGTCCATTCTTGACCCCCATGTGTACAACTTTGCATTTTTCTACATTCAATTTTATCTGCTATTTTAGTGCCCAGTCCCCCAATCTATATAAATCCCTCTGCAGCAAAACAATATTCTGCTCACATTGTATTACTTTACAAAGTATATGTCATCTGCAAACACTAAAACATTGCTTTCAATGCCTATCGCAAGATCATTTATAAATATGTTAAATAAAAGTGATCCCAAAACAGAACCCTGAGGGACACCACTTACTACTTTTGTCCAACCTGAAAATTTACCATTAATGACAACTCGTTGTACTCTATTCTTAAGCCAATGTTCTACCCAAGCACAAGAATATTCATCTAGACCAATTTTTTTTAGTTTGAAGACTAACCTATTGTGAGGAACCATAGCAAATGCCTTGGCAAAATCCAAGTAGACCACTGCAATATTGCTGCGCCTGTTATGGTTCTGGGAGGCGTCAGGCTGCTCTCCTGGTCCGGTGACGGGTAAGTTGGCCGGGCTCAGCTTCTGGTTTAAATTGTTAAGAGTTACAGATGTTACCAAGGATTTCTTGGTTTCCATGGCTATGTGGGGTTGGCAACAGGGGCCTAGGTATCCAGACTCCCAAACACCGGTCTCAGGGGCCCTGTTGTTGGGCATTTTTCAGGTTCTGCCTCGGGTATGCGCTTCGGAATTTGAGGTGGTGTTGTTCAGTGTGGTGTTCTCTTTTTTTTAATCGTTTTTTGGGGGGATGGGGTTGGGGGAGCTTATTAGTCCTAGTAAGAAGGTCTCTGGGGGGGGTAATTTGGGATGATGTGTACTGCGACAAGGGTTTGGTTAGTTTTTTGTGGAAATGCTTGAAAACGGATACTCGCCGGAGAGGCGTATGGGTATCTCTAAGGAAGATACCGGGTTTGGTGGTTTGCCCAGTCTCTTGTTTTCACCGTTTTTGCGCGCTTAGGCCATCGGTGTCAGGTTCACTGTTGGTCTACTAAGACGTGAGGCTGCTGTCCCATTTTCAGTTTGTGTATTCAAGAAGTCGCTGGATGCATTGGGCATCTGGAGTCGGGATTTTGGGGGCCACTCCTTTAGGATTGGGTCGGTGACAGAGGCATCGCACTTAGGGCTGTCGGATATGGCTATTAACAGGATTGGCAGGTGAGAATCGGGGAGGTTAAGGTCTTACATGCACCCCACCAAGCTGATTTCGTTTCCTGCTGTCTTCTCTCTGTAGGTCCTGAGCGGCGTGTTTGGTGTATTAGACACTCCTACGTGTATTGGGCCCATCAATGTGCTGGTGTCCGCCCAGATGGGCTTCGCTTGGGCCTATCTTCTGCGGTGGCAGACGTCCGTTGGTTCGGTGCTCGGGCATGCGTTAGGTTCATCTTCTGCCTGAACTGGTCCAATTGTCCCGTTTTTTTAGGAGCGCCGGATGTCTTGGTATTGGGACTGAGGGACATAAATAGGCGGGATTAAACGCAGATGCTTTTACTTTTCCCAGACGTCTGCCTAGTCTGGTCGGAGGTGGTGTCTCGGAACTACTGGCGTTGCACCAAGGTCAGCACACAATGGAGCGAAGCAGGGTCAAGCTCAATAAGCGAGTATCTAAATTCATAGGGGGCATTTTGAACAGAATGTGGCTATGTTTTTCAGGAGTGATGGGGTGCATCTCTTGTGGTTTTGCAAGACGCTTTGGAGGAGGCTATAGCTAGTATGATGGGGCGGCCCTGCTGATTTAAGGGGTAAAACAGCAGGGGATTGTGGGGGAAAAGGTCCCTTGTCAATCAGGGTTAGAACAGCGGTCCAGGGGAAAAGGATGATTGGGGCTAATCCCTCCTCTAACCTCCGTTATGATTATGGGTAATGTACATGCCCACTGAGTTAATGTTAGGCCAGTTGTGAGGCCGGTTTGTGTATGGGACAAGGGGGGAGGGCAGGTGCCCAGGATCAGCAGGAATGGTTGGCAAGGGTGTTGAATTGGTAATGTTTATGGTTACATTATGTTAATATATGGTTTTTAATAAAACTAATATTATTTATTGATATTAATAAAGCTGTGGCCTGTTTGTCACCATCAATGTCTTGCATCTGTTTATTAAGGGAAGCTAATAAATAGGTATTCACATCTACACGGTTCCCACCTCCTTCACACATGTACATAGGGGCTGCAATATTGTGATAAGACTTGGCAATGTGACTCCAGAGAATTTGATTTACTCATATACATGATACAACTGAGGTTTGTGCAATGCTGTTATATATAAAAACTATTTGTTTTTTTCATCAGCAGAGATTTCTGTACATGTGAATACATGTACATATTGCACACAGTCTACTGAAATGTTATTGTGTACTTATATATTTGGCATAACTGTAAAGAGCCTATCAACAAACACAAAGTTACAATCTGGACAAAGAAAGAAAGCCCTCCCCATCTCAGGACATTTCATTACATATAACCGCTGCGTTTCACAATTTTACTTTAAGAGTTTAGATCATTTAGCACAATCAAGAACAGATGGGGATAGATTGAAGATACCAAAGAAAATATTTGTATACGTACACTTGGTACCATTTCACCAAAGAGTCTAAATATAGAATTTGATCTTTAACAGTTTTTTAGTATTCTGTTTTAAATCTGTCTTTGATTTGCCTTGTTTATGTTAATTTTATCAGACTATTTGAGACTTTTCTTTTTGTTAAAATTAAATATTTACACAAAGTAAGTTAATGTGTACTAATTACAGTTGCAAGAAAAAGTATGTGAACCCTTTGGAATGATATGGATTTCTGCACAAATTGGTCATAAAGTGTTATCTGATCATCATCTAAGTCACAGTAATAGACAATCACGGTCTGCTTAAACTAATAACACACAAAGAATGAAATGTTGCCATGTTTTTATTGAACACACCATGTAAACATTTACAGTGCAGGTGGAAAAAGTATGTGAACCCTTGGATTTAATAACTGGTTGAACCTCCTTTGGCAGCAATAACTTCAACCAAACGTTTCCTGTAGTTGCAGATCAGACTTGCACAATGGTCAGGAGTAATTCTTGACCATTCCTCTTTACAGAACTGTTTCAGGTCAGCAATATTCTTGGGATGTCTGGTGTGAATCGCTTTCTTGAGGTCATGCCACAGCATCTCAATCGGGTTGAGGTCAGGACTCTGACTGGGCCACTTCAGAAGGCATATTTTCTTCTGTTTAAGCCATTCTGTTGTTGATTTACTTCTATGCTTTGGGTCATTGTCCTGTTGCAACACCCATCTTCTATTGAACTTCAGCTGGTAGACAGATGGCCTTAAGTTCTCCTGCAAAATGTCTTGATAAACTTGGGAATTCATTTTTCCTTCGATGATAGCAATCCGTCCAGGCCCTGACGCAGCAAAGCAGCCCCAAACCATGATGCCCCCACCACCATACTTCACAGTTGGGATGAGGTTTTGATGTTGGTGTGCTGTGCCTTTTTTTCACCACACATAGTGTTGTGTGTTTCTTCCAAACAACTCAACTTTGGTTTCATCTGTCCACAGAATATTTTGCCAGTACTGCTGTGGAACATCCAGGTGCTCTTGTGCAAACTGTAAACGTGCAGCAATGTTTTGTTTTGACAGCAGTGGCTTCCTCTGTGGTATCCTCCCATGAAATCCATTCTTGTTTAATGTTTTACGTATTGTAGATTCGCTAACAGGGATGTTAGCATTTGCCAATGACTTTTGTAAGTCTTTAGCTGACACTCTAGGATTCTTCTTCACCTCATTGAGCAGTCTGCGCTGTGCTCTTGCAGTCATCTTTACAGGATAGCCACTCCTAGGGAGAGTAGCAGCAGTGCTGAACTTTCTCCATTAATAGACAATTTGTCTTACCATGGACTGCTGAACAGCAAGGCTTTTGGAGATACTTTTATAACCCTTTCCAGATTTATGCAAGTCAACAATTCTTAATCGTAGGTCTTCTGAGAGCTCTTTTGTGCGAGGCATCATTCACATCAGGCAATGCTTCTTGTGAAACGCAAACCTAGAACTGGTGCGTGTCTTTTATAGGGCAGGGCAGCTGTAACCAACACCTCCAATCTTATCTGATTGATTGGACTTTAGTTGGCTGACATCTCACTCCAATTAGCTCTTGGAGATGTCATTAGTCTAGGGGTTCACATACTTTTTCCACCTGCACTGTGAATGTTTACATGGTGTGTTCAATAAAAACATGGCAACATTTCATTCTGTGTGTGTTATTAGTTTAAGCATTAGTCTAATTGTAACTTAGATGATGATCAGATCACATTTTATGACTAATTTGTGCAGAAATCCATATCATTCCAAAGGGTTCACATACTTTTTCTTGCAATTGTATTTAATCTCCCATCACTTTTTTTGTAATTCAACATTTCCTTCAATATCCATCTATCTATATGGTTGTGCAGAGGTATTCTTGTTGCTTGACCATATACAATTTTTAGTTTCATGAGAAAACACACAAAAGATGTTCAGATGTGTTCTGCAGTCATGACTAGGTATCAGGGTTTCCTGTCTGGGGATTCTTTTGAAATATACAATTGTACCTACTGTACCTATGGGCAGCACTTCAGAATGTTTTGGAGCTTTATAAGTAAAGTATAATAATAAAATGATAATTTTACCAATTTTGTCTGATACATCACCTTTCCTACTCCCAGGTTCTAAGTGAATGAATATAACTATCCAGTGGAAAACAGACGTACTTACAGCTACTGAATATTGGCACAGTACAACCTGGCAAGTTAGGGTGGCTCTCACCATTCTCTTGTCCGCACTAAACATAGTTATATGTGGCATCATGATAGATTGAAGAATCCCCTTGCTGACACAAAGCATAATTCTGCATGATAAGCATCTCAAACAGATCTACTTAGATGGTACAGCCAACCTGCTCTATGAAAGCCCTTCAGGACATCCAGAGGTGCTTTTGTGTTGCTGAATAAGACTGTGTACCTCATATATGAACATTTACCACCTGGACAGGAGTTTAAACTGTTTCTTGATCTTGTCTACCTTTTGTACTGCTGCCTGAACTTTGGCCTAATGCCCTTCAGTAAGCCCTGTCTCTTTACAGTGGACATCCTGATTAGTGGCATTGCCAGAAGCAAGGAGGCACTCCAAGGTAAATTAGCCTCAAATGCATATATCCTCACAATATACGGTTTATATATTTAGTTTGCTATTATTTGTTTATACTCTATACCTACGGGTTGCTCCATTGTGTGTCAATTATTGAAAATGTATGGGTGTGGCATGAAGGGGACAAAGGTTGATGCGTTAGGTTTCATTTTGATGTATCATATGATTTAAGGGTTGGCCTTCGCTTGGTAAAAAGTAGGGTACTTTTTGGATGCATAGCAAGAGTTATGTGAATAATTGTTTGCTGTTCACCTTCCTTCAGTGGTCATGCTGGGTAGGTGTATGGTTCTCAGAATAAGAATAAGGTGTATGGTTCTATAGAATAATACTATGACTGCTTCTCTATCTAGTTTGCATTGGAGAATGGAGATTAAGAAGAAACAAAAGGAACAGTTTGTCCATTCTATCCTGCATTGCTTTTGAGGACACATTTTGCAGTCCTAATGTGTTTGGTCCCTGAGCACTTTCTCTTACTTGCAAGGTCTGTGGTGAGGGGGTTTGACACTTATGCTGTTATTCACGACAGTCTGAATGCCATTCAAAATAAAAAATCAAGACATTGTTCACACTATTACCAATGTCTGAATTTTGCCATTTCTGTCTTGAACAGGCCTGAATATGGTTCCAGGCAGCTGAACTTCAGACTGAAGGCCTCAAATCCAGGCCTGGAGGCAAAAAAAAATTCCATAGCAGCCTACATGCAAATAGTTAAATATCCTTGATGGCGCAAGGGTTACTGATTCGAGAGAGACTTGTCTCTCTATGTAAATGAAGAAGGAAGCAGAACGTGAGTTCATAGACCATTTAGCAATTAACTGCTTAATTAATTAAATTGTGTTATATTGATCTTAACCTAAATAGTCATGGTATATACACCAACACTAACACTTTAAAGTAAATTTAATAGTTCGTGCAACATTCTATGGACCCCTAACTTACTTTAATACAAGTACTCAGAATCTACAATAATTCAGAAGGCACTAACTCATTGATGTTATGTAAATAATAATTTACTAACACAGACCATGTAGGCTATTCTCTAAATGAGCAATTAGAGATGATCTGCTACTTCTTAACATCCCTCATTTTCCTCTTTCTTGATCTCAGTTCTATTGTTGAGAGAAAGGAAGCAGAACAGTCTTCCGTGATGTCAAATTTTCTCATTAAAATTTGAACTTTGGTCAGACTTTAACTACGAAGACTTTCATTCCTTCTCTACAGACTCTTCCGAAATATAACCCTACCTTAATTATCTTCTTGTCATTTAGAGAATGGGAATCCTCCTGACAATGATTTTCTTGATGGGTCAGTATTCAGAATGAAAAAAAACAAAACAAAAAAACACGCAGTGTGTGTAAATCATATCTGTTGTGAGGTGAACCATTTTAATGTAACCCATATCAAATCGTAAAACACAGGTTAAAATTCAACATCTACATGTGGCATCATAAAAGTCCTGACATGAACTAGCTGTTGATTTTTTTTACAGTATATTGTATATAATGCATAATTACATATATTCATACAGAGGTTTATTTATTCGAAACTAAATTGTAGACAGGCTACAAAATTATTAAAACGAATGAAACATTTTAGCTATGAAGAGAGGTTAGCAAATGTAAACCTCATCAGTTTAGAAAAACGTTTCTCAGAGGGGATATGATAATATTATACAACTATATCTGGGGTCAATACAAACCATTGTGTGGAAATTTATTCACAAACAGGACTATACATAGGACACAAGGTCATGCGTTTAGACTGGTAGAAATTAGTTTTAGTCTAAGACAAAGGAAAGGTTTTTTTACTGTAAGAACAATAAGGATGTGGAATTCTCTGCCTGAAGAAATGGTTTTATCAGAGTTTGTACAGAAGTTTAAAAAGCAACTACAACTACAACTACTTGCAAAAAACAGAATATTCCATGATATAATTTTTCAACTGTATGGTAATAGCTTCTTGATCAGTGTATAATTCTGACTGCCATTCTGGGATCAAGAAGGATTTTGTTTCCCCCAGTTTGCTGCAAAAGTGCAAGTGCTCCAAACTGTGGGCGGGGGGCACGAGGGTTGCCTTATTTTTGATCAACAGCAAAAAAAAAATGTGAGGATGGCTGAACTTGAAGGACACGTCTCTTTTCAGCCTATGTAACTATGTAATTAGTTAACAAATAAACTTCAATTTGAATCATTGCTAAGTCTGAAGCACAGATGGAATTAAATAATTGTTCCATATTGACTACTTTCGCCTAAATTTTTCAACTCCTTTAGTTAATACAAGTAAAAATAGATCACTGAATTAGTATTGATTTGTTTGCTGGCATATTTTATTATCTAAGCTATTTAACATCCTATGCTGTTTAATAATACATGTCTCTCCTCATCAAAAAGTTGGACAACATTTGTTTTCTGAGTGCTAAGACATTCCTGAGTGTTAAACAGCAGATAAAGAAAAGGGACCTGCCATTAGGGGTCTGGATACATCTCTGTCATTCTAGTCTGTGATTATCGATTGTTCTGTGTCTTCCCCCATTATATCTGATTATGTTCACTATTTTGTTAATCTGTTTGTCTGTTGCAGACAAACAACCACATATTGAGAATAAAAATACAATATTTCAGATTCACTTTATTATATTATATTACAGTGCTTCCTTATCATCCCTCTGTGACTTTCGGTTAATGATCTGAATGATCTAGACCTGGAGATTCATTATGAACTGCATTTTGTCCAAAATTTGGGCCGATCTCATAATCTTATGAATTTGCAAACTGTGAGCTGAATAGTAGCTGAATCATGAAGCAAACGAAATCCACTACAGACGAGCATGTTTTGATAGGGAATCCAGAATTCTGCCCATGGTACCAAAAAAAAGATATGATTGATGGGAAAAAGGATAATTGATGGCTGGGGGACATCTACTAAATGTTGATTTTATTGACAGATCAAGAGAGAAGTAACCAAAAGAAGCAAAAAAAATAAAATAAGGAGCAGTAATATATATGAAGAAATAAATAATACACATGTTTACTTCTTCTGGTTTTCCCTCTTTTGGTTATGTTTTTTCACTTCTGTGTGTGTCTGTGTGTCAGTACTGCTGTCTGTGTATGCCAGTATGTCTGTCAGTGAATGTATCAGTATGTCTGCCAGTGTAACTGTCTGTGTATCTATAGGTGTGTGTGTATCTGTATGTTATCAGTGTGTACCTGTAGTATGTGTATGTAGTCAGTGTGTGTATACCTGTGTGTCTGCGCATCTGCATGTGTGTCAGGTTGTGTATCTGTTTGTCTGTATCTGCGTGAGTTTATGTGTCTGTATCTACAAGTGTGTCAGTGTGTATATCTGTGTATCTACATGTGTTTTAGTGTTTCAGTGTGTGTGTGTGTGTGTGTGTCAGTGTATGTGCATATGTGCATATATCTCAGCATTGATACACCACCACTACATACAAATACACCATTGCATTAAAACTTCAACACTACATACAAATACATACTCCAATAATATATAAACCCACCCCTACATTCAAAAGCCAACACTACACATAAATGCATGCTTGCATTCAAATGTCACATACAAACATACCTCTACATTCACACAAACATAGTCCATGAAAAAACATGCTTACGTTCAACACACCAATACGGCTCAGTGCTAAATACAACCTTGAAAGCATTGGACAATGGTAGAGCCCCAGCTGTCAAAGCATTGTTGGAGTTGCACAACGGATAGGGATCTACCTTATGGCCACCCTTGCGATTAGGGGCCCAAACAAATTCTTGCACCAGGGCTATTTCTACTTTAGTCCGTTACTGCGTTGGAGTGGAGGGCTTGACTGCATGTCAGGGAGTGAGGGGGGCGGTGGTGGGGGCAGGGTCCATGGGGCCACAGCAAATGCTTGCCCAGGGTCCAATTGATATTAAAGACGGATATAATCAATGTTATTCACTTCAAATGTCAGGTTTTTTTTTTATATAGGGCTAATCAGTGTGTGTATAATGTATATATTTGGGTTGGTGTAGGAGTCTGCACAAAACAATCTCACTTGTGGCCTTGTAAATGGTATGCATGGCCCTAGTTAGGATCAGTTTTCAAAGACAAACAATTAATAATTTCAGGGGCAGATGCTTTGTTGATCCAAAAAACAAACCACAACCTGTAATTTTTATTATTTTTTAAAACCGTTATTTAGTGAGCAATGACACAGTTCAGCTAGGGTAAGAATTAGCCTAATGGATAAATCCATACATCAAAAAGAAATGCCTATGTGCAATAAAAAGCTAATATCCCAAATTTTCAGATCTAATACTTCATTAGGGTTATGCTGTTAAAAGTAGGCCAATCGAGTCTTTCAATTTGAAAAGACGAGCAATTGCTGGCTGGTAAATGTCAAAGTGTTAGAGCAATGGATAATTAATTATATATTTACAGAATGTATTTTTGTGCATCTTGCTACTCGTACATTTTCTGTGTCTTGTTTCTCTTGTGTTTTTCTGTACATTGCTGTTAACATAGATGATAAAACACCATCACATTAAACCTTAGGGTTTCCGGACACTTAGAATAAAGTCCTTACAATATGACATACCAAAGTGCCAAAGCTTTCAGGACTGTGCCAACTTCTGAATCTGACATGGTACATTAGATTATCCAGAGAGATGGACAACATATTTCACATTTTACACGGCTTTTCGTTTTTTTAGATGACATATATTTCAAAATTAGAACTTTTTCAGATTTAAACATCTGTCAAAAATATTCTTATATGCAAGTACTGTTTATCCCCACAACACGAGGATAAAATGGGTTTAAAAGTGGTTTCAAGATAAAAAAAAAGAACTGTAGTTTTATTCAGTACTTAGTCTTTGTAGAATAGGTGCATCGACCGTAACATTTTAATGAGGCTTTTGGTAAGTCATGCATAAACTGTTACAGGTGGTACTACACGTATTCGGTTATGTAGGTAATTATGAGACAGCAGAAATACCTTAGGATTATCAGACTTACTCTAACCAGAGACAAGGCAGACAACTGTTAGCAGACATAGTACCTGTCCTCTTTTTTTAAGATTTTTTTTCAATAAATTATTCATCTACACTATGTTTCCTTTCATAAACCTCCAAAAAAAAACACCTGTGATATCTATTCACTAAACAGTTAACTGTCATACAATGAGCTTAGTTGGGATTTTTTTTTCGGCTTGTTTACTTCTTACTGTTTAATGTATATATTGGCTAACAGGGTTATTCACTAAAGTGAGAATTCAAAGTGAATTTTAAACTTAAAGGGACACTATAGTCACCAAAACAACTGTAGCTTAATGAAGCTGTTTTGGTGTATTGATCATGCATATGCAGTCTCACTGCTGAATTCTCTGCCATTTAGGAATTAAATCACTTTGCTTATGCAGCCCTAGTCACACCTCCCTGCATGTGATATGCACAGCCTTCCTAAACACTTCCTGTAAAGAGTCATCTAATGTTTACACTTCCTTTATTGCAAATTATGTTGTATCTCCTGCTCTGTAAATGGTTTGCTAGACCCTGCAAGAGTCTCCCACATGTGATCAAAGTTTAATTTACAGAGCAGGAGATAAGCTTCTGCAGTAAGTTAATGTGTGGTTGAAAATTAAACCCTTTTCTTCATGCATGTTGTGTCAGTTACAGCCAATGGAGGTGTGGCTGGGGCTGCATAAACAGAAACAAAGGTGATTTCACTTTTAACCCCTTAAGGACAGAGCTTCAAAGCTTGTCTTTCACTTAATGACAACAGCATTTTTTGCATTTTTTGCTGTTTGCGTTCAACTGCAATTTGCAATTTACTAATTTATTCCACCGACACATATTATATACCGTTTTTTAAAGGACAGAAAGGGCTTTAATTTGATGTAACATATATATACACATATATATAAATGCTTATTTATTATAAAAAAATACAGAAAAATGCAAAAAAAAATGAAAAATTTGGGTTCTTTTTACAGTTTTTGCAATAATAATGTGTGCATAATTAGTGCAGGTTAAGGAAAGTAATTAAAAATAAATTCATTTAGTTGTTCTGATTTACAGAATATATAATGTCAGAGGTTGTTTTTGGTAGTTACAGGTCACAAAGCACAAGGAGTAAAATAAACTTTTATTGTGGAGCGATTTTAGAATTTGGTATGTTTGTCTTGTAAGCCTAATAGCCATAAAAGAAAACAAAATTGCCACACAAAAGTATATATTTATATAAAGTAGACATCACAGGCTATTTACCTAAGGTTGTTTTGACACTTTCTACGTAGCCATTTCACCACCAACCTCTGCTAAATATTGGAGTAAAATTGTGTTTTTTTTTGGTTTTTGGCACCCAAACTTATAACAAAGAACTTCTCATGTGTATTTTGTAAAGTTGGTGTGTGCTATTCCTGTACAAAGTTTTATTTTGTGTTCAGTTACATCTGCTGAGTAAAATGACACCCACATTGTATGTCTTTGGCACTATTTCGTGAAGCTACAGTGCCATATAGGAGACCTGTCCTTTTCAGTATTCACTGTAGAATTTTGAGAGACGGATTTAATGAGCCTATGCTTCCATTTGGGGTATTATAACAGTTTGACTGTTCAAAAAAGCCGACAAAGGCCTACCATTTGTAAAAGTAGACACTCCAGGGTATCTCATAAGGTGCATATTGTGCCTTAATATGCCCCCATTTATTCACCAATATATGCCAAAGTATGTGGTAAAAAAGAATTGTGTGCGTTTTTTACACATGGATTGCATTTTTGCTGTGCATTTTGTATATTTCACATGTGCCACTAAGTTCAAATCCCCCACATAATGCTCAGCTAAGTCTTATGAGTAAAAATACACCCCTCATGTAATCACTGCCAATTGATCACTGTAGTCAGTGATCAATTTGCAGGGAAGGGGTTAATTTTTTATTAAAATTGGTAAAGGGGGGTGGGATTTTATTAAAACTTTATTTTTTTTTTACACAGGGCACAGGATCATCACTGATCCGTCTCCCTGCACTTCACACAGAACCCGGAAATGCAGGGAGGCGGAAGGTAAGTATACTGAGCACATGTACTCGCTCGGACAGCCTGTCAAAGCGAGCACCGGTACTGGGGCAGCCCGATCGGGTGCTCCTGGTCTGCCTCTAATGCAGAGGCAGACCGGAGCACCATTAACCCCACGATCTGGGGTTAATTTTACCGCGTGACGGATCTGGTCCCTCACTAGTCGTTAAGCGTCTCCCCTCTGTGACGGACCAGATCCGTCAGTCATCGTTAAGGGGTTAAATGGCAGATAATTGGGCAGTGAGATTTCAGAGGTATGATCTATACATCAAAATTGCTTCATTAAGTTTAAAGTTGTGCCCCTTTGAAGCCATTGAACTGAAAGCATAGCTAAGAGATTCCAGTTCAGATATTTTGACTTTAAATTTTATATTCAGTTTGAACTTACTTTGAATTCTCACTTTAGTAAATAACCCTGTTAGTGATTGATATCAGAAGTCTCTTGCAGATGACTTTTCACATTTCCCTACATTTAAATTGCTTTTAGAGTCAGCAAAACCTGGTTCTTAGTGTGTTGGTAACCCCTCAGCTGGCAATAATTAAACACTGTGTTCAGTAAACCTCTCTGCAGACAAGCACCATCTAATTAGACTGTCTGGTTATTTTTAATGTAGGAGAAAGCGTTGTCATTTTTAAAACTAATGTGGCCACGCATGTATATTCATCCAAAATCAAATAGGAAAATATTACAAGGGAAAGATTATTTGAAACTGGAGTCACTAACAAACCATAAAAAGAATGTAATCAACAGTTTCATAAAAGTGTGTCCTAAATGCAATAAAATTCCCTTAATACGAACATTCCAGCCGTAAGTCCCTTAAGCAGAAGAAAGAGATCGACATGCTTGAAAGATTTATTGGTTTTTTTAAGTGCTGTATATACACAGCATATTCATTCACCGGCAGATGTTTTCAACATCTGTACATTAACATGTAATGTATTTTTTATGAGCATTTTTATGAGAATCCACAGTTACTTAGATGTATTGAACTCAATCTATATATATTATATTCACCTAGATTGCTATCAACGTCTATAAACCATTGGATAATGTTCATTGAAGGGGTTAAGCAGATGCTCGATTTATTTCTGGTGTCGCCTGCAGAGCTGATGGATTTTTTTTGGGGGGAGGAGGGTTGACTTTTATTTTCTGGATTACAAGAAACCCAGTTTGAGGGTAAAATTTTAGCTTTCTTGACATGATAAAAGGAATGAAACTTAACATGTTTAAACCAATTTAAAGGCACAGTTTGTGGGCTGACATTTGAAATTCAGATTTTTTTTTCCAAGCGATAAAAAACTGTGTATATTATTTTTGTAACTCAATGCAACACTACAGGGAAGCCTGCAATAGCGTTATTAAATAAGATTATCTCTACTTGTATAGTGCAATAGCAGTGTATATCTAATTGAATTTTACTGTTCATTGTTACAGAATATTCCATTCATCTGCAGGCAGTGAACTTGGGCCAGATGGATTTAGGTCACTATTTAAAAAAAAAAAACTGTTTTAAAGGAAAACAATTATATGGACATTCTTCGCTATACCAAAGGAACTGCTTTTAGCAGTCAATAATTAAAGCCCAGATGTCGCAAATATGTGAAACTTAAATAAAAGTCAATTGACCCATTTCCTTTTCCCGAACAGGAACATGGCTTATTCATTATATTAGAAACAAATACCAGTGGTATATCTGATAGTGACAATAAAGCTCTAAAACACCCGTGTGGTATCCCCTATACCAACACCAAAGATACATACAATACAAACACAATGGGTGGAGCAAATATTATACTTTTCTCTCTTCTCAACGAATTCAACGAGACAGAGAGGTATACAAATAGTGCAGATAACTCTAAATTACAATGCAAAAATAACATATGCAAGGAAACACTCACAAAATTAGAGCCAATATTAAACCTGGCTCTGGTGTGGATGGCCTTAGGATCTTTCAAGAGTGATCCAAATCCCTCTATGAATGGTCTGGATATCCGGTCTGTAGTGTGGAAAATTTCTCCCAATAATAAACTGCAGGGGATCCAGATAGGTATAAAGTAAAAAAATATATTTATTGAATACAGATAAAATACAAAATGTAAATAAAATCTATAAGATAAGTAAAATGCTGCCAAAACGCGTTTCGCCTAATGTGGCTTCCTCAGTTGGCTGAATTCTTGTTTGTAAGTCCAAACAGAACATTTTTTAAATGGGAACAAAGATTTTTTTTGCTTGCGGATCCTGCTTAGCTTGCAGTGAAACGAACCAGAAAAAAAAGACATATTACCTCTTTTTACTACCAAAAAGATAAAGTATTCAGTATTAAAAATCAGTTAACATGTTTTTCTAAAAATGTAATTATATCCTGCAATGCCCCTGCGATCTTATATATGTGGGTAGAACCACCAGATGCCTATTGCTATTTTGAGGGTGTTGAAATTCTGTTAAGTGACGCTTATGGCTGTTTGTGTTTTCACAGGCGCTACATACACCACAACCATAAAACCCACTAGATTCATTAAATAGATTTTTTCCACTTTTGTTTAAAGAGGAATAGTTTTCAGGTAAATCACACTTTAGGTTGGGGATACCCCTATAGATAACTTTTGGTCTCTCAGGGAGAGTCTGGTTAAAGGATCACTATAGTGCCAGGAAAACAGGCTTGTTTTCCTGGCACTATAGTGCCCTGAGGGTGCCCCCACCCTCAGAGTCCCACTCCCGCCGGGCTCTAGGGAGAGGAAAGGGTTAAATCTTACCTTTTTTCCAGCGCCGGGCGGGGAGCTCTCCTCCTCCTCTCCGCCTCCGATCCTCCTCTTCGGCTGAATGCGCATGCGCGGCAGGAGCTGCGCGCGCATTCAGCCAGTCTCATAGGAAAGCATTTATAATGCTTTCCTATGGACGCTGGCGTCTTCTCACTGTGATTTTCACAGTGAGAAGCACGCAAACGCCTCTAGCGGCTGTCAATGAGACAGCCACTAGAGGCTTTAGAGGCTGGATTAACCTATTTATAAACATATAACACATTCTCTGAAACTGTTACCGTGTTTCTCCGAAAATAAGACCGGGTCTTATATTAATTTTAGTCACAAAAAACACACTAGGGCTTATTTTCAGGGTAGGGCTTATTTATTTACGGTACCGGTATGTACATTGAACCCCCCCTTTAATTAATCCACCCCCCCTTTAATAAATCCACCCCCCTCTAATTAATCCACCCCCTCTAATTAATCCAGCCCACCCTTTAATTAATTCACCCCTCTAATTAATCCAGTCCACCCTTTAATTAATTCACCCCCCTTTAATTAATTCACCCCCCTCTAATTAATCCAGCCCACCCTTTAATTAATTCACCACCCCTTTAATTAATTCACCCCCTCTAATTAATCCAGCCCACCCTTTAATTAATTCACCACCCCTTTAATTAATTCACCCCCTCTAATTAATCCAGCCCACCCTTTAATTAATTCACCCCCCTCTAATTAATCCAGCCCACCCTTTAATTAATTCACCACCCCTTTAATTAATTCACCCCCTCTAATTAATCCAGTCCACCCTTTAATTAATTCACCACCCCTTTAATTAATTCACCCCCTCTAATTAATCCAGCCCACCCTTTAATTAATTCAACCCCTTCACCCCCCTCTAATTAATCCAGCCCACCCTTTAATTAATTCACCACCCCTTTAATTAATTCACCCCCTCTAATTAATCCAGTCCATCCTTTAATTAATTCACCCCCCTTTAATTAATTCACCCCCCTCTAATTAATCCAGCCCACCCTTTAATTAATTCACCCCCCTCTAATTATTCCAGCCCACCCTTTAATTAATTCACTTTAATTAATTCAATTAATCCCAGACATAAAATATCTAGCGGTACTCACATTTCAAAGATTCCTTGCCGAGTCCGACCACTGGGAGCCTCACCGCCCGGAAATGGATCCTTCCGCTGAAGATCCGTGAAGGCAGACTGACGGCGCTGCAAAATGTCGTCATCACGTTGCGCGACGCTCCTCCTACAGCAGAAGAAGGAAGTCTCGCCGCAAAGGTACAATGCCTAGGTCTTATTTTCGGGGTAGGGCTTATATTGCAGCCCACCCCGAAAATCCGACTAGGGCTTATTTTCGGGGTAGGGTTTATTTTCGGGGAAACACGGTATGTTTATAAAAAAAAAGGGTTAATCCTAGAGGGACCTGGCACCCAGACCACTTCATTAAGCTGAAGTGGTCTGGGTGCCTAGAGTGGTCCTTTAAGTACCTCATCACTCTTCAGAATGGGCCAGTGTTTAATTAAAATAGTTTTTCATTGTTCACACTGACAATTAAAATCACAAATGGGGGGGGCGTGGCTACCGCTGGAGCAAGATGGACGCATAGATTCTTGCTCTGGTATTTGGGCTCTCAATCTAATGAAATCCACCAGCAAGAAAGCTGCATCCAACACCAGAAAAGCAATATGTCGCAACGCAAAAGTACCAAGAAAGTAGCAAAGCCAGACAAAAGTAATTTTTTTGGCTCTAAGCAAGTTTCCTCCGCTGTGATCATGCAGGCCGCAAAAGCCTCCAGTGATTTGGATTCGGACGACGGCATGCTATGCGGCGGCCCGGGCTCCCCTACAGAAACATCACAGATCACCAAATCAGACCTCACAGAGGCCTTAGACAAGCTCTCAAGCAAATTGATATCCACGTGGCAACACACGGCAGACTCCCTGAGAAAGGACTTACAAGAACTGGGTAAAAGAACATCACATGTGGAAGACAAGTGTGATGAATTCGCCACAGCCCATAATGACTTAGCTACCCATGTGGAACAGCTGGCTACCAAAGTTCACAAGATGGAGGAGAAGATGGCTGACTTAGAAGACCGGTCCCGCCGCAATAACCTGAGACTTAGGGGGGTCCCAGAGGAAGTGGCAAACAAGGACTTATCTGCATATGTCCGCGGCCTACTGCATGCCTTTGTACCGGAGGTCCCCACAGACATGCTCCTGGTGGACCGAGTACACCGTGTCCCCAAACCGCGCCACATCGCGCAAGCGGTGCCGAGGGATATACTTTTACGTGCACATTACCACCATATCAAGGAGCATGTACTGAGGAGCAGCAGAATACGCACTAGTCCCCCAGAGGATTACCCCAAGGTCAAGATTTACGCTGATCTCTCATCTGCAACCCTCCAAAAACGGAAAGAGTTCCAGCAAATTACAAGTGTGCTGAGAACCCACGAGGTACGCTATAGATGGGGCTTCCCCACAAAGCTCATCGTTTCAAGAGACGGAGAAACCACCATACTTCACTCTCCAGGGGAAGGCCTTAAAAAGTTAAACGCCTGGGGACTCTCGGATGACAAGCAGGCTCCGACGCATTCACCCCCAGGAAGACTCGACACTGACTGGAAACAACACACCCAAAAGAAACATTAAGTCAGTTGACCCACTGGCTCAAAGGTAACCGGGACGGTTAAATACGGGTCGGGACGGGCGCGGTCCTACTCTCCGGAGCATGTCAGATGTGTGTCCCTTGTGCATCCCGAACTTCCATTGGCGGCAGCTGTGCGGTACTGGGTCCGGGCCTAGCCACCCCCTGTAACGAAGCATGCGCAGAGCAATGTGGGTCGGCGGGGGCCCAGGCCTGGTGCAAGCGGGGCTGGAGTGAGGCGGAGATACCCGTGGGGGAGAAGACCTTCCCGATCGGATGTTGCCGTGGGTTTTTCCCCCCTCTCTCTCTCTTTTTTGGGGGTGCCGGCCTCCGCGAAGATCCACAGTGGACTTTAGCGGTTGGACTCTAACTCAATTGACTACATGCGGTATGATGGGGAAGGGGGAGGAATGAGTGCGGGAATGTATAATATGTGTCCCATGCCACTGCCATGATATGAGTTCTGTCTTAGAGATGGGTGCCGCAGGCCGGGGGGGAGGTACTCGGCGAGCAAAGCGTTCCACGGGGGCTGGGAAGCCCTAGTCCCCTAACATATGAAGTGAGTTCCACGGGTTACACAATCACATGGGCCAGAGGGAGCTGGACGGGCAGATATAGGCCCGGGACGTGGGTGACCCCCTCTGTGCGGGCGCGCACACTATATGGCTTCACCATAATTCGGGACTGGTTGGTCGGGCCGCGGGACACCGGGCTGGGGCCCAGCTGCTACCTGCAATGAAGCGTACGCTGAGCAGTGATGGCCTGCGAGGCCTTTCCCCCTAACACGGTAATGATGACAGACCCGACAAGCGGAACATATGAACCTTAACAAATGACTGCGAACCCACTCACCCGTAAGGGGTGTGTAGAGGGGGAGGGAGACACGGGAATATACTACATATGCCCCTTCCTTCAGGTATAATATATCGGTTGCATGAGATGGGGAGGGGTGGGGGGAATATCGAGAGCATAACTGGGAACCCCACATCTGGGTTGAGACGAGAGGCTCACGGGAGGCTTAGGTAGAGCCTAATACAGAGGACACAGATATGTAACCACAGATGGAGGAGGATAATGACAGACAGGTACCATATAAAGGGGAGGAGGATGCGCGACCCCTGACACCAAAAACAAGTTCACGTAATTAAAGTTCTAAAAAAAAAAAAAAAAAAAACCTAACCGGTCCAATACGCCCTAGCTGACTCTAACGAAGACAGCTTTCTTCTCTTATTTCTTCATTTTTTTCGTATTTCTAGCCCAACTGCCACGTAATGGAGAAAATAATCTCCTACAACCCTCGTGCTGTGGGACTCCCACGCACTGCCTCTGACAGAGGCATCCTGTACATAGTTCCCCCTTACCTACCACTCCCTAGTTACTCTTTCCCTACCTATCACCAACTAAGGTCAGATAAAGGAAACCAACACCATACCACAGCAATAGCCCCACATCATTATCAACAAGAGCGCTGCTTAGGTCACTCAATCCACTTGGCCCACATGGGTTCCGCAATGTACAAAAGGAGTTCTACCCAGCAAACCCCAGGAGTAACCTATAGGATATGAAAATAATAACTATTAACGTAAGAGGCCTTAATACACACAAGAGACGACTTCTGGCTGCAGAAGCGCAACACACTAGCGCAGACATAGTATGCATTCAGGAGACACATTTCAAACATAATAGGGTACCCGCCCTTGCAACAAAAGACTATCCCATACAATACCACTCCACATACTCTACTAAAGCGAGAGGTGTCACTATTCTAATACACAAGTCGTTATCCTTTGACCTCCTACAGCTCAAGAAAGACACGCAGGGCAGATACCTGATTATCCAATGCACAATCAATGATGCAATTTACACCATAGTAGGCATATACAGCCCTAATCAGAACCAACGGAATTTTCTACACAAAGTACTAGCCAAAATCCCTACTGAAAGAGACTCTTATCAAATACTTTGTGGAGACCTCAATCATATACTTCAGACAAGACTGGATACCACAGCCCCGACTGACTCCCCACGAGCCAAAACCTTACGAAAACAGGCCAAAGAATTAACAAAATTACTAGCAGAATATAACCTCTATGATACATGGAGAACACTACATCCCAATGACAGAGAATTTACCTTCTACTCTCGGGTGCATGGCACGTATACTAGAATTGACTACATATTTGTCTCAGGGGACCTTCTACCCAGGGTGTCTCGGGGCGACATAGGGAACATTGTATGGTCAGACCATGCTACTGTGCAGATGACGTTACGAGACACCTTCAGCTCCAGAGGGAAACCGCCATGGCGCCTCAATGATACACTCCTATATAACAAACAATTCCAAGATAAGTTGACAACGGACATAACGTCATACTTCAGTGATAATGATACAGCTACGATTTCGCCAGCTACCTTGTGGGAAGCACACAAAGCAGTCATAAGGGGTATAATAATAAGCCAACAGGCCTATCTCAACAAGCGAGAAAAACAGGAATATACTGCCCTTCTCAGATCCCTCAGTTATGAGACAAATAAACAAATCCAGCATCCATCATCTACAACACAATCCACAATAGACTTGTTAAAAGAAAAACTCAATGTCATACAATTACAAACAACGGCAAACATAACCCACAAGTTAAAACTAAACACATACACCCAAGGGAATAGAGCGGGGAAAATCCTAGCATCACAACTACGACACAAAAGGCAAAACGCAAAAATACCATACCTCTTAAACAAACAGGGGAACAAAATTTATAATCCCCGAGACATTAATGATTTGATGGCGGATTACTACGACTCTTTATACAACATCCAAAAGGATATATTAACACACCAACCACAACCAGCAGACATTGACGGCTTCCTGGAGGGAATTAGCCTCCCTACCTTATCTCACACGGACCGACAAACCTTGGAAGGGAAAATCACACAAGCAGAAATTGCGAAAACAATAAAAAACCTACCAAAGGGAAAGTCACCAGGGCCAGATGGCTATACTAATCTATACTATAAAACTTTCTCCCATATATTAACACCCAGGCTGGAACAACTATATAATCATATTGTTCACACAGGTGATATCCCAAAAGAGATGTTATCAGCACATATAACGACATTACCAAAACTGAGCAAACCACCCAACAAATGCCAAAATTTACGCCCCATCTCATTATTAAACACTGACCTGAAAATTTTGGCGAAAATATATGCTAATAGACTGGGGAACATAATACCAACGCTTATCTGTAATGACCAGGTCGGTTTCGTGCGGGGACGACAAGGCTCAGACGGAACTAGGAAAGTACTAAATATCCTTCACAAAATCCACACACAGGGGTGCCCCAGTGTGGCACTGTCGTTAGACGCTGAAAAAGCGTTTGACAGGCTGCACTGGGGATACCTCAAGACAGTTCTACAGAAATTTGGATTCCCCAACTGTTTTATATCATTAGTCTCGAGCTTATACAAAAATCCAACGGCAAGAATAGCAAATGGTGGATTTGTATCTAAATTGATCAACATAACTAATGGCTCCAGACAGGGCTGCCCACTTTCCCCACTGTTATATATCCTAGCTTTGGAACCATTGGCACAGAAAATTAGGGAAAGCCCAAACATACATGGCATAGAGATAGGAGGACATCCACATAAAATCACCATGTTTGCGGACGACGTGATGTTAACATTATCGAAACCGGAAATCTCTTTACCCACACTACAAACCACACTCAAACAATTTAGCGACAGTACATACTATAAACTAAATGTAACAAAGACACAGGCTATGGGCTTTCATCTAACCAATACACAACAGGACTTGCTACGGAAGGAATACTCATATGACTGGAGACACGATCATCTCACGTTCCTGGGTGTACACCTCACATGCAAACCGCACAGGCTTTACAAAGCTAACTACGTAAAACTGCTCAAAGAAATCCGACAACAAATACATAACTGGAAGGGCAAATACATCTCCTGGACAGGCAGAATAGCTGCAGTAAAAATGATGATATTACCAAAAATGCAATATCTCTTCAGAACCCTCAATATCAAAATTCCGCAACGCTATCTTAAAGAGGTCCAAAGTGTGCTTAATACATTCCTTTGGGAGGGAAAAAAGCCCAGAGTAGCGGCAGACATTCTGTATAGACCCTTTAAAGAAGGTGGCATGGGGGCTCCTGAAATAGCAAAATATCATGATGCGGCCATGATAAGCCCAATTATTGCATCCTTCCACCACGTATTGCCACCCCCATGGAGTCATATAGAAACTGCCCAAACAGGCGCCTTTCCACTCGCTGCTTTAGCTTGGATACCAAAGTACCAAAGACCGAAATTTAAAGACATATGTCCGACGACAGAGGCTTCCCTCCAAGTTTGGGACAAACTAATAAACAAACATCGCCCTGCACCATACATATCCCCAGCACTGCGAATCCAGGCTATGGCACTTCTAATTCCTGGCTTTAATTGGGGCCTATGGCACACACGGGGAGCTACCTCCCTGTCCAGCGTGATGAAGGGGGAATCTATTGAGACTTTCGAGTCCTTGAAACAGAAATTTCACCTCCCCCCACGATCCTATTTCTCATACCTACAGATGAGCTCATGGGTGACAAAGCGGGCTAGGCAAACCAATAAACACTCACATGATTACACTATAGCAGAACTAGAGAGAGCGTGTCTAGCACCCAAGCCACCACAAAGGAGTTTATCATTCCTATACAATATACTCACGAAAAGGGCCGGAGTGGGGAAATTGAGGTTTATGACAGCATGGGAAGCAGAAATGAAAACTATCATACCCAACGAGATATGGCCAAGAGTTCTACGAGCGCACAAACACCTCACACTCAATACAGCCCACATTGAAACTTGTAGGAAAGTACTTTACCGCTGGTACATGGTGCCCTACAGACTCCATAAAATGGACCAAAATAAGCCAGAGGTGTGCTGGAGATGCTTCAAAGAAACAGGGACAATGCTCCACATTTGGTGGACTTGTCCCCTAATCCAAAAATTTTGGAGGGATATAGCGAACATGATCACAGCGATAATAGGGAAGGCACTTCCACACACCCCTGAAACATACCTACTACAAACAATTCCACTCACTTAAAACAAAACGGAGCAATACCTAGTATATCATGTGATTGTTGCCGCTTTAGCGGCTATTGGCAGACAGTGGCTCAACATACAGCCCCCAGACCTAATGCAATGTATGAATGCATTGCACACAACCAAAAGATACGAAACAGAAGCCAGAAAATTAAGACCCCCCAAACAATACTGGGAAATAGCATGGCAACTATGGGATGATTGGTATACAAAATCTACCTTCATTACACAAACTACAACCAACACTGACGACTAACCTCAAGCAGGAATGCTAAAATGAGATGGAAAAGACTGACCTTCTCACCTCCCCTTCCCTTCCCCCCCTCTTCCCCCCACCCAGTTCTCTTCCACCCCCCTTTTCCTCCCTTTTTCTAACATCATCCACATATAGCACCGCAATTACTGGGGAGTTAGGAGATAGGATAACACACTCTATAATGACAAGATTATGACATCACCAAACCGTTAATGCTGACAATAATTAACTGTGGCAAACTGTGACGATGTCAACATTAGCATGTGTAAACGGGAGAGTCTGTATCACAAACTGTATCAAGTTTATCAAATTTACTGTAAATGCAATGCAATTGTACCATCAATTCTGTAAATCTACCTGATGGATTGACTGTTCACCAGTAGCGATACTACCCTGTCTCCGATGTATTTCTGGTGTATCTCATATGTGCTATCTAACCTGTATTACCTATAAAAAACCCAATAAAATATTTTACAAAAAAAAAAAAAAAATCACAAATGAACGGTACAGTCTCCTCATACGTATTCTGTTTTTTCTCTTTATATCTAATTAGTGACTGTCTATCTTGGAAGTCAACATCTTGAAATGCTTTTTTAAGAAGTGTGTCGTTATAGCCTTTGTCGCTAAAATCACCAATAATTTTCTCTGCTTGTTCATAAAATTTATAATTGTATAATTGTTTATAATTGTAAAAATCACAAAACAATTTGTTTTCACTCGGTTTTATGAATGGTGAGCTGGTGATAGGCTGAGAGTGTCAGCTGAAACGCTCATCCTGTCAGCTGCACCCAATTTGAGGCTTCCTGATTGAAGTCTGGGAACATTTGAGAAAGTTGCTGAGCAGAGTGAATGGGTGTTGTCTTTTAAAGCTTGGGGTTAAACCATTTGTAAATAGTTTAACCCCTTAAAGGGACACTATAGTCACCAGAACAACTAAAGCTTATTGAGTTTGTTCTGGTGAGTAGAATCATTAACGTCAGGCTTTTTGCTGTAAACACTGTATTTTCAGAGAAAATGCAGTGTTTACATTACAGCCTAGTGAAAACTCCACTGGCCACTCCTCAGATGGCTGCTAGAGGTGCTTCCTGGGGCAGTGCTGCACAGTGCACAATGCCATTTAGTGTCTCCACCCTCCGCATGTAGACACAGAATTTTCCTCATAGAGATGCATTGATTCAATTCATCTCTATGAGGAGATGCTGATTGGTCAGGGCTGTGTTTGATTTGTGCTGGCTCTGCCCCTGATCTGCCTCCTTGTCAGTCTCAGCCACTCCTATGGGGAAGCACTGTGATTGGATCAGGCTACCACTTCTGATGAAGGCAGCAGACAGCAGGCAGTTTCAGAGGCAGACAGGGGCAGAGCCAGAAGCTGTTGACTTGAATACAAGATTTTACTATATTTAGGTAGGCAAGAGGAGGCCAGGGGGCTAGATGGTGGTTTTAACACTATAGGGTCAGGAATACATGTTTGTGTTCCTGACCCTATAGTGTTCCTTTAACCTCTTCAGGACGGAGTCAATAGTGCACGTTCTGATCAAAACAAAACCTAAACAAAAAACTGGAATTTGCGCTATATGTCTGTTCACCCGTAATTCACCGCTGTCACATTAAATGCACCCACACTTATTATATATAATTTTGTTCAGGAGAAACAGGGCTTTAATTTATCATTAACTATTCATACATGGAACATAATGTATTGTGAATAAAATTTAAAAAAATGTGAGAAAATAAGATTTTTTTTTTACATTTGTATTTCCGTCTGACATTTTAGCTGTGAATGTCATAATACTGTTAGTTTTTACTGCAGAAAAATGCACATATTTGTAATCAGCGATGTCTCACGAGTACAACAGTACCCCCATTAACAGGTTTTATGGTGTTTTGGAAAGTTACAGGGTCAAATATAGAACGTTCCATTTTCAAATTGAAATTTGCCAGATTAGTAATGTTACCTTTGAGACGGTGTGGTAGCCCAGGAATGAGAATTACCCCCATAATGGCATAACATTTGAAAAAGTAGGCAGCCCAAGGTATTGAAAGTGGGGTATGTTTAGTCTTTTTTAGTAGCCACTTAGTCACAAACACTGGCCAAAGTTAGCGTTCATATTTGTTTTGAGATGAAAAAAGCAAAAAACTAATATTTGGCCAGTGTTTGTGACTAAGTGGCTACTAAGAAAGACTGGACATACCCCACTTGCAATACCTTGGGTTGTCTACTTTTGCAAAATGGTATGCCATCATGGGCGTAATTCTCATTTCTGGGCTACCATACGCTCTCAAAGGCAACATAACCAATCTGGCAAACTTCAATGTCAAAAAAATGAAATGCAAGCCTTATATGTGACTCTCTAACTTTCCAAAACACCATAAAACCTGTACATGGGGGGTACTGTTTTTCTCGGGAGACTTCACTAAACACAAATATTAGTGTTTTAAAACAGTAAAACATATTACAACAATAATATAGTCCATAAAAGTGCCGTTCATTTGTAAAAAATGCAAAAAAACTTCACTTTTACTTAAAATATCATCATTGTAATACAATTTACCAGTTTGAAACACTAATATTTGAGTTCAGCGAAGTCTCCTGAGTAAAACAGTACCCCCTATGTACAGGTTTTATGGTGTCTTGGAGAGTTACAAGGTCAAATATAGTGCTTGCGAATTAAATTCGCTGCACTTTCTACCTGTGTTGTCAGGCATGTCAATCAAATTTTAATTAATCAAATCACATAATTATGTTAAAAGATTACTTAAATATACATGTAGAATTTTAATATATATGCATTTATATGTATTTAAATTCTACGTGTATACTAATGTAATCTTTTATGTAATTATATGTATTTATCTATATATATATATTTGCGGTTATTTGTATTTTATATATTGATAGATAGATATAGAATGTCATTCTAAGTGTATTTTGTTAACTATATATATATATTAATAACAAAATACAGTTAGAATGAAATTGCATATGAATATGTAATTTATATTACATTTTTTTTATATTTTATTTATTTATTTTATTTTATTTATTATTGTAATTATATGTATTTTGATATATAATATATGTGTATATATATATTATATATATGTAACATCATTCTAAGTGTATTTTAATACTAATATATGTACTTATATTAATATTAAAATACATTACGTATGACGTTACATATATATAATATGTATATATATTATATATATAATATATATACATATAGTATATATATGAATACATTTCTATTTTAATTTTACACATGTCTAATCATTTTTTAATACTTCCCACCAGCAGGGGGACTGTCTGACATTTCAGACAGTCCCCCTGCTGGCAGATCCACAGCCAGCTATAGTGGGCCTCATTTTCCGGGGGAGGACTGCCTGGGCTGGACAGCCCAGGCAGCCCTCCAGAAGAGGATCGCGGCGGAGTTGAGTAAATCTCACCTCCTGGGGATGCAAGCCGTTCCGGCGTTCTATGCCGCCGCAACGGCTTAAAAGCCCATTTTAAACGGCATTAAGGGGTTAAACTAAGGCTACCTGGCACCAAAACAACTTAATTGGAATGAAGTTGTTATGGTATCCAGTATAATATAGCATAATTTCACTTAATATATATGCTTAAGCGTTAGATAATATTTTATATTACATACTTATCTAGAATTAAAGTAAGGGTAAGTACTGGGTTAAGGTTACGACAATGTTTACGACTATGTGTGGGGTTATGGCTAGGTCAAATAACAGCTGCTGTCTGGGAGTGTAACTACCAATATTCTCAGGCAAGCCAGTGTGTATGTCTTGTTGCTGCCTTGAAATTAAATGCCAAGAAGTGCACTGCGTCAGTCAAATCATGCATTAAGGTTTTCTAACGTACAATGTCACCCACTGTTCAGCTTAGTATTTAAAAACATGATTTGCTTGTCAGAATAACTAGATCACTCTGTCAAGTAGAGATATTAGAAAACTCTAGAGAACAGTTATAGAACTAAACAGCCATTGTTTTTATATAGAAAAAATACCAGAACCTGATAAATTACCAGTAAGCTACACAATGTTAAAGTTATGGCATTTTTATGGGCAGTTAATGAGTGTTTTATTGCAAATAAATAAATAAAGATTTAAAATATATTTTATATCTTTTTCAGTACCAATCACAGAATTATTTTAAAAACTGATTTCATTTTGTAAGCTTGCATTTGTTTTCCTATATCTCATATTTGTACTTTTATTTCTCTTTGTTCTCTATAAGTTTTTTTCTATTTTTTTTTCTATTTACATCAGATTATTTATTTAGAGCTAAGGCCTCAACGCCATTTTTGGGGGGCTGGATTTAATGCCAGATGAATTTCTACGAGTCGAACATATTTTAAAAAAATAAATTAAATAAAAGCTCATGGAGCCCATATACGAACAAGTGTCCCCTCTTGCCACAGCCCAAGGGTGAGGTTATGGTGGGAGACCCCTGTATACTATTAGCAATTGGGCCTAGTGTATTGGGACTAGCGTATTATTATAGAGAGTAGTCGATGCAGGGCTGTGTAGTAGACAAGCCACGATTGGGATTATGGAGAGGTGTTAAACGCCCACAGTTTGTTTTTTACTATTCCCCTGATAGCTCCTAGTGCTGCAGGCCAGGCAAAAACATTTATGTTTTTAAAGCCATTTATCAAGGATTGTGTCGAGATATGGCTTTAAATTGCCGAATCTGATATTTTCGATAGTGAGAGGCCAAAATGGTATAAATGGATTGAAGATATTAGTAAATGATGTGAAGCTGAAGGAAGAAAAAATGCGACTGGAATTTAGGTAATAAAGGCTAAAGATTAGGCATGTAGAGAAAGGAAGGCAAACATAAATGGGAAGTGAAGATAGGAAGAGGAAAGCTGCCATACTGGTTAGGTAGAGGGTAAGTGAAAGACATGTATACATGTTAGCAGATTTGCTATGATCAGGAGGCTTTCATAAAGAAAAGGAAATGTTGATATAGAAGGAGGAAATTATACAGGAAGAAAAAATCGAAGGATCACAGGAACTAAACTGTTGGTGATGATAATGGAGATCTACAGAGAGGAAAGGGATAGTGGAGAATTCATATAATAAAGATGTTTCTAACCGGAATGATAAAACTTACCACAGAATTTCTCTGATGTGCTGATTATATCCGTGCTCTGGTTATCCATCACTGCAGGGAGCTTCTGAGATATCTCAGCAAATCTTTAATCTCCCATTGATAGTAAGAAGCTTGGCTTCACATGAGCGACCATGCAATCCTTCCCCAAAGGAATGAATAGGAGTGCAATAGCTTTTATTTACACATGGATGAAGCATCACTAGAAGTGTGTGAAACCCTTTTGGGAAGAAAGGCTGAGTACTTAATGATCAGGGTTTTCATTTTTTTAATATCAAGTACTGTTGTTTTAGTTGTGCAGAAATCATTCTATACTTAAGTGGCAACATCACTGCATAACCCTTGGTCTCAGGAGTCAGACTCTTTAGGCAATCACGTTTTAGCAATGGAATGGTTATAGACACTTTACCTGAATGCTTGGACAGTTAGCAATTTCAACATGTAAAAGGATCTGAGAAGAACTTGAGAAGAACACTCCAATGATTAACAAGTACCTGGTAATGATTCTTGACTTGTTGACATGTACAAGCAACATTAACTAGCACTTCCTGTTAACTGCACAATATGTAAAATGCCCGCCTTAAAGAAATGCACAATGCAAAATCCATATGGAAAACTAAATTTTAATGACACATCTGTAACTGTCTGTAACCTTCAACCTGATGTTATTGAAAAGACCTGTTATGTCATCAATGACTATTGGCTCCATCAATCAATACCATGCTTCTCCTTATTAATTTGCCTTCATGTGATCCTCACTACATGTGACAATCTACCGGTTGGTTTGTTTGGAGAGGTACTTAGTTGCAGTGGAACGGCAAACCCTTGCAAACACGGCCTTCCTAGGTGCCCTAAGAGTGATAAGGGTACCTAGGAGATATAAAGGGGGGGGGGGTGCATTTATTTACAGAGGAAGTGAAGAAGCCAGAAAGGAGCAGGCAGGAAGCGATGTCAGGTGGTCTAATGGTCAGTGCTGACAGAAAAGGAGAGAAGTCAAGAGTCAAGAAAAGTGGCAGAAGCCGGGAGATCCACAAAGAGAGAGCAGGACGTCAAAAGCCAAGGATCAGAGACAAGAAGCGTGGTCAGAGTCAAAGACAAAGGTCAGAGGCCAAGATGTATTACTGGGAATCACAACCCAGGAATGAGAAACCAGGAACTAGGAACTGAGAACACGTACCAGAAACCGGGAACATGGACCAGGATCAGGTAAACAGACCAGGAACAAGGACCAGGATCAGGAACAAGGACCAGGATCAGGATTCAAGAATGCCAGGAGACTGGGAGCAAGTGCAGTGCTTGGCTTGTTACAGGCAGAGCAATCATGAGACCAGTTCCCATCTCCCTGTAGGTGGAGCCCTAGAAGTTATAAAGGAAGAGCCAGGACCCGGCACCATGTTAATTACACCAAGACTCCTCCTAGCTGCTCCTCCAGCACCTCAGCTCCGCATGCCACGTGAACGTCCACGAGATAACAGCCAGCAGCAGTGTCGTTGTGGAGCTGACGGAGGACGCGAGATCCAGACAGTGGGGAGCACCGCCGGATCAGCAGCACTCAAGGACCTTTTCCCAGGACTCCATGGGCGCGCTGGAGCAGGTAAATGTAGGCAGGCACCATGACACTGCATGTCTGACTGTTTGCATGTATCTATGCATATGTATTTCCATCTGTATGTATCTGCTTGCTATCTGTGATGATTTTGCCCATATATGTGTCTCTGTTCTTGCATGAATATGTATGTGTGTTTCTATTTTAGCATGAGTGTGTGATAACGGCGGTCTAGGTACAGATATTTCTGTTTGTCTGTAAATGTTTTTCTCTATGTGTATGCACCTGCCTCTGACCTTACATTGGTGACTGTAATGTGTTTAGTCTATATGCATGTCTTTGTGCAGAATGTGTTTCTGTCCGTGAATGCATGCACCTTTATCTTTCAATGTTTCTGTTTACATGAATGTCTTTGCCTTTTGTTTGATTGTTAATTTGGGGATGGATAAAGGACAGGACCCAAGGAAGGATTTTAGACACAATTTTGATTGGGCTATAGTCCCGGTTACTTTTTAACTGAGTTAGTCTCTGCTTTGCCCACAAAGGCAGACTCATACCTCCCAACATTTCAAATGGACAAAGAGGAACACTTTAACTGTACAGATGTGAGTGGGGGTGTGGCCAGGGGCAGGGCTGTTCTGAGAAATTTTACGTGACTTACATATAAGAATTTAAAAAGCTAAAATGTAAGTTAGAACATGAACTATGTATCTTGTTTCTAATGACTGAATCCTAAACACATTGATTGCTATGGAGCTCAGTTATGCACTCAGACACACCCACAATATGGAGTTTCTAGAAAAGAGAGACATTAAGATAAATATGAAAGACAGAAAGATTTTGGCTCTGAATAGAGACTGTCCCTCCTAAATGGGAAATTAATCTCGGAACTGACTCAAATAAAATAAGGAAAACAACCACAATTAAAACTTAACTTTTATTTCAAATTATTTTAAAAAAGAGAAAAAAAAAAGAGCTGCCTTACCAGCGAAACATACGTTGGGGTCTCTTTTCAGATTGGCTTTTTGTTGCTTTGATTGTTTTTTGGCCTTTCCATTAACTTTGGGCTGTGTTTTTTCATTACTTGCCAACCTTTTATTCACTGTGTAGTTGTGTTCAGGATTTACTGAGACTGATGTTTCTTTATTAAAGGACCACTATAGGCACCCAGACCACTTCAGCTTAATGAAGTGGTCTGGGTACCAGGTCCCTCTAGGATTAACCACTTCTTCTATAAACACAGAGAAACTGCTATGTTTACCTATGGGTTAATCCAGCCTCTAGCGGCTCTCTCATTGACAGCTGCTAGAGGTGCTTCCGCGCTTCTCACTGTGATTTTCATTGAGAATGCCTTCCTATGAGACTGGCTGAATGTGCGCGCGGCTCTTGCCGCGCATTAGCATTCAGCCGATGATGGCCATAGGAGGAGGAGAGTGCCCAGCGCCTAGGGAGCCCGGTGCTGGAGAAAGGTGATTCCTTCCTCTCCATCCAGCCTGGCGGGAGTGGGACCCTGAGTATGTTTTCCTGGCACTATAGTGGTCCTTTAAGAGAATAGTGAAAAGACTAACCATTTTAGCGTTCAATCTATCTGTAAGTTAGGTGCCCTCAAAGCTATGTTAGGGACAGATTAGCCGCTATACTTAGTGCTAGATACAATAAAGGCACAATAAGGATTCTTTAACCTGAGGTTCTGTATATGGGCTTTTTTCTAGTGTTAAGAACACCTCTCTATGTTTGTGTAGCTTCTTATGCCTATCAATCAATTGCATTATGACCTATGAATGGACATCGTTTTCCCATTTCTCTCTGGTCTCCTGGCTATATATTTTCAGAACACTAAAGTGTATATAGTGTGTATCTTCCATCCACATGATCTGCATTTCCGTTAGGGATTAGGCGACTAAAATATGTTTAATAAATTGAAATAAAAGTTAAGCTATAATTGTCGTATAATTCTTTTCTAATTTTTCATTTGGGTTGTTTCCCTAGGCATTATTCCCCTTATTAACCAAACCCTTATGTGTGATCAATTTATGTTTCTTTCTATCTCAGAAGGACTGGCAGTGTTTTACAAGTGGTTGCACCATAGCCCCTTAAGCAGCTTAAGTGGTTATTACCAGTTAGACATGGTTTTAAGCCAATAACAATTTCTGACTTCAGAGACATTACTGGCAGTTAAAAAGTCTGTGAATGGCCGCTGGATTGTAATGTACCCAAATATTAACAGAAAAACGAAAGGTTGATGGTGCATTTAAGAAACTTTGTGCTTGCGCAGAGCATTACAGTCACATCTGTGATATGTGCTGTAATTTAAAGAAACATACCCAGGAGTGTAAAGCAATTTGGCAATCGAGATCATATTACCATATGAATTAATGTAGTGTAAATTACTAGTTATTTTTAACAGGTGTTTTTCATCCTGCTGCTTATAATATACTGCAGATAGCACATGATGCTTGATTATTAAATCTCTCTGACATGTTATGTCTTGCAGGCACTTTGTACTTCAATACAAGTTGTATCTTCACATTTTACTGTCCCGATTATTCAGAAAATTGTCAGGAATTCAAAGCAAATTTCAACCTTAAACAATAGTTACAGCTATTTTTGGCAGAAAGTTTTAAATGAATATTGAATTAATTTCAATATTGTTCCCTTGCTGACACACACGCTGATAGTTACAGCAGGCTGGTCTGCTCTCCACTTGTGAGTGGGATTTTAATATTCACCTTGTTACTGTTTATGTATATAACGGTATCACACTATACCGTTGTTTTCTCTCTTTCCTTATACATTTCTGTGTAAGAGATACAGCTATATGCATTGAAAATTGAACCTATGTAAGTGGTTTTGTATCACTATAACACTAAAACACCATAGAAATTTTTGTATTTGCATTTGCACTTTCTTTTGCTGGATTGCACATAATTGCTATTTTGCACAAAATTGGTTAATTGGGATTATATTCCACACCCATGCAATAATTCATTGGCACTTAAATATTTGAGTCTATATTTAAAGACACAGCACACCTTTTTTTCTTTTTTTTGTATTAAAAAAATTAATAAGCAAAAAAATATTTTAAAAACTAGTTTTAAAAAGTAAAAAAAGTTTTAAAAAGTTAAAAAATACATTTAAAAATGCTCATTACGGAAGGCGGGGCCGGACCACCGAGCTGGACGGTCGCAAGCAACCGTAGCTCCTGCAATAAAACTACAATCACCCTATTAAAATATGATTTTCACCCCACAACTGACCGACAGCAATGGGGACTGTTGACCCAGGGAGAGGCTGGCTCACCGAGCTGCAGTCCCCTGGAGGAGAGAACCTCGACTCCTAAACTGAGGCCTTCTCCTGCAACTCAAACCCCGACCAGGGGCACGATCCCAAGTGGTCACGGCCCTGTTCACCCTATGCCCCGGACCAAGATGTTGCAATCGGGGGCTGGGGCGGCCCGGGCGCTGTGCCCAAGATGGCAGGCGCCATGTGCGCAGGAGGCAGGAGGAAGGCCTGCATCTTCCCTGTAATCACAGATGGCAAAGTGGTTCCTGTCCTCTGACCCAGCAGTACAGAGGGGCGGAGAAACATTCACCTACCTCCGGGTCCGTCCACGCCAGCGACTCACATGAGCAGAGAACTGAGGCGGCTAAGAGAGGCCGGAACGCCGCACAATGATCATCCCCGCCTGAGACAACCAAGCCTGAGGCACAGCAAGGTACTCTCACGGGAAAACCGACTCAGCGCTCACATGGGCAACACCAAGCTCTCCATCAGGGATGACACCACCCTCCTGAGGAACACCAGAGGCAAGAACAACATACCGTGGCGGCAACCCATGAGAATCAAGCGAGAACCCCAATGCACAGCAGAGATGGACTCCTCCCTGATGCCTGCTCTGACGGACACTCACTACCTGCTGTACAGAATCTGCAGAGCGGGTGTTGGATAGAACAGGGACCCCCTCTTATCTGTGTGGTCTCGGGATAACCACGACGGCGACACATTCTTACTGGGGCAGCTCAGGTAACCCCGACCACCAAGGGTGACAACTTTTCTAAAGAAATCTCAATAGACATGGCTCGAATGTTATCTTTAAAACCGTTACTGAATCTAGATTAATGCTTGAGCAGGCTTATTGTTAGCATAGTTTGTCTATTCTCTCTGATCTACACTAGCCTTGCTCACGTTGAACAGAGACTAACTTGTGATTATACT
Organism: Pelobates cultripes; assembly: GCA_933207985.1. Taxonomy (NCBI): domain Eukaryota; kingdom Metazoa; phylum Chordata; class Amphibia; order Anura; family Pelobatidae; genus Pelobates; species Pelobates cultripes. The sequence continues at coordinate 80,963,427 of OW240914.1, read as the reverse complement.
AGATCAAATGCACATTAACTATAATGCTAGCACAGTTATTCTATAGGACCTCTAAGTACCTATCCTTCCCACAGTTTAGCTAGTTTAAGCGATGTACAAGACATTACAAAATAAAAATGTGCAAGTTCTCTACATACCACGTTCATGTTTCTCAAATAATGAAAATCACGCTTGTGAGAGCTATTGTGGCTATACAAGCACTGTTGTAATCTTATGCACACAAAAAAAAAAAAAAATTGAAAAAAAAAAATGTTCAATACCACTACACCTGGAACAAACTAGAGAAAAAATGATCCCACGCTAAGGTTCAAAATACACCTTTTGAATTACCCCAGGGTGTATTCTTTAATAAATAGTATGTGTTTGTGGGGAAGTTTCAATAACCAACCATCTAAACTACTCCAAAATGTAACATGGACACAGCGTAAAACTTCAAAGTTAGAAAAAACTGAATGGCTGCGTCTCAAATGTGCCCCTTCAACATCCACATATACCTGGCAAAGGTACATACGGGGGTATTGCTGTACTCAGACGACATAGCTAAGCAACATATGTAGTATTATACAGTCATAGCACACATAAGGTTTGCAAAATATGCTATGCAAACTCACTTTGTGTGTCAAAAAGGCAGAAAAAAACGCTTATTACCACTACACTTGGTACAAGCTAGCGGAAATATGATCCCACGCTAAGGTTCAAAACATGCCTTTGAAATACCCTGGGATGTCTTCTTTAAGAAATGGTATGGCTTTGTGGAGTATTTGGATTATATAGCCTGGTAAAATACTCTAAAATGGGGCATGGGCACAGCGTAAAAATGTAAAGTTTGAAAAAAACTGGAATGGCTGTGTCCTAAATGTGCCCCTCCGATGTCCACATATAGCTGGCAAAGGTACATACGGGGGTATTGCTGAGCAACATATGTAGTATTATACAGTCGTAGTGTTGTGGACAAAATAATAGTTTACTAAAATGCCTATGTACTCTGTAATCATGATCAGCATTTTTCCTTGACTACTCAAAATGGCCGCCGGGAGTCACTCCCTCCATCGACTGACTACCACGTGTTACAAGATGGTGCTGGAATCTGGGGGAGACATTCATGATAAAATCAATATCACACCCAGTGGGATGTACATTGAATGCATCACGCAACACCTAACCAATTATTAATGTATTCTTCTCTGTTATCTATAATTATGCATATGATGTATTTCTGCTTTATAAGGGGCTCCCCGCCCCCTCATTAAACATTCCTGAGTATTTCATCAACCTGGAAACGTGGGTCTGGTGTGAAATTACTTCTGGAAAGCATGCATGCACCATAACCAATTTGAAAAGAGGCAGATACACAAAAATTATCAAACCTTTGTTTTGATCCATACCATTAGCACACATAATGTTTGCAAAATATACTATGCAAACTCACTTTGTGTGTCAGAAAGGCAGAAAAAACACTTATTACCACTACACTTTTAAGCCAGCTGAAAAATGATCCCACGCTAAGGTTCAAAATATGCCGTTTGAAATACCGTGGGATGTCTTCTTTAAGAAATGGTATGGCTTTATGGGGTATTTGGATTATATAGCCTGGTAAAATACTCTAAAATGGGACATGGGCAGAGCGGAAAAATGTAAAGTTTGAAAAAAAATGGAATGGCTGTGTCCCAATAGTGCCCCTCCGAGGTCCACATATACCTGGCAAAGGTACATACGGGGGTATTGCTGTACTCAGCCGACATAGCTGAGCAACATATGAAGTATTACACAGTCGTAGCGCACATACAATTTGCAAAATATACTGTGCAAACTCACTTTGTGTGTCAAAAAGGCAGAATAAACGCTTATTACCAATACACTTGGTACAAGCTAGGGGAAAAATTATTCCACGCTAAGGTTCAAAATATGCCTTTTGAATTACCCTGGGATGTCTTCTTTAAGAAATGGTATGCCTTTATGGTGTAGTTGTAATATGTAGCCTGCTCAGGTGCTCCAAAGTGGGACACGGACACATCAAAACCCTCCATGAAAATTCACACTTAAAAACCTGAACTTGTCACGTCTCTTTTACAGCACTGTAACTTCACAAAGTAGTGTCTAGGTCATACTTTGGGCATATTGTTTTACTCAGAAGGTGTAACTGAGTATAATTTGGGGATTTTTATGACAGTGGTACATATTAAGTGTAAGAAATACTCAGCAAAAATGCAACATATATTCCCCCCCCTCCCCCACCACAAACATTGACATAAAATGGTGAAAAAATGGTGACAAGTTAAGGCACAATATACACCATATAAGATACCCTGGGGTGTCTGCTTTATCAAATGAAAGCCCTTTGTGGGGTTATTTGAACAGTCACATTGCTAGAATACCCTAAAATGAGACATAGGCCCATCAAATCCATTTATGAAAATTCTAACTATAGAAACTAAAATAGCCTTGTCTCTTATATGGCACTGTAGCTTTGCAGAAAAGTGCCAAAGGCATACAATGGGGGTATCGTTATTCTCGGCAGATGTAGCTGAACACAATATGGGGTTCTGTGCAGGAATAGCACAGAATATAACTATTGCACTGGCTTGTACTGGCACTGGTTTTAAGTGGCAATAAGGTTTTAGTGCTAAGACAACATAACCTCAACAGAATAGCTATCACAGGGTAATAGCAATAGGAATGAGTTGGTGCAAGACTTGACACATAGGGACAGTGCAATGAAGTAACTATTTGAAAATAGTAACATAATATAATTGTACATATTAGGTATATTGAGATGGACACATAATGACAGGGTATTGTCAATACAGTAGCTAACACATGTAGCAACAATTAATATACTGGAAGTGTTGTCACATTAAAGTTTAGCACACCAGAGATAAGTAGCAGATGCTAAGTATAGACATAGAGGAATTATCCTAAAAATACTGACAAGGCACATTTTTCATTGAGACCCTTAGGGTGGACAGTATTCAAAGTTTTAATCCAATAGACTTCCCGTTGAAGTAAAAGTTTTTTACGATCTCCTCCTCTGCGAAGGGGGGGAGATGTGGTCTATAGCCATAAACGTCAACGTTGGAAGGGGGTGTCCAAATGCCAAAAAGTGTTTGGCCACAGGGAGGTCAGCCTTATTGTCGCTATAGGCTATGCGGCTATTAGAACGATGGTTCCTTATGCGTTCTCTTAAGGGGAGATCTGTCTTTCCTATATAGGACAGTCCACAGGGACACAGCAGCTTGTAGATTACAAAATCTGTAGTGCAAGTGAGTCTATGTTTGATAGGGTATCTCTTCCTTGAATGAGGGTGAGTGAAGTATTTACCTGGTGACATGTGACTACAGGTGACAGAGCCCAGGCAGCGGTAGCAGCCCCAGTTAACAGATGTCTGTTTCTTGGTGTAACAGTGCACTGGATCCGTTTTGACCAGAAGATCCTTCAGGTTCCTCCCTCTTTTATAACACGTAATGGGGGCATTGTGGAAGACCTCTGGTAGGCTCGGGTCACGTTCTAGAATGCGCCAGTTGGACCTTAGTGCATTTTGTAGACTGTTGGACGCCAGGGCCGGATTAACATAGGGGCTGATGGAGCTGCAGCTCCAGGCCCAGGCCCATGGAATAGGTTCATTTAAAAAAAAAAAAAATTTATTAGGAGACCTTGGAACACTGAGACACTTGGGGACACTGGAAAACATGGGGACACCAGGACACTAGAGGACACTGAGACACTAGGGGACATATGGGGACACTGAGACACTAGGGGACACATGGGGACACAGACACTAGGGGACACTGAGACACTAGGACACATGGGGACACAGACACTAGGAGACCTGGGGACACTGGAAAACATGGGAACACTGAGACACTTGGGGACACTGGAAAACATGGGGACACTGAGACACTAGGGGACACTGGGACACATGGGGATGCTGTGAGACATAGGGACATTGGGAGACATTGGGACACAGAGACATGATGTTCCCATGTCCCCCAGCCAGTGTCCCTAGTGTCTCAGTGTCCCCAAGTCTCCCAGTGTCTGTGTCCCATGTCTCTCAGTGTGCCTAGTGTCCCCATGTGTCCCAGTGTCCCTATATGTCCCAGTGTCCCCATGTCTATGTCCACAACTGTCCCCATGTATCCCCAAATGTCTGTCTCCTAACCAGTGTCTCCTAGTCTCCCAGTATCCCCTAGTCTCTGTGTCTGTGTCCCTAGTGTCTTAGGGTCCCCAAATGTTTCAGTGTCCCCATGTCTCCCAGTGCCTGTGTTCCTAGTGTCTCAGTGTGCCTGGTGTCCCCATGTCTCCCAGTGTCCCTATATGTCCCAGTGTCCCCATGTCTATGTCCACAACTGTCCCCATGTCTCCCAGTGTCCCCAAGTGTCTGTCTCCCAGTGTCCCCTAGTCTCACAGTGTCCCCTAGTCTCCCAGTGTCTGTGTTCCCATGTCTCTGTGTCCCTAGTGTCTTAGTGTCCCCAAATGTTTCAGTGTCCCAATGTCTCCCAGTGTGTGTCCCTAGTGTCTCAGTGTCCCCATTTCTCCCAGTTTCCCTAAATGTCTCTGTGTCCCCATGTCTCTGTGTCCCTATGTCTCTCAGTGTCCCCAGTATCCTAGTGACATGGGGACACACTGAGACATTGGGACACTGGGAGAAATGGGTACACAGACACTGGGAGACTAGGGGACTGGGCGACATGGGGACACTGACACTGTGATACATAGGGACACTGAGACACTGGGTGACTTGCGAGACTGAGACACTGGGAGACACTGGGAGCAATCCATCTATACAGCAGAATCAAACTGTGAGTAGTTTGTTGGTGATTTTACAGAATTTTCTCTGCTGTCACATGTCTCATGTGATGTCACGCATAACTAATTAATTATACAAATGATTAAGGCTGGTATTTTTTTCCAAGAAAGGTGGCAACCTTAACTACTCTTCACACATTCTTGCTTAAAGGAGCACTATAGGGTCAGTAACACAATCATGTATTTCTGACCCTATTATGTTAAAACCACCACCCTGGCCCCTTCTTGCCTCCCTAAATATAGTAAAATATTACTTGTATTCAAGTCTGCAGCTGCTGGCTCAGAAGTGGTGGTCTGAGCAAATTACAATACTTCCCCATAGGATTGGCTGAGACTGTCAACTAAGCAGATCAGGGGCAGAGCCAGCACAAGTCCAACATAGCCCTGGCCAATCAGCATCTCCTCATAAAGATACATTGAATCAATGCATCTCTATGAGGAAAGTTCAGTGTCTGCATGCAGAGGGTGGAGACACTGAATGGCAGTGCTGCAGACTAGGCAGTACTGCCCCAGGAAGCACCTCTAGCAGCCATCTAAGGAGCGGCCAGTGGAGTTATTTTCTCTGAAAAGACAGTGTTTACTGCAAAAAGCCTGAATGGAATGCTTCTACTTACCAGAACAAATACAATAAGCTGTAGTTGTTCTGGTGACTATAGTGTCCCTTTAAGTTTGGAAGCTTAAGAGGGATGTATGGGAACAAAACTTGTGTGCACTGGCTTTCTGGCATTCATGCCAGGCTGACCTTCCAATTCTTTGGACAAACATGCCCCCTTTTTGGCAGGTCTTGTCACGTGATTCGCACCATTGGCACACCCTTTTACCCCACCCATTGACTTCCTGCTTCACTGGACACTGCTGTTAGGGGTTATGGATTGACTTGAAAGATGAAAGCATAAATTAGAGAAAGATTAGCATAGAGTATAGCTGCATTCTATGAGTTTCCCTCCAGCACCATCTCCATCAGATACATGACGCTTGGGAGGTATGACTGTTTTAGTGTTTTTGGTGGATAAGATTCCGTAATTAGACCCATCATAATTGTCAGCACCAGGCCCACTGTGCTCTTAATCCGGCCCTGTTGGACGCTGTGTGGTACGTGGTTGGAAATACCAGGCATGGATTATTTTTGGTATTCTGTCGTGGCAACACCACTGGCTAAGGATGATGAGAGTTAAAGTTCTGTTTGTAATCATGGTAACCTCAAATCATGCATACTGGATATTGCCAGGCAAATAGTTGGAACACAAACACTCCCCTCCCCCCTTCCATCTGAGCCCCAATTATGCAGATACAAGGGCAGAGTGGGAGACAGCCGTGGCCAGCTGTGCTACATCCGGACACTGATTCAGTAAATACACTCCAGTGGTGCATATTTAATTTAATTTGAGTGTTCAGTTTGTTTTGGAGGGATCTGGGGTATATATTCTCTTGTCTGCACATTTGTTACATGTTACCTGTCCTGATGAAAGCTCCATGTTGGAGCTGAAACGTTGATATTTTATATGGAATAAATAAAAGCTAGTTTTTACTACTTCAACCAAGTCCCAGGAGTGCGATTGTTTCTACACCCATATATATATATATATATATATATATATATATGTTACATCAAATTAAAACCCTTTCTGTCCTTTAAAAAACGGTATATAATATGTGGCGGTGCAATAAATTAGTAAAATGCAAATTGCAGTTGAACGCAAACAACAAAAAATGCTGTTGTCATTAAGTGCAAGACAACCCTTAAGGGGTTAAATACAATTATGTTTGGCTAATTATTGCATTCATCAAGACCCCATGTAAGACTGGTGATTGTGATCGCTGATCATGTCCTACAGTCTCACTGCTCCATTCTCTGCCATTTAGGAGGTAAATCACTGTTGTTTCTGTTTATGTAGCCCTAGCCACACCTCCCCTAGCTGTGACTCACACAGCATGCATGACATTTTTCTTTCAATCAGATATGACAGCACAGTATGTTGACTTTAGAAGTTTTCATCTTCTGCTCTGTTAATTGAACTTTAATCATATAAGGTTATTAACAGAGCACAAGATAGGAAATTTACAATTAATAAGACTGTGCAATAATGGAAATGTAAACAGTAGATCTCTCTTTACATAAGTGTGTAGGTCAAATGCAGGAGAGATAGGATTAGTGCTGCATAAACAAAGTTATTTAACTCCTAAATGGCAGAGAATTAAGCAGTGAGACTGCAGGGACATGATCTATATACCAAAACGACCCTATAACGCTCAAGTTGTTTTGGTGCTTACAGCGTAACTTTAAGAACCTATTAACATTAGTATTTTTCCTATTAACCTTCAAGCAGAGCAGCATTTAGGGTTGCATAGTTTTAAATCAATGTATTGTGTCAGATTAAGTAAATGTCATTTCTTAAATGACTTGCTCTCAAACTGCGTTTTTTGGTTTGCTTTGCATGAATAAATATATTAAATCCCATGTTATCAGAATACATTTCTGTTTACTGTGGGTGGCCTGGATGCAATCTTGCATTGGGAAAGATATATAAATGTGTCTTTAGGAAATAAAAAATATAGTATTTTTGGGGCTGAGCTCTGGAAGGGGATCAGACAGCAATACCATTCTATTGGTTTCCTTGGTGATTGCTCTGCTTTTGTATCTTTGTTTTATAATGACTTTTATAATGGCCTTTGTATGTCTATCCTTTCCTGACTCACTGATCTAGGCAGGGTTGATCCCGGGCAGGTTCCCAGGGTGCACCGCGCCCATAAGCCAGGGAGCCAAGGCACTAATATTCAAATATGTCCCGTCTAGGCCACTACCACCTACGTTTAACCTCTGTTCGTACTCCCACCTCTGATGCTCGCCTTAAAGACTTCTCTAGGGCTGCACTGTTCCTATGGAATGCCCTATCCCCCTCTATAAGACTTTAACCCAGTCTCCACTCCTTCAAAATATCTTTGAAAACTTACTTCTTTAGGAAAGCATATCAATTAAACTGTGAACAGCTTTTCCTCCCCGCACCGATTCCTCTTGTGAAACAGTCATCAAAACAAAACACTAAGCCCTCAAGGAACACTATCATAGTACCCTACTTTTTTGCCCTACCCTTACCTTTTGTGTCACTGTACCCCACTCCCTCTAGAATATAACCGCATTGAGCAGGGCCCTCAATCCCTCTGTTCCTGTGCATCAAATTTGTCTAGTTACAAATACGTGTTTGTTAGTCCACACATTGTACAGTGCTATGGAACTTGTTAGCGCTTTATAAATATTAATAATAATAATAATAATAAGGGAGACCCAGGGACATCAGCAGGCAGAACCGGACTGGCACCCTATGCCACTTAAATTATTAATTTTCCTTGGACTGTGATAGGTGCAGCCACATTAGGGTTGCTGGAAGTCGGAGGGAGCACTGTACGTCTCCCCTCACAATTCCCTGCTGCTATTCTGAGCCTCCTCTCCTCCACCTCCGCACTTAAGCTCCACCCCCACACTCAAGCTCTGCCCCCAGCCTTAAGCAGCTGACCTTGCCCCAGGAAGAGGCCAAAAAAAGATGACTTCACCTCCCAGTCCTCCTACAGCCTTCAGTGCTAGGTAAGCGTCAAATGCACTGCAGCCAATAATGATCTTGTGTGGGCATATGCCTGATAGTGAGTGAGTGTGTATGTGTGTGTGTCATTGAGCTTGTCTGTAGTAAGCAAGTGTGTGTCAGTAAACTTGTCTGTAGTGATCATGTGTGTGTTAGTGAGCTTGTCTGTAGTGAGAATGTTTGTGTGTGCTAGTGAGCTTGTCTGTAGTGAGCATGTGTGTGCCAATGAGCTTGTCTGTAGTGTGCATGTGTGTGTGTCAGCTTGTCTGGCGTCAGTAGTACACTGCATGCCAGGACAGAGCAATGATGAGAACATTAAGACTTTCCACCTGTTCCCACCATCTGACCATCAAATTCATCCCTGAAGTTTGAGGTTCCAATCAATGCACCCTCAGTTGCCCTCATTGTTATTTGAATTCAGGTATAAACACAGTTGCATTGAGGATTAAAAAAATAAAAATAAAATGTTACTTAAATACTCAGATTTAATTAAAGAACCAGCTTTTGCCTTTTTATGCTTTTTTGATTTTTACTTGCTCTGTTCCAAAACGCACAAGTTTTGATAGATAAACTTTAAGTAAAATCCTTGCTGAATCCAAGTCAGTTGTTTACTTGCATCCAATGTAAATGTTTTTATTCTAAAAATACATAACATTTAAGAAAATATATAGTGGATCCACATTAAATCCTCACAAAGCAAATTTTCTTATAATGCATAATCATTTTATAGTTTTATCCAGTTTAAAAAAACAGTCCTGTTTACTTGATTCGTTTTTGATATGGAAAGGTTAGACGAACTTCCATTTATTACTCTGAATTATATGCAGAATGCCAGCTATTTAAAACCACTTCATTGCATTTCACCCATTTCCTATTTTATTGCATGTCCCCATCTATAGAACGTTGAAGGATTAGTCATATGCCAAGAGAATGACATTTGTAAAAGAGAAGCAGGTGTCAGGATGTTATATGAATTGCCATTACTGTCAGTCCCCGACATTTGTAGTTAGAGGCAATGCTAGCTTTTTACCCACGAGAGTCACAGAAATAACAAGTCCCTTCTCGGTTACACTCATGCTAAAGCGTTTGCAAACAAAAGTGCCCTTTTGACATGCTTATGAAAGAACAAGCGTCCCTTACATGTGAATACATTGATTCATTGTGCATTACGTTGAAATTAATAGTCTTGTATGGACTGACAAACAGTTCAGTAGTTGAGTTAAACGCCACCAAATAAAGCTTCTGTCCTCCTGTAATAAAATGAAAATGAATCATGAAATATAGACAAGTACAAGAAATAGGTTTTTTTTGTGTCTGATCAGTTAAAATAATCATTTCCATGCTTGAGAGTATAAGTATGTTGATTCTCCAGACGTTTCATGAAAGTCCATTGTCCACTTGCTTTTCAGAATGGTTTTGCAGAGGTTGCAAGCAGATGCATACATACCTGGGGTGTTAGCTCATTATTTTACTCCAACAGCGATAGCATGCTAAATCCACGGGAGGCAGTTTTAATGTCTTGCAGCAGCCTGATACTCCTGCCAGGCGTATGCCCATAAAGGAAAAAAAAGAAAAAAGGATGACGGGGGAATCAAACATCCTGCCACCACGTTAGTCTTTAATGCTTTGATTCTGTTGTGCAGCTGTGATAACATATATTACAGCCTGTGCGACTGTGTACGGTGGTCCAAGCTAAATTTCTTAATTGACCTATATTTTTTTTGCTCCCCTATCAGTGATGGCAGGGACTGCTGTAACAGAATGATAATTCTCTCCTGCCATTCCATCGACAAGAAGCAGAGCTTGACAGAAACGGAGTCAGGGAACACGCTGCATTTTAATCATGGATGTAAAAAAAAACAGTCTGGGCTCTGAAGCTTGGTTCACACCTCCTCTGATTTGCATGGTTCCTGATGAACTATTTCACACTTGGATTATGCTCTGCGAGAAAGATTAAAACAGGGAAAGAGAGGGGGGGGATGGGAGGGTAATTCAAACTGCCTTTTTACTGGTTGGTCATTTTGCATTTATACTATTTATACATATATAGAGTTACATTGCTGTGTATAAAGAAATGCCCACCAAGTGTAAAAGACAATTCATTTGCCCATAGACTTTGCAATTATTTATGAATGGCTCGGGATGTCATTTCAGAGGAATTATTGTGTCCCTATAAATGTAGGGAGATGCTCTTATTAAAATAAATGTTTCAACTTTATCCCAAGATATTTTTATTATTATTTTGGAGATACGTGAGATGCAGTTGAAACTGAGCCCGAAGAGAAGCTTATAATCTGGCTGCATGTTTAAAGTGCATTAAAAATGAATCGACATTTATAAAGTCATTTGGGTCACTAGAATATTTTGTAAAGCTCCAATCTATCTAGGGCTATAATCTATATTGTTTATCATATATCATATGATATATATATATATATATATATATATATATATATATGCAATACATGCAATCAGGGCTGCCATCAGAAATGTTGGGGCCCCTGACACAGTTCAAAGTGTGGGCCGCCCCCGAGTCTGCCCCCGGGGCCAATTCTGAGTCCACCCACATGGATGCCCTGTCTGTGTGGTGTGTAAAATGGATACAGATTGCACATTTGTATAATATATGTAGTTTTGTGTGTTTTAGATAAAGTGTATGTTTGTGTAGTGAATGCAGAGTGTGTTTTGTGTTGTGGTTTTAGTGTGTGTATGGTGAATGCAGTGTGTGTTTGTGTTGCGGTTTTAGTGTGTGTGTGTGGTGAATGCAGTGTGTGTGTTGTAGTTTTAGTGTGTGTATGGTGTATGCAGTGCGTATTTGTGTTGTGGTTTTAGTGTGTGTACGGTGAATGCAGTGTGTGTTTATGTTGTAGTTTTAGTGTGTATGGTGTATGCAGTGTGTGTTTGTGTTGTAGTTTTAGTGTGTGTATGGTGTATGCAGGGTGTGTTTGTGTTCCATTTGCTACCTGTATCCTGTATGCTGAATCCTGACTACCAGCGGAGATATCGTGCATTAACCCTTGCTACTCCGCTACAACAGATGACTGTCCACCTTCCTGCCCCCCACCAATGGCTTGCCAGGGTGGACATTGTTAAATAGCGTGAACAATGTCTGGATTTTGCAGTCTGGATGGCCCTGTATGCAGCTTATTTGTGTTCGGAGCCATTTCAGTAATGAAATTAAATAGAGATTAAGTCACCTACCTTTAATGAGCAAAGTCGATTGAGGTGTGCCGATACCGATGTATGTGGTAGGCCTGTAAATAAAGTGGGCCTACCTTAGATAAAGTTGAATAGAGGAAGAGAAGGGGGGGAGTCCCTTTTAAAGGTTCATAGCCCCTCCCACAACTTTCGGCCAAGCCTTCCAATTTGTGTTCGGGGCCATTTCAGTAATGAAATGAAATAGAGATTAAGTCATTTCCCTTTAATAAGCAAAGTCGGTTGAGGTGTGCCGATACCGACTTATGTGGTAGCCCTGTAATAAAGTGGGCAAAAAGAATACCAATCTTGCTCAAAAGATATTTATTACGAAACCACATGACATAATACAAACTATCTATGAGGACATCTTAACAAATGCCCTTCTTATTTCCTATATCGGTTGAGGTATATAAACAGCATATCAACAACAGTATAGAATGGGGAGCGAACCTGGTCACCTATAAGCGGTACATAGATGACATATTTTTTATTTGGAATGGTTCAGAAACTCTTTTAAATACTTTTTTAACCTCTCTAAATATTAATGACTGGGGAGTCAAATTAACTACGGAATACAGCACCAACAGTGTAAATTTTTTAGATCTTACAATTTTTATAGAAGATGACCATATAAAAACCAAAACTTTTTTTAAATCTGTAGACGTGAACAACTATATTTTTTTAAATAGTTGCCATTTCTCTCCCTGGCTTAAGAACATTCCGAAAGCCCAATTAATGAGAATTCGTAGAAACTGCACTGACACAAGCACTTTTGAAATTTAAGCCACTAGGGTTAAGAACCAATTTGTGGAAAAGGGTTATGAAGACAATCTGTTAGTGAATACTGTAAAAGAGGTAGAAAGCATGGAAAGATCCTCCCTTTTGAAATATAAATCTAAGGCGAGAAATGAGCATAATATGTTGCCATTTATCTCTAATTTCAATCAGGAAAGCCATAAAATAAAAAAGATAGTGAACAAACATTGGCCCATGCTAAGAAATGACCCCATGCTGTATTCTATATTACCAGAAAGACCAAGATTTGTATACAGGGGAGCGACAAATTTGAGACAAAAGCTAGTACATAATCATATTAAAGAAGAATCAATCACACCTTTTTTTCAGAATAAAGGTTTTTTTGGCTGCGGACAATGCTTAGCTTGTAGGAACACAAAAAGCAAAAAAAGACATATCAGGGAGTTCCATGATTCAGCAAGAGGAAAGAAACACACAATAAAGGAAATGATTACTTGTTTTTCCAAAAGGGTGATATATCTTTTAAAATGCCCCTGTGATCTTTTATATGTGGGCAGAACGAAACGCCCATTGAATGTGAGAATAAATGAGCATATACGGAACATTAAGAAGGGCTACGATAAACATAGTGTTTCAGACCATTTTAGATTAATACATGACAAAGATCACAATTTTTAGATTTTTATGCTATCCAAAAAGTCACCTTAAATTGGCGAGGGGAGGACGAAATAAGAAAATTAGGTCAATTAGAAACAAAATGGATATTTAATTTAAACACTCTAACCCCCCAAGGCTTGAATGCAGATTTCGAATTATGTCATTTTTTATAATTATTATTCTTCAAAAATTATTATTTTTTAGATGTTTGGTCTATTAATTAAAATTTATTTATCTTTTAATTAATTTATTTCATATAAAAAACATACTATTTTATAATTCTAAACATCATAATTAATAATACATATTACTGTTGTAGGACCTAAGAAATATACCAAATAGGGATCTGCACACCAATAAGTTGTAAATGACTATAAGAATAAATTATTACTCAATTATAGAACCATATAAATATTCCAGGCAATATATATTTTCAACACTGGAATTATATAAAGTTCTTCAATACATCAAAATATAATACTGATTAGATATTTTGCTGTATATACAATGTCATTTTCTATTGTCTTTACTGTTTCTATTTTTTTTCCTTTATGTTATGAATCATATCACTGATGTGTTTATTTTCTAAATGTACTCGGAATGTATCTTCAGAGAAAAGGGGCAACAGTGAAACAAATACTACTATTAGGAACTGAGATTTAGGTGCAGTGCACCATGGGACGTGTAGTTCACGAAACCGGAAGTGACGCGACAGCATTTTTGCCCGCGAAAACCGGAAGTGACGCCAGTAAACCCAAAGCAGGATGGGACTTGTAGGATTAAAGGGCGGAAGTGACGTGACGCCACACTGGAGACACTGGACGCAATTAAACCAACGAACAGAGGAATTTTCTGGCGGGAAATTTGAAGGTATAAAAAGGAGACTGGATGCACAATATTGTTTGAAGCTGACTGAGGAAGCCGTTCTGATCGGTGAAACGCGTTTTGGCTAACTAGGTGGACCTGTAAAGAGACCACCCAATATATTTATATTTTATGTAATTGTTTTTATTGTTTTCTAGTATCATGTATACATTTTTATAGTTTTCAAAATAAATATATACATTTTATTTACTATTCAATCATACTCTGCGCAAGTGATTCCAAGAAGGGGGCAGTGTCATCCCTATTAATTTGACACTAGGCTAAAATACTTAGAGCCGGTAACCAGAGGCTCTAAAGAAGGTGAGCACTTTTGTATTTTATTTACATTGATCTACATCAGAATCTAAAATACTACATTTAGATTGGGGATATCTGTGTCTCTTTTCTATGCAACGTGGAGAGAAATTTACGTCCTTTTTCATCTTGGGAGACGGGTCGTGTGATCTACCCCTAAAAAAGACACAGACACCTGGAAGTTTAGAGCCTTATAACTGGAAAAGGCTCTAAAAAATGTGAGTTCATTTCAATTCATCATTTACAACTAAAAGACTTTATACAATATTCATTTAATATACTACACTATTATTTGTATTTTTTATGTTCTTTTTTCTTGGTATACCATTAAGAAAACTAAAGCACAATATATAGGGTAAGTGCGTGTTCTAGCACTATTCCTTCACTGAAATTTTCACTTTATATTCAGCGCTACACTCATGAGAAACTAGGGATTTGGGGGATATATAGTATCTACCTAAATCCAAAGTTCTCTCTCTTTTTTTGGTGTTTATCTATGAATGGTGGGTTATAAGGAGTACCCACGGAGTGTATATAGCAGCTAAAAATCACAAATTCACTTATTATATAGCGCCATCATTCCACATTTTTTTTGTGTGTTCAAATTCTATATAAACAGCAGAAGCTGACGACTTCCAGTGGCCTAAGGTTTTGATCACATGTACTGGAAGGCCTTGGCTTGAGGCAGTGGATGCTGCCCCTATCCTAAATGAGTGCCCCGAATATTTGTTGGTGTTCAAGCTGAGTTGTGTCAACAATAGTCGTATATATACCACGAATTTAGACGTGGTGAGGGTAGCCCCATGAAGTGACAGGAGAGGGAGTGAGGTGTGAGTGGGTACAGAAAGTAGGTATGCATCAAAAACTTTCACCGGGCACCATGAATTGTCAGTGGGGTAGTAATGGATAAGAATGAGTTGACCTCTCTGACTTAGTTGTGGGTAAGCTCAGAATGTAATGGTCTTGTTGCTTGTTAAAGTATGAGGTGCGAAGGCAATTTTGACCATTGTGTTGTCCCCTGATAGTGAACTCTCATGGTCTGAGAAAGCCATAGAAAGCCAAGTATATGGCTGTTTTAATAATTATATATATATAATTAAAATGTGTCCGCTTCGCTTGGGTGCTTCTTCCTTTGTTGCTCCTTTGAATATTCCTGTGATTGTATATGCTAGGTTCTTTCGGAAGGTTATGCTCATAGGTCAAGACTCTCTCAATAATATAATTACCTAAAAACTGTAAAACATTAGGTTATCAACAAAGAGCACAGAAACTTCCAGTATGGCCCATATTGATATACCACCAATATAAAGGATAATGATTCCGTGATTTTGTGCACTTACAGAATGGAGTTCCAGGCCCATACTCCTTGACTAGGGCCTTTGATAAAAAATAAAATGCACACACACACACACATATATATATTTATATATATGTTTTCTTACTACTCTTCACATCCTCTTGCTTTGTGTAGAGGCAATTAAGTATGGGAACGTTAAGGGGATGCAGGGGAACAAAACTAGTGAGGACTGGTTGACTATAAAATAGTTAACAAAGAGCTGTGTAAATGTTCTGTACAGTCTCACTAGCAGTGTGGCATGTTCCCTTTCTGCTACATTCACCACTTCCACCTTTTTTTTCTGTCCCAGACTGCTTACCAGGAGCTATTGCTTTCTAGTAAGTAGAGAAGGAGATGAGTGCACAGGTGAGTGCTGGGGACACCAGGAAACTGTCTTCAGAAACCATAGAGGAAGCACATCATTAGGTTCAGGACCCTGTAATAGCGCTGTTTGCTTAGTCTACTCTTAGTTGGCAGCAGTGTTAATTCTGACATCAATTTTAGTTTTAGTCATAGCCTTTTGACTAAAATGCCATTTAGTTTTAGCCATATTTTAGTCACCCGAATTGTTTTATTATTAGCTGACTAAGTATCGTAAGATTTTAGTCGACTAAATCACAGTAGGTTTAGTCGGCTAAAATCTATGGGTTTAGCTAATGTGTAATGCATTATTTAAGCATTTGTCTAGAATTTCCAAACTCATTATATACTCCTTGTGTAAACGTCTATTAACCTGTTATTATTAATGGTATTAAGGTTTGAACATGCCATACAGATACAGAATTAACCGCTGTGATTATATATATATATATATTCTATATAAAAAAATGCTCTAGGAGTTCCGGGCCCCACATTCCGGCTCTCTCGAGACTTACACTGTGAGCAGAACAGAGCTGACAGAGGAGCTGCAGTGAGGAGGAGGGAGCTGACTGGAGCTGCAGGAAGGTAAGTAAGAGCTCACTGCCAACCCCCAACAGGACCGCCGGGCTTCTAATGAGCCCAGCGGTCCTGGTCTGTATTATGGCAATGTAAGTTGCCATAATACAGACTGACTCGAGTATAAGCCGAGTGGGGGGTTTTCAGCACAAAAAATGTGCTGAAAAACTCGGCTTATACTCGAGGATATACGGTAATTGCATTAACAGTCGGTACAGTAAAATGTGGTATTTTACATTAAAATCTATAACTTAAGTAATTTCCAACAGATTCCACGAATGACCCCTCATTAGATTGCAGGGATCTGAATGTACAATCTCACGAATTACCGCCCAGATCCCTGCAGAAATAGCCGAACGTCACACAGAAAACCGTTTTTAGTGAACCGGATCTGGAAAGGGAGAGCTCACAAAATACTTTAATTCCCTGAACGCTATGGAAGCGAGTTTCCCGAACGCTATGGAAGTCCAGCGGTGTTTGGAAATCAAGTAGCTGATTTTAGTTCCAGACACTCAACCACCAAACACCGCTGAATTCTTAGAGAACAAAGATGGCCGCCGCCACGTGTTCCGTACACGAATGGCGGCCACACACACAAAACCACTTAACAGCTTGAAAAAATGTTGCAACTGGGCTAATGAGAGACACACAACCTCTCCCGGGTGGTCTCTCATTCAGTATTTAGGTAGTTTCCCGAACAGTGTTGCAGATTACTGTTCGGGAAACGGGTGCTGTATCCCCATAGACTAGTAATAGAGGATACAGCCATTTAAAGTCCCAAACACAGTCTCTTGCAGGAAAGTCCTTAACAGTCCATAGTGGCTAAGTTTGCCACATTGTCCCCCCTCCATTATCTATTTTAAAGTCCCCCACCTGATGCCCACTGGTGGAAGCGCATGGGGAGGATATAGTCCCTCTTACCTCCATTATTTAACAAGTCCCTGATTCAGGTCTTACTATTGACTGGACAGCAATGGCAGGCCGGTTGCTAGTTTTCATCTTTTAGCAGGCATTCCCCCATCTGATGTGCCCTTTTCACCAAACTTCTTGTATTTTTAAGGCATTTTATCCAATTAAATGTTCTCAGGTTGAAAGTAATAGTAAGGGCTCTTTTGATCATACTAGTGCCTTATTGTGTTACACTGTCTGTGTAGTAGTATCGTTCTTAACTTATAAAATACCTTTCTACATAAAAATGTTCTCTTTCTTTTGTGAACTAAGGTCATAAATATGAATGCAAAAGGACAGATTGTAAGTAGTTATATACAGTATCTCACAAAAGTGAGTACACCCCTCACATTTTTGTAAATATTTTATTATATCTTTTCATGTGACAACACTGAAGAAATGACACTCTGCTACAATGTAAAGTAGTAAGTGTACAGCCTGTATAACAGTGTAAATTTGCTGTCCTCTCAAAATAACACACAGCCATTAATGTCTAAACCGTTGGCAACAAAAGTGAGTACACCCCTAAGTGGAAATGTTCAAATTGGGCCTAATTAGCCATTTTCCCTCCTGGTGACATGTGACTCGTTATTGTTAGAAAGTCTCAGGTGTAAATGGGGAGCAGGTGTGTTAAATTTGGTGTTATCGCTCTCACACTTTCTCATACTGGTCACTGGAAGTTTAACATGGCGCCTCATGGCAAAGAACTCTCTGAGGATCTGAAAAAAAGAATTGTTGCTCTACATAAAGATGGCCTAGGCTATAAGAAGATTGTCAAGACCCTGAAACTGAGCTGCAGCACGTATGGCAAGACCATACAACGGTTTCACAGGACAGATTCCACTCCGAAAAGGCCTCGCCATGGTCGGCCAAAGAAGTTGAGTGCACATGGTCAGCGTCATATCCAGAGGTTGTCTTTGGGAAATATATGGATAAATGCTGGCAGCATTGCTGTAGAGGTTTAAGGGGTGGGGGTCAGCCTTTCAGTGCTCAGACCATACACTGCACACTGCCGCAAACTGGTCTGCATGGCTGTCGTCCCAGAAGGAAACTTCTTCTAAAGATGATGCACAAGATTGCCCGCAAACAGTTCGCTGAAGACAAGCAGACTAAGGACATGGATTACTGGAACCATGTCCTGTGGTCCGATGAGACCAAGATACACTTATTTGGTTCAGATGGTGTCAAGTGTGTGTGGCGGCAACCAGGTAAGGTGTACAAAGACAAGAGTGTCTTGCCTACAGTCAAGCATGGTGGTGGGAGTGTCATGGTCTGGGCCACCATGAGTGCTGCTGGTACTGGGGATCTACAGTTCATTGAGGGAACCATGAATGCCAACATGTCCTGTGATATACTGAAGCAGAGCATGATCCCCTCCCTTCGGAGACTGGGCTGCAGGGCAGTATTCCAACATAACGACCCCAAACACACCTCCAAGATGACCACTGCCTTGCTAAAGAAGCTGAAGGTAAAGGTGATGGATTGGTCAAGCATGTCTCCAGACCTAAACCTAGTATTGAATGGAAATATCTATTTTTTTAAGTTATGTATGTGTGAAAAAGATGAGTAAAACTCATAAAACTCAACCCTTCCTTTAGTATATGACAGGATCCTTCAGCAATATTGATACACCTTGGCTCGGACAGTGTTTAAAAACCAACAGTTAGTCTTTATAATCTTCCTAGTTTCTCTGCAGGTAGAGACTAACTGTTGGTTTTCAAACACTGTTTGAACAAAGTGGCAAATCTGGCAAATCTACATATATGTGGTAGGGATGAGTTGTTCCTAATTTTTTTACGTATGTCATTAGAAAAAAAAATCAAATTTTTGGATAACAGTTGTCCTTTAAGATTACAGAGCATCTGCTTTTAGAATGTTGTAGACCAAGCATGTCAAACTTGTGGTTTGCGGGCCGCATGCAGCCCACAATGGACCTCTTTGTGGCCAGGTGAGCCGCGAGTACATGCTTCATGTTAAAGCAGAGTAGGCACCTGCTTTCTTAACATTGCAGGTGCCTACTCTGCTAAAACTTACCCGGCCGGGGAGGAGCGGTGACTGGCGGCAGCGAGGGAGCACAGTTTTCCTGCTCCTCACTGCTCCATCGCCATCTTAAGTGATGCCGGGTGCCAGAATATGATGTCATATTCTGACACCCAGCATCACAAAACTGCACGCAAGTGAGCAGTGAGGAGCAGGAAGAGTGAGCTCCAGATAGAAGATCCCCACTGGACCCCAGGAAAGGATGTGGGGACTGGGATTTAGTAGGGCGAGGTGCAGTGGTTTAGTGGAGGGGGATGCTGTTTTTTTTTTTATACTGTACTTTTCAAAATAAACCTACGTTTCTATGAAAATGTAAGTTGCTTTTATTTTGGGGCCAACATAAACTTAAACCTTGTTCATTTGGCCCGTGCTGGACTTTGAGTTTAACATTCTTGTTGTAAACTACATGTTCATGATTTTTTTAACCAAACAACATCCCCAGTAAAATTAAACAACCCATAATCCTTCTGTATGGCGTACACTGCTATGCCCTGAATCATTACAGTTCCCTTCTCTGTAATGACATTTATAATTCTAAAAAGCATATAATGCCACCAAGTTTTTTTCAATATAGTAGACACGATAAAGCTAGCCTTTTTTAAATCTACACCTTAATAATTAAACCCTAAAATTGTAATCAATGTGTTCTGTGTGATCCAATTTTCATGCTAGTTGGTTTCTTTTGATTTTCATTTGTTCTAATTTAATAGTCACTGCTAGTCATCATTGTGAGAAATAAGCTTGTGACAACATCTAGTCTGCATCTTGAGGCCATCGCTTGCTAATGCACCCACATGTAGAATCTTTAAATCCTAAGCACAATTACCAGTCAACAGTAAAAATTGTGTTACCACCAGTGTCACTGGCACATTAAATCTCACTGCTGATGAGTTAAATAGACTGCGTAATTGCTGTAGGGAGCCTTGATAACGATGGTAATGATGTTAATATACATTTTTAGATATCATGCAAAAGACACAGTGTAATTGAAAGGATGAAAATTCCTGTTGCAGATATCCCTCCCCTTTATAGGTTAAACCTCTGAGTGTAAGAAGAATAACTATAAAGTCAATGCATTGGGAACATCTCTGGCATTTAAAGAGTTACCGCTAGACTTGTGCACGGCAAGACAAGTTGGCTTACCAAAACCATGGTTTTCTGAAAATAGAACGTTTCCAAATGTTGGTTTAGCTTGGCAGAATTTATGGACCCAAACTCTGATTCGGGAATGAATCAGCCGCATGGGTGCGCAAACGGCCAATCAGTATGCTGCAATATATACACATAAAATAAAGTTAATAGCACTCCAAGGCTTTCAACAATCTTAATTTCTTTTAACATACTCCCTTTACAGCATCGACATGCCAGTTCCTCAGTAACATTTAGCAGGATAGTTAAAAACAATGTAGCATAATATTGCAACATTTACAGAAAGTAAAGACCTGTGAGTTCAGTCTCTGGCATGCAAAAAACAAAAACCTACTGTCCTCCCCCCCTACCTCCCACCCCTGAGTGGTGGGTGGGGCCCCTAAATAAGATTGAGAGGTGGACCTACTGTCCTCCCCGGCGACCCCCACCCCTGTGCGGCGGGTGGGGGCCCTACATAACAATGAGGGGGGACCTACTGTCCTCCCCCGGACCCCACCCCTGCGCGGCGGGTGGGGGCCCTACATAACAATGAGGGGAGGAACCTACTGTCCTCCCCCCGGCCCCCAACCCTGCGTGGCGGGTGGAGGCCCTACATAACAATGGGGGGGGGACCTACTGTCCTCCAACTGGCCTCCACCCCTGCATGGCGGGGTCCTACATAACAATGGGGGGACCTACTGTCCTCCCGCCCCTGAGCGGTGGGTCAGGGCCCTAAGACAAATTCCCCCACCCTTCAAAGGTGACTATGGGTCCCCAAGCCCCTAGTAACCCACCCCCCCACCCAAATAAAAACTATCCCCTACCTACTCCCCTCACCCTAAAAATAGTGAGAAGGGAATAAAATAACTTACCATTTGATGTCTTCTTTCTTCTAAAATCTTCATTTTTCAGCCCCAAAAAAGGCCAAACAAAAAGCCATCATACCCGTCGAACTTAAAATAAAATAAAAAATCTGAGCACAAAAATAAAATCAGACGAAAAAGGAAAAAACCTGACGCAAAAAAAAAATCCATCTTCACCCATGGAGGGCTCCGTGCAGACTGAGCTCTGCAGGGTGGGGGAAGGCTTATAAAGCCTTGTCCCGCCCTGCAATTAGGCTAAGAACACTCTGATTGGTTGGTTTAAGACAATCAGAGTGTTTTTTGCCATTTTACACAGGTGGGAAAGTTCTTTGGAATTTTCCCAAGCTGTGTAATTTGACTCATAACACTCTAATTGGTGGGCTTGGAATCTAACCAATCAGAGTGCTCTGTGTAATTTTACACAACGTGGGAAAGTTCTTTGGAATTTTCCCACGCTGTGTAATTTGACTCATAACACTCTGATTGGTGGGCTTGGAATCTAACCAATCAGAGTGCTCTGTGTCATTTTATACAGTTGGGTAAAGTTATTTGGAATGACACAGAGCACTCTGATTGGATGGATTTCAAGCCCACCAATCAGAGTGTTATGAGTCAAATTACACAGTGTGGGAAAATTCCAAAGAACCTTCCCACGCTGTGTAAAATGACAAAGAGCACTCTGATTGGCTTAAACCAACCAATCAGAGTGTTCTTAGCCTAATTGCAGGGTGGGGGAAGGCTTTATAAGCCTTCCCCCGCCCTAAAAAGCTCAGTCTGCGCGGAGCCCTCCATGGGTGAAGATGGATTTTTTTTTTTGCGTCTGGATTTTTCCTTTTTCATCTGGTTTTTTATTTGTGCTCTGATTTTTTTTTTTATTTTAAGTTTTTTATTTGGTCTTTTTTGGGAAGACATCAAATGGTAAGTTTTATTTTTATTTACAGGTTAGTTATTTTATTCCCCCCTCACTATTTTTAGGGTGAGGGCGTAGGTAGGGGATAGTTTTTATTTGGGTGGGGGGGTGGGTGACTAGGGTCTTAGGGACCCCTAGTCACCTTTGAAGGGGGGGGATTTGTCTTGGGGGGGAGGACAGTAGTTCCCCCATTGTGAATTATGGACCCCACCCACCACTCAGGGGTGGGGGCCAGGGCGGGAGGATAGTAGGTTCCCCCCCCCATTGTTATTTAGGGCCCCCACCCGCCGCGCAGGGGTGGGAGCCAGGGGGGAGGACAGTAGGTCCCCCCTCATTCTTATTTAGGGCCCCCACCCACTGCTCAGGGGTGGGGGCTGGGGGGAGGACAGTAGGTCCCCCCCCCTTATTCTAATTTAGGGGCCCCAGCCGCCGCTCAGGGGTGGGGGCCGGGGGGAGGACATTAGGTCCCCCCCCCCAATTTTTATTTAGGGCCCCCACCCATCACTCATGGCTTGGGGCCAGGGGGAGGACATTAGGTCTGCCCCCAATTTTTAGCTCTCTAATACCGTGGAAATTAGGGAGTTATCTACTTATTCATTCCTGTCATTACATTGACTGGCCAAGTAACTTACATTTTATATGAATGTGTGTTACTTGATTGTTGTAAGTGTTGCATATCCTTACAGCTGAATCCTGGCTATGTTTGTATATTTTTTATTTAAAATTGTATACAGTGTAACATTCTTCTTCTTCCACTGGGTAAGTATATTAGTACTTAGGCAATACATTTTACTTTCTTTTGCAGCCCTCTAGCCCTTTCCAGTACTTTTTTAGAGCCATTTTAGTGCCCAAAAGTTCGGGTCCCCATTTGCTTCAATGGGGTTTGGGTTCGGGGTCAAGTTCAGGTCAAGTTTGAGTCCGAATTCGAAATTTTTGCTGAAGTTCGGCCGAACCCGGTGAACCCAAACATCCAGGTGTCCGCTCATCTCTAATCTTAGTGTGCATGCAGCCACTAAGCTGATTCTACTCCCACGCCAGTGACTAAATGCACAGGTGGTGGGTAAGTCTTGGTAAACCCTGGAGCGCGCATAACTTTTCTTTATGTGTAATTATTTGGGCTAATACTGAGCACCGGGCATGTAAAAATGATTCTTCATATAAATAGACATACCGTCACATTCACATCTTACAGTCAAGTGCTTATAATCAGAATAATCTACAATTATTTATACAATAATATAGTAGATAAAATTCAATCAGTATGTATAGACAAATATAATCTTACACCAACCAAACAGAAAATTTCGACGAATACTGGGTCTATGTGGAGCACAGATAATACCAGTAATATAACATTGGTTTAGCATAAAACGTGGAGAGGAGAGAAAAGGGGAAAAAAATTAAAAAATTAAATAAAAAATAAATAAAAACTCCATACTCTAGTAATTATTGCAGTGGACAAAAAATTTCTTCCCTTCCCCTTCCCTCACTATCTCTCAAGGCTCTGTAAAGGGGGGTACTCTTGGGGGTAGATCATTCACAGGGTCGGTTAATTCAGCCAGTCATTGGCCTGGACTAAAACTTTCATAGTTTAAAATCCATGGATCCCATATTTTTTTGTATTTATATAGCGTCTTTATATCATTATTAAAGTAATTTTTCTGCCTTTCTCTGGAAATTTATATGAGTTTTTATTTCGATCCCTGTTGGAGTGGTTGTATTTCTCCAATGTCTAACTAAACACATTTTCGCTGCAGCCAAGATGGGGTTTTTTTTTGTTTGTTTTTTATTTTTATTTTTTGCAGTGCATTTCATTTTAACAGACATGCGCGAGGTACCGCAAAGGCATTCCTCGTGCTTTTGCGAAAACATTTGTAACAATGGGGTATACTTAGATACTTGCACAAATTTTATATTTGAGTAGTAGGAATAGCATGCTTCAACAGTATAGGGAGGTATGCTAGTTTGTACTAAACATGAAAAACCTCCTATTTTCATATATAGTTAGAAGAGTAGCATTAGGCATTAGGTGGCGTGCTTGAGGTGGAGGTTGCGTGATATTGCATTTTCAGGAGAAAGCATTTATCCTGTACCAAACAGGTGAATCCTGCAGTGGTGTGTCTCATGTGGGAGTGAACCTCTGTTGGCTGACTATGTAAGCCGCCTGAAGCCTGATGTGGCAACCTTAAATTAGGTCAAAGCATAGGAGCAGGCTACGTTATGTGTAAAAGTCCCCGCCAGTTGCATGCTGTCTAGGGGCAAGCTAGTGGGTATGTGAAAACATATTAATATCAAGCATAGATTAGAAGTATTTGCAACTAGCAAAAACATAAGAGCTATACGTATAACGAGAGTTCTGTGGAGATCACCCGTCTCTGCTTAGACAGCTGCAGAAGAGATTAGGCAGAGAGAGTCAGTAGGGCAATATAACTCGGTGCCCCGAGAGTGCAGCCAAGATGTTAACACATAGATATGTATTATATTTTCCCTCTAACAGGCAAATCGATATGAAACAGGAAAGCTTGTGGCTTAAGACTATACTTCAATGAGAAGAGAGTTATCAGTTGTTCTTCAACAAATTTTTCGATAGGAGCCAGTCTCCGGCATTCCCACCAAATTTGTATTTGTGTGCATGGATAATTTGAGCAATGCCAACAAAAATTATCTAAATTTGTATCAAACTTTGCAAGGCGTGCAGGAACCATATACCTCTGTATTGTACATCTGTACATGTACATCTCTGTTTTAACTTAAAGTATTGTTCATGTAGACTGATATAATGCATGGTGGTTCTCGTGATTGGCCAGGCATTGTTCCAAATTTCTGAAGAAACAGTAAAAGCACAATCTCTCTCCCAACTCGAAACAGCTTTAGATTTATTTAAGATAGGTCTCTTATTTAGAATTTTACCAATTATAGTAATTGTTTTACAGTTATGTTGTGTAGTATGAAGAATGTCTATTAATTCTGGATGTTAGATCTGAAGTAAGAAAATGTTTAATCCTAATATATTTAAATATTTCTTGTGATGGAAGAGCATACCTGTCCTGCAAGTTGGAAAAAGATCTTAAGGTTTCGCTATCATAAAGATCTGAAATTATTTTTTAGTTTTGCCATTGTAAAATATCTAGATCTTCTATATACAGTTAAAGAGACTAAATAGGGCTAGCTCTAGTAATAGGATATACGGTTTGTCCCTTTTCAATTCTCTTTCTGAATCTAAAAAAACAGGTCATCAATACCGATATTATTTGATTCAATATTTTGACTTGTCTAAAATGTTCATAGTCTAGCCAGAGGAAAAAGAAGGGATCAATCCTTCCACATTTACTCCTTTCTAGATTATACCATCCCAGATTATTTCTTTTAATGCTTATCATAAATAGATGGGAGAACATACATATTTCATGAATTTTTTGTAGATCTGGATATCCCAGTCCTCCTGAGTTTATGTTTCTCTTGAGGACAAAACCAGGTACTCTTGGATTTATTTAGCATTCCACACATATGAAGACAAAAGAATTTCCATTTCTTGCCAGGGGTCACGTAACTAGCTATAGGCTGTTATATATATGGTGCATGGAAATGTGATAAGCACCACATAGCTGTATAGATTTAGAATTTAGCTTAGAGAAATGTAGTTTTTAGCTGGTGTGGGAGCAGTTTGGTGGTGGGTTATTTGTTGATAAGCTTGTGTAAATAATACTAATGACAAAATATTTAACCAGGAAAGGTACATTCAGATTGCTCTGGTTTTACAGTCGTCCTGGGGATGTTACGTTTGCCCAAGATCCAGGGCATGTTAATATTACCCAATTTAATGGTGTCCATCTAATGTTTGTGGTGTACTCCTGCAAACCCTTTACTCAGCCAGTTATTATAAATAGTCCTTTCCAGAGTGATTCCAAGCCAGTAACACTAAGAAGTGCTAAATTAGGGGCTTCATGGGCCTGCAGTTATTATGAAAAAATTAGGAAACCATTATTATGAAAAACAAACTTGTGAATTTAGAGTCTTGCCCTTTGACGATCATGAGCAATGCATATGTTATGGACCACATATGGACCGGGTGAATTGATATGGAGCAGAGACAGAACCCTCTCATGTCAGGTACGGATTTGTATTTATAGTATTATAAGACATATAAACATTCATTATAGACAATAATAAGTCAGGCAGCTTGGGCCTATTGCAATATGGAGGCCTGAAGCTTTAGCTCCAACAGTCCCTAAGTTAATTTAGCCCTGACAATATGCTTTCTGACATCTAGCATTAGAGTCTTGATGTTATCCGTGTTACATTTGCTTGTATCCTAACCTCTCTGTGAAGGAGCTGCAGACATTTCCTCAGCAGGAATGTGTCTATGGAGTTTGAGATTCTCATCCGAGACGTTTTTGCTACTGTTCCAAGATGGAGACATTTTGCGCCTAGAAGCTTATAGAAGAGGATCCCCAGCATCTCAGGAATTTCCAGCTGGCATCAGTTTTTATTTCTTTATTTTGTCCTATGAGTACCACAGGTATACTGCCACCAGAGGAGTGGGAATTCTCACTGCTATCATTATATACAACTAGTAACAATGCTACAAGGTACTGAGAGATGGAGTAGTGCATCTGTTCTCTTCAGTTGCTGAGTCCACCTCTACTTTCACAGTTTTTAAAATGTCTATTTTTGTAGGCTATTATGGGATATCTGTAATTTATAGATACAACAAATAAAGTAATATATAACAAGTATATTTATAAAATATATAAAACATATAATAATACATGCATCCACTTCCGCTTTTGGAATTTGATACAATTTTTGACAATATTCCTACAGAATACCTTTTCCAGTAAATCAGTGTGTGTTGTATTACTTGTGATAGATCGCTCCCCCTCGTCTTAGCCCAGATATATACATATTTAAATATTATGAAATAATTCATGTTAATAAGTGTCCCTCTGTGTTAGACATAATAAGCATTGGCTCATTCATGCTCAGTCCTAGGGGCTTTTATATGACAATTTATTGATTTCATGTGGCCCAAAGTGGAAACTGTGTGTGCCTTTTGTTTATTTTATAAGAAACCTACCTCATATTATATGACCCAATGAGTTTAATTCCTCACTATGTAGTCCTAGTGCTATAGATTATTTCAGGCTTTGGAAGTCTTGATTGATTTTATTTGACCCTTGGGTTATGTTTCACTGTTCTTTGATGTCTGGGTTTATCTCGATAAATGTTACTTATAGAAATTTAACTAAATCCCCCAAACCTGGCTGTGTTAACTGAGTTAAGCTTGTGGATTCTTTGTTGTGAACTATATGTAATATGCAGTGTTTATTCACTAAATTAGAAATTACAGACAATTTTCTAAAGTATTGCAAATTGTAGGTCACAGTAGCTGGATTCTAAAATGGTCAATTCCTTTGTAATTTGTCCACTATTATTATTATTATTATTTCTGCCATGTTAATTTAAATATTTGTTAAAAGAAAGCTCCTATAAAGCCCTATAACCACGGCAGCTTATTGTACTATGTCAAACGGTTTTATGGGAGACACGACTCAAAGTCCATTTGCACCGTAACCCCTTAAGAAGTCGTAGGGGTAATTTTGGTTGGTGTATCCCTTTAAGTCATTCATGAAAAAGGGACCTTAGTGTCCTGAGAGATTGCAGTTTGTTTTTTTGGATTTGCAATGTCACTAGCTCATATTGTTGTGTGTTAGCAGCTGGAGATCAATAGAACAGGGCATTCTAAAAAGTCCTTAAGCGTGATGTATTGTCTCACTGTACTGGGTCACTTTTGTTTTTATTCAAGGTAAAGTGACTCTTGATAAATATGTGTTGGTGAGAGATAGAGATATATTGGAAACTCAGGATGTGCTGAAGAAAGGAAAAACAGATACATAAATGGATAGACAGACAAAGAGAGAGGGAGAGAGAGAGACAGACAGATAGCTAGATAAATAGATACAAAATAGATAGATACAAGATAGACAGACAGACCGATCAATCGACCGATCGATCGATCGATCTGTAGATAGACAGACAGACAATCATTACATTATGTTGATGTTATATGAATAAATTATAATAATATTATATTTAGTGATATCCATTTAATCCATTGAACATCAATCACATGAACGTCATGATATAAAGGGTTTTTGCCTAATGTCCTTAAGCGGTTAATAAATGTATTGAAATGTTTCTTCAAGCTGTGCATATGGCTTTTTTTGGTATCTCCTAGTTTTATGTTGCATTTTGTTGTCGGTTATATTATCATGGAGTTAAATTAATTGCCTGGATATAAAAATGTGAAGTCAATTCTCTGGCTTTACAGTATTCTGTGTAAATAATCTCTCACCAGCATTGTTTGAACAATACAGAAGATACTTGTTTACCAGCAACAGCATTAAGTCTATGGAAGTGCAGCTGTCATATAGAAAGCACATTTGAACACAGACCTAAGGCAAGCTGGCTTCACGCCAAGCATCACTGTTAAGACCAGCTCCTTTCTACACCCTCATCGCCCCCCTCTTGTCAGCCTTGTCCATTACTGTGCAGATGGCTCTGAATGTGCAGGCAGGGGAGTTCTGTTAACAACTGGATGTGTTAATGATTTCAGATTCATTGTGTGCCAGACAATGAACCCTGCCTTGTAAAATCAGAAGCTGTTCAGAATGCTTGATTTGTAGGACGTGGGTATTAAGACTCTTCAATCCATCTAGATCGGGAATTGTGAACTATCGTTCATCAGTCACTTGCCATCACCTACTGGCGTGCCAACGCTAATAGATGTGCTGCTCTACAGCCACATTTGCATCACCCTGATTTAGGAGGTTATTTTGATTCAACGAGATATGAAACAAGTGATTGGATGTGAATGGCTCTGCTGGTTTTACTATTGCATCTGGAGTCATATAGAAATAGCTAGACATAAGCGGTACGGGTAGTTGTCAGATACACAACTTCATATGAAAAAAACATCAGATTTCTCTGTGCGGTGAAAACAAAAGAAAAAAAAATACGTTGGTCTAATTTTTGATGCATTATGTTCTTCTAGTAAATAATTGTGCATTCCACGATCCTCGGATAATTTACTAATGTACATCACCATTTTTGTACTATTGTCACATTTAAACACGTTTATTTTTAAGCCAAAATGCATAGAACCAACAATGGCACTTCTTATTTACTAGCTGCTGTTACAGGATAGGCCTCCAGAATAATATCTTCTGCACTTAATCATATTGTTTACCTTATAACGTGGAAATTTTGCAAAGAATGAATTACAACCGTATTGTCAATTCTCACATTTACTGCATGGAAATCTAGAACCCTTTTAACCACTTTCATATCACTCAGTCAATTTTATATTCCAGAACAACGCTCCCCTTAACATTTTGTCTGCTACAAAAAATCCAAAGCACCATACCGTGCTAATTATGCTATGCCCAAATTTGTTGTATAGACCTGTTCATACAAGTCTTTGGCAAGAATAAAGAACCCATGAGCATCATTGGGTAATGACGTCACTCTTATCTTCCACACCACTTACTCCAGTACATACTTTAGTAGCACTTACTGGTTGACAGGTGGAACACTAACACAACAGTGACAGTTCTGCATGAATAAAAATTAGTTGTATTAATACATTGATTTTATTCCAAAGAACATCAATTGAAATCAAAAATTGTTGCCTCTAGAGACATCTCGCTAGTCATTTTAAATATTGGGTCTGTCACATATTCTCAATTCTCCAAGGTTTTTACATTTATTTAAGCAGGACCAAAAATCTTCTAGAATTAATATTATGGCCAGTATTTTTTTTATTTAAGAAAAATGGCCATACTGTTAATTTACATTTTGAAAGGGCAAATCCACTTGCATCCTATTGCCACTGTTTCTACATTGTATACATTTGCAAACACTTTTCGTGTATTTTCTATCTATTATCCCATGCCAGCAATGACACTGCTGAAATGTTCTATCAAATACTGTTGAAAATAAAGTCTCTTGCAGACTGCACAAACAGACTAAATATCCAAGAAAACTGTAAAACATCGAGGAAGATTCTACTGCTTCCTACAGTCAATCTCTGGTGGAGGAAAAATGTAATCCCATCACTATGCCTGACACTTTCCTAGAAACCCTATAGATGTTTTATTTGGTGTTAAAAAAAACATGCCTTTTTTCATTTGTGCATGTTGGCTGCAGTTATTGAATTTTTTGTAAGCTGCAGAATAGTCAGAAAAAAATGTGCGTACTGATACATTCATGCAAGCTCTGTGTTATATAAAGGTTTCAAATCTTACAATTCACAAAGATGACATCATTCCAGGGAATTACAGGTCCAGATCGACTGACCTCTTTTGAAAGTACAGTAGGAGTAAATTGTTAATAGAAGGAGGTCACAGCCACGTATGGTATGTGATGGCTTGCAATCGCAGAAAGGGATAGTTCACTATCACAGAATGTTTAAAGGGACACTCCAGGCACCCAGACAACTTCTGCCCATTGGAGTGGTCTGGGTGCCAACTCCCACTACTCTTAACCCTGCAAGTGTAATTATTGCAGTTTTTTATAAACTGCAATAATTACCTTGCAGGGTTAACTCCACCTCTAGTGGGTGTCTAGTAGACAGCCACTAGAGGGCATTTCCTTGTCCACAGCACAGAAAACCTGTGCTAGAGCATCGCTGGACGTCCTCACGCTGTGTGAGGACCTCCAGCGTCGCTCATTTCCCCATAGGATAGCATTGAAATGCATTTTCAAACCTTTCCTATGGGGCGCGCTAATGCGCTTGCGCGGAATTGCCGCACATGCGCATTAGGTCTCCTCGGCCGGTGGGCGGGATCAGTCTCGCCCACTGGCCGACGCAATCAGAGGGAGGAGCGGCGCGGAGGAAGAAGCAGCGACGTGGGACCCCTTCAGCAACATGGGATGGGTGGTGGGAGGGAGAGGGAACCTCCATTGCCAGGAAAACTTATTGTTTTCCTGGCACTGGAGTTTCCCTTTAATCTGCTGCAGCACTCCTCTGATAGACATTGACATGAATAACAACATGAGAAGATGTGGAGAATATAAACTCACAGCTCCACCAATAAACATCTTTGTAATGGGCAACAATATATCATGAGCCACTCCTGTAAAAAAATAACAGAAATGTACTGTGTCAACATATCATCAGCAAGGCCCACTAATAAATATCAAAATATGTACAGTAACTTTGTATAGGATTCAGATACAGAGGCATCAATTTTAATCTGGTCACCAAACTCGTCTGGGCAAGTTCTGTAGATTCGCTTGGCCGACCGAATTCCGACCATATTTGGCTTTAGTAAATATGAGAATTTCCGTACCGTTTGGAATTCTGTAATTTTCCCCAGATTTTGTCCATTTGGAAATATGGTGTTTAGGAAATGTCTGCGAACGTCTACTCAAAGTGAATTTCAAACTTAAGGTCAAACTAGGTAAACAGGAAATATTCTGCCAGCTATACTTCCCGTTTGGCTACTCTGGTCATAAATGTGAAGTTGACTTTAAATTCTCACTTCAGTAAATAACCCTGATAGTGAGGGCCATTATCAATGAATCAAAGAGTACTACCAATAAAACCTCCATCAAGGAGCATGATCAATACGTAGTAAACAATATATATTAACCTCAATATACAGACTAAAATTTATAGTACCAAAAACTATAAAATATGCAATATAAAAAATATATACTTATGAACAGTCTATTACAGGCTTATAATACCGTTAAGGGTTTAGAGATATCATAAACCACAATACTGAAGGTTGAGTGCTTTATGGCGCCTCTTACAGTTTTTCTAGAGTTGTTCATTATTTCCCCTAATACATAGTTCACGTTTATAGCTTTTATTTCACATGGTCCTAAGTTTACAGAAGCCTTGTTAAAGATTGCATAGTATGAAACAATTTAAAAATGAAGTATGTTTACTGGCACATCACAAACCCTTCAGCAAATACATAGAAAGCTTTGTTTGCAGTGGACTTCTCCTTCCATTATGTCAACAAAAATGTGTATGGTCAGGTGTAAATTAACACACATAGAAACAAAGGCATAGCTGCTGTATGAAGGTTGGGACAATGAGAGTTATTTACTAAAGTGATAATTATCGGGAAGTCAAAGTGTATTTCATATTTAAGGCCAAAATAGCCGAATTGGAAAAATTGTTCATGTCAACTATGCTTTGATCTTTAATTTGGAATTAACTTTGAATTTCTAACAATTCCCATTTTATTGAATAACCCTGTGTCTGTCTACTATAGGATCTCTGTCAGTGTCTATGTAATTGGCGTTGCTCCCAGGATACAAAGGCAGTGAATATGTGCAAATCCAAATATTTCCTAGGGGGCTTTGCTAATTCTAATAAACTTAGACCCAGGCTCCCACTGCTATACGATTTTCAATAGCAGAAGAGTCCTGGTCTTGTTAGTGATGTGACTTAAAATATGAAGAATATTAAGCAATATTCCATTTTAAATGCAGCCTGATTTCATAGGGTCATCACAAACTTCTTTTTTAAGCCAAGGTGCAAGAACTAACAGGTTATAATAGTGTTGGCAGAAGAGTAGGCACTTGTCTAGCAGTGCATGTCGGAATAGTACACCGAAGGCATCTACACTACCCCTAAAAAAGCGACCCCTGTCACCCATGTGGCTCTTGCCATCTTCCCAGAAAGCAAAGACAGGAATTGCAGCTGTCGGAAACCTGCATAGTTAACATTAAATGCCTGTGCCTTCTGTTTAACCCCTTAAGGACCAAACTTCTGGAATAAAAGGGAATCATGACATGTCACACATGTCATGTGTCCTTAAGGGGTTAATGTGGCGTGAGGCCTGCACAACCTCTAGGTTCACCACCAGATTGCCAAAAATGGAACGCCATGCACAGGTTGCAGGGAAGCATCCTCTAGCATATAAGAGCCCTGTAATAATTCATGCAGAGGGTCCCATAATGCTGTTTTGTTCCTGCAGTTTGTAGGTTTTTTGTTCATTATTTCTAGGCCCTGTCATCACTATACAGTTTTAGAGAGTGATGGGTGTTACGGTGCACTTACAGCCAAACAATTAGTATAATTGACTTCCGGTGTAATAAATTTCCCCATAAATGTTTGCTTATTTGAACTAATGGCAAATGCATAATACAATAGTATTCAATAAGTTACAATTAAATGAGCCATTTAGTGGATCTGTTTTTTTGGTGAGGGTGGTGAGATGGACCTCAGCTCTATTTGAATGCTTGTTTCTGAATATTTGTCTATTTTGCCTGCACAGACTTTAACAGGCACATCACTGGGCATGAAAACCAATTACAGTCCAACACAAATCAATTAAAACCATGGGCTCTCTTAATATAATCATGAGCAATCATTCCCTTACAATGACAAAAGATTAGATTGGTAGGGAGATTGTGTTAGACAAATTCAGATAAGGATTTCTTTTCATTACATTTAATCTAGCAGAGGCAGCAATTAACGCGGAATCTCCTTCCTGCCTTCATAAATGACCAGATTTTTTTTTTCTGCTCTCTGCCGTTGGCATTTTAACTATCCCTGGTCCTTCTGTCTATGCACAATCCGACAGTCTTAAATAATTGATAAAACCAGCATGCTTCTGTGAAGATCTGCATTTATGCCAGGAAAGCGAGAAGTTGGCGTTAAATCTCAGCAATGCATGCAATTAGAGAGCTCATCAAATGTTACATCCCTTCTTCATTCTGTTCTGCGAATACAGTCCAACCCGTACAAGAAAATCACAATTATCCCCTCTGCTGCACAAGAAGATATAAAACGCCCTCCTGTGACGCATTATAGGCCACTGTATGAAAATATGAATTTATAAAATTGTATTAATATGGCAGGGCTGTGATTAGAAGCTTTAAACTACTCTGTAAACTCCAAGAAAAGCACTTGTTGTATAGCACTGTTTGTTATTTAAAGGACCACTATAGGCACCCAGACCACTTCAGCTTAATGAAGTGGTCTGGGTGCCAGGTCTATCTACGATTAACCCTGAAGCTGTAAACAGAGAAACTGCTCTGTTTACAAATGGGTTAATCCAGCCTCTAGCGGCTGTCTCGTTGACAGCCGCTAGAGGCGCTTCCATGCTTCTCACTGTGATTTTCACAGTGAGAAGAAGCCATTGTCCATAGGAAAGCATTGAGAATGCTTTCCTATGAGACTGGCTGAATGCACGCGGATCTTGCCGCACATGCTCATTCAGCCAATGACAGCAGAAGAAGGAGGAGATGCCCCAGCGCCGAGGGAGCCTGGCGCCGGAAAAAGGTAGGAATTTAACTCCTTGCTCACCCTAGAGCCCGGCAGGAGGGGTACCCAGAGGGTGAGGGGGACCCAAGGACCCTGTAGAGCCAGGAAAACGAGTATGTTTTCCTGGCACTATAGTGGTCCTTTAAAAGTAATAACTTGAGTTAAAAGATGAGACTTAATTTACATCTGATATCCAATCCAATTTTGGACGATTCTGTGTCTAACAAAGGGGTCTCTTCACTAAATAGTGACAGGGATCATTTCTAAAGAGTAATTGTACTAAATTAATAGTGTGATTTAATTTTTAGTCCAAAATAGATGAATTGTAAAAACATCTCAAAGTCAACTACATTTCTTTTTTGATTTTGACAAAACTAAGGCTAAAATCTTAGACAAAGTCTCCAAATTAAATGGAGCTGAGGAACATTCAAACTTTGCTAATTTGATTGTTGTTTCTTCAATCATCACAACCTGTTGTGGGAAGTTGGCTTCAAGATCTTAGTATTGGCTCGGAAGGTAAAATTAGAATATAAATCAAAACACTCTTGTTTCTGATTAAAAAAATATTGGACTTATTTTGCATATGCTTAAGGTTATAGTGAAAACAAAATAATCTTACCAGCAATTTAAAATAATCTTATTTGTAGTAGTGAGAAATAATGGTGGGCAATAAAGAAACACAAATGAAACCCATACGGGACAAAGACAATTCAATAATTTGCGTATTTATTTAATGACATTAAAGTGGTTCTATCATCCTATACTTACCTTGCTTCAATATGTTCCTCTTCTCTTCCCTTACTACTAATCTATGCCTCCCAACTGTCTGTATTTAGGAGGGACAGCCCTTATTTAGGGCCAAAGTCTATATGTCCCTCTTTTGTGGTTTGAAAAACAAGTATGTTTGTTTAGGGACTTCTTTGTCTTATATATTTATCCAGAACTCCTTTTGTCATGTTTTGTCACTTCTCCTAAGTTTTGACACTTTGCTAATCCAAAGTCAATAACTATGGATGGTCTCACAGGATCCTCTATAGACATCGGAGTTGCACTCTCACACATGTGCAGAGGCTTTTGGCAGATGAATCACCTGATGTGGACTCTTGGCAGATGAAACACCAGGAGCTAAAGTGTATCCAATGGATGCAGTTGGCGGCGGCCTCGAAAGACAACTTCAGATAAGTCAAACTTATATTCCCCTGCACCAATGCGGTCACCAGACACCAAAATGTAAAGAAGCCACTGGTGGTCAAATTAGCCAAAGATTCCAGAAGGTGACAGAGCAGCTTTAAAGAAACACTCTTATACTATGACAGCTTTATCTCACTGAAGTTGTTATTGGGGTAGGAGTGTCTGGGGACCATTTAAACTTATGTGGGTAAACCATTTTAGTATGCAGATCCTTTTATTATTCCTTTCCCCAAACTCCCCACTTATGGTCATGTCATGAACATTGCCTCTTGTCACCTTTCTGAGCCATTAACATCTGTAGTTAGTTGGTATTGTAACTTGGAAAAAATTGCATACCTGAATTGAAACCTCAAAACAAGCATTTTATGAATTTGCCCCTAACTTAAATGTTTTTTCCACCCCAGATGGTGACAGTTCCGCTTTAAAAGGGTGAGCTCCATGCACACAGAAGTATTTTTAGCATGTGTGAGCATGGCTATGGAGGCAGGCTCATGGTGCAGTATTCTGCAAAACATTTAAGATTTTTGAGCATGCACAATTTAAAGCATACCAATGAGGTCAAAACCCATCAAATGCATAAAGTTGTATCAGTGCCCAGTGTGTCCCTTTAAAGCAATTGATATGAGAAGGTCTTTAGCCTTACACATACTTTTATCAATGTAAAAGTGATCTGTGGTAATCATAAAGGAGAGGTGCTGCTTTTCACCATTACTTTCCTTTTGCAGATTAGGATAGTAATGACAGTTGAGAACTGAGAGTACATGTAATGCTAATTTCTAATGCTATTTTATATTGTATCAGTTATGTTTACCTTTTTAGACATGGATCCTAATTATCTTGGTGGATTTTTCTTCGGTTGTAAAATGAACTCTCTGGCCCATTCTACAACTTTTATTTAACTTTTACTTATCACCCTTCTGTCAGTCCCTACATTGGCTTCCTATAAAATATAGAGCTCAATTTAAAATTCTGGTTCTTGCTTTCAAATCTCTACATAATGCTGCTCCCACCTATCTATCCTCCCTTATACACAAGTATGTCCCGTCTAGGCCCTTACGATCTGCTGAAGACTTACGTCTATCATCGGTCCGTACTCCCACCTCTGATGCTCGCCTTCAAGATTTCTCGAGGGCTGCACCGTTCCTGTGGAACTCGCTTCCCTCCTCTGTTAGATGCTCACCCAGTCTCCACTCCTTCAAAAAATAGTTAAAAACCCACTTCTTCATAAAAGCGTATCAATTAAACTGTTAGTAGCTCCTGACTGATTCCTCTTCTGCAACTGTCAATAGTCTAATACTATCCTTACCTTTTTGTGTCATTTTACCCCTCTCCCTCTAGCATGTAAGCTCATTGAGCATGGCCCTCAACCCCTCTGTTCCTGTGTGTCCAACTTGTCTGGTTACAACTACATGTCTGTTCGTCCACCCATTGTAAAGCGCTGAGGGGTTTGACGGCGCTCTACAAATATCATAATAATAATAATAATAATAATAATAATAAAATCTAGCACAATTAACTATGCAGAACACCTCCATCAGACTCATCTTTAGATCTTCTGTCGACTATTCTTCAGTAGTGCTGCTACATTAAATCAGTTCTTTTCAGTGATTGTCTGGAGCCTGATAGATATGATTGTATTGATATAATATCTATCCCAACCTTTGGGGACCCATTGAAATAGCAATACAAGTCCTAGCCAGTCATTTTAAAAACAATTAGTTTATCCACCATCAATACCATTAGTGAATGATATGTCGACCCCAAGACATCTCTCCATACCTCTAGCCAGGTTCCTTTTCTTATATCGTTCTCTTTCTCACCCAGTTCCATCTGAACACATCTTAAGTTGGTTGAAGGAGCTACCTACAACTAACAGAAGAAACCAACTGTTAGTAAAAAGTAGTCAAATAGGCCAGCGATGCATGGTCAGCATATTTTCTCCAAAAGAAAGTAATTGGCTTGATTTTCTGTTAATCGGAAAATGATACAGAAACCTGGGAGCAGGAGGGCTAAACACAGTGATTTAGAAACAGTACATATCATTTAAAGGATTAGTAAATATATAGATGCCTCTGAAGTATAAGTATAATGATTGGTCAAGTCTGAGAAATATAGAGACTGTATAGAACGATGAGCTAGTGAACCAGAGTTGGTAGTTGTGGCAAACCTAGCCACTTGGACAATAACCAGAGACTGTGCCTTTAAGGGTTGCCACTAGGTCGGGCGAGATATGCGCTGTACACATATGTAGATGTTAAGGTATTTTCCGTGTTGCCTGTAATACTGTTTCCGCCGAATGCAATTGGCGGTTTTGTATGGGGATTTTCTTTCGTTTCACGAACGGCACTTTAGAAAGCCGTTCGTGAACCGAACGCGATACCCCCTAATAGCCCACACACTTAGAGGCGTGTGGCGCTAGTTAACCGATTGCAACATTGTTGCAATCGGTTATTAGAGGCTCTCCTGGGTGGCCGTCGTTCGACTACCGACCATGCGGCGGTCGGCCATCTTGGATCCCTTGTTCGTCAGCGGGTTCGTGTCGTCGAACGCATACTACTACCAATAGTTATTCGACGGCACGAACACCGCTGAGCCTCCCAGACGTTCGGGAGTTTCAGGACCAAGTTCACCCAAAGCAATCGGTTCCTTTTGTGGGTTTTGTAAGAAATGTGTTTTCTGTGCGGCGTTCGGTTAATTTGGCTGGGATCTGAGCGGCAATCTCACGAATGATGCGCCCAGACCCCAGCTATCTACCGAACGTCCATTCGTGTAAATCCACCGTGTATTTTAAAAGTTATGTATTTTTATATGAATTGCCGGTTCTGCTGCACGAGGGGATAATCCCCTTTACGGTGCATTCTGGGAGGATGATCCCTCTCGTGCAGCAGTGCCTGATGGGAGAAATATGTTATACTGTAAGTCCCCCATGTAGTCCCCTCTGGGAATACCCCTGGGAAGGGACTCAGGAGACCCCTTGCATGGGGACTTGTATAAATTGTCGTGCTGAATAAAGGATTGTCAGTTGACTCCCAAAACTGTGTCTCGTCCGGTTATTGGGAGGTTGGGGATATTGCCTTGGTGTTTTCAGCGCTTGACTGTGGATTCGTTCTGGACCAGCGGAATTCGTGGATTTTATATTGGCGTTCCGCTACAATTGGTGGCAAGCGACGGGATCCAACTCTACAGCCGAATACAGCGCATTCGAATGAAAGGAATTACCGAACGGAAAGGCAATTCGTATGAAACAAGCAGACGAAAGCGATCAGTGAATGGGGACTGATTACACGGCGTTAAAGAGACAGACGCTAAAGGAGCTGCTGGAGGCTAGAGGGAAAAGCGCTAGCAATAAATCAAAAGCAGTCCTGATTGCAGAGCTAATGGAGGGCGACCAAGCACACAGCAGTCCACCCCCACCTGCCAGAGAGGAAACACCGTACCAGAGGGAACTGAGAACCCGGCTGGAATTTGTACCACAGCCAGTAACCCTGGACATCTTAACTATACTGATGGCGGACGTCCAGGATTATATTATGGCACAGCAACACCAGAGGTCACCATCCAGGGCAGAATCCATCGCCAATTCATTCTGCGCTCCAGTGAAGCAGAAAATACCTTACCAGGCATTTAAAGCATTCTGCGAGGAGAAAGACGAGATTGACGGATACCTGCAGGATTTTGAGCGGTTGTGCGACCTACATGATCTAGAACAGGCTATGTGGGTACCCCTACTGGCAGGCAAGTTGGCAGGACGAGCAGCCGAGGCGTATCGCGCTGTGCCCAGAGAAGATAGCAAGGACTATTTTAAAGTTAAGAGGGCAATTCTGGAGAGGTATGCCATAACCCCGGAGGCATACCGGCGTAAATTTCGAGGATTGAGGAAGCCCGAGAAAGATTCCCACGCTGAGTGGGCACATAAGCTCGACCAAGCGTCGCAAGGATGGATTCAGGCGAGCCAAGCTACCACAATGGAGGAACTGCGCCAGCTCATCTTGCTGGAACAATTTTTTAACGGACTGTCACCTGAGGCACAAGAATGGGTAAGGGACAGGAAACCCCTCACCCTAACCGAAGCCGCCCGGTTGGCGGATCAGCATTTTGACGCCCGAAGGCATCATGGGCTTCCCAACAGGGCTCCCCTGAGACCAGCTGTACCACACCACCCAACCATCTCCACACCCGCCAACGCTACTCCATTCCGGCCACCATCAGGAAACCCCCCACCGCCATCACGCTACAATGGCAGGGCCAACATACAATGCCATACCTGCCGGCAGTGGGGGCATATGTCCCGGGAGTGCACCCAGAATCGGAGCAGGCAGGCGTGGAACCAAGTACGGCAAAACTCCGCGCCAAGGGCAGTGGCCCATTTCTACCACACCGAACCGGACCACTCGGAGCTGACAAGTCTATCAACCGAAGAACCATTGGGGGTTCTGTACGAGGTGATGTCGGTGCAAGCCACGGACAACCGGCAGCATCATCGCCAAGTTGTATTTGTGGGAGGGAAAGAAGTGCAGGGGCTGCGGGACTCGGGAGCCACCTTGACCTTAGTGGCCCCTCATTTAATTCCAGATACGGCCCACACTGGCGGATCAGTGGCAGTCCGGGTAGCAGGGGGAGCTATGTACCGGTTACCCACGGCCAAAGTGCATTTGAACTGGGGTGCTGGGGAGGGGGTTGTAGAGGTGGCCATAATGAAGAAACTACCGGCCGATGTTGTTTTGGGGAATGACTTGGGCCCGATGACTTCTGCGTTTCTTCCCCAGGCCCCTTCCCAAGAGGCGCATCCGGTAACCACCCGGCAACAGGCTCGCACCACGGCATCCCCCGCACACTCTGAGGCTCAGGTAAGACACCATGACCCCCCCTTGACCGACATGACTTGGGACACCCCGACCACATTTGAAGCTGAGGTTCAGACAGACCCCACACTGCAGGTGTACCGAGATAGGGTAGACACGGACCAGGTGGGGCGGGAGGGAGAACGGTACGTATGGGAAAAGAAGTTACTGTACCGGGTGGCGGAACGGGCCATAGGCAGCTCTGTGACGCTCCAAACCAAGCAGCTAGTAGTACCCCAGAAATATAGGCAGGAGTTACTAAGAATCGCCCATGACATCCCTCTGTCCGGCCATCTAGGGATGACCCGGACCCGATATCGCTTAACGCACGCATTCTTTTGGCCCGGGATTTCCAAAGACGTAAGGCAATATTGTACCTCCTGTGATGTGTGCCAGAGGGTAGGCAAAAGGGGGGATCGCCATAAGGCAAAACTATGTCCCCTCCCCATAATTGAGGAACCGTTCAGCCGGTAGCAGTAGATATAGTAGGACCACTACCAAAGCCCAGCCCCTCTGGGAAACGGTATATCCTGACCGTGGTGGACTACGCCACCCGGTACCCCGAGGCGATTGCCCTAACTAATATCCACGCGGAGACCGTAGCCGAAGCCTTGATGAAAATCTTCTCCCGAGTAGGGTTCCCACAGGAAATGGTCTCAGATAGGGGGACCCAATTCACGGCTGAGGTTACTCAGCAGTTATGGAGGATATGTGGCATAAAGCCGATCATTAACTCCGCGTACCACCCGCAATCCAATGGATTATGTGAGAGATTCAACGGTACCCTAAAACAGATGCTTCGAACATTCGGAGAGACCCATAAGGACTGGGAACGATTCCTTCCCCATCTGTTGTTCGCATACAGAGAGGTGCCCCAAGAGTCTACGGGTTTTCCCCCTTTGAACTATTGTTTGGGAGAAGGGTCCGGGGGCCGTTGGATCTCATTAGGGAGCATTGGGAGGGAGAGAGTAGTGCAGATGGGACCCCTATTGTACCCTACGTGCTGGCGTTCCGGGATCGCCTGGAGGAATTGACCCAGGCGGTGCGCACCAACCTCCAGGCCGCCCAACAACGACAGCG
Source organism: Pelobates cultripes (assembly GCA_933207985.1). Taxonomy (NCBI): domain Eukaryota; kingdom Metazoa; phylum Chordata; class Amphibia; order Anura; family Pelobatidae; genus Pelobates; species Pelobates cultripes. The sequence goes on along the minus strand of OW240914.1, from coordinate 80,921,697 downwards.
TCGTTGGTATGACAGAGGGGCCAGAGACCGTAGTTTTCAAGTGGGGCAGAAGGTGCTAATCCTTAAACCAGTCCGCACCGATAAACTACAGGCCGTCTGGCAGGGCCCATACCAGGTGGTAGAGCAGAGATGCGATACCACCTATGTGATCGGCCCATGCTCCGGAGTAGGGAAGAGACGCATGCTCCATGTGAACATGCTCAAACCCTACCACGAGCGGACGGAGGACGTGGCAGCTATTTGCACGCCCGCCTCCGAAGATCAGGAGAACCTGCCCCTTCCTGATCTGTTAGAGCAGGAGGAGCAGAAGGAACCCTCCCAGGGGGTTCAACTGGGGGAGCGGCTAAGTCCTCAAGAGCGTATTCAGGTACGAGAACTGATAGCAGCAAAGAGCGCTACCTTTTCTAATCTACCTGGGTACACTCCACTAGCCACCCACCGAGTAGAAACCCCGGGACAGCTTCCCATGCGACAGACTCCATATCGGATTCCTGAATCCGTGCGGGAACATATGAGGAAGGAAATCGAAGAGATGTTGCAGTTGGGGGTTATTGAACACTCAGATAGCCCCTGGGCATCGCCGGTAGTCCTGGTTCCCAAGAAAGATGGTACCACCCGGTTCTGTGTGGACTACCGGAGGTTGAACGACAAAACTGTGTCGGACGCCTACCCGATGCCTCGGATAGACGAACTGCTTGATAGGATGGCCAGGGGTCAGTATCTCACTACCATAGATTTGTGTAAGGGATACTGGCAAATCCCACTAGCCGAGGACGCCATTCCTAAGTCGGCGTTTGTCACCCCGTTTGGCTTGTACCAATTTCGAGTCATGCCATTCGGGATGAAGAACGCCCCCGCGACATTCCAGCGGATGGTGGATCGGCTACTGGACGGGTTCCAGGACTATGCGTGTGCATATCTGGACGATATTGCCATCTACAGTCAGACCTGGGCAGAACACCTACAACACATAGGGGCAGTAATAGACCGGATTCGAGAGGCAGGGCTTACCTTGAAACCCAGCAAATGCCACATAGGGATGGCAGAGGTCCAGTACTTAGGACACCGGGTTGGTAGCGGGCAGCAGAAGCCTGAGCCCGCAAAGATTGAAGCTGTAGCCCAGTGGCCTACCCCTAGGACCAAAACCCAAGTCCTGGCTTTCCTAGGTACCGCAGGGTATTACAGAAAATTTGTACCCAACTACAGTGCCCTGGCCAAACCCCTGACTGATTTGATGAAGAAAAACCTGCCCCGGCAGGTCGTCTGGGCCCCAGAGTGTGAACAGGCATTCAACCAGCTGAAGACGGCTCTGACCAATGCCCCTGTACTGGCTGCTCCTGATCCAACTAAACGTTTTCTTGTTCACACAGACGCCTCAATGTTTGGATTGGGAGCAGTACTGAGCCAGGTCGGAGCCGATGGCGGAGAACACCCCGTAGCCTACTTGAGTCGGAAGCTGCTACCCCGAGAAGTGAGCTACGCCGCCATAGAGAAGGAATGCCTGGCCGTGGTGTGGGCCCTGAAAAAGTTACAGCCGTATCTCTATGGGCAACCCTTTTCTTTGCTCACAGATCACAACCCGTTGGTGTGGCTAAACCGTGTGGCGGGAGACAATGCCAGGCTGCTGCGCTGGAGTTTGGCGCTGCAGCCCTTTGACTTTACAATACACTACCGCCCAGGGAAACAAAACGGTAATGCCGACGGGTTGTCCAGACAAACAGACCTTGAGAAGTGATCTGTGAGCACTCCCCCGGACATCCCCAAGCCGATCCGTTGGGATCAGGCTGTGTATGCCGGCTTGGTTCTGGGGGAGCATTGTGGCAAACCTAGCCACTTGGACAATAACCAGAGACTGTGCCTTTAAGGGTTGCCACTAGGTCGGGCGAGATATGCGCTGTACACATATGTAGATGTTAAGGTATTTTCCGTGTTGCCTGTAATACTGTTTCCGCCGAATGCAATTGGCGGTTTTGTATGGGGATTTTCTTTCGTTTCACGAACGGCACTTTAGAAAGCCGTTCGTGAACCGAACGCGATACCCCCTAATAGCCCACACACTTAGAGGCGTGTGGCGCTAGTTAACCGATTGCAACATTGTTGCAATCGGTTATTAGAGGCTCTCCTGGGTGGCCGTCGTTCGACTACCGACCATGCGGCGGTCGGCCATCTTGGATCCCTTGTTCGTCAGCGGGTTCGTGTCGTCGAACGCATACTACTACCAATAGTTATTCGACGGCACGAACACCGCTGAGCCTCCCAGACGTTCGGGAGTTTCAGGACCAAGTTCACCCAAAGCAATCGGTTCCTTTTGTGGGTTTTGTAAGAAATGTGTTTTCTGTGCGGCGTTCGGTTAATTTGGCTGGGATCTGAGCGGCAATCTCACGAATGATGCGCCCAGACCCCAGCTATCTACCGAACGTCCATTCGTGTAAATCCACCGTGTATTTTAAAAGTTATGTATTTTTATATGAATTGCCGGTTCTGCTGCACGAGGGGATAATCCCCTTAACGGTGCATTCTGGGAGGATGATCCCTCTCGTGCAGCAGTGCCTGATGGGAGAAATATGTTATACTGTAAGTCCCCCATGTAGTCCCCTCTGGGAATACCCCTGGGAAGGGACTCAGGAGACCCCTTGCATGGGGACTTGTATAAATTGTCGTGCTGAATAAAGGATTGTCAGTTGACTCCCAAAACTGTGTCTCGTCCGGTTATTGGGAGGTTGGGGATATTGCCTTGGTGTTTTCAGCGCTTGACTGTGGATTCGTTCTGGACCAGCGGAATTCGTGGATTTTATATTGGCGTTCCGCTACAGTAGTTATCTCACACTTTGTATCAACTCAACTCTAATAGATATAGTAAAGGATTCATGTTGTTAAACAAAGTTACGCTTCTACAGTAAAAAGGAGAGACAGGAGCAAGCATAAAGTCACTAATACTTGGCTAGTGTGGAATTATAGGTCCTTTTACTTAAGCCTTTTAAGCACCCGTGGGCTAGGCATAAGGCTATCCTAGCTATAAGATGAGGCCAAAAATATTGGATATTCAGTTTGCAATTTACCACAATTTACTGCTTAGTGAGTAAACAGTTAATTTTTTTTTTTTTTTTTTGTCACTTCATTTCCAACTTGCTAATTTAGCAAAACTGTGTCTGGAGGAAACATTAAGGAGAAAAATATGCAAGCATAAAGAAAGTGTCAGGAATGAGTGTTACTATGAGGTAATTTAGCAAAATGATAACACAATAGATTAATGCTGTTGCGCTCAATGAAGAAAAGGAATTAACTGGTATCCTGGCTTTGTATTTTTGCTTAGAAATAACTTCCAAATGATGTTAAGAGTCTCATTAGTCTTTGTATAAGTATTATCCACTGAATCACAGTTGTTCTGAGCTCTTTGTAACAATGAACATCATCTAGTCCATATTTTGTATCACATAGAGAAATAGGACAGATTTTGAATTTTCTGATTCCTTTTCATGCTGTTTATCAGTGGTGGCTAGTGACGTTTAAAGGAACACGATAGGCACCCGGACCACTTGCCATGTCCCCCTCATTTTAAGGCTGTGCTGTAAAACATTGCTGTTCTTTAAATTGCAGGTTTTCAATGCCTCCAGCTCATCCCAATCCTTTCACAGCAGGATTCAGGAGGCAGATAATTAGTGTTAAGGATAGTGTGAGACGATGTGCATTTGTGAATGTGTATGGCTGAGTATGCTTGTGTTGGTCTGTATTTAACTGTACTTATAACTTTGTATGTAATGTGTGCCTGGATGTAAGTTGCATGGGAGTATGTATGTAAGCGAGTGAGGAAATCTTGCACTGGGGAACCTGGAGATAGGAAGCATGAGGAAATTCATGCGGGATATGGGGTGATGTACAAGGGAAAATGTATAGGTAAACTAGGGTAAGTGGGGTATGTGCAGAGATAGTTGTCACTAGGGCAGAGATAGGCAATCTTCAGAATTCCAGATGTTGTGGACTCCCCATTCTATAATGTTCCATAATGTCCTTATAGCCATGCTGGCAACCATCCAGGAGGATGTAGTCTATTACATCTGGAGTGCCAAATGTTGCCCACCCCTGCACTAGATATATGGACCAAGAAGATAAAAAGAGAAGGGAGTTACACCTGAGAGAGATGAGACTGAGAGAAATATATTGGGAAGGAATGTGACTGTGAAAGATATACTTGGGTGGGATGGGACCAGGGAGATTATGTGGGTGTGATTTCAGGTGGTGGGATTTTGGAATAGGGGGCCCAGGCAGGGCATTGTCTTGGGCCTGCTCATCAAGGCAACATCTTAAAAGAAAACCAAATATAGTTTTTCAGCTCTAGTTAAAATGGATCACTCCACCCTGTCACCTTCCACTACTCTATGTTTCTAACTTACCTGAGCATAGAAAAATCAAAGACATTCACACGCCGGAGAACAACATTTGGTAAATCCAATGCTCCAAATATTTTCATGAACAAAATGTTTATTCTGTGATCTTACAACTATGCCCTCTCACTCATAAAATAAATTCTACTGCTCTTTATTATGGGTGTGCTGCAGGGGATGCTACCGACAGACAGTTGTCCATGTAATGTTCTGCCACCTGATTGCCTGGGTTACATGGTTTAAATTAAACTTGTATTCTCATTATTTCCTTAAATAAAGTTTTACTTTCTATTAGGTCCTGTTCAAGTTTATCATGTTTCTATATTATTTCCTTCTCCATATCTTATTTAGCTCTTGGATTTTGTGGTTTTCTTCAGCGCCAATCTGTTTTATTCACCCATTATCAGTCTTTATGTAGCCCACCTCAGCTTGCCTGTAATTTGTATCTGGGTTTGTGTTCATGGTGTTACCTTAAGTGGATCAACACTAATCCCCACAACTACACAAACCCTAGAGCTGAAACCAAGGAGGATTATGTGGGAGCATGAGTAACTCAAAAGTACTTGGAAAACAAAAGGATATTTGATTTACCCAATATTGAGCCAATTACAGCTAGGGGTCTCACCACAACATGACTTCACTTTCTTCCGAACCCTATCACTGAGAAGGCCAGTGGCATTAGGCATATAATAAGTGGTTGGAGTTTCTTAACACCTAGCTCTCTATTCAATCGCAGTGAAATATGTTGGCACTATATAAAAATTCTAATAATTATATTGATAATAATTATAATAATTCAATTCAATTGTTTTGTTTGTTATTTGTTTTTATTTTATTTATTTATTTCATGTTTGTCACCGTTGTGTTGAGCAAGAATGGTCCAGGCTTTTGGAGGTCACCATGGTTGAGGTTTGGATGACATGAATGTTATGTCCCCATATTATATCAATACTGATTATATGCATATTTTGTAGGTGGAGCATTTTACTAAATTGATGGTCTGCACTAGAAATTTTTCTTTTTGTTTTTATCCATATACACTTGCAAGAATAGAGATTGGCTGGCATGAAGATCTGATATTATCCCCAAAGAAGTGTTGATGAACTTTTTAGTCCTATAATGATAAAAATGCAATATTCACAGGAGGTTGGCAACCTTTGGCACTCCAGATGTTGTGGACTACATCTCCCATAATGCTCTTATAGCCATAATGCTGAGAGCATCATGGGAGGTGTCAAAGGTTGCCTACCCCTGACCGAGAATATTTTTCAGCTTTCATAATTCACAGTTTTTTTGGAATTTATATCATTTCAAATTTAAATCTTTGTTTTGTCTAGCTCAGGCTTCTCCAAACTCCGGCCCTCCAGATGTTGCTGAACTACAACTTCCCATGATTCTCAGCCTATCTATTTCATTCATAGAATCATGGAAGTTGTAGTTCAGAAACATCTGGAGGGCCAGAGTTTGGGGAAGCCTGGTCTTGCTCCTCAAAGTTCACTATTCCATAAACAGCATAATGTTATTTCCTTGGCATTCATGCCAAAAAAATTAGAGGAAATTGAAGTAGAGGAACTTTTGTGAACTTTTGTGACTGTTTGCATACTTACCTTGACTGCCCAGCTCTAGCAGTTGGTCATATGTACTTAATCATACATCTGTTCCTTTGACTTGATTAGTAGAGTGTTTACTTTAATCGCTGACTAGCAATTCCTCCATTCAAGTCTACAGGAAAAATTCTATTTAGTAAGCATAAAACCTAAGGATAGAATAATTATTAAGACACCAGACAAAAACGCATGCATAATCCTAAATATTTACATAACCTGGAGAGAAAATGGTTCATTAACTTCCTGCAAAACCCAAACTTTTAATAAGAAAACCAAAACCCATCAACCCAAAACCCATCAGCAGATGCAATTGCTCATTATGTTGGTGACCCCCAAGCAATGCCCTGGTTCTACATATACTTAATTATATAGAGTAGTTACTTAATTTGAAATCAGTTTTGATTATCAACATGGATGACACCAACCAAGATGGCTGCTGTGCAACATTGCATTCCAAGAATAAATCCTAATCTTGTTTTAAGCCAATGAAAGCAGCCAAAAATTCAGATAAGAATGCAAAAGCTGAATGGTTACTCAGAACAACATTGATAGTCAAATTTAAAATGAATGGTAAGACAGTGTAAAAAAAAAAAATACAGGTTGGGATAAAATTCAGAGTAGGATTTGACAGGTGAATAACTCAATTGTTTGCAGTTCCATTTTTTTTGTTGTTGTTTCAGGTATATATGATATTAGAGTCCTGGATGATTCATCATGGGTAATTTAACAAAGAAACAATGAGTAAAAATTGTTGGATTTTATTATCAAACAGTGACAATTGTTTGTCGAGAGGATAATTTTAAGAAATTCCCAGATTAATTGGCCGTCACATTTGCCCCTACCTTCAGCTCCTGATTACTTCGGGTTTTTTTCTGAAGTAGCGGGTGTACGTGAATAAACTGAGTACAATTGAGCAGCTCAAGGAGAATATCCGTGCAGAAACGCTAGAGCCTTCAACATTAACTAATATTATGAAGAATGCAAACGAAAGAGCCCTACTTTGCGAGGTGGCAAATGGACCTCATTTAAAATATGTCATTTTCCGTACCTAGTCAAAGAAATCTACATACGTTAAGTATTCATTGTATGTAAAATCATTGAAATTGGTTCATTAATAAAAAAAAGTTATTAACTCCTCAAACCCTACTCTGAATTTTTACCCACACTGTATTTGCTACAGTTCCAAACAAACTATTCAACATATCAATATAATCCTAATCTAAAAATGTATACAATTATATCAAAAGGAAATCATTTAAAATATTGCTTATCTTTTGAGGGGCAGTAGATATAGAGGATGATGATAACGACTCTAAATGTGTTGGAGTTAAAATGTAATTAGTACTAACGTCATGTGTAAGCTTTGTTGCCTACTTATTTTACGAATATGTTAGCTCATTCTGCATATTCCATGTTCCAAGCTTTGCTAATATCGCATTTTGCCATGTACCTACTTTCACCCAAATGGCTCTGATCAAAAGTTTGTTTGGCCTTGTTACAGACACACAAGGATACACACACAGGTTAAAATGGCAATTAAAGGTTAATTTTCCACACCCGTGGCTTTTTAAATTGCAATTAGTGTCGGTGTATAAATAGTCAATGAGTTTGTTAGGTCTCACGTGGATGCATTGAGCAGGCTAGATTCTGAGCCATGGGGAGCAGAAAAGAACTGTCAAAAGACCTGCGTAACAAGGTAATGAAACTTTTTCAAGATGGAAAAAGATATAAAAAGATATCCAGAGCCTTGAAAATGCCAGTCAATCACTTATAAAGAAGTGGAAAATTCAGGGATCTTTTGATACCAAGCCAAGGTCAGGTAAACCCAGAAAGATTTCAGCCACAACAGCCAGAAAAATTATTCAGGATACAAAGAAAAACCCACAGGCAACCTCAGGAGAAATACAGGCTGCTCTGGAAAAACACTGTATGGTTGTTTCAAGGAGCACAATATGATATACGTGAACAAAAATGAGCTGCATGGTCGAGTTGCCAGAAAGAAGCCTTTACTGCACCAATGCCACTAAAAAGCCTGGTTCCAATATGCTCAACAACACCTTGACATCCCTCACAGCTTCTGGCACACTGCAATTTGGAATGATGAGACCAAAATATAGCTTTATGGTTACAACCATAAGCGCTTTGTTTTGAGAAAGGTCAACCAGGCATCTAGTGAAAATAATACCATCCCCATTGTGAATCATGATGGTGGCTCACTGATGCTTTGGGGGGAGGATGGGGGGGGTTTCTAAAGGCATGGGAAATCTTGTGACAATTGATGGCAAGATGAAAGCAGTATGTTATCAGAAAATACTGGCAGATAATTTGCATTCTTCTGCACGAAGGCTGCGCATGGGATGCTCTTGGACTTTCCAGCTTGGCAATGACCTTAAGCACAAGGCCAAGTTGATCCTCCAGTGGTTACAGCAGAAAAAGGCGAAGGTTCTTGAGTAGCCATCATAGTTTCCTTAATATCATCGAGCCACTCTGGAGAGATCTCAAACGTGCGGTTCATGCAAGATGACCAAAGACTTTGCATGACCTGGAGGTATTTTACCAAGATGAATGGGCAGCTATACCACCTGCAAGAATTAGGGGCCCCATAGACAACTATTACAAAAGACTGCACTGTAATTAATGCTAAAGGGGTCAATACACAGTATTAAGAACTAAGGGTATGCAGACTTTTGAATAGGGGTCATTTAATTTTTTTCTTTGTTGTCATGTTTTGTTTTATGATTGTGCCATTCTGTATATATATGAATGTTTCCATTTTATGTTATTTGTTGAGCTGGTTATTTAACTGTTACAAACTGCCATTTGTAACTGTTATGTTATTTGACAAATTGCCCTGCTTCCCTGTGTTATGGAGAAGCCTAATTGCCAGCCTTCTGCCCCATGACTATGGACCTAGTGTGTATGGCGATTTGACTGTATTTGTGGGATCTGAGCGCTGTTTGGATATATTGAGCGCTCAGATCCAAGCCATCTGGGGATAGGTTGAATGTGGGGGTTCTGTGCAGTATGATAGGAGTTATGCATTTTTGTGTCTTTTTGTGTCTTTTGCTAACATGTGGTTAATGGAGTCTGCCTCTATCCCTGGATAATTGGATTACTTTCCCCATTGTCCAGGATAGAGGGCTCTGTAAATCCGGTTTGGGCCAGAAAACCATGCTGCCAGCTAGGCCCCAAAAGATACTTTTGCTAACTTGTGAACCCCTTGTCTGATTTGTGCCATTTTTTAATATGTTGCTCCCCTTGATGGATTGATTCCAAATATGTATTTGTATGAAGATTGGATCTATGGTTTTAAAGTTACAGGGTATGGATAAAAACTGTATTTTTACTGCCTGTGTTTAATTATGTTAACCCATTGTGCAACATAATTAGATCACAGGCAGAGGGGAGGAGTTTTGTGTGTAATTGCTGGGAGTGTTTCTGTAATGTACATTTATTATTGGTTGTTTTATACCTCCCTGTGGGCGGTCCTGTATTTGCAAGACTGTAATAAAAACCAGGCTGGGTGTGCCAGCACCTCAGATCTTCTTGACCCTCTAACTTGCAGCCTTGACTCATGTTTGTAGGGGACAGCTATAATCACTACAGGGATTGCTATGCTCTTCATACTCCCTTAGCTACTGAGCTCTTGTAAGAGCTCTTGTTCCTGATCCTGCTTCGCTCTGCAGAAGGAAGAGGTTCACCTACTGGAGCCTGGTCGTGGGTCCAGGGCACAGAGCAGACGGCGAGATACCAGCCCAGCAGCGGTGGTTCGTGGAGTCTGCAGTACTTATGGTGGCTACGCAGTAGTTATGGTGTCTACGGTGCTGATGGTCCTTTGGTGAGCGCTAGGAGCATCCTTTTCTACGGTCCAACTTCCAGCCAGCCTGGAGGCAACCGTAACATTAACTAGTATGAGTAAGTTATGGACCTAATAGATAACAAATGAAAAGCTATGTTGTATGTGTCACTATGTCTTTTTCCAGAATGGATTTGACTAAGCTCCTTCTCAAGAAGGATGTGAATACGCTGAGACTACCCTCTATCCGTAGCAACTCAAAAGACAATTCTTTATGTTTTCTGTTATACTAGTGTTTCTAATTCCTTAAAGACATTCTATTTTATTGCCAGTATTTCATTTATAATTCATATTTCCCTTTTGTCCACCATGGACAATGCAACCTTTATTGAATTTTCAGATTAACGAGCCCTGTCAGTGTTCTCTAATTAAGTTTTTTGTTTTTCTTAAGACAAAGTCTTTTTTTTAAAAAGTTACATGCTTTATTATCTGAGAATTCTTTTAACACGTTTGGTGACCTACTTAGAACAATCTCTGGTATTTTGAACTTAATGTTTCTTGCTTACACCATACTGGAAAAATTATCTCTAGTAGTATGTCTTGAGGAAACTTTTGATTGGTGTCATAACGGTAAGATACTAACAAGTGTGCATAGCTTCAATGCTGTGTTTAGTTTGGTAACCATTAACGACATAAGGTTGAACACAGAGAATGGGTCCAAGCAATAAACCACACTGCAACATATGTGCACATATAACATAGCCACTTACAACAGTAAAACATTTAACATCAAAGGTTCATTCGCCTGTACATCAAGAGATGTTGTATGTATGATTCAATGCAGGTAATGTGACCAGGCATTGGTGAAACCATCTAACATGTCAATGAAAGAATAAACACTCAGACACTCTATAACACACCATGAAGAAGACCAGTTGGACACCACTTCATGCAGAGGGACCATTCCATTCAGAACCTTAAAATCAAAATAGTCAAAACAGCCATAATGTCAATGTATAGCTATATATACAACATATTAATATTATTTTTTTGCCAGCTACCTCTCTACCCTCCGTAACTTGTTATTTCTTCATTTAACTCTTATATTTCTTTTACCAATTCTTTGATTCCATGGCAGATTTAGGACACCGTGGAATAATTTGTTTGCTGCTTTAACCTCGGAATCGCAGCTGTTTTAGCTTGCTTGTTTCACTTTGGTTAGAAATGCTATAGACTCGATAAAGGGAGAAACTCCTGCAACAATGTTATTACAAATTTCAGTTAGTCAAAAAAATTAATTATTAAAAGAAACATATTATTATTTTGCAATTTAATGTGAAACATATTCGATAAATAAATTAATGCAAAGACTAATTAATGAATTTGTTAATAATGCTTTTTTCAGCTGGAGGATCCAGTTGAGTTGTTGAACTTTTTTTAAAATTGATCAATAAATTACTCTGAGAGGATACCAGGACACTATGAGCACAAAAACCACTACACAGGGCTGTAATAGTTATGGTGCTTGGGGTGTTCCTTTATGAATGACAATGGCTCTTCCAAACTTAGGAAAGTTATCAGTTTATAAACGGAGGAAAACATATTTGAGGACCTCTTGCTGTCCCTGCCACTAGAGGCCTCAGGTCTTCTGTGGACTAAAGTAACTAACATGTACACAATTTGGCTTTGAGGATTTCATTAAGAAGACAATAATGGCCTTTTACACAGCTCCATCTGTGAAAGTGATTGACATTTAATGTTATGTACCACTGCTGTCTGTAATGAGAATAAAAACTGTGCACAGTCTGATAGCTTTGATGTTTTTACCATTAAATGTTTGTGCTAGGGATTTCTAAGAAGTATCAATATGAATACCAAAGGGAAAAAAAAAAACCTGCTCAAAGTAGCTCTGTCATATCATATAGAAACTTTAAAGATCAAATCTTTATGAAATACTCAGAGTGAGTTTGTTGGAATTTCACTGACATTCCGACCCACTCAAAAGATATACTGAGACAAAGTAGGGACTATTTTATCTCAGTAGTTTTCCTACGCATGAGAATCTTGACAAAAAGGCAGAGCCTTCAAGCTTGTCATTTCACACATATGTCACCAGTGATGACTGTAGGGTAAAATAGTTGTGGGATCCTCTATAGACCTCAATGCAGTACTCTCACACATGTGTGACAGTACAACGCTGACACTTTCAGCTGAAGTGCCAGGAGCTGAAGAAAAGCAGATGGAAGACAATGAGGGACATGTTTAGGTAAGTAAATCTCACCTTAATGCAGTGGTGTATCCTGGTTTTGTGCTGCCCTGACTGCTCAGCTCCCTCGCGCGCCGCAGAGTGAGGCTGGGAGCCGGAAGATGACGTCATATCCCGGCTCCCAGCCTCACTCTGCGGCGCGCGAGGGAGCTGAGCAGACAGCTCACAGGAAGAGCTCCCTCGTCGCCCGCCCGCCAATGCCGCCCGGCGCCCAGCATGTCTGTTAGCCGCGAGGCTAACAAGACATTTGCCTTGGGCATTTGGGGGTGTGGCTTTTTTTGCCGCCCCCTGAAAAATGCCGCCCAAGGCAAATGCCTTGTTTGCCTCGCGGCTAAAACGCCCCTGCCTTAATGTCACTGTTGGGGATCTTTGCAAATTATGCAAAGACCCCAGATGATGAAAGTGCCGCTTTAAAATAAAAAGAGTAAGAATAGAAATACAAAGCACTGCATCAATGGAAAGTAAAGAACATGTTTTTGCTGTCTGTAGGTATGTAAATCTATCAAGCTTAAAGGGGAACAATAATGGTGGGCATAAGTGCTTGTCTTATCTTACGCAGAGACTTTAATATGGTCTTAGACCCAAAATAGACACACGGCAACTCCCACACGGTGACTCAGTGTAAAGCGCTACAGAATCTGTTGGCGCTATATAAATGGCAATAATAATAATAATAATGATACGATAACTACTCCATAGTCACATATTGCAGGACTGCTGGTGGGTGATGAACCCCGACGAAAGTGATTACACCTTCTTTTCTACTGCACGTAACACATATTTCAGAATAGACTACTTTTTTCCACCTCCTGTTTTTATTCCAGATGATACCTTTTACAATTCCTAGCACATTCTTTGATACTTTGCACTTTCTCTTTATTTCTTACATCTGGAGAAAGAGCGAATCAGACAGAAATGCTTTCAACTAACCTTGCCTAAGTCCAAGGCAGGTCAGATTTTAAAATTTACTACCAGGCCTGCCACCTCACCGAGGGTGGTTGAAAAGGTGAAAGATTGAGTTGTGAAACTCTGTAAACGAGTAGATACATGCCTTTGGCTTCTTTAATATGGATGTAGAGTGCCAGGGCCTTCTTTAATACTGATTGGACCCTGGGGAAACATTTGATTGGGCCCCTTGGACCACATATACACACACACACACATATATACATATACACACACACAAAAACATATACATGCACACATACACACACACACATATATATATATATATATACATACACACACACACACATATACATGCACACACACATACACATATATATACACACACACACATACATACATTAATATATATACACACATGCATACATATATACACACACATATACATATACACACACACACATATATATATATATATATATACAAACACATATACACGTGCGCACACACACACACAAACACACACACACATACATTAATATATATACACACATGCATACATACACACACACATATTCATATACACACACACACACATATATATATATATACAAACACACACATATACACGTGCGTACACACAAACACACACACATATATATATATATACACACACATACCAAACACACATATATACACACACACATACATATATACACACATGCATACATATACACACACACACGCATACATATAAACATATACACATACATATATATATATATATATATACACACACACACACATATATATACACACACACATATACACACAGACACATACATATATACACACACATGTATGTGTGTGTGTAAACAACATGGTTATATAGCTGATTTATATAATATATATATGGCTGGTTTATATAATTTTTATAAAATTATATAAACCAGCCATATAATATATATTACAAGGGTATGCATTTATGGCTGGGGAGGGTGGGGGGGCTGTATACAATATGCTGGTGAGACTGTCAATAAATAAATAAATATATATATATATATACATATATATATATATATACTGGGGGCTGGAAAATATGGGGGTGTTTGTATAGCTGGCTGGGGGTGGCCAGGGGTTCAGGGGCTGGGCAGCTGGCATGGAGACGAGGGGGGGGGGGTGTTCTGTGTAGTTGGCTGGACGAGGGCAGAGAGGGCTGTTTAGCTGGCTGGGGGGGGCTGCCCACTGACCTGTGTCCTGAGTATGACACTCGTTGCCTGCACGCAGAGGAGAGAGTGGTGACTGTCAGGGCAGTCATAGTCTAACCTTAGCATGACTGTCTCCGTGTGATACATCACGCCAAACACAGGGGAGGAGCGGAGGAGCAAGCTTAGGTGAGTGCCGGCAGGCGACCCGGCGTGAACGCTCGTAAACAATTATTGCAGGGCAGCTGCCTTGGGTCCCCCAGGAATAAATGGGCCCTGGGCAGCTGCTTGTTAAAGACGACCCTATAGGGCACAGGGAAGATGCCTGGCTACCACATACCCTTTCACCAAAGCCACCCTATCTATCTGGCGCTCCATAGAACAACATTGGGCACTGTCATCCTTTCTATCCCATGCTTTAAAAATGCTCTGATAAGCTCCCTCCCTTCATCCCATTCTCCTTCCTGCTGTATCACACCACAATAGCAACCTCAGTATACAAGAAATCAATGACGATCAGCATCCTGAATACTGCAAATCATCTGGTATTCTCTGTTCTGGAGATGACTGGAGACACCTACCATGTGGCTCTGGTTTATCAGCATGGAGAAACTCAGGGCAATGGAAGAATTGTTTAGTGCCTCACACAGACATACACTATGATCAGGTCCCAATGGCTAGTGACGACAATTGAAGACTTTCAGACTGCCTTGGATGGCTTCTAAATTGCCTACGACTGATACCCAAAGCGGGTACAGACATTCAACCCTGAAGCCCCCCATACACTGAACCTCGTCCTTTATTTAGACTTTTTCCCTCTCTTTCCTTACTCTAAGCTCCTCTCAGAGAAGTACTCCATAGCGGAAGCTAGACTTTCAATTGTTTATCATTCTCAAAGCTCGGAATATATGCCTAAACATTAATACGTATGTTTTCTCTTTTTATTGTGGAACGAATACCGGAATGTCAAGCTAATCTTGATGTATTACATATCGTACTATATACCCATTCATGTTAATACAATTAAAAAAAAGATATTCACAAACAAATAGGGGGAACAATCACTACTCTGGAAGTTCATTGACTTAATTGACTGAAGCATTGAAAATCACCTATAACGTCACTTTTTTATTATTATGCTATACTATGTATTCTTTTAAATGTATCCTAAAATATTGATACCACTAATCAGTACTGTCCACCCACATCCAGGGCACTCATTGCAAACATTGTCTCTGTTTCTCCTCCTCTCTCTATGCTCACTCTATGCTGACTTCCAGGAGCAAATGGCAGAGCTTGTAACAACGATTGCCAGGAAACCAAGATGGAGGTCATGCATTCCGCGATAGAAGTAAATACAGCAATGTGAACTGGTTTCTATATTATATTTTATTTTTCAAAACATATTTGTTAAATATAGAGGGATAATCAAACATAATAGTAAAAATCCTGGAAATTGACGGTCCTCCTTTAAAAGACCCACATTCACTGTTCACCTGAAGCTATTGTTAGACTAAAACTCCTGGTACTAATGGCGGTAAGGGAACTAAGAACCTTTAACCTAATAACGGAGAGTTGCCTATTGTTATATTTCCACTGATTTTACTTGGGAAGTCATGAAGGAACAGAAAAACAAAAAGAGCATCCATTCTCTGCTAAGAAGCAAAACACAATAAAAAAAAATATATAAACTTATATAGACTTACCTGAGAATAAATAAACACACTCGTAACTAACTTTAAAAAACTTCCTTAGAAGAACAAGATTTAATGTTTCGCTAATAGTAATAATACAGAAGGAAATAATTTACAATTCAGGAAAAAAGTTCCAAAGTCAAACCAGACTAAACTCACACACTAGAACTGTAATTTGATTTATTGGTAATTATTCTTGTTTAGCGCTGGCAGCTCTTCATATATATTCTACAGAGAGAATGTGTGTTATTCATTAAACTCGGAAGCAGCAGTTTTCAAACCAACATTTTGCATTGATATACCCAGTGTTCTTTGAAATTTAATAAAATAACTCCAATAAATCACCATCTCAATGTGTAGGTGCGTGTGTGTTTTGTTAGAATTTACACTGCTAAAACAAGTCAATAATAAAAAAATATATTAAAAGAAGTTAAAGATTTTTTTTCTTTTCTTAAACAATATTAGTCTTTAGAAGCATAACCATTTTTTATGTTCACTTAAGAAATAAAACTTAGATGATATACAGGATGGTCCAGAATTCAGAGTTGAATTCGACAGTTAAATAACTTATTTGTTAATAGTAAAAAAAAAAAAAAAAATTGCAGGTACATAGGAGTCTTGGGAGATTCATCATCTGTAATTTCTCAAAGGAATAATGAATTAACCAGAGAAAACACTGAACACTGAACTGTTATGTTTCACTGAGGGTTAATCCAGCCTGCAGTGGGTGTCTCACTGACAGCCGCTAGAGGCGCTTCCGTGATTCTCACTGTGAAAGTCACAGTGAGAAGACGCTGAACATCCATATGAAAGCATTGAGTAATGCTTTCCTATGGGCGGTTTGAATGCGCGCGTGGCTCTTGCCGCGCATGCGGAGCTGAGAGGCGGATCGGGGCGGAAGGATCCTCAGCGCCAAGGGAGACCAGCTCTGGAGAAAGGTAAGTGCTGAAGGGGTTTTAAACACACGCACACACACTCTCACGAACAGATGCATACACACTATCTAACAGACACACACATTTACTGACAGAGACATACATACACACTCACTGACAGACAGACACACATACACACTCACTTACAAAACATATACTCTCACTGACAAACACACACTCACTGACACCAAATAGACTCACTAACAGACACACACAAACTAACACTCAGTAACACACACACACACACACTCACTGACGCACAAACTAACACACACACTGACACTCACTAGCAGACACACTCAATAGCAGACACACACTCAATAACAACACACACAAACTAACACACACAGTAACACACACACAAAAACTAACACACTCACTGACACTCACTAGCAGACACGCACAGTAACACACACACTGACACACAAAAACTAACACTAAAACACACACACACTCTAACACTAACACACATACTCTAACACACACACACACATTTCTTTAAAATTGAATCCCCCAGCCTCCTTACCTTTGGGAGAGCTTACTGATGCCGGAGCAAGAGGGAGCTGGGCTGAGAGCACTCAGGGGAGAGTGCTCCCTCACGTGCTCGCCAGCCAGCCCGCCCTATGACACCAGGGCCAGCCTCGGGGGGGCCTTGAGGTGGCCAACTCCTGGGCCCCCCAGGAGAAGAGGCTGGCCACACTGGCATACATACCGGGTCGCAGAGCGGCTGGGCCCTCTGGTGGGCCTGGCCGGTCACAGCCGCGACACCTGTGGCTGTTATGCTATCTACTTGAGTGCCTGGACCATCACTTTATTTTATACTGTAATTTTCACATCACATGGCTAATGAACTGTGCCAAGTTCAGGTGGAGAGGAAAAGGCAGATAGGTAAGTAAAATATTCACTTTTGTTTCTTCGAGTGCCGTGCATTGTCAGTTTGACCTGGAACAGTCAATGTAAATAAAAAACTGAAATATACATTAAGACTCAGGGCATGCCATGATGGAAATATTTTGGAATGATACTTAGCTAGGAAAACATTTTTTAATGCATAGCTATTTAGATGTGCTCATAGGGATGGATGGATGACAGACAGGCATGTTAGAGAGCCCCACATCGTCGTATTCCAGTTCCATGCTGTCATTGTGATATTCTCTTCTCATTCTACACAAAAAACACTACGTTATTACAGTTCCTGATACCTTCAAATAAATTTCTACGGAGAAAGTATTTTTACAGCGATTAGCCTTGGAGAAATAGCATGAAAGTATCATTTTTCTATGATTAGAATTGGGTTTTGCTGCAATTTGATATCAGTAGATGCCTCCCAGTGCTTTCCAGCCTTTGCTTCTCACAGGGAATAAAACGTCAGCTTATCGAAGCCAGCAGGATTTACAACCAATAGCTCTGCTTTACAAAGATTCTCTGCATGGCCAAGCTTTGGTCTTCATCACCTCAGTAACTCCATTTGAAGTGAAAGGACGTATCCTGATACATGTTACAGTCTACTGTTTTTGTCCACTGTCTTGCTCTGCAAAACAGTTATATGTATGTCTACATAAATTTATCAGATCAAATGGAGTTAATGCACCTGCATACAGGGAAAGGCAAAAAACAAGAGGTTAAAGATGGGTGTCGGTGCAGTTGATGCCATGAAGTTTTGGTGTGCCAAATTACAAATTATTTTGGTAGTTCAATGAATACAAACGCTTTAACCACAGGAAACTAATTTACAGAATCTGCTTAAGTGCTCTGCAAACACCATCTATGGAGATTAATTACCTGTTAAACTTTGATTGCTTCACGCTCCCTTGTTGACTTCACTTAAAAAAATGGGCTAATCGTTTGTCATAATGCACCATTCAATAACTTGTGACCCCCATGGGTGCAAAAGTTCCTGCGTTTTTCACGAATAGATCCAGTCACGCTTGGTGATATTAAAGAGCAAGTAGAGGAAGCTTTAATATTGTTTACTGTTAGTTATATGATCAACCTACATAAAAGTCACATATTATCTTACATTGTCCTATCGCCACCACTATTACATTAATACAGGCACTTAATTTGTGGTCACAGCATCACATAGATACAGCAATAACTGTTATATTACAGAATATATGAATTAATGCTTATATACGGATGAACACATATGACATATGACCATTATTTCAATACATATATATATATATACACATGGAAATAGGATGCAATCATAGGTCTGTTGAAGTTGTTTAAGGTGGAAAAAGGTGTTGGAGCTTAATATGCCATAGGTATTAGATCATGGTTTCCAATCAACGTTTCTTTTGAAAGTAGGATCTTTCCTTTTGAAAGCAGTGTCTCTTTATTCAGGTGTCCAAAGAGCACAAGAGCAACGTTTCGACTACTGCAATGGTCTTTATCAAGCTCTTTAAATAAAATAAATGTTAATTTACAGTTAGCATAGCATGGGTGGTTCGGCATGCGTAGTGAGGGTTTAGCAACAGTGGCGTCTCTAGGAGTCATTTTTAGGGGGGCACATGGTGGGCCAGGGACAAAAGTAGGGGGGCACATTTAACCCCGCCCTCACCTCAGTTTGACCCCGCCGCATGTTAAGCCTAGCCCCGACACAATGTCTTTTTTTTAAATAATCCCTGGTGGAGAATTCATTATTTTCCACCAAGGATTATTAAAAAACAAACACATTTCCCTTGATACAGTCCATACACACACACACACACACACACACAGACTGCTGAGTCCTTACACACACAGAGACTGCTGAGTCCATACACACACAGACACACAGACTGCTGATCATACACACACACACAGACACACAGACTGCTGAGTCCATACACACACACATAGACACACAGACTGCTAAGTCCATACAAACACAGACACATAGACTGCTGAGTCCACACACACAAACAGACTTCTGAGTCCATACACACGGACTGCTGAGCTCATACACACACACACACACACACACACAGACTGCTGAGTCCATACACACACAGACACAAACACAGACTGCTGAGTCCATACACACACACACAGAGACTGCTGAGTCCATACACACACAC
The DNA here is from genome assembly GCA_933207985.1 of Pelobates cultripes. Lineage (NCBI taxonomy): Eukaryota > Metazoa > Chordata > Amphibia > Anura > Pelobatidae > Pelobates > Pelobates cultripes. The sequence continues at coordinate 80,901,841 of OW240914.1, read as the reverse complement.
GCACACACACACACAGACTGCTGAGTCCTTACACACACAAAGACTGCTGAGTGCATACAAACACAGACACATACACTGCTGAGTCCATACACACACACACAGACACACACACAGACTGATGAGTCCATACACACACACACACACACACACACACAGACTGCTGAGTCCAAACACACACACACACACAGACTGCTGAGTCCATACACACAGACTGCTGAGTCCATACACACACACAAACACAGACTGCTGAGTCCATACACACATACAGACTGCTGAGTCCATACACACAGACTGCTAAATCCATACACACACTGCTGAGTCCATACACACAGATTGCTGAGTCCATACACACAGACTGCTAAATCCATACACACACTGCTGAGTCCATACACACAGATTGCTGAGTCCATACACACATACAGACTGCTGAGTCCATACACACACACAGATTGCTGAGTCCATACACACATACAAACTGCTGAGTCCATACACAGAGACAGACTGCTGAGTTCATTGATACACACACACACACACACACTGCTGAATCCATACACACACACGGCTGAGTCCACACACACACACAGACACAGACTGCTGAGTCCATACACACACACACAGACACAGACTGCTGAGTCCATACACACACACACACGCTTCCTCACTAGCAGACAGAGAGACAGACACACACATCTGAGCACATTAAGCCTACCTGTCACCGGAAGGTGTTGCTGGGGGATAGACAGCCATCTTCTGGCCTTTCCAGCAGCAGCATGGTCTGCTGCTTAACGGTGGGGGTGGGGCTTATGTACAGGAGGTGGGGCTTAGTTTGGAGGGGGGCCTGTCCTGGGAAGCTGCTGAAAACACCCAGCACCGTTCCAGCCCCTCTGTCCTGCATTCCCTCGGGCTGTAACAGACTGTTACAGTCCGAGGGAATAGAATCTAACCACATGGCCAGCAAGATGCTGGCATTTGGGGGGCACAAGGGGGGCACAGCATGATGTTGGGGGGACATGGCCCCATCTGCCCCCCCTCCCGCAGTGACGCCACTGATTTAGCAAGTAGTGAAAGACATCCTTTTATCTTCTTCAGTATCCATATAAATTCATAATTTATGCAGACTCCAATTCTGCTGTATAATAATTCCTTTACACAAAAGTTCTCACCTTCACATTTCTATTACTTGGTAATATAGCATCATTAACAAGAAATGTTAAACAATACACTCTCTCATTGCAGGGTCAATGAGCACTATTACAAGCACACTCTTCTGCTGTTAGCAAACCATAGCTCACTGAGGCATGCACGCTCAGACATGACTTATACATGTCACAATTACCTGTCATTGCATTGTCCAAGAATCCCTTATGCCTGTACTCCATATGTATGCATTTTGTTTATGAGTGATAGGGGCACAGCAATCTTCAGTATATTTCAACAATATCATATCTTTCTTCGCATCTATTCCTCAAATTTCTCTGACGCAATGTAACACTTAATTTTGACAGCATATTATCATTTCTTGAAGAAGAAAAAAACTTCAATCTTTTTAGATGACTGATTGATCTGCCTAAAATATGTAAACCAAACCACATCAAAGAGACCCAGCAGATTTGACCTGGTAATGAATTTCAGCAATATTTTTATCTTTGAATATTTGTGACGTTATTCAGCATTCAGTTTCACCAAGATCCTTGCGAAGTATGAAAAGGATTATGTTTTGATGGACAGAGTGTAACGTAAAATAAATTGAAATGAACTGAAGTTTTGTCTGGCACCTAAAGAGTTAAAATATTTACATCCCCCCCACAGAAATAAAATTACAAATAAAAACAGTTTTCACATTAATGAATTATCTTTTAATTGCCAATCAAAATATATGTGATAGTATTGAACAGTATAGAATAGTATTAGGATCATCTTTAAAGGATCACTATAGGGTCAGGAACACAAACATGTATTTCTGACCCTCTAGTGTTAAAACCACCATCTAGCCCCCCTGGGCTCCTCATGCCTCCATAAATATAGCAAAACCTTACTGTAACTCTGCATGCTGTTTGACTCAGAAAAACAAGCAGTCTGCTGACATCATCAGAAGTGGTAGCCGGATCCAATCACAATGCTTCCTCATAGGAGACTGACAAGGAGGCAGATCAGGGGCAGAGCCAGCACAATTCAAACACAGCCCTGGCCAATCTGCATCTCCATCAATGAATCTCTATGAGGAAAGTTCAGTGTCTGCATGCAGAGGGAGGAGATACTGAATGTTTGGATGCATTTTAGGCAGTCATGACCCAGGAAGGATCTCTAACAGCTATCTGAGGAGTGGCCAGTGAAGTTATCACTAGGCTGTAATGTAAACACTGCATTTTCTCTGAAAATACAGTGTTTACAGCAAAAAGCCTGAAGGTAATGATTCTACTCACCAGAACAAACTCAATAAGCTTTAGTTGTTCTGGTGACTATAGTGTCCCTTTAATAAGATGTGAAATTGCCTTAATATGGTGGATGTTCCGAATGAATACAGTAATATTGATTTCAAATTATGCCATATTTTAACATTAAAATTTACATTAAAAAAATAAAAATAATACAATTTAAAAAAAAAAAATCATTTTAGTATGGAGGAAGATAAGGGCTTGATAAAGGTGTAATTCTGATACATTTATTCTGAGTATAAACATTGTAAAATGTTCTCTTTTGAGTTAGCAAAATAATGAAATAAGTGGATAGAAAATGAATAAAGATCTTTACAAACTGGAAGAAAGATTGAAAGGCATATGTAACGCCAATTCAATAGTGAACAGACTTTGGCTGTAATGTAAGTGGAACACATGCTTGAAGGTATATGGGCTTAAACGGAACCACTTGGCCAGAACCAATGGTTGGAAGTTGGAAAGTGGAATGCAAAGGAGTATGATCATGGAAGTCAAACAAAAGGAGAAAGGAGAAGTCTGGACATGATCGTAGTGGGAAAATTAGTATGTCATTGGACATTTAGAGGAGATGATATACTGATAGAGGAAACTTGATTATTATTATTTCAGTATTGTACAACCTGCTGTTAACTTTGATTTTTTTTTTATTGCTGAATAAATCTTTGTTAAGTAATGTTCAAGTTCTGGAATCCTCTTTGCTTCCTGCAACCAGGAGACGTAAATACAGATTAAAAGGGTTCTAGACCACATAAGTATCATCAATTTAACTTGTATCTCCAGGGTTTTAAAAGGATACTATCCTATGTTTGGCTTCTCTATGTTTTAAGTGGAGGGAGAGTGTATGATTAAAGGAAATAGTGGGAATTCACACCGTGAAAAGACCACCATGTAGAAAGTATTGGTGTAGTCTCATTTAGGCTCTAAAGAGTGTGAGTTACTGGGCAATTGATTAAATGTTTTAATAAGACTCAAAATAGCTTACACTATCATAATTTTATGTTTGGGCGATGAGGGGTTCAGATATTCAAATTGAAAAAAGAGAGCATTGATGAACATTTTGTTTTTATTGTCACGTTTTGATGAATATATTTTGCACTAGCTGTAATAAGCACATGTGTTTGCATCTTGGGTTTAATATTACACATGATAAATTGTTATCATAGAGCACGTGACCTGGCTGAATTTGTATTTTCAGTTTGAATTTTTGTGTTTTGTAAGTAAAAAGAAGCACAATTGTGAGTGTGTTAAGTGAACAAAACGAATATGTACATACAGTACAAGGGTATTGAATCAGTAATTTAATAAGTGCCATTTTGCTCAAGATACTGCTCTTACGAAGACTTGACCAGTAAGCTTACAGTTGAATCCCTTCAAATCTGATTTGCTTCCAAGAATGAATTTTGCAAAAATTCTTTATAAGTACATTGAAATTCATCAGAGTTTTAGGAATTTAACTTGGTCATTAGAATTTGGTATTTAACCCCTTAAGGACCAAACCTCTGGAATAAAAGGGAATTAGGACATGTCACACATGTCATGTGTCCTTCAGGGGTTAAAGATCTGACAACTCCCACACTGTTGGATGTTTTGGGAACAAAATGTTTACTTTTACAGTTCTGAGTCGACTATGTGGGGCTCTATAACATGCGAGTGCTACTATTTGTTCAATTTTATCACTGCACACATATGAAGTATTCTGTTATGAGGTCCCTCCCTGTAGTTTTGATGAGATTCTGTCTTTACATATTGGGAAAGAAAGTGAAGCACTACCTCAACAACCCCACTAAATCCCAGAGAGTGCTTCCTTGCACATTGTACAATTTGTTTTTAGCTTTTGGGGAAACAGTGCTCCACCAATTATTATGGGTGTCTAGCACTGTAACCTTTGAATTTTTCGATAGTGCTGTTTAGTATCCTCTATAAAGAAACGTTCCACAGACAAAAACTGTTTCATTTCACTATGGGAAAAGGGGAAATCATAAAATCCAAAAACATTTAACTCACATTTAATAATTATTGAAAGATAAAAATTATTTTTATTCAGAAGACCTGTTTTGATAATCTATGGGTAGTTTTCAAAACTCTACTTTATCTTTTGCATTTTATCCATTTCACTTGTACCATTTCTGAGTATTGCCAGATGAATTTTTTTATAGAAACTTTATTAAAATATGAGATGTTCATAACAATTAAAAATGTATTTAAAATGGAAGGAAGGAATGCAAAGAAAAGAAAAGGAAAGGAAAGAAAGAAAAAGAGAGAGTTATCAGTAATTGAAGAATCTGAAAATACAGATAGTGTATATCACTACTGGAAGTGAACAGCTTGTTTTATTATCATTTTTCTGTAGCAACCCTGATAAATAATGTATTTGAGTTTTGATTGAGTGAGTCATGATTCATTGCCATCCATCTAGTACCCTAAAAGCTTACAGTCAGCCCAGAGAGTCCTCACAGTATGTCATTAAGATACTAGCCAATTACCATGCTCAGTGCAAAGTGACATTGCTCACAACAGAGAAAACTGTTATCGATTTTTTTTTATTTTCACAGAAGAATCAAACTCCTCACTAGAGAGCACAGGAACAGTTTCCTATTCAACATAGATTTGCAGAGATTTATGTTGCAGCGTCCAGTTCGGAAACATAGAATGAGCTCAGGCAGTGTGTGTTGACTTCACATATTGAAATCTACCCAGTGGTTCAGCAGTGCTTAAAAGCAGCATGGGGATTTGTGAATGATGGCATCTAAAGTCATCTTTAGGAGAGCACCCTCCGAGCTCTTGGAATTGAAAAAGGATTACCTCTGTGTGAATTGTGCTGTAAGAACCAGAGAATGATGGGTTAATTGCATGCCATGATTATAAGCTAATAAATATTTGATATGATTATATTTCATTATTATTATATTTAATTAAAAGAGCATTCTATAATTGAGCATAAGAAAAGATACCATGAAACCAAGTTAATAAAAAGCACAATATCTTTTCTTCTGCTATATAAGGGTTAAAGTGACTTTCTCACACATTAGAGATGAAATCCAGATGCTCGAATTGATGAAGTAATAAAAATGATTTTATTACAGAACTGTTCCAGGCCGGCACTTTGGACCTTGGTGTAATTAGAAGGTGGGACATCTTACTCCAATACATATTCAGGTGCATTCCCCCACTATAGGCTTTTGTCTGGTTCACACCCTCCCTTTAGTCTAAAATAAGTAAGAGTGCAACAAAAGGTCTCTTTTCTTTTTCATAATGCTTTGTGGCTTAGAAAATAAAGGCTCTGTTCACATTTACTTATAAGTAAAAGACCAGAGAAAGATACTCTCCTCTTCTTCACACAAAGCCACCAGACAAAATCGTTGACGTAGATTTGCTGAGAGTTGAAGCTTAGATGTTAATGTATCCCATAAATCCACCATAATGACTATAATGTTTAGTATGCTGCTGTGCAATACAATACTTTTTTTTACCCATGTAACTGTTTTATAGTCATCCGTATATATGACATTAATGGCTATCTTTGACAACCAAGATGTTTTTGAACAAAACATCCTATGATGCTCAGAAAGCCAAGGCTATACTAATGATGGCTAATAACATCTAGTTGCTGGTAGATGCCTTGGTTTTTGTTATCATATTGTAAAGTAAATAACCCCACAGTTGTATAGCATTGCCACTTTAGCAGGGACGGATCCAGAACCTGATCTACAGGGACTGTAGTAAGGGCATATGGACTTTAGTGGGACATATAGTGGTATAGGGGATAAGGGCTGTAGCAAGAGGACTAGGAGCTGTAGTACGGGGTTAGGAGCTTTAGTGGGGGGTTAGGGGATATATTGGGAAGGGTAGGGGCTGAAGTGGTAGATAGGTAGTGCAACTGAGAGATATGGGCTAAAGAAAAAACAAACAAAAATGTATCCACCCTTCCCTGAGGCTTACTTTGGGGCAAGGAAAGGGGAATTCTATTGTCTGGTTGTCTGGTGGGAGATGCGCTGCTTTGTCTGTACCCCCAGCTCCTTCTTGCTGCTGCTGGGGAAAGTGTCAGAGGGATGCTGTAGTAACCCGCCACAACGCACTGATACTGTAGGGTTAGGGAGAACGTGGCTCAGTGCCTCGAACTCCCAGGGGCATAGCAGGTGAAGGAGATCTTTGCTCTCCACACCGGCCAGCCATGAGGCCCAAGTGGTCAGAGACTCTGACGGCCTAGCATTGACTTCTTGGGTAGATGGAGTAGTTGTCCTGGTGCCCCCCCTCCTCAAATCCACCCCTGAGCATTAGAATACTGAACAGGTGTACCTGTATAAATCATTTTAACCACTTAGCCCCCCCGTAGTTATGGAATATTTATAACCGAAGAACACACTATTGAGGCAAAACAGGTGCTATTCTGGGGCATGTTGCTAAGGAAGGAGCAAACAGCATGGTAACCAGTAGAATGTTTCTTAACATTAAGCAAAGTAGCTCCTTGTTTACCATAATAAATATCCCCTATATCCCCAATAACTTTCTTAATGTATCTTAAAGCACAATGCTGGTCACCGCTGATTAGATATAACCAAAGAAAAACCTGCGCTCTCTCCTTAATCCCTATGTGTTTTTAAACAAATTGAGTTTTTTTAGTTACCTCCAATGGCCATGAGGGGATAAGCCCACATGCCAATGTCAAGGCAGACCCCACCCAGGTGGGTCCTAACTCCAACCATTCACCTTGCTTCCTTGAGCTTCTGGCAAAGATTATTTATATGCACCCCTATATATTAACCCTTAATAAGGAACACATGGGATGGGCGGCTGCATTGTAACAAAGCTGAGTGATACAAAAAATGGATACAAATGCAGAAAGATAAGTCCTGCGCTCACTCTCATCACTGGGCGGCAGCAATGACTACAGTACATATCAGCCCCAATATATAGTAAAAAAACCAAAGAAAAACAAGTTTCCTGCACTCTCTCCTTAATCCCTATGTATTTTTAAACAAATGGTTTTTTAGTTACCTCCAATGGCCATGAGAGGATAAGCCCACCAGCCAGGAGAGCGCAGGTAACTTGTTTTTCTTTGGTTTTTACTATATATTGGGGCTGATGTGTACTGTAATCATTGCTGTCGCCCAGTGATGGGAGTGAGTGCAGGACTTATCTTCCTGCAGCTGATTAGATATAAGTCGTAACCAGTGCTGGCATTATCACTAGGCAAATAGGGCAGCTGCATAGGATGTTCTGGCCCAGGAGGCACATTCTCTGGGTGGCCAGTAGGAGGGTAGCACAATGCACAGCTCTCCCCCTCCTGGCCATGCTACCCAGAGAGGGCTGGGGGGACAAAGCGACACACAATGGAGCTGGGGGACACAAAGAGACACACAGAGGGGCTGGGAGGACAACGAGACACACAGAGGGACTGGGGGGACAAAGAGACACACAAAAGGGCTTGGGGAGGCAGGAGGCACACAAAAGGACTGTGGGAAACAGAGACATACAGAGGGGACAAAGAGATGCACAGAGGAGTTGAGGGGAACATAGTAGTTTAAAGTTGTATGCTTTTAATGTTTTCCACAAATCTGATTTTAAAAATCAAAGTTCTTATTTTTTTATTTCTGGGGGGAGGGAATGCAAGTGGCTGGTCTTGCGTAGGTCGCAAACTAGTCTAGTCCTTGTCAGAACACTTTAAATCTGTCCTTATACATAAAAGAAAACTAGGAAAAATCAATACACTTGTGTATTTCATTTGAACTGATTTTAAAGAAGCTTTTAAATCTAATAGCACTTTTAATGTAAATCACATTTGGAATGGCGTTTCTGAAAAAGAACCCATAAATGTAAGTTTTAATTGTAACAAAGCATTATTAATCTGCAAGAATCCTGTATTAAACATAACCACGTGCAAGGAAGAAAAGAACTTTATTACATTTTCCCCCCCCAATTTAAATAGCTGATAGCCTTTTTTTTCTGCTGAGTTAAATGTTTCCTGTGTTCTATTTTATGACTGGAGGTATCTGTGTCACATAACAGCATTCAGCACCACACAGCTTTATTACTTTGGTTTATTTTATTGACTGCAATCTTAAGACAGCAAGGGGAACAATGGTTTCTTGATTGATGGGGAATAAATGATGATATTCACCATCTTTTCTTGCAGTGAAACTCTAATAAGATTCAGCTGTTCAATGCAAGGATCAATTCACTAAATAGTGTGTTGTGGTACGTTAACAACTTACATTTTGTGACAATAAACAGGGTTATTCAGTAAACTGGAAATGTTGGATAATTAACAAGTGAATTGCAAATTTTAGGCCAAAATAGGCAGCTGTATTGACATAAAACTTGCAATTCCCCTGTCAATCATATGCAATCCTTTGTTTATTAACCCCTTCACAACCTGCACATTTTCTTTGGAAGAAAAAATAGAATTTACATAATATTTATTTGAAAAATGATATGAATAGCTAACATGAAAATTTATGGGGAAAGAACAGCCATTTTGTATATACGGTAGACTGCTGTTCCAACATACAATTTCCAGTCATGCAAATTTATAAATGTTTTCCCATAATTTTTAAAATGTATTCATTTATTCTTGACTGCAGACCCAAAATATACCCTGAATGCGTTAACCAAACTGGCACTGCAATATAATGGAAATGGCAACAACCAGAGCTTTATTAACAATACAACATAACATCCTATAACCAGGCTGTCTCCATTCTTTAATACACTGTCAGCTGTTGGGGGTGTGGGGTAACCCAACAGTTAGTTAACCATCAAAATTCCAACAGCTTGTGGCAGCCTGCACTTGTCTGATTGGACAATCATTTTATTTTCCTTTTACTGCACTGGCCAGGGAATCCCGCTGTAACAATGAAAACAAATAAACCACACAAACAGAAAAAAAAACACAACACAATATCCACTAACAATAGCAACCCAGAATATTAGTGGAGGTTTTAACGGGGGTTTTACAGGCGGTCGGTAAGGTAGTCAGGCTCCTTCAACTGCTAATCCCAGACTGAAATTGCCCACCCAGCAACCCGGTTAAATTGTATCTCTTTTGAAGAAACGTCCCTAAATAATTTTGAGCTGCTGTCATGTCCCATTTTGTCCAGGGGGGTTTCTTTATAGGAATTTTGGAGGAATTAAAAGCTTTAGAGAATATACAGTATCCCTTATCTGCACTATTTCACAGAGGATTTGAATTGAAATAATAGTATACAAGCAACATATTTTTTACACACAGTAGATGTGACAAAAATAAAGAAAAATTGTCAAATTACAGGTGATTTGAGTAAATGTGAGTGTTTTTAATCTTTCCTGTATTAAATACTACTGTTTTGCGGAGGGCACTATGTTGTTACTTACTGATACTTTTCACTGCCTATTTATGGTTTTAAGTGAATTTCTATGCTTTGAGTGTTTGTGTACCCCTGTTTCACCAATTTCCCTTGCAGGGTACTAGAATATCCAGAGAATTGTGCATTGTTTTTTGCTACTATTTATCTTTACTTTTTTAGCATTAAGCACAATCTGTTACAGTATATCAGCATTTCACTATTTAATACCGATATTTATGATCACACTTAAAAGGACTTTAGTAGTTTGACTTGGTTTAGGGAGTGGACTTTATTGTGTTTTAATTCCAACTATACTTAGTTTGATACCTGTATGTTTATGTTTTTAGCTATAACTGTAAAAAAGAATTATAACCCAAAGCACACCAGTAAGTTTGCACTTTTCTTGTACTACTTTTATTGAATCACTGGATGAATAAATCTTTTTTAAATGCAAACTTACTGGTGTGCTTGAGGTTATTATTCTTTTTTATGTGCATGTATCTGGTGGGGGAACAGATTTTTCCCATGAAGCACCCAACGTCCTTTTTTTCCACACTTTTACCCATTATATAATTGTATATGCAAATTTTGCTATAGCTGTACCTGTCATATTATTTATATTTATTTGTTGTTTTATTTGTTTGCATTGTATTTCCCTTTGAGGTTTTGTATGGTAGGACCAATTTTTAGAGTGATATTTAGTTGACCCACCTCCCTATCTCCCTCTTGGTAGGTTGGTTTCCATTTTTATTCCTCATCTCTACTACATTTTTACTATTTCCTCTTGATGCGTCTATTCTGTAGAATTGCGTACACCACAATCTCAGAGTAGCCCCAATATTCCACAGCAATAAACACTGCCAGGATTTCCATCCATTAAGAGAAAGTTATCGAAAACGTTCTCAATAATATGAAAATGAATTCAAGCTAGGCAATCTACACGTCACATTCTGAGCTTCCACTTCCATGCTCATCATCTATCAGTTCCCAAACGTTAGCTAGAAAGTGATCTTAAAAGACTAGGGATGTTAGCCTTCTGCATTCTAGTAGAAAACAATTTCCTGAAGTTCAAATAGTAAAAAAACAGCAAACCTTATTCTCCCCTTAGTGACTCACAATCGAATGTGCATCCAAAAAGTCATGAAAGCTGGCCAATCTCAACAGGGGCCAATGGGCAGTGGTCTAGATAAGTTTTATGCTATATAATGAAACATGTAGACGGTTCTGACACTGCCCTATTGGCACCAGTTGGAGATAGTGAACTGTTTGTGAATTATTGGATGCACAATGGATTTTAAATCCCTAAGGGGGAAATAAAGCTTTCTGTTTTTACTACTTGAACTCCAGGAGCTCATTTTCTATTGGAATTTATATTGTGTAGGATTGACAATCCATATAAATTGAGTCGGAGTGAGTGTACATTTTTTTTTTGTATTATACATACACTGAAAAAAATTATAAATGCAACACTTTTGTTTTTGCCCCCATTTTTCATGAGCTGAACTCAGAGATCTAAGACTTTTTCTATGTTCACAAAAGGCCTATTTATCTCAAATATTGTTCACAAATCTGTCTAAATCTGTGTTAGTGAGCACTTCTCCTTTGCCGAAATAATTCATCCACCTCACAGATGTGGCATATCAAGATGCTGATTAGACAGCATGATTATTGCACAAGTTTGCAATTTTACCATATTGGGAGGGTCTGGGGGATTCGGGGGGGGGGGGGCGAAAACCAATCAGTATCTGGTGTGACCATCATTTGCCTCACGCAGTGCAACACATTTCCTTCATATAGAGTTGATCTGGTTGTTGATTGTGGCCTGTCGAATGTTGGTCCACTCCTGTTCAATGGCTGTGCGAAGTTGCTGGATATTGGCAGGACCTGGAACACACTGTTGTATATGCCGATCCAGAGCATCCAAAACATGCTCAATGGGTGACATGTCCGGTGAGTATGCTGGCCATGCAAGAACTGGGATGTTTTCAGCTTCCAGGAATTGTGTAGATCCTTGAAACCAGGGCCATCTTTAATATTGACCGGACCCTGGGAAACCATTTTCTTGTGCCCCCTGGACCCTGAACCCTCCCACTCCCTGGCATGCAATCAGTGGAGTTATCAATAGACTGTAATGTAAATACTGCATTGTCTCTGAAAATATGGTGTTTACTGCAAAAAGCTTGAAAGGTATGATTCTACTCACCAGAATCTGTAGTTGTTCTGGTGACTATAGTGTCCCTTTAAAAGAGATGCAACACTCTATGGGTGACTAATCAGTGGATTGGCACAATATAGTAATTCTATCTGTATGTTAGCCTTCTGCACTATAATTCCATGTGTTTGTTTCATTATGTTTAATTAAATGTTTCCCACGTATCAATGTGTTTATAATGTCTTACATGGTACACCACTACTGAACAAAATGTCTCATCACAAAACATTAAAGCAGAAATATAAGTAATACTGTACGGAAAACACAAATAAACTCAAAGAAAGTAGTCATATGGTGAACACAAGGTATTGGCATGTTTCATATAGAAAAATGGCATGAATTCCAAAAGCGCTGATGTTGGGCTGTTTATCTTTCCATTTTCTAGCATGATGATTTGTAAATGGCCTGTTAAAGCAACAAAACAGCTGTGATGATAGTCATCAACGTAGCTGCCACGATGGAATTATTGAATTGGGATGTAAAAGCCATGCTCTTTTGATTCCTGGTGTAATACATGTGCACATAAATCAGGAAGAATTATCTGTGCAAGGAGTGTCTCATTGCAAGATTTAATATTCTAGAGAACTTTATTATCAGGCCAGCTACCCGTAAGCTATGAGACTCGATAAATGATTATATTTGTAGTCCTGGAATCGGTATAGAACATAGCCAAATAAGCAATCCAGAAATTTAAAAAAAGAAGTGTAACACTTACTGGATGTTTTAGCCCTCTAACTTTGAAGTAGAGTGCCGATATCAAAGAGAGTTCTACAGCAAACACATATTTTATCAGTGGGAGTCTTTTGAGGCTATAGAGGTTTAGCACTGTTTTTGATCATAGTATTCATGAATTGCATATTAAATGGATTTTGTCAGTATACACACATACTCAAGTCAATTAACTTTTATACAGTGTTACTACTGTTTCTGTTGTTCGTTTAACATTTGGGTAATAAAGAGTATATGGTTTTATTATATTTTTATTTTTATTTTGGCAAACTCCAAATCAAATTTGATGTTTTTTTAATTTAGCAATGGCATTCTCCCATGCGGAGTGTCCATGTTAATGTGAGCCATGAATGGTTTTCATTGTCACCTTTGGATTTCAATTTGTGCAATATTCAACTCATATTTAATAATAGATGTAAAGGTGTTCACTTGAGTTTCAAGGTTTGCAATCTGCTCTTCTACAGAGGTTAACTATTATTTGAGAGCACCCTGGTCCTCATGGTGCTGTTTTGTTTACATATGATCTCTAACAAACTCTGAGGCCTTCAAGAAACAGGTGTATGAATTTTGAGATCATGTGATCCCTAATTTCAAATTTCAAACATGTGTATAACTTAAGTAGGCTATTTGTTGTACAAGAACTTTTTGGGAGTTTCATTGCAATTTTGTTAAAAAAGACACTATAAGCATCCAGACCACTTCATCCCATTGAAGGGCTTTGTGTTTACTGCCCCTGTCACTTTAAAACTTTTTAGAGAAACTGCAATGTTTAGACTGCAGGGTTTAGACTGCCTCCAGTGGCTGTCTACCAGACAGCCATTAGAAGTGCTTCCTGCTGTTTAGCTGAGTTTTACTTCATAAAACAACGCTGGACGTACTAACACTTCACATGAGGACATCCAGCATCTTTATATAGGAAAGCACTGACTCAATGTTTTTATATGGGGAAGGCCTAACACACGCGAGGCGCTCATTGTGCGTGCGCATTACATTTCCCCTCAGTGCTGACGTTGGAGGAGGCGAAGACAGAACCAGCGATGAAGAACTTCGATGCTAGAGTTGGGTAAATGAAAGAAAAGTTATTTAACATGTACATGAATTAAGGGTGTGGGACACGGAGGCAGAGGGACCATTTTAGTGTTAGGAATACAATTTTGTAATCGTAACACTATAGTGTTCCTTTTTTTTGTCAATCTTTGTTTATTGTTTTTTTGTCAAAAGGTAGAGAGTTATACAGAGATAAGATAGAGAAACAGGATAGTTACATTTGTTTCGTTACAAAAGTTCGAGTAAATATACCCCTCATGGGGCGTCAAAATTGCAATATTCATAAAATGCATCTCAAAACAAGAAGTTATTTCTTATGTGTGCTAATGAATAACATATAAGGGGATCATTACATAGATTCCGTAAAGTTTTGCTCTCAAAGGCCCACTGAGCTATGATGTTAGCTTAGGTATTGGTGCATTCTATTCTCATTTTAGGGCTAGGGTGGTTGGACACCATAGCCTAGGATTTCCCTTATTATAGCCCCAGGGGTGTTTCTTTTACTGCTGCTACACGTGTTTTTATTTCACCTTTACCCGTGGGTCCTAGAGGGTAGTCCCTAGTGTGCGTCCAAGTTATGTGCCATGTAATTATTCAATAAACTAAGGGCACAGGGGAATAGTTAAGTATTATGCTAGATCCTCATAACCACCGGTTGATATTGGTGTGTCAGCTTTGGCTGAGGAGATGTGAATGGTGAATGAACACTATTAGTCAAGTATAGTATGGTAGTTTAGATGGAGAGAGAAATAGGTCAAATAAATAGGGAAGGAGGGTGGAGAAGGGGAGAGGTAATAATAATAAGGAAAAGAAAAAGAGAGAGAAGAGAGGAGAAATAAAAAGAATGGGGTGGGGAGGGGGATTAGAGGAGGAACAAATGGAATGTGGGGTTAGGGTGAAATGGAATAGAGTGGAGTATGCGGCCCCAGTCCCGCACCCTGCCCCAGTCCACCCCGTCACTCGCATGCTCAGAACTAGCATCTCCCAGGAGGAGACGTCGCCAATTATAGTGTTCCTTTAAGCAACCAGCAAATTTCTGTAATTCTTCTTGGATGAATTTTTAGTTTTACAACAAAAAAATATTTTGTCATTTTGTATTTTGTTCAAAGTGTTAGGTATAGGGTAGTGAATGCTTACATAATGCAATGTAATTGGGTTGCTATGGTATTATCTTTAGTTAGACGTGTATGCTATAATTTTCCAAAAAAATAAAATTTTGCATAAACCTTTTTACTTATCATATGATTCGTCTTATTCTGAAACAGTTAAACCTGGACACTGCATGAGCCAAGTAAGGTTACAGACAATTGCAATGGGACAAGGATGCAATAAAGCAGCTCAGTTGACATGCACTCGATATCTCTGCCAGTCACGACTGCTCTAGAATGAAATTAGTTTATTCAGCTTGGACAAATAAGAAATCCATTCTCCGAAAGCTCTTCCTCGTGGTTGATATTTCTCAGAAAACTTGTTGACACTATTTTTATTTCAGAATACAGAGCATGAAGTTAGCTCCTGAAGACCTTAGCAGTGAAGGAACCGGAAGGAATGAGACAACCTCTGTGTTAATAGTTCAGTGTTGCTATTTTTGTCGAGCTGTGTTTCTGAGGCAGAGAAGCAGCCTGTAGATTCTTTGTCTAGTGCTCTTCCCTGGGTGTTAATGATTCTCATAAGGAAACACAAGCACGTACATGTGTGAAATCACTTGTCATTACTACACAGGAGAATGTTGTTTCATGTAACATGTGGCTGAAGGAGATATTTTTATTAATGCTGTTGGTAAAATTGTTTTCCATTAGCTTGGACAATTAATGGGCATGTGAATTCTCTCGGGGACATGTGATGAACGACCTCTAAGTCAGTGAAATGGTTAAACATTTAGGGATTTATAAATAACAAATGCGATTTTGTGCAAAAGTTTTGTGATGAAAACAGCAAATCTTAATGAGATATCGCATAAAGTTTTGCAAGATGTGTCAGAAAAAAAAAGAACTGTAAATAAAAAATGGGAGAAGACCTCGATAGTGTACGATATGTAGCACCAAAATGAATAGACAGCAACATTCTTGTATACACTGCTTCTGCTCTGCATAAATGTTCTGTTTTATTCCTCCTGGTACATAAATCACAAATGTTAAATAAAGAGCATACATAGTAGTATACCTGCCTAGATAGAATAAGTTTATGTTATCTGATATAGTTATTAAAAATGATCTCTCACACCAATATCATTATTCAAAAATAAAGGGAATCTATAGTCCTGAAAATAACACTAACAATAATAATTGCTTTTTGGGACTATAGATTCATTTTTGTCCACTCCCCTTTGCTGATAACAAATATTAAAGTTAAACAATGATTACTTACCTTATTTCCAGTAGAGGGACGTCGCTGCTGCAGCTGTCCGATCCACCTTCGAACACATCAGCCAGCCTGCGAACGTCTTCCGAGATCTGCTCCAATCCAATGCTTCTCATAGACAATACATGTATTGGAAATAAGCCTACATGGTCCTCCAAACAAACGCTGCTACCAGAAGCGTTTGATTCCAAGTCCAAGTTTTACTCCATTGTAGAGGCAAAAGCAACTTTAGCGGCTGTCAGGAAGACAGCCATTAGAGCTGTATTTTACCCTGCACTGTAAATATGTGTCAGGAGGTTGAGTGTGTCTGTGTGTCCTGGTTAAGTCTGTGGTTACTGAATTTTGAGTATGTGTGTGGAGAGGAGTCCGGGTGTGGTGTGTGTGTAATGTCTGAGTGTGTGTGGAAATGTTTAATTTGTCCACCTTCTGCTTACCTGTTGGCATCAGGGATGTGTAATCACTGGTGATGCAATGGAGATACGCTGGAGAGCTGGATCCATGGTATTCTGGTTAAGGAGCACCGTGGTCTGCACAAATGCACCAGGTGTAGATCACTTTAAGAGCTCTCTCACGGTCTCTGTGCTCAGTCCGTGACTTAGATCTCTGGCTGTGGAGTTGTTCTGAGTTGTTGAGAAGTGCCGGGGAACTGGTGATAGAGGTGCTGACTATCATGCTCCTTCAAGGAAGTCAGGGATCACAGGGCCCAGCAAGTAGTTATTTTGTTCTCTCTGCTTGCTTTAAGGAGTCAAGAAGGATGTATTTCCTTTTTTTTGTGGCAGAAATGTGCATCACCTTTTGTATCAAAAGAATAAAAAGATGTATTTAAAGGTTGAACTCAACTGAACTTAGTATTTTTTTAAATCTTGATCACTGTGAATCATGGAGTAGTTACCTCCCATAGGTGTTAGCCAGGTACTGTCCCATGCTTCTTGATAGGGTAAAATATATATTCATGTCATGATATAAAAGGATATATAGAGAGAGTATACTGGTCATAAAATATATATTTATAATAGTTATATAATGGATTTATAATCATTCAATAAACACTTAAAGGAAAACTCCAGTGCCTGGAAAACAATCCGTTTTCCTGGCACCGCAGGTACCCTCTCCCTCCCACCTCCCATCCCAGGTAGCTGAAGGGGTGAAAAACCCTTCAGGTCACTTACCTGCGATCCCGCCGATGTCCCTCGGCGGTGGTTTCGGGTCGGCGTCATTCCTCACAGTAATCACGTCAGCCAGTGGGCGAGAGTGATCCCGCCTGCCGGCTGAGGAAACCTAATGCGCATGCGCGGCAATGCCACGCACGCGCATTAGGTCTCCCCATAGGAGAGCATTGAAAAAGATTTTTAATGCTTTCCTATGGGGAATTGAGCGACACTGGAGGTCCTCACACAGCGTGAGGATGTCCAGTGACGCTCTAGCAAAGAAAATCTTTGCTATGAATCAGGAAGTGCCCTCTAGTGGCTGTCTAGTGGACAGCCACTAGAGGTGGAGTTAACCCTGCAATGTAATTATCGCTGTTTATAAAAAACTGCAATAATTACAGTTGCAGGGTTAAGAGTAGTGGGAGTTGGCACCCAGACAACTCCAATGGGCAGAAGTGGTCTGGGTGCCTGGAGTGTCCCTTAATTATTACAGACTTTGAAATCACTTCATTATTTAATTCAGGAAAGGGATGGTGAAATATATTGCAGAAATTGTTGTTGTATCTGTGTGATAAAGGCTGGTTATTTTTATTACAAATGACAAAATATGTAAAAACGAAGAAGTAAATCATATTCTATTTGTAGCTTCAGTCAGCTATTAAGATTCAAATGAAATAACTGCTTGATTACTGTTTATGTGCAGAATTCATTTTATTTTTTTATTCCAGCATATTATATGAAAGTTAAACTATACTAAAAATAGATCAAGTGATCAGCTGAGATGCTCGCCTCCACAAGTCAGAAGAAGGTCATTTTCCACATAGGTGTATGAAGAGGAGGTGAATCACAACACCAATGAGCTGTGTTTTAGCTCATTGTTTTTCTTCTCTGGTTATTAACATCATATACATGTAAATCACTGAAAACATTCCACACATATAAGACTTTACTTGCAGAAAAGCCAGTTCAATATGCTAACTGGTAAAAGTGTGCTTATGGGGAGAATTCATATTTGCTGGTTTAGTTATGGGAGGATTACGGGGCCCAGATGTTACCAATTCAAGGTCTAATTTCAAGGCCTAGCCAAGCCTTAAAAGTAACCAGCCCCTGCAAGCGTGGAGGGTTCATGGCACACTTACCAGAGTTTAATTTCTACTCACCATTGGCTCATGGCTAGTGGAAATTTTGAGCCCTGATGAGGCCTATACATTTATTAACAGCCACATACAATGAGTAATTTGTCCTCCTGTGTAGTAATTTGTAGAAATATGAGACAGGTTTGGGGGTTTAGTGGCTGTTTTCATTAATATAAAATAATATAGAATAAAGAAGAAGCCCTGTTGCCCAATATCCATGTTACGCTATAAAACATTCTGCAAATTACAACAAAAACAGTGGAGCAATGTATACCATTAAAGTGCAACAAGTGTACAGATTTGTGGTTAGTACAATATTTCAACAATTACTTAACTGGCTTTGATGAAAATTTGTGGTAAACCAGCAAGTATACCTTAAACAGAAACATAGTAGACAATAGTGTAAAACCTTATTACATGTTTTAAGGCGCAAAATCTTATGGAACACTCACATGGTCCAGAGCTAATCCACCTAGCTCTGGTGTGTATAGCTTTTAGGTCAGTTTGAGTGTGCTCTCCCCTCTCCTATATTAGTTCTCTGCAAATTAGATCAATTGCTTCAAGTTTAATCACATTCCATTTTACTGTTTATTATGAATGAATAAGAATATTCAGAAACAGAAAAAGATGGAAACACTCTTAGAGATTCCACATCTTGTACAGTTAATTAAAATAGAATATATTGGGATTTTTGCCATTTGTTTTACACATTTCATATAAAATAATGACGCCTGTTCACACTAAACTTTAGGCACTGGTCCATACATGAACTCTGCAGACTTTTACTTAAATAATTTACATTCCTGTGATTTAGATCCTCTATCATATAACACAACAAGTGTAATTAGACAAATCCACTTCTGTCCTCACTAATCTGAAATGGAATGGTCATCACATAGTAGCACAAGACAATGCTATAGACTTCAGCAGACTACAATAGCAGCTTTGACGATACAGTGCTCTGGATTTTTCTTTGATCTACAAGTTCCTTCAGAGCCGATGACAGCCTGAGGTCTAAGCAGGTCTACAGAGGCAAGTCATTAGCAGTTTCAATGTCTCAAAGACAGGTTTACAACAAAATGAATCACATTCACCATTTCACAGCTAGCTAGATTTAACTGTTTGGATGGTTTATAACAAGTGTTGGGCATTTTTTTCATACACCACAATTTGTGGACTATTATTGCTACATTTCAAAGCTGATTGAGCATGATTGTATTCCACAGCTGGTCAAATTCAAGAGTTGATAGCTGTTACGAACGCTGGTAGTTATGGTACCTTGTTCGCCTATTCCTCCCGAACTGATGAGCCTTAGTGATTATAGCTGCAGTTTGGGTGTAGATACGAATAGTTCCAGACGAATGCAGCTTCCAAGAAGTTTCTCCCCAGCCAGTAGATAGTTACCCAAACATGAGCCTAGACCTCATGAAGGGTACAACAGGAATAATAGTTTATTGATGCCACACTGGCTTTCATGCAAGTCCCCATGCGTTCAGTCTGTGCGGTCGGTCTATTTTGATAAAGTCAAATAAACTAATGAAAACACAAATGAAGCCCCGGCTCATAGGAGATATTGTTCCCCTTGTTTGTGGGAACTAAACTACCGAACGGCGCTCTCATAGCTGTTCGTGAAAAGGAAGCAAGCGTTCGTATGTTTTTAGCCGTGTTCGGGAAGTCAAGTGTCCGATTTTAGTTCCAAACACTTGATGACCAAGTCCCGTTGCCTCCTTTCATGCAAATAAGATGGCCGCTGTTTTCTCTTCCACTTACGAATAGCGGCCACCCAGAGAGAGCGCTCAGTCGACAGTTTCCTTTGTAGATAATGAGTCAGGGGGGTGGTTGTGTTCGGTAGTTTCATCTACCGAACTAACAAAACATAAAAGTAACGAATGGCCTTACAAAGTCACAAATTAAAAGTCTCTTTTCTTCACAGTAGCCTCATGGGATTAACACATTTTGTGTAACCCAAAGCCAGGGCCTGACTGGGAAAACAATGCAGCCCTGGAAATAAAAAAAATATATATACCAGGTCTATCAGAGAAATCAGCTTTTTTATTAATGAACTCTGATACTCCTCACCATCTCATAGTCAGAATGCTGGAAGATGTTTCTTATTCGTAGTGTCTGCCTTTGTATTACAGCTCATTCACTAGTCTATGATGCATGTGACTGGTTCGCTTCACTTATTGGGCACAAGAGGAGGGCTTGCACTTGCTGCAGTTACTAGATCTGCAGATTTTGAAAGTCAAGGCATCGTATACACACACTGACATGCTGGTATAATGGCAGACTTACACATACTGACACACACACGCTCTTGGTCATACACACACGCAGACATACCCACACACACACTGAATAGGGCATACTCCCATTGAAGATCTTCCTTACTTTATAGGTTTAGCGGACTGCTTACTGGGTCAGCATAAAGTTAAACATGATGGAAGCTCCTTCCTGCGATTCTCCCTGGGCATTCATGTAGCTGTTTCAACCAATGAGTATGATGCCTCATATCCCTTCAGCAAGAGGCAGCAAGAGGCATCTTACATTTGTACTGTTATCTATGCTGGGATTGATACCCGGCATCTGTAAGCACCATATTGAAAAATGTCCCTACCCATTTGGTAAATGCCATGTGTATTCAGCATTATCAAAACTAAATGTCTGAGATTATGTATAGACCCATAAGTATTGTGCTCGATTTAACAACTTTGCCTCAAAAGCAAAATAATACAAAATAAAATGCATCCATTAAGTTGCATATATCTTTGTCCTCTTCAAACTCTAAAAATTATATAGTGAAATAACTTTTCACTTAATAACATGCCAATAATGACTAAGCACTATAAAATGTATAGGAATTGATCAGTGAGACTGCAGGGGCATGATCTATACACTAAAATGGTTTAATTAGGCTAAAGTTAATACCGATATGCCTGGACCTCAGAAACACGCTCTCTGATGCTCTATTTATTTCCTTTCTTGTATAAAAATTTTTTTCAGATGGATGTGTATCTATGTTCCTGGTGTTTGTGAGCTTAAAAACTAGGGATGTGCATGGACAAAAAATACAGTTCGGTTCAGAAATTCGCGTAAGTAAAAAAGTTTGCTTTGGCAATTCAGACCAATGGCATTTGGTTCGGCACTTTGGAATTGCTGAAGGTCATCACTTAGAAACTTCGGCGCTTTGGACATTCGTAAGTATTCGAATGGCATGAAATTCATACGAATGTACATTTGTACCGAAACAAATTGCACATGGCTACTTTATATATCCTATATAATAATTGGCTAAGGATGTTTGTCTGATGCAGTCATGCGCAGTAGAGACTGCGCAAAACTGCACTGGGCAAACATCCCATGCCAGGCGGCGAGAGAGCAAAGTACTTACTGTGCTCTTGCAGCACAGCACGTCCTTCAGGGTCTGTGGCAGCCACGATGTGACGCGTACAGGATATGATGTCACTGCAAAAAAGGAATTAGCTCAATTCCTGTCATCATTCACATAAATTTCCCTCCCTCTCTCTTGTTTTGTCACTTTTCAGAAATCAGAATCACTTCGGCACTTCCGAACTACCGAACTTCGTCACTTCAGGGCTTCAGGACTTCAGCACTTCGGATATTCGTAAGCATCTGAATGTCCGAATGGCATGAAATTTGTACGAATGTACATTCGGAATGAAATGATTCGCACATGTCTATTAAAAACCTGAGTAGTAAGAAGAACCCTATCTCAGCACATCAACTTAACTGTGCTCTATATATCTAGATGGAATATTAAAATTTTCTAGGCATTTGCTTAATTAAATTCCAGATGTGGATGCAGCAATGTCCTGATCAAACAGTGAATGCTACACTTAAAGAAACCACATTGAGCACTATGTCAAAATACCATCACTGGGCCTGTGAGTTCCGTATATGATTTAGATTAGCTATCTTCAATGAGAACGTGCTTCAAATGGAATTCTAAGCAAGAAATGTGTGCAATCCTAATAATCTAATGTTATTGATTTCTAATCTTGTAAGCCTTATATGTATTTCTTGTGTTCTTGAAATTGTGAGTAGATTTTTATATATTTCTTGAAAAGTACTATTGTGTAAAACAGTGAGTATTATGCCTTGTTTTATTCCTTTCATATGCATTTCATTACCTTGTGAACATCAAAAGAGGACAGCTCCAGATTTATCCTTGAGCGGGCATTGTACCGCTCAGAGCCGTATCTAAGAGCTGATTAGAAGCTCTCTCCTTCTGAGTGTATTTTATCTTAATTTTACCTTAAACATTGTATATACTGCATTACACTATTGGTGGTTTCTTTTGTGTTTTATTTCATAGGAGACACCAACAACAGAATTCCTCATCTGTTTTGTCTACTTGAACGCTAGGGAGGATAACAGACTGACCTCCAAAAAAAGCACTACTTTCAAAAGGTTCTTATCTCCAAAAAAGACATTTTCTGCTGGCACTCTTTAATATTGTTATAGCGCAATATTGTTATATATAATATTGTGTATACATATATCTGTATAAGATTATCTAGTATTTCTTATTTGGCGCAATCTGTTTTTTTCTGTATATTTTCCTTGTTCCTCTTTGGTTATTAGGGTATCCAGGTAACAGACCTTATTCTGCTGCCTTTGGAGTTAGCGCTGTATCTCCCCTTCTTTTTATATATGAATTTCTGCCTATATTAAAGGCCTACAAAACATATGGCCACTCTGATGTTATATTTAGTCCCATTGTCACTGCTTTCTTT
This sequence comes from Pelobates cultripes, assembly GCA_933207985.1. NCBI lineage: Eukaryota > Metazoa > Chordata > Amphibia > Anura > Pelobatidae > Pelobates > Pelobates cultripes. The sequence goes on along the minus strand of OW240914.1, from coordinate 80,878,694 downwards.
CAATCTCCAATTTGTTTTGCTGTTTTACTTATTGAAATGTTCTGCTTTAAAAGTATCCAAAGAATTTTGTGAATGTTTTTGTCTAGATTTAAAAAAAAAATCTTGATATGCTATGCGCATTCAGTCACCCATTCTGTCAGCTGAACTATCCTTGCTGTCACACTATGTGTGACAGGTATTTAAAAGGGTTACTGAACCACACTTTATGTGTCCCAGGCATCTCAATTATTCATAATCAGAATACGTCTCGCCTGCCCCCCTGCACCCCTTTTATTTCTAATTCCTGCATGCATTGGCTGGTACTTTGCTGGCTATAAGAGGTTATAAAAAATACTTCTTGGTATGAGACATATTTGACCCACTTAAAAAAGAACATGATTATATTTAACCAATGTGTTTGCACATTTGTAGGCGAGCTGAATTTTAATAGTGTTTCCATCTGTTAGATTCCTTGTCTTTGTATTGCAGACAAGGGTGTGGGCAGATTTCCCTCCTAAGAGCAATACACTGTAAATGGATCTCAAACTTCCAGGTGGCAGAATTGTGCAGGTTATCTATGTAGAGAGCATGAAAGAGGTACTGATACATTAAAAACATAATGCTTAACAATAGATAAGTAATAATCGTTTACCCATTTTAACTCCACGATTTAGCACAACATCTGTTCTTTTCTTATATGCAAGACATTCTTACTGCTTCTATTAATATTTCTGTAAGTCCCCTTTCTGATACCTTTCCTGGGAGGCTCTTATGATGAACACTTTTTAGAAAATTTGGCTGGTTTAGGAACCTGAGTTTTTGTTTTGTGAAATGAAAAATTTGACCGTCAGTAGAAAGAAAGAAAATTAGATTTTATTTTTTGTTATCTTTTGTTTTTAGACAAAATTAAACATCAGGATTTATGTATAAACCAGAATTGACATCCGACTTGCAGGATTAAGACCCAAATACTTAGTTGGAAAAAGGTATGTTTCTTTCTAAGTCAGTTTTGTGAAAGGAGAGTCACTGATTGGCTCAGAGTGTCAGCTAGTTGCTCTCAGACAATCAGCAGCACCCTTTACCCAGTGGCACTGCGCTTTTCCTGATACAGAAAATTCAGAATCCCGATGCCGCCTGGGGGGGAGTGAACATCGCCGCTGGAGGCAACTTTGGGGTTAAACTGAGAACGGTTTATCCCCTTGAGGTAAGAGTGCTTCCAGGGATCTCCTGGCACCATTTAAATGAAATTGTTTTGGTGCATGGAGTGTCCCTTTTACTTTATCATGTTTTGTATGCTATCGTACAGAAGTAAGGGATCCCATCACTTTTGAAGTTCACAATGATACATTTTAGCAAAACATACAATTTGGGTCATATGCTTTTCTATCATTCTCAGATCACTGGTGACCCTCCCATTATTTAGTTTAAGATGACCTCCAACTATTCCATTTCCCATATTACTGACCTCATGCACTGTTCTTTCTTGTATTGTGTGGTCTTTGTAGAAAGAATTTTAAACACCTTTTTGAATTGTTATTTAGCGAATTCATGAGAAAAAATGTAGATTACTACATCAATTACTACATTTGTGTCCTAAATTAGAAATAAATGAATCACTAGTGTTTTGTTTTCTTTACAATAAATTGTTTTAAGTCATTCAGAAAACTTGTTCAGTATGCATTTTAAATGCACTTAAACATCATTTGCTTAATTCACATTAATCAGAAGACCATAGAAAGAGTTTATTTTTGGGAGGAAAACAGTTTAGCGGTTTAAGATATTTTAATAATAGATTTGAACCTAATTGCTGTGATCACACAATGTGATGAAAATTCTGGATAAGAGCCTAAACTGCCATGTACTTCCTGTAGTTATAAAATATTGTTAAATTAATATACTGGAAAATATTCTTTCTGTGCAAGAGAGACAGCAAGTAGATGTAAATACATGTTGCTAGAATATCTTAAAATCTGCTGAACAGCTTTAATAATTTGAGAGGCCAGATTACAGATGAAATGTGAACATGGGACAATTTTTTATGTATAAATAATGAATGAGAATGTGTGCTTATTTTCTTTATACAGGCACCCATGTCCACGTTAACCCTTCATTTCCACGATATGTCTGTCTAACATTGTCATTGCATTTATTTGACACACAGAGAATGTAATTTGAACATATATATCAAGGATAAAATACAAAGTTTAAGCACAGATGACTTTTCAAGAATACCTTAAAAAGTCAAATCATGTACATATATGCATTTTTTTATTTATTAGATATTCATCTTTACAGAAATAGTGGAGCAAAAAAACATTTTAGAGGTAACATATTATAACTTATCTTTCTATATGTTCAATATTTAAAAAAAAATTATTACTCCAGATATATCATGTTTGTAACTTGCCTCACGGAAAGAATCTTTATGGCATTCTTGATGTGTACCCCCTACCTGGTTCTGCATTCTTGAAGATTGAAACGCAAAAAGTACTCCAGAGCATTGGCTCCCAAACCAGTCGTAAAGGCAGCCCAACCATCCAGGTTTTGTCATTATCCCCTTTCGACTTAGTATTAAAGGAACACTGTTGCATGAAAAGTTGAGATTTACTTACCTTTTTTCCATCACACTGCTGTCTACGTGACCGCCCCACCTCCATGGCTGAGATCATCAAACAAACTAGTTTTCCTGGCACTATATAATTGTTAGGTCCCCCCCACCCTCAGGGCCCCCCTCACGCTGGACTAAAGGGGTTAAAACCCCTTCAGTCACTTACCTTAATCCAGTGCTGGGCTCCCTCGGCGCTGGCGACCTCTCCTCCTCCTCCGACGTCAGCTCCCGAGTGGAGCCGAATGCTCATGCGCAGCCAAACCTAGGTATTGCAGGATGCTCATTCAAACCGCCCATAGGAAAGCATTAGTCAATGCTATCCTATGGACGTTCTGTGGGCTCAAAACTATTTTCGTATTGAGCATCGCAGAAGCGTGTAGCGGATGGCACTGGGCTGTCCTGCAAATTTCATGTGAATAGTTGCATTCGTGTAAACTGCTGGTTTTATATGTGTTTAAAAGAAATGTATTCCTCTGATTGTTCGGTAGAATCATTCGAATAAACTAAGGGAATGAAACTACCAAACAATCAGACCTCCCCTGTGTGAAGTGTGTCCTCAATTACCCGTTGCAACATTGTTGCGAACGGGTAATTGACAAGTTCTCGGGGGTGCCCGCCATTCGACAAACGAACACATTTTAAAACTCCCGAACAGCGGTGTTTTGCCGTCGAGTGTCTGGAACTCAAATCGGACACTCGACTAGGCGAACACCGCTGAAACCTCCACAAGCCCGGTCCGTTCGGTTCCTAACTACCGAACGGCCCCTCGTTCGGTAGACAGAAAGAACCGAACGAGGGGATTCAGGCAAACCCTCCCTAGCCTCTATAGCTAGAGGTTTTCGTGCCATTCATTCCCTGACTCCAGGACCGATGGAACCGCATTCGGTTGCTTCACTCAGTGCGGTCGGTCATTTTATTCCCTCCATAAATTTCCCGAACCCCTGGTCTGATCTGGGTGATTTTTGGATATGTTGTTCACCCAGATCAGGGGATGTATGATTTAAGGGGGTACCCCTACGTTTAGGGGTACATCCAGAAACGGGGGGAATTGCTGCACTGGATAAGGGGATTATGATGCAGGCTGAGGGGAGGAGATGTGTGGGAGGTTACCAGGACAGGATTGGCTACTGTACTATTGACTGTAAATGCCTCCCTTGCATGGGAGCATGCTTTAAAAGGCCAGTGTGGAATAAAGCTTTCAGTTCTGCTCCTGAAACTGTGTGTCGTCAAGTTATTGGGATTGCTGTTGGGATACTGCTGTTATTTTGCCTGCTGGAAACCTTGCCTGTGGATTTGCCATTTACTTGTTCCTGAGCCTCACTTGGATTATAAGCGGAGATAACCTGGGGAATATTGCATCTCTGCTACAAAGCGCTTCTAGCGGCTGTCAGGAAGACAGCCACTAGAGGTTGGATTAACCCTGCAATGTAAACATAGCAGTTTCTCTGAAACAGCTGCAGGGATAAAACCTGGGGGACCTGGCACCCAGACCACTTCATTTTGCTGAAGTGGTCTGGGTGACTATCGTGGTCCTTTAATTGTGTAATATGTTGTTCTTAATTTTTATTGTGGAAAAACAAATTTCTAAAAATTATGTTTCAATATATTTGTGACCTACATAATTGGATAATGAAAGAAAAATGAAGGTAGATAAAAATTAGAAATTCTAACAATAAATGTAAGCTTATGCTTATGTACTTTACATTTTTTTTATAGATCCAAGAATAAATATATCCAATTACGAATAACGTTATTCAGTGATGTACTGAGTGAAAGACAGTTTCATATTGATATAAAATGCATGTGGTTTCATACAAGCTGTATGCTGTAGTATACAGAAGAAAAGGAGGAGACTATATTTAAAAGAAGAAAATCTACAACAAGAGGACATAGTCTTAAATTAGAGGGACAAAGGTTTAAAAATAATATCAGGAAGTATTACTTTACTGCGGGGTAGTGGGCGTATAAAATAGCCTTGCAGCTGAAGTGGTAGAAGTTAACACAGTGAAGGAGTTTAAGCATGCATGGTATAGGCATAAGGCTATCTTAGCTATAAGATACGGCCAGGATCTAATTAAAGTATTTCGAAAATTGGGCAGACTAGATGGGCGTTGATTTAGAAAGAACAACAAAATATACTTTACCCAAGTATATTGTCACTAAGATATACTTAAATATAGTGATACAGTGTGCAGTAAAGAAAAAAAGAGGGGTGATAAGCGCACACAAAAAAAGTATAAGGAATCGATTACCTCATACACACATTCCTCTTAACATAAATATTCCTTACATATATTTCCTTGGTAACCAATGTCACAGGATTTCCGGAATCCAAGGTGGACATTTAAAAGGTGAGTATTTATTAACAATATGTTAAAAAAACAACAAAAGGTGATAATGAATGTTTCACTGATGTAAACTTACTTTTATATTTATACATAAATTGAGAATTAATTACACATGTAATACAAAGCACTCCCATCACCAAACATGGTCGAATGGTTCTTATCTGCAGTCACATTCTATGTTTGTGAAGAGTCTTCAGTGGTAACATAAAACGATAAATATTTAAATATAATATACATAAACAATGATTTGCATTGTTGTGTTAGAATGCAAAGTGCAATGTAGCATTTATCTCGGCAATGCTGCTTGTGTACTCACCTTACCTCATCCTGTGACATCATTGATTTATTAACTGAGCCATCCGTCAATGGAAAAATCTTCCCCGTGAACAAGAATTAGTGACCGTACACTCACATATACATATGTTGAGTGTTCTCCAATTAATTTTTTTGTAGTGTTCAGAGTCAGCCATGTACCTGTCTGTATAATCTGGGTACTTATCTGTAACCTATCATTACAAAGAACATAAATATCTGTCAGCAAGAGACCATTTGGTATTTCTCTCCAAAACACTTCAATCTTCTAAAAAGGACTAGAGGAAAGCCCATCTATTAAAACTAATGATGAATGGTAAGTTAAAGGACCACTATAGTGCCAGGAAAACATACTCGTTTTCCTGGCACTATATTGCCCCTCCCGCCCGGCTCTGGAGAGAGGAAAGGGGTTAAAACTTACCTTTCTCCAGCGCCGGGCGGGGAGCTCTCCGCCTCCGATCCTCCTCCTCTCCTACCTTTCGGCTGAATGCGCACGAACGGCAAGAGCTGCGCGCGCATTCAGCCGGTAATTTACCCCCATCAAACTATATATTTTTGAAAAGAAGACACCCTAGGGTATTTGAAATAGTGGTATTTTAACACTTTCCATGCACTAATTCTACCATTAGTCTTTGTTAAACGTTTGGTTAGTAATTTTTTTGTGTTATTTTTCTCTCACATTGTACTTTAGGAATGTATTCTCAGTTCCTGTTATGTGTTACTGATTCGGCAACATCTCCTGAGTACAGCGATACCACCTATGCATAGGTTTGTTGAGTTGTTTGGGGGGTGTAATGCCTAACTTCTGACATGTGTTTTTCAAATTTGACAAATCTTCTTTGCCTATATTCTTTTTGGGGGCCTTTTTACTTATCCCAATTTATTTTCTTGCCATGAACGTGCATATATTTGAAAAGTTGACACCCCAAGTTATTGTATATGGAGTGTTTGATGCCTTTGATGCAACAGTTTTAGCCACACAAAAAAATGGAGAAAATGTGTGGTGGTCATTTTTCAATTTTCATTTTTACACACACATTTGCGTGTGATTTAAGGGAGACTGTTGTTGATTATTGCAAGAAAACACTCCAGGTTGGTTTCTGCAAGGCCTCCTGAGTGCACTCATGCCCAATGCATCGGTTGATCATGGTGCAGTAAAAGTTAAAAAAAACAAAAAAACTCAGGAACAATAAACGTAACCAAAAAAACTGGATGGCGAATGTAAATTTTTTTTTTAAAACGGACCAGTGTGTGATATCGTTTGAGGCAGTTCCCAATGCAGAGTGCAGGCAGTCCAGGGCAATCAGGACAGTAAAAAAACAGTGTCCTTTCTCTGCCCCCTCTTGAAACAGACTCTGCATCTTTTTTGAGGATTCTACTTTGCCGCAGTAGGGGTGGGATTTTATATATTGACCTTCCCAGACAAATGGGGATCATAGTAATAATAAATATTATTATAGGGGCAAGCGCCTCCATGATGAGGGAGAATAGGGACACCCCCAGAAGCCCCATGATGCACTGCCTTTAGAAAGGCAGTGCCATATTGGAAGCCACATGCTTGGGGGGGAAGGGAGAGTAATACATTTATTTTATTAGTTTTTTTAAATTGATTTTATTGATTTTATTTAATAGCTCTGACACTCGGTGTCTCAGTTCTTATGGGGTTAATAGCTCTGACTCTCGTATCGGTCATTAATGGTTTAATAAATAGCTCTGACTCTCGGTGTCTCGGTCATTAAGGGGTTAATAGCACTGACTCTCTGTGTCTCGTCATTAAGGGGTTAATTTATCTTTCTTTCAACAAGTTTAACTATGAGAGCTGCCCTGGTCAGTTTACCTCTGCTGATGGTAAATAGAATTGTCTAGGAACAGCAGATCAGCTTCAGAGTGGTAGGTCATGCAAACTTACAAAATAAGAACCCTCAGTGGAGGAAAATGTAACTAATTATCTGTTTCTGCACAACAAAATGCCATAAATAGTTTGGTGAAGCAGTTATCAGAGAGGTTTAAAATCCTGTGAGACACAACGGCCTTATTCCAGTTGAATACATCTATCTATCCATCCATACATCCATCCACCCATCAATCGATCCATCCATTTCTCTCTCTCTGTCTGTTGATCAATTTGTCTAACTTTTTATCTCTAACTCTCTTCCTGTGAGTTTAGATTTATATTACAAAAAGGCTGAGTATGTTTTATCTCTAAGCCAAAAGAACATCACCTACTTTGACAGCTTTTGATTATTTGATTTCTCACCTATATCATTCGATTAAGTCTTCACTGAGTGCCTCAACCCCTCGAGGCACTCAGCACACAGGCAGAGCATCGGAAGTCTGCCAATGGCTTCCGATGCTCTGCTACACTGCCGGGTGCAACGTGGGGCAACCCGGAAGTTATTGCTCCTGAGGAGCGATCACTCGGCAGCCCAGCAGTCAGGATAGGTATTGCAGGATGCCTCGACATCGAGGCATCGCTGCAATACCCTTAGAATGGCTGGAAGCGATCACGATCGCTTCCGGCACTCATATTTGTTGCGGATGTACCTAAGGACTGTTTTTTGTGGTCCTTAAAGGGTTAAAAGATACTAATACCTTGATCACTGTTACTGCTTTAAGAATCTGAACAAATGTTTTTTAATGAGATGCTTTCAATTAAGTAGGCTAGTCTGTAGGTTAATAGGTTGATCCAAAGTTCTAAGCTGCAGGTTGTAATTTATTGCAAAGAGAGACGCTGCTACAAAATGAACAATCTGCAATACAAATCAAAAGTATTATCCGCTTACACGATTCTCAGTAAAACAAATATGCTTAAATTATATTACTTTCTTGTGTCCATATAGAAGGAAATTTAAATGAATCATGGTGGAATTAATCACCATGAAAAACCTTTTTAATGACATTTAAAGCATCAACCTCCCACATTAGTATGCCTCGGACTAGAAATGTGCCCTTTTTAATGGCAGAAATGAGAGTGGCATTTAGTTCCATCAATGGTTTACCTGGGACAACTGCCACGTTAGAAATTCCCACTACAGAATCAATAGGAGCACCTTTTTTCAGTCTACATCCTTTCTCATCACGAGGACATTGACAGGAGACTCCTGACACTGTAACCAGTACAGTTCACTGTAGTGGTTATGGTGCTTAGACTATTACTGGAAATGGAACAAAAATCATGAAGATCTTTTTATATATATTTAAAGAGATTTTCTTTTCCCACATTGTTTCCATAAGACTAAGGCATTGAGTTGAGCATGAAACCATCATATTTTAGCAGGTCAGGAGGTGGGGTATTTTAAGACAGAAGACAGTGTCAATTTAAAAAGATGGGTACCCACTCATCTTAAAACATCATAAGCCAATCTTCCTGTTCCAACTATTACTATATATTTACGGTTAAGGAAATCTTTCACAGCAATGCTTCATTGCTTACTGTTCACTCACTCAAATGAGTGTTATTCATGAAATTAGTTCAATGAATGCAAAGTCATTAGTGACCAGACTAGACTTTAGTGCTGGATTCTATCACAAGAGATAAACATAGCTGGTAACTGAATCACAGTTCTGTCATTGTCATTTATGGTAAATTAGTTTTTTAATTACCAGAGACATAGCTATCTCGATCTCCAGATGACCCAGTGCCCTGATCATTTAGCATCTGTAGCGCTAAACCTAAATTTGTAAAATGAGCAGGACATCCCATTTTGACGCAGGGTTTTTAAAGGCTGGTCTTTTAGGAATTATTTTGTAACTGGTCCTTATGAGGTTAATAATATAGAAAATGAAATAGAATTCTACTGGTCAAAATATACAGAATGCTGCTATAGCAACTGCCGCATGTACTTATTACCACAGGCAATGCAGGAATAATTTTATTGTAAGCGACTCTTATTTATTGGGCACAGCCAAATATTCAGGAAACACATGCCTAACAATATTGAATGTTTTCTTCCAAGACAGATCCACATATGCATGGCTAATGCAGGAGCCAAACACAAGAAGGGATTTGCTGTATATATTAGTCTATTGCCTCTATTCATTATCAATAAATAATAGATTTCATGGCATTTATGAATTGCAGTATTTCATTTTGTAATAATGGTCTGATTGGGGATAAATTACAACATAGTTCAGAAAATACAATTCCATTTTGAAGGGCAATAGATCACCAGCAATTTTCTTGTATAGTTTTACAGAAAATGGGATTGTTTTATAAATGTTACTTGTTTTTTCATTGAAAAGATTTATTTATTAAGGTATGAATGTCTTTGTGCATAAAGGGGGAATCATACAGTTCCAAATGGGGGCATTCACAATATTTAATATTGTCTGAATTTTGCAAAGCACGTGCAGGACCAAAACATCTAAAATCCAGATTTAAAAGTTAAAATATTGGCCAGGATAGGTAAAATTGGCCTTGCATTTTCCAGCACTAGCATGTCTCTGCCATTTATGTATATGTTAGGTGTTGGGTAGGGAACAATGGCATTTCTCTCTGATATCTATAAATTAGCTGTATAACCACCCCTACACTTCACTCATTTTAAACACTGAATGAATTTGTCCAGATTTCGGACTTATACATTAGTTTTCGCTCACTTTAAAATTCGGCCAACTTTAGACAGAATGGTAGGTCGTCCGAATTCTGTAACTCCAAAGCCTCATATGGATGAATAATCAAACAGATGATTGCCACAATGGACAAGTTGTTTGCATGTTCGTTTGGTTTGTGATTTGGAATTCAGTTTGTAACATAAAAAAAGAGATGGTTTAGGGGAAAAAAAGATGATTGTGCATTAGGTTCCCCTCATTGGCTGAGGTCGGAGGAGAAAAAGCCCAACCCAGCCGCCATAAGGTAAATGTGAATAGGATTTTTAACCCTTTATTTGTCGACAGGGGGCCGCAAGGGAGGGGGTGCAGAGGAACTCTATAGTGTTAGGAATAGAGTTTTGTATTCCAACACTATAGTGTTCCTTTAAGATAATAGTTACAACAACTCATTATTTTTTTTTCTTTCGATTGCCTCAATTAAATTACTTTCTCCAGGTGATAATTATCTTACATTCTCTGTCACTTGGCACTACCCCACTTGAATAATATACTTTAGAATCATAAAACTTTTGTATTCGGAGTATGATGATATTTGAAGTCGTCTTGATATATCTTAAGTTTTTAAGAAAGACAGAGGTTGACAAGTTTCGGGAAAGGGTAGAGATCATCTTACCAACGTAATGTCATTTTACTACATAAATGTCAGACTAATTACTGAACAAAAGACCGTGTGTTCTGTTGAATCAAGGCACATTTTTTATGAAGCATATACAAGTAATTAATACTGAGTTCTTTTTTTTTCTACAAATGAATACTACCAAAAAATTCAGCAACATGCATTAACAGGCAGTTAAGTACATGAGTATCCCATGCATTATCCATACTTCCCAACATCGGTGGCCCAAAAAGCAGGGCACAGGTGGAAAAGGACTAAAGGGGGCAGGCCAGTCACTGCCCTATCCAAAGGGGGCAGGTCGATCTGAATTACTGGCAGTTCAGCCTGGTGTATATGCATACCAGGCTCCATGCCCACTAAGCAGGAAAGCCCACTGAGGGCAGACCATTCAAGGGGAACTGTTTCAGCACTCTCTGCAGGGTCCTAGAGCCCTGAGTGCAGCACGAGCGCATCTAATGATCCACTCGCTCTACACTTTTTGGGGAAAGTTATCTGGTGTCTGCAAAAATGGGACACGAGGAAACAAAGTCAGGGTGTCCAAACAGGATGCGCATGGCAGGATTTTTCAATAAGAAATCCTAATCTTTGTGTATACAAATATTTAAAGGAGTACTCCAAGCACCTAAAGCACTTCATCATGAGAAAGTGTTCACTTTGAGAAAGCCCATTCTGGCGAAACACATTAGTGTTTTTATGCTGTTTATTGCTTTTATTATTTTTTTGTCTTAAATAAAACTAGTTTCCTTACTACACTTGGACCTTTCTGATCTTATCCTTGAAGATTTTTTTCTGGAGGATTCACACTTTTATTTCCTTTGTGGGGGAAATACCACCTACGCTGTGTGGAATTGAGCAAAACCTACTTTTGCTCTCCTTATGTGAGTATACCTCATTTTATGACTTTTATCCCAGCCATACAGAGAGTGCTATATTCTGTTCTATTTTCATCCTATATACTAGTGAACTCCAATTGCAATAATGGTGAAAATTGAAGGAGAACTCTTCTGAATGCTTCACTTCAAGAATGACTGATTGGCCTGGAGCATCTTCCTATAATGGGCCGGAACCATCAACACACCACAAGAGGGGATTATAACGCCCAAGCGCACACATCTGGAGCTGATCATAAACTCCAGAAAATTGTAAGTGTTACTCTTGTTATTTAATTCACCAGTTTCAAAGATACTACACTATATGTCATGGCCACACTTACCTGTAGGTCCCTTGGTACACGGCGAGGACTCCAGCATGCCCAGCGGCATGTGCAGTCAGCCACCTGCAAACACATGGATGCGGTACCGCGGCTCTCCACACCATGCCGCAAACTTGTCAGGATTACTAGTTGATCCAGCACACAGAATAATAGCACACCTAGGACTAAGGATAACATTTAACCGGACATTAGAATGGCTGGACTTAACGTATCCAAGAATAGTCAGAATATTTGTTGAGGTCAGGAATACAGAATGAGACACAATGATGAGGGAAAGCCAAAAGTCAAGGATATCAGATATCAGGGAAGTCAAAACAAAGCCAAAGTCAAATACCAGAAATACCCTGTCTCGTCTTTCCTCCTTTTTGTTTTTTACTATTTTGGCGACATCTGCGGAGTACCACAGTGGTTTCTTGAATTTTTTGCTTTTACTGACGAGCCTAATGAAATTTTCTGTTGCCTTCAGCAGTGCAACTTTTAAATAATCCCATTTCTCTTGGACTCCATTTAAATTGCTCCAATCTGATAATGACTCCTTTACACATATTCTAATTTTAGAAAAGTCTGTTTTTTTTAAAGTCTAAAACTTTTGTTTTTGTGTGGTGTGACTCAGTCACTGTTCTTATATTAAACCACACTGACTGATGATCACTGGATCCTAAACTTTCACCTACAGTAATATCTGATACCAAATCTCCATTTGTTAACACTAAATCTAGTATGGCCTCTTTACGAGTTGGCTCCTCAAACTACTTGTTTTAGAGACAATCCCAGTAGAGAGTTTAGAATATGTGTGCTCCTGGCACAAGCAGCTAATTTTGTTTTCCAATTCACATCAGGAAGAATAAAGTCACCCATGATGATAACTTCCCCCTTCATTGTCATTTTAGCTATTTCCTCAACTAGTAGATTATCTAACTCTTCTATTTGTCCTGGGGGCCTATAAATCACACCAAGCAAGTTACTGTGTGATTACTAAATTCTAACGTAACCCAAACGGACTCTATGTTCGCCTCACTAACTTTTATTAGGCTAGATTTTATGCTATCCTTCACATACAGGGCCACCCCTCCCCCTTTCTTGCCTTCCCTATCTTTCCTATATAAAGAGTACCCTGGTATTGCTATGTCCCAGTCATTTTTCTCATTGTACCATGTCTCAGTAACAGCGACTAGATCTACATTATCAGTTGCCATTATTGACACAAGTTCATGGATCTTATTCCCTAAAATGCGAGCATTTGTAGACATGTCTCTAAGCTTATCATTTTTTAACACACTTGTTACAGTTACTTTCTGTCCTTGTTTTGGGGGGCAATTGGATTGATGTTTTATCACCCTTTTGCCCCCTCCCCCTCCTAGTTTAAATACATCCTAGCAAAACCTCTGAACTGCTCACTGAGAACATTTGTTCCCTTTTGAGAAAGATGCAAACCATCTTTTTTATACAGTTTATTTCCATTCCAATCAGAGCTACCATGAGAAATAAAGCCAAATCCTTGCTCCCGACACCATTCACCAAGCCACAAGTTAAAGTCCCTAATACGCATCCGCCTGTCATTCTGAGTGTTATGCACAGGCAGAATTTCAGAGAATGACAGTGTGGAAGCAACCTGCCGTATATCATTGGCAAAAACACTAAAAACTTCCTTAACCTCTGAAACCTCATTGCAAGCCAAGTCATTTGTCCCTAGATGGACAAGTACATCCAATTCCCCTTCCTGCTTTGCTCGCTTAACAATATTACAAATACGTCTCCTGTGTCTGTGAGCAGTAGCTCCGGGAAGACATCTCACAAGACCACCATTGTCCATCTCCACACCTTTTATGATAGAACCCCCCAACAACAACTGCTTTCTATTAGGCCTCACCATAGTCTCCAAGCCTGTCTCCACAACACCACTACCCTCAGTGCCTGAGCCTGTCTCCACAACACCACTACTCTCAGTGCCTGAGCCTGTCTCCACAACACCACTACCCTCAGTGCCTGTCTCCATAACACCACTACCTGAGCCTGTCTCCATACGTAGATTCAATATTTATTTACACAATAACTGCAATTATTTTATGGAACTGCCAAAATTATTTAGAAAGGTTTTGCTGCTTATTAACAATTAAACAAAGCAGATGACATCTTGTATAACATTCAAAGTTCATGGAAGCAGAAAAACAGGTTAATGTATGTGTTTCCAATGTCAAACCTGGTGAATGTCCACTTATTCCTTTAACCCTTTGGTAATGTTGGGGAGAAATAATAAACCAAATGAAGAGCCAGTAAATGGAACCAACCCTTTCCTACTGTGAATAGATGGTAAAATAATTATGCATCTAAGTCCCCCTGTCTACCTATAGGGCTAGATGGTGCCAAATCCTCCTGTGCGTCAAACGTGTCTGGTTACAACTACATGTTTGTTAGTCCACCCATTGTAAAGCGATGCGGAATTTGTTGGCGCTATATTAATGTAATATTAATAAACAAGAACCTCACCATACCCTATTCTGAAGAGAAATAATATTTTTCTTCTGGCACAGAAGAGGCATTTTATTCAAATTATTGTTAAAAGAAAAAAAAATCAAGACCATGAATGACCAGGTCCATTTTTGGTCACTTTCACAAAGAGGACAAATGTGTTTTAGGTTTCTTGCATCTATTCAAAATTGTCTCTAATGTTGTACATTTACAAACACTATTTTAGAATGATTTTACCCCATCACATCTCTGAAGTGTTTCTGTAATGCGATTTATCATCAAATCACAAAATGAAGCTGTAATCTCTATAAAAAAAAGCCCTTCACCTCACCTTTGGAATACCAACACGAATAGTATTAAATTACGCTAGCTCAGCATGGTTTAATTAATGAGAGTCATGCCAGTTATTCCTTGTACATTGTCTTATGCTCACATGCAGCTGATAGACATAATGTCTCAATAAATTTGAGAAAAAAAATCTATCTGCTTTAGCGCGCAGTGAAATTAATACACCAGCAGAGACTTCCTTTAAAGGTGACAAATAAATTCTATTAAACATATCCATGACAAATATGTTCAGGTTAACACGGTATGTCTACCAAATGTTAAATAAATATATGTTAAAAAGAAAATGTGTTATATTACCAATTATATAGGACTCTATTATTTCACTAAATGTCCTATAGTCTAATTACATTCATAATGGTAAATATAGAAGAATTAATAAAGGGATTGGGGGGCAATCCAAAACAACTTTTCTTAGTAGTGGTGCTGAACAGACCAAAATAAATGCAAAATACAGAATAAGCAACTGCACACACTGTATACATAATTTGACATTTACAAGGATACTTAAAATCATGTATCTTAGCAAACAAATATGGGGATTCAGTAACGCCATATGGCCATATTTTGCTAAAACTAGATTCCTTTTGGGTTGAGCAACCCATCCATCCACTATAGGTGTCCATTTGGAGGTGATCACAGGAAAGCATACATTTGAGGATAGTCTCTAGAAGCCATTTAAACAGTAATTATTGGAGTTAGCATGTTCACATTCCATGTTAAAATTAGTGTAGGCCCCACCGATATTGTGGTACTGTCAGGCTAACATAGGGGCTGATTCAGCTATGGAATAGGCTCATTGATTTAAAACATTTTTTTAGTGTTTTAAATTTTTTTTACTACTCTTCACATGCTCTTGCTTAAGTATGGAAACTTTAGAGAGGGGTGTAGGGGAACAAAACTGGTGTGGACTGACTGACAATGAAATTAGTTAAGGTTATACTGACTTTGGTCACTATGCAAATGCTCTTGCTGCTTCAGTCTCTCCAACACTGTGGCATGTACCCTTTCTTCTACACTCACTACATCCACCTTTTCTCTGTCCCGGACTATATACCAGGATATTCTGCCTGCTAATAAGAAGGTAAGGAGACAAGTGGACCAGCGAGTGCTATGGGACAGTTCTTATAAAGCGTGGAGGGAACACATCATTAGACGCATTTTTGCCAAGCTCAGGGTGCTGTCTGCTTAGTATGCCTTTAGCCATCCAACCTGATTGGCAGGCAGCATTCATGCCAGGCTGATCATCTAATTCTTTGGGAAGACACTCTCCCTTTTTGGGCGTGTTGGTTACATGATTTGCGTTACCAGACGCCCACCAACATCCTGCTTCACCGCACCTTCTGTTAGGGAGATATGGATTTACTTGAAAGATGAAAGCGAGAGATTAGCATAAGGTATGTGTTTTTTTTTTTTTTATAGGTGCATCCTATGAGTTTCCCTCCAGCACCGCCTCCACCAGATTCATTTTTAGCACCAGGTCCAATGGGCTCTTAATCTGGCTCTGGGTAATGTGACGTAGTGGTGAGCTAAACACAATATGGCCATATGGTGGAATTGAATTGCCCTATTTGTTTGCTAAGGTAGGTCATTTTAAGTAGCCTTGTAAAATGTATTTTTTGTGTGACCTGTTCTTAATCTGTAGCAAGGAAGAACTGTATCTATTGTGGTATTATGTTTTACGAATGCATTAGTACATTTAATGAAATATAGCATATATTTTTAATATTGATGCATTAATCAACTATTCAGATATCTTCTTAATGGCTGGATTTATATGTAGTTATAGTACAACTTTAAAGCATGTAATTATTCACAAGCTTTGAGATATCTCACGTGTTGACTACCAATAAAGTCTGCATTTAACTCCAGGATTCCTCTATCTCTTGGAGATACAGACCTTTTGGCGAGATCAGACCAGCCACCATGTGGTAAACAAGCATCTATTCTGTCTCTCCTGCTGTCTCCTGCTCTCCTGTCTCTCCATCACAGCCCGGAGTACTTAAAAACGTAATAGAATAGACAGATAGAAGAGAAAATTTTATTGTAGTCAGTGAAATAATATAATCAGATATGTAACAAAGAAACACCAAAAGAGCCAGGCTAAAAACATATACAAGACAGAAAGGTAAAAGAAAAAAATAGACATTATAGACAGTGTGAATAAAACAAAAGAGATGGTAGAGAAAAAATGAATCAGACACACAAGATAAAACAAAATAGGGAGACGAAATAGGGAAAACATAATGACAGGAGACAAAAAAGTAAAAAGGTATAAAGTGAGATAATAAAGAAACAAATCAGATAAAAAAATACATTGTCATTAATATTGTTTTATTTAATAAATTCTGCATATGTCAAATGGGTAACAATGCATTCAATTAAAACATGTATGCAATAAAAGAAGAAGTGATGATGGTTTTGCAAAACAAAACTTATATTTTAAAGGAATTGGGGTGCAATATGTCAAGAAGGAAAGATATATAGGTGAACAGTATATAAAAAATGTGTATATATATATATATATATATATATATATATATATATATATATATATATATATATATATATATATATATATATATATATATATATATATATACACAGTAAGGGGGAAAGGTAATTGATCCCCTGCTGATTTTAAACGTTTGCCCACTGACAAAGAAATGATCAGTCTATAATGTTAATGATAGGTGTATTTTAACAGTGGGAGACAAAATACAAAAATTAAAAAATCCAGTAAAGCGCATATCAGAAAAGTTGTACATTGATTTGCATGTCAATGAGTGAAATAAGTCTTTGACCCCTTTGACTTAGTACTTGGTGGCAAAACCCTTGTTGGCAATCACAGAGGTCAGACATTTTTTGTAGTTGGCTACCTGGTTTGCATACATCTCAGGAGGGATTTTGACCCTTTCATTAAGTCATTAAGGTTTCGAGGCTGACGTTTGGCAACGCAAACCTTCAACTTTCTCCACAGATTGAGCCACTCATTTGTTGCCTTATCTTGAGCCACTCTTTTGTTGCCTTATCTGTGTGTTTTGGGCCATTGTCTTGCTGGTATACCCATTCATGACCCATTTTAAATGCTCTGGCTGAGGTAAGAAGGTTCTCACCCAAGATTTGACGGTACATGGCCCCGTCCATCGTCCCTTTGATGCAGAGCAGTTGGCCCTTCCCCTTAGCAGAAAAATATGCCCAAAGCATAATGTTCCCATCTCCATGTTTGATGGTGGGGATGGTGTTCTTGGGGTAATAGGCAGCATGAGCAGTTGAGTTGATGCCAAAGAGCTTAATTTTGGTCTCATCGCAACACTTCAGATGGGCCTGTACATGTGCTTTCTTGAGTAGGGGGACCTTGCAGGCGCTGCAGGATTTCAGTCCTTCACGACGTAGTGTGTTACCAATTGTTTTCTTGTTGACTATGGTCCCAGCTGCCTTGAGATCATTAACAAGATCCTCCCATGTAGTTCTGGGCTGATTCCCTTAACATTCTCATGATCATTGAAACTTCACAAGGTGAGATCTTGCATGGAGCACCAGACTGAGGGAGACTGAGTTATTTTGTGTTTCTTCCATTTGTGAATAATCGCACCAACTGTTGTCACCTTCTCACCAAGCTGATTGGCGATGGTTTGTTGCCCATTCCAGCCTTGTGTAGGTCTACAATCTTGACCCTGACATCCCAGGACAGCTCTTTGGAGTTGGCCATGGTGGAGAGCTTGGAATTTGATTGATTTATTGATTGCTTCTGTAGACAGGTGTCTTTTATACAGATAATGAGCTGAGATTAGGAGTACTCCCTTTAACCCCTTAAGGACCAAACTTCTGGAATAAAAGGGAATCATGACATGTCACACATGTCATGTGTCCTTAAGGGGTTAAGAGAGTGCTCTTAATCTCATCTCGTTACCTGTAGAAAAAACAACTGGGAGCCAGAAATCTTGCTGACTGATAGGGGAACAAATACTTATTTCACTCATTGACATGCAAATCAATTTATAACTTTTTTGACATGCGTTTTTCTGGATTTTTTTTTTGCTATTCTGTCTCTCACTGTTAAAATACACCTACAATTAAAATTATAGACTGATTTCTTTGTCAGTAAACAAACGTTCAAAATCAGCAGGGGATCAAATACTTTTTTCCCCTCACTGTAGATATATATATATACATGGTACATATGCAGTATTTATATATATATATATATATATATATATATATATTATCTGAAACAATTTAGATGCAGACAAGAAGATACAACAAATGGCTTTTACTATGTTGTTGGCTGTACCATTTGTTTAAAGTGCCCTTCTCCATCCTATCAGATATTTTTTCTAGTCTACAGAATTTAAAGATATTGGTAAAAACCTATATCTTGAAAGGAAAACTATAGCGTTAGAAATGCAAACTTGTATTTCTAAAGCTATAGTGTTCTAGTAACTAATTAGATGACCATCCCACCCCAACCACCACCCCCCAAAAAACAAAATCATTTTAGTTACCTTTACTCCCAAGTGGCAGGAATCATAATCCAGATGATCTCAGTCAATCCAATGCTTTGCTATAGGCATCCATTGGGGAAGTATTGCGCACGCACATCAAATTGCCATGCTGTGCCAATCAGCATCACCTCATTGAATACATCGCTATCGGAAGTCTCCATGCAGAGCTTGGGCATGCTGAACATCGGTCCTGCAGTCTTTGCTGGATCGCATGCAGGAAATCCCTCTAGTGGCTGTCCGAGTGACAGCCATTAGAGATGGCAATAGACAGCAATTTAAACACTGCATTTTCTAATGAAAGGCAGCATTCACACCACTGCATGGACAGTGTCTAGACACAAGAACCTTTAGTATCCTATCAAGGAAACATGTCAACTAACCTAGTAATTCCTTTTTCTATAGCATTTCAGCCCTCTCCTCTGACCCAGCTAGCCATTTGATAAAAAAAACTATTCTAATAGAAGGGTATGCATTACTTCATGAAAATAAAAATGACAATTTGGCAAATGAGCATACAAGAATTATTTATTTATATATTTATTACCTATATCCAATACAAAATAAAGACGTAGAGTTCTGCTGCTGCTGGCTGAGGGCTATCTGCCCTCATGCTGCCTGTGCCTTCCACTCAGCCTCCTTCCTCCATCCCACACGGTCTTTCAGTAAGAAGCCGTCAAGTATCGCAGGGGTTCGGCCATGGTCTTAAAGGTGTTGCTGCACTGGCAGTAGTTCCACCACTGACTGTCCACAAATACATCTCTTCAAGGATGGACAAATGGTAGAACCCAGCTGGCAAAGCATTTTGGGAGTAGTATGACAGACAAGGCTATACCGTTTGGCCAACCTTGCACAAAAAAAGTTCCTTGCACCAGGGCCCTGTCTACTTTATTTCTGCCACTGTATGGAAAGATTGTTACATAATGTTTCTCCTTATCTGTGACTTTCTTTAATTCTATCTCTCAAGGGAATTTACATAATCACAATATCTCATGGACAGATTAGGATTAGTAATTGCTTAATCTTAATTAATTACGTAAATCCAGACGTGTGGCAAAATGTAATTTCCCAAGCTTTCTAGAGCTGAAAAAAAAGTCTTTAAGAGAAAATGGCAGCTTCCAGAATATAATGCACTTAGGGAGACTGTAGACATTATAACCATTTCATCTCATTGAGTTGGCCATAGTGACTGGTGTCCCTGTTATTGTCCCTCCATTAAGTGTTGAACCATTTTTGAGCAGTTTAATAGTGAACGGAGGTCTCTGGCATCCCATAGTCGGGTGCTCACCGGAGGTGTGGCTAAGGTAGAGATTACACACTTCCTTCTAGTCATAACAATCGATACCTGCAATGGTACTGTGATAGGCTGAATGGGGTCAACTGACACTCTCAGCCAATCAGAGCCAAATATTGCTACTCAGACTAATGCTTCCTCATTAGACCATATAGCACAGAGAAGATGGTTTGCTGGGGACTCCTGTTTTAGCATGAAAACATTGCAAATAGTTTAATGCTGAATGGAAAGACTGCGCCAGGGGACTCCAGACACTAAAACCACTTTAGATCAGATGAAGTGGTTATGGTGCCTACAATGTCCCTTAAGAACTTTTGACGTATTCTGAGGTTAAAAACACAAACAGCCAATCAAAATGCACCAAGTTCTCAAATAATGACCAAAATAGTGACCAGAAAAATCCCCAGGTGAGAATATACTGTTTGCACCCCCAGTCTACTAAAAACGCAGACTTTCTAAAGTAATTTTAAAAAATTACACGTAGAGAGTTCCATAACATTTATATAGATAGTTGATCTATTCAGAATGTGCTATATTATATAAACTGAATATAAATTGAATCATTACTGTTTCTTTAATGCGCTTTTTGACAGTTTAAATGAAAAATGAAAACTGCTTTGGTAAAAATAGTAATAAATAAGAATAATAGTCTCATGGAGTGCTACCCATAAATCCTCTTCAAAATTATTCATTTTGTGCAAAACTGCACATTTTCAGATTTACAGCATATCACATAGGCATCTTACCATCCAGCAAGAGATAGGATAAGGAAGAGTTGCATAATATCATATAATATTAGAAAATGAGGAAAAACAATGGGTCTCTCTCAACCTTGCACAGAGCTGCGTGAGATTATATCTGCAGTGCTTGAAATGATAATTAGTGTGCTCTGTGTCTTTGGTCATTTAATACGCCACTGAAAAACCGTGGACTGAGTTAATATAGTCTTGGCATGTCAAGCAGGGTAATTGAAACATATTTATCATAACCTGTTTATTTGCCTGTACGTGTGCTATTATATACTAGAACTGCAAATTATTATTTTTTTTCTCTCTGTTAACTGCTCATACTCTGGTGGGAATGCAGATACATTGTGTATATTTTTACTAGGCCATTAGGCCAAATTTTAATAAGATGACCCGACAATTTTGTCCAAGGTTTCACCTTTCTAAAGAGATTCAGGAAAAGAGGAATGTGTTTTTTTGCATCTTCATTCTGTAAAATACGAAATCCTAAAATAATAAAAAATATATATACATATATCAATAAATAATTAACTTTTTTGTATTCTCAATGATGATTATGTATTTATAAATACATAAAAATATAATAAAGAACAAAAAACTGTTGTAGGGTCATTAGCAAAAACATAATGGATTTTCAGTCTTGATAGACGTGTACCTTAATTTTCCACTGAATCTAAATGTGATGTAACACATAAATTACAATTACTATCATGCAAATACTACATAATCAAAGTATCTAGATAAGAAATGGTACCAGACCAAATTAACAACAGGTCATTGTTAAAGTGACCATCAAACGACATATTCCCGGAAGGGATTTACATCTCCATAAATGTGGCACAACTCACACCACACAAGGTCACAAACCACAACCCCATAATGGTGCCATGTCTTTAAATACAAAATAATTGTGTGTGAAATATTACCTGTACTTGGGTTTTCCCTCATGCTCTTTGGAGTGAATGGAAGTTGAGGGTTGGTGTGATTGAAGGTTGGGGATTGATTTTGACAACATCAGTAATATTCTCATTGATGTGTCAGTCTTGTATTTGGATCCATTTTTAAGGAATTTGAAAGTGTGAATGTTATATAGTTACATAGTTACATAGCTGAAAAGAGACTTGGTTCCATCAAGTTCAGCCTTCCTCACATTAGTTTTTGCTGTTGATCTAAAAGAAGGCAAAAAAAACCTAGTTTGAAGCACTTCCAATTTTTCAAGCAACTAAGAAAAATATTTCTTCATGACCCCAGAATGGCAGTCAGATTTATCCTTGGATCAAGCAGTTATTGCCCTACATTGAAAGATTATATCCTTGAATATTCTGTTTTTGCAAGTATGCATCTACTTTCTCTTTGAACATCTGTATGGACTCTGATAAAACCACTTCTTCAGGCAGAGAATTCCACATCCTTATTGTTCTTAAAGTAAAAAAAAACTTTTCTTTGCCTTAGACAAAATGTTCTTTCTTCCAGTGTAAACACATGACCTTGTGTCCTATGTAAAGTCTGCAAATGTTGTTCTTTTGTTTCGGAAGGTGACAGATTTTCCTCCAATGTTACTCTGAAGGTTTATAATCCATATTCCAATGTTATTGTAATTCTAAAAATGTTGTTTATTTATAGTCCTGCCTTCAATGTGGACATGAATATCTGGGGGAGACAACGTGGGAACTTAATATAAAAGAGAGCACCTGTTAAATATAGAAAATAAAAGACATAAACCTCCCAAACATTTTAAGAGTGTTAAGGGGCATATTAGTAAATTACATTTTCAGGGTATAGCCAGGTATAGAGATGTCGCAAACTGTCCGCCGAACTGTTCGCGAACTGTCCGCCGGCGAACAATAGCGTGTTTGCGTTGGGCGAACATATCCGATTTCCGGTCCGCCCCCTATACGTCATCATTGAGTAAACTTTGACCCGGAACCTCACAGTCAGCAGACACTTCCTGGGAGGGAGGGTCTGCTGCTGATTGGGTGGAATGTGTCTGCTGGCTGTGAGGTTATTGTTCGCCGGCGGACAGTTCGCGAACAGTTCGGCGGACAGTTCGCGACATCTCTTCCCAGGTATATAGTGTTTGGTTCCCAATAGGGGTGGAGATGTCCATAAAATTGTTTAAGAACATGAAACGTTTTGGAATTTTTAATTGCAAATTAGTGGGCCCCCATGACTGGGATATATTAAGTTATATGGCATTAATAATGGTTTACTTATTTCTGCTTGATTTTTTTTTAAATATTGAGCTCTTATTGCACATCACATTTTTTCATGGGCACTGGATGTGATGGTTGTTGTATATATAGGTTGCAATGCAACAAAAATGTAAACTTTTTGTTTTTTATTACTGCACTTTTTCATTGGTTATTTTGGTTTTTCAAGTTTGTGATTGTTAATTGTTGTGCTATTATGACCCATGTAAAATTTGGGGAAAATATCTCTGAGAAAGTGCCTTATCGGTGTGAAACGCGTTGTGTCTCCATGCTATGGTAGCATTATATCAGCAGAGGAATAGTGCTGTGTAGCTACTATATGCTTATCATCTGGGGGACTGTATACTTCTGTCCTTTTTAACAATCATTCTGTCCCAGGAGAGCGTGGTTGTAGTGAAATTGGTGGTCGTCGGAAGGAACTAATCTTATAACCACTATTCTAGGTCATAAGGTAAAGTCCTATTTGCTTGTATTTGTTTAAGTAGAATCCAGTTCCGATACAGACAGCACTACTCTGTGTCATTTATTTTAACTTACAGCTCCTGCAAAGGGTGCATTATGGTTAGTGAGTGTCACTCCCTAACAGCTGTACTTAGACAAAACAGAGAAATAGAATCCTCTACACTCTAACAGAATTACAGCTTAATCATTCAATGATAAAAAAAAGGACTTATTTATAGTTTATAGTCTATTCAAACTTACAGGCACACAGAAGACGCTATGATTCTATGCTTTGGACCGTTTCAAGCTACTGTTGTGTTCATGATTTTTATTTTACTCATTGAGGAAAGAAATGTCCTTTGATTTGTGCAGATGCCCAGTCCATGATCATATTGGCGTACCAAGCCTGTTCTATCGTCATTTATTTCGATACAGGTTGCGAGAAAAAAATCTCTCACTACAGTGCTTGTGTAATTACACAATAAATGTCATGTCAACAAAGCCAATAAAGAGAGCACAGGTAATAAACATGTAAGTACACAGGTAATAAAACATGCACAACATTTACATTTTTTTAAATGTCAGAGATATTTATGGTAATCTGCAAATAAGGTTCTTTAAACACAATTTTATTCTTTGCTTCTGCTTATGATTTTCCGTCAAAATTATGCAAACCAGTATTTCTCAAAAAAGACATTCATAGTGTAATAACAAAGTGTATTAAGCAAATAATAGTTCAAATGTAATGTGAGGACCAGGGCACATGCACTCATACACTTTAACAATTTGAGGACCAGGGTTCCTACAATCATTTTTTGGCTACAAAGTGAAGATGCATTTTGTGTCTTTGCTGCCCAGAGCTTCACAGCTATGTTACACAAAGTAATGTGCATTTTGTATGACCATATCACACAGCTCCACTGAAATACATTTCAAACTTGCTTGTGACTTATGCCTGGCGTCTTCATAATGAGAAAACAGGGGGCTGGCTGCACTCACCTGAATATGCATAAGTAGGGTGCTGCTAGGAGCCAGTTTATACAATAAAAACAGAAAATCCAGTGCCTTCCATTATCCCCTAAACAGCAACTTCAGTGCTGACAGATTTAGTTCATTTTTTTTTTTTTTTAAAACACCTAAATCCAGGCAAAAAATAATGGGAGTTTAGTTACATTATATGATCATACATTGCATAAGCCTGCCACAACATCAACATCTTTGGCAGGCACTACACTACCAGCCTAGTGTCTGCTTCATGAGCTACTTACTTTGGGGAAAAAATTCATCTCGAGTTCTCTGACGAACAAGGCTAGATAGGGCCCTGGGATGAGGCACCTGTGACAAGGAGGAGTGCAAAACCAAGGAGTTGGCTAGACTCCCTAATATATATATGAGAAAACAGCGTCTTCATAATGAGATATCAGAAGGGAAAAGTGGGACACAGCAAGGAGAGGGCAGTTTGCATGCATTTGAAGGTTGCTTTTGGGATTGCATGTGTGTAGAAAGGGCTGTTTGTTGTGTAGTGTTTGCATTAAATAGTTTTTAATGAATGTGTGTGGGAGGCAGGTTGTGTGTGTAGAAGATGTACTGTATGTATGTGTTTTGGATGTAGTATGTCTGAAGCATATGCAGTGTGTGTGTAATGTATGTAGTGTGGGTGGGATAGGAGCTACATGTTTTGTAGTGGGATGGTGCTATCATTTGTGTACAGAAGGAGAAGCAATTTCATATTATATGATTTTTTTATTATTAATAGTTTATTTTTTATTTCTCCCTCATTCATGTTACCTTTGGCGCAGGAAGGGGGGCATGCAGATCTCTGGTTGTCCAGGAGTGAGAGCTTCTACACCCTATGTCAGGTGCAGGCCCTTTTAAACTCCGACATACTGATAGTAACATAGTGTTGCTATGTTAACCTGCACCAACACTCTGAGTATCCAGAGCTTGTGAGAGTCTACATAGGGTCTGCACTCAGTGGAGGTACAGACCAGATACAGACCAGATGCTCTTTGTCCCTACTCCCTGCACTGGGCCAGTGACAGACTCTTTGATAAAATATGATGTATTCTTTTCTTATTGTAATCCACAATCTCAGGGAGACATCCTCATGCAGCTACCATTAGCTGATAATACTGCTGTGACAAAGTGTGAATACATTTCTCCAGGCAACAATGCTTTAAAGGGAAACTCCAGTGCCAGGAAAACAATCCGTTTTCCTGGCACTGCAGGTCCCCTCTCCCTCCCACCTCCCAATCCCTGGTTGCTGAAGGGGTGAAAACCCCTTCAGTAACTTACCTGAGGCAGCAACGATGTCCCATGTCGCTGCTTCTTCCTCCGCTGCCGCTCCTCCCAGTGATTGCGTCGGCCGGTGGGCGAGACTGATCCCACCCACTGGCCGGGGAGACCTAATGCGCATGCGCGGCAATGTTGCGCATGCGCATTAGCGCTCCCCATAGGAAAGCATTGAAAATGCTTTTCAATGCTTTCCTATCGGGAATTGAGCGACACTGGAGGTCCGCACACAGCGAGAGGACATCCAGCGACGCTCTAGCACAGGTTTCCTGTGCTAGGGACACGGAAGTGCCCTCTAGTGGCGGTCTAGTAGACAGCCACTAGAGGTGGAGTTAACCCTGCAATGTAATTATTGCAGTTTATAAAAAACTGCAATAATTACAGTTGCAGGGTTAAGAGTAGTGGGAGTTGGCACCCAGACCACTCCAATGGGCAGAAGTGGTCTGGGTGCCTGGAGTGTCCCTTTAAGGTGGCAATGGACAAAATGTACCATGATATCATAAATACGTTTTGCCTTCTGAGAGAAGGGACTTTATGTGGTCTTCCAAGAAATACCCAAGTGGGCTACTCTGGGCCTAAAAAAGTGCAGAGACCCATATAAAGCTGAGCTAGTAAAAGGCCTGCACAGTTCCTGCCTGCTGTCTCGCTCCCGCAGTGCTTTGCTAACAGACATCCAATTTATTTCTCATAGACATCCAATACACCAATGCAACAATCAGCAGAAGAATGGTACTGTAAGTTCGTAACCTAGTATATTAGAGTGCCCTAGGGAAAATTGCCTTCCTACCCAATTACCAACCAAGTAAGCAACCAAGTATAAATGTTTGAGAAGAATACTAGGTTGATAAGACATTATGACTGGGAACAGGTTTTCTTCAAATATTCTGTCTACAAGGCATTCAAAAAATACATGTTGGTAGTCTTACCTTTTTCCCAATTCCATGTGAGATGCTCACAATTCTAACAATTAAATATGATATTCAGGGATCAACTGAATAGCAACAAATGCAGTAAACCACCCCATGTTTACTTTATAAGTTTATATGGACTTTTCACAGCCATAGAATTTTGCACGGTATGCAGTAAATGTCCCGCAAACTTATTCTTTGACATTCTCTCTGAATGCATTCTTAGCATGACACTGACAGCTATTGAATCACTCTGAAAAAAACACACATGTCCCTTCAGCTCCAATCAACAATTCTGTTCCCTCTTGTACCACGCAATTTCTAAATTCCTGCAGCATCACTACCATCTCATTAACGAAACGTACCGAAGGAATGACATGGAGCACACCCAAGAATTGACAGCTGACAGATAACATCTGAATAAACAGGACTCGTCTTTACAATTTGCATTGAGAAGCGAGTCACAAAATAATACATGTAATGTAAGTGATGGAGAGAATTATATTGTACATGTCTGCAGTTATTTCAAATCAGTGTCACGATTAAAATCTGTTTCTATGCTGTTTTTATAAAGGAAGGGAACCTGACACAAGGGGACCCCGAGTGTCGTGAAAAAAACTGTGGTGGAGTGTATGGAGTGAGGGGATTCTAAACCTGGTTCTATCAATAGAAAATCGTCTAGGTAGTGGATGACAGAGGGGCACCTGAGTATATTTAGGAGCAGCCAGCAGAGGGTTTCTGTGAAGATATCGAATAACCTGGGGCTGCTCCTAGCTAAAAGTGAGCCGGGTGGCGAAAAAATACCTGTTTCTCCATTTAACACCATGTCAGTGCCATAGTGAGGGGTGAATAGGTAGTAGTTTGAAGGCGTTTGTTATATCTGTTTTGCTCAACCAAGCTCCACTACCAGCTAATAAGATGGCCTCCATGGCATCATCAATTTTAGCGTATTGCAGTGAGAACTGCGTGGCGGGAATGAGGGAGTTGATACTAGGAGTGGAGGAGGAGTGAGGTGCGGAGAGATCAATAATTAAACGTTTTCTTTGGAGTATTTGTGAATAGCTATACCGATGGGATTGGTACGCCAAGATGAGAAAGGTGAAGACAAAAACGTGTGATTTCTATAGACAGAAGGTGGTCCATCGTGAGTGGGTCAGTGGAAGCGGATAAAAGGTTAGGGCATTCAAGTGCACCTGTGGGGATGGCGATAAGGCCCGTGTGAAACCCCTTTGAAAAACACGTCACCAGATAATCTACCAGGTGCCTAGCTGGATGTGACTGGAGATAGTATTCCAGTATGTCAATGTTTACTTCGGTCAGGCGTTTCTTAGGTGACAGAAGGGCTGGGCAAATGGACTTGGTGTGGGTTCTGAAGCATATGGAGCAGATGTGCAGGGCCCAGGGGAGGGCTGGCAGCCTCAGACCTGGGGGGCAAATCCAGTCAAGTGGCACATTGCACCCCCGAATCAGCTCACCATCCATGCCCACCTTTTCCTGGTTTTATAACGGATATTGATGTTATGCTAACCAGTAGTTTTTTGCCATACCCGCTCGTTCACGGCTCTGACTTTCAATGTTGTCAGAGCGCAGGCTGAGAATCTCTGAGCCTGTGCTCTGACTCACTAACCACAAGGGAGAGGATATGATCTAAGGCACCTACTGCTGGTGTGCACCAGTAGACCACTAGGGAATCATTTAAATTAAAGGGACACTCCAGTGCCAGGAAAACAAATTATTTTCCTGGCACAGCAGGTCCCCTCTCCCTCCCACCCCCCATCCCATGTTGCTGAAGGCGTTAGAACCCCTTCAGTGACATACCTGAGACCTCCGCCCACGCTCCTCCCCCGTTGACGTCATCCGGCGGGGGAGACCGATTGCGCATGCGCGGCCGCCGGCGGGGAGACCTAATGCACATGCTGCGCACGTGCATTAGATCTCTCCATAGGAAAGCATTGAAAATGCTTTCAATGCTTTCCTATGGGGGTTTTAGCAACACTGGAGGTCCTCACATAGCATGAGGACGTCCAGCGACACTATACTACAGAAAACCTGTGCTATAAACCAGGAAGTGCAATATTTACAGTTGCAGGGTTAAGGGTAGTGGGATTTGGCACCCAGACCACTGCATTGGGCAGACGTGGTCTGGGTGCCTGGAGTGTCCCTTTAATGTGCTGGTGTCCCAAACTTGTGAGCTGTGTTGGCCACCGGGTGCCTCTGTTGTCATGGCACCCTACGTGACACTACAGCTTGCACACCTCAAAGGCTGGCTCTGCTGACAGACACACTGGCACTCACTCTCAATAGCACACACACACAAACCCTGACAGACAAACACTCACTGACAGGCAGACCCATACACACACACACACTTCCAGACACACACTCGCACACACACACACACACATACACACTCACTTCCAGACACACACTCACTTCTAGACACACACTCACACTCACTTCCAGACACACACTCACTTCCAGACACACACACACACACACTCACTAACTTCCAGACACACACTCACTTCTAGACACACACTCACACTCACTTCCAGACACACACTCACTTCCAGACACACACACACACTCACTCACTTCCAGACACACACTCACTTCTGGACACACACACACTCACTCACTTCCAGACACACACTCACATCCAGACACACACACACACACTCACTTCCAGACACACACACACACACACACACAAATTCCTTGTTGCTCCTACCTTTAGGAGTCCTCTGGGTCCTTCCCTGGGGTCCAGTGACTTCCTGCTCCTCTCTGCTCCCTCGCGCAGTTTAGTGATGCGGGGCCGGAATGACGTCATATTCCGGCTCCCGGCATCACCAGAGAGGGCGCGCGAGGGAGCAGGAAGATCAGCAGAGGCAGTGCTCCCTCGCCGCCGCCTGCCTCCTTCCTCATGAACAGCGGCCGGTATAGTCCTGCAGGGTAGGCACCTGCCATCTGGGTCAAGCAGGTGCCTACTCTGCCTGGCTATCGGGTGCCCTAGGTGGCCCTGCTCCGCGCGGCACCCCCCTCCTCCTGGCGCCAGGGACCGGCCCTGCAGCGGCCGGTTTTTTTATTATTAAGGGCGGCCTGGGGGGCAATTGCCTCCCTGCCCCCCGGCCCAGCCCGCCCCTGGCAGGGCCCCACATGTCGTGTGATTACATACCCCGGCGTTAATGTCACTGCACACTTGAGCCTTGCCCAGAAATGCAATGTGACTGTCCGGCGTGTCACTCCGACCCGCACCCTGACTAGTGTGTGGGGGGAAGTGACTGTCATGCTAGTGAGCGTAGTTTGGGAGGTCAGCAGTAGGGCAATGGAGTTAACATCATTACCCTTGGAAATGCCCTTTCTGATGAAGTCAGGGACAGGGTGAGCCTGGGAAACGTATGAAGTGGGTTTGGCTGAGACCGTCAGGGGAAGGTTTGCCAAGCCCAACAAGGCACCAGGTGTGGCTATAGCGGATTCCAGTTTCGCTAGTCTGTGATTGATTGTTTGGAGGTTGGCGAGTATAGCAGCCAAGGTGTCTCGTGTGGGATATGAAGTGTGAGCTAGCAGGATTTGTGAACTACAGCCTGGCCTGGGAACGTTGGCTTGAGTGGTCATGAGCCCATATAGTTCAGTATTTCTGGCAGTGGCAGGAAAGGGGATACCCCTGCTTCTGAGCTCCGCTGAAATTTTTGGGACCTGTGGGTAAAAGAGGTGAGGGATTTCTCCGGAGACCCAGGCCTGATTGGCACGCTGGCAATGTTGCCCGATGGTAGATTGGTGATTGGCTTTTGAGACATCTGAAAGAGAATAATGATTTGAATAAGTAGGGTGAAGAGGAGGTGAAGGTGAGACCTCCGGAGAACTGGCCTGCTAGCTAGTGCCAAAGCGAAAAGTTTACCTAGACCAAGTGACAGGTGAGGCCCTGCTAGTGCCAAGTGGCGGAGAGAGGCTCTACCTATGATTTGGCCTGGCGGGATTTTTTGTGGCCACATGCACGTGGTGGCGGGGTGTAGGCCTCTCGGTGACCGTAAAGAGAGTCAAAACGTGAGTCCATGACTTGGGAAGCCCTAGCTTTAGCCCACAAGAAGGGTGATTGGTCGTGGGCCAAACCTCCGTGTATAAGGTGGGGGTGTAGACCTCGCGGGACCGGTTATTAATTAGCTAGGTAAGGCCAGAACCTAACCATAGGAGCCAGTTCTCTAAACTACTGAGGCTTGTCTCTCGCAGTGATGTATATGTACGTATGTAAATACTTAACCTTGAGTATAAGTCCTGTTTGTTCGGACAAAGCACGGGTAGACTTCGATATGGCTATAAATTAGCTTCTGCAGGAAAACAGGCTCGATCCAGAACCTAAGGTAAAAGGAGATGCTAGTGGGCCTGAGGCGTGCCACCGGTATGCCAAGTGTAAAAATGTAGAATGTATTGGTAGGTGTGTACCAAAGGTACTGTAACGTAAGCATGAGTAAGCTGAGGGACCTGAACGTTGGTCCATAGTAAGAGACAAGCCCCTGGGTACCCAGGGATGTGAATTTATGAATGAAGCGAAGGCAAGTGAGGCCTTAATGAGAACGTAATCATAATGAGAAAGATAAAAATACCTGATACTGAATGCCGGAGACCGGGTAGCCAGTTGGTTGTTGATAACGTAGAGGAACTGCGTAAAATGGCGTAAGTCTAAGTAATATTATGTAGAAACGATAAACAGGAAATTATATGTTAATACGATAGTAGCTCAGTTGAGCAGGTTTATGAGATTAGTTGTTGTCTAGGTGGCTTTCTTAAACCTGGTGTGTATAAACGTTTAGAACACACTTTGGGAGGTGGGGGTGAGGTTTACGCAAGGCCGTGGAGGCTGAATGAGGCCTCAGGAGAAACGTAAAATTGGTAAAACCTTCTTACCTGATACCATGAAACTGGAACCCGGAAATCACTTCTTGAAGATTTCCTTGAAGTAGATTAACCTAAAACAAATGTATTCTAAGAATGATGACCAGGAAATAGTCTATTTAAGGAACAGTTTGGTCATATGTATTACTGGTCTGAAATGAGCCTAAGAAACGGGGGGCGGGGGGGGTTTGAGTGACCCAGTGATATAAAAAAGGGGTTAAATGGCCAACTGTTCCTTTAAGAGAGTAACCCTTGTGTGGAAACCACAGAGTGCTGGGAATTAGTTCATAATTAAATGTAACGGTGGGTCAGGAAATGGTGCCACAGGACTATGATATATACAGGGGGAAAAACAGAGTATAAACTTTAAACATAAAAAGGAAATAGTCATGTATAGTTTCATACTGGGGTATATACATAATATATAGGGAATACCTGTTTATCCCTCCCGCGTTCGGCTAAGCGAACAAGAGAGGGATTTGACATATAAATCAACAGCAGACTGTATGAGTAAATGAAAATGGCTGCATTAAAGCCGTTCGTAAGCGTGTTCGGCTGTATGAACATGTGAAACAGCCGAACGTAGGGTAAGTATGAGCGATCGGTATTAATTTTTTAAACGAATGAAAGAAAGGTGAGTATGAACTTCTGCGTTCGGCTGTTAGACGCGCGAACGCAGAAGTAAACGAACGGAGTAAGGGACGAAATGGTTAGTAATAATAATAATAATAATAGGGAGCCTATCCCTGCGTTTTTAGGCCCGAACGTGGGAAATAGCCGAACGCCATTTCCCACATTTGTGCTTACGTGTAGGTGCCGGTCTCGTGACCGGAAGCCGCAAACGAGTAATGAAGGTGGTTTAGAAGCTGGTGAAGGAGCCCGGAGGTCAGTGACAGGAGCTGTAACGAGGGACTGGATACTCGAGGCAGGATTTGGCGGCAACCTCGACCAGAAGTGCAGGTAACTAAGGACAAACGGCTTGCAAGACAAAGGTAAGTAGGGGGGTAGGGTTTATATAGGATCATTACTCCTCCCACAAATTCAGGCCAAATGGCCTTTCAACATATATATAAACATATAAATAAAAATACAAACTTAAGGGACTCTATAAGCACCCAGACCACCTTCATCTCAATTAAGTGAACTAGGTTCCTGCAGTTGAAAACTTTGCTGTTCTGCAGGACCAGCAATGGTTAACCTGCCTATAGTGGCTGAAAGCCATTGGAGGTGCTTTTGCAAAATATTCTATACTCTATTTCAATGAGATGGTCTCATAAAGAATCTGATTGGCACAGCGCTGCATTTGGTTGCGCATGCACACTAGCCTTCCTAAGGGAATGCATTGGGTTGGGTGAAAACATTGGATGAGCTCAACCAAAGAGGTGGATCTGCATGCCGGAGACCAGCGCTGCAAGTTAGAAAATGTAAGTAAAATCACTTATTTAACCCTGGCCTAAATGGTGACTATGGCAATATAGCATTAGGAATACACATTTTTATTCCTAATGCTATAGTAATCCTTTACTATTATGCTAAATGGAAATTCTGGCCTAAATCAGAGATTTGTGAGATGTGAGATCCTCTGGATCCTGTATTAGTCATTGTACAGACCAATGAAATATAGTAACACCTTACAACAATATTAAAAAAGAGTATTTCCTTAAAACGGACATTTACCGGTATCAAAATGTGCACCAACAGGGTAGCAAGGATTTTGTGAAAGTTCTGGTAAAAGGATCTCCATATTTTTCATGACAATAAAGACCGTCCCACAATTATACTTTTCAGGTGGGAATCAAACACCTGGTGGTTTAGTGGTGAAGCCATCAGATCTCTCAGTGCCAGTGTTGTACCTAGGGTATGGCAGGCATGGCCCAACTTGAAGGGGGCTTCCAACTCTGATCATGGTTCCCTTTAGCGTAAGGGAAATCAAAAGATCCCCCTGGTAGCTTGAGGGGTGCCTAATACCATCCCGGTCTAGGAGTTAAGCAGGAGGCAATTACAATGTGAGGAGACTGTGTTTTAACGTAGCCTCCCTACATACTGTTACTCCACCTACACACTTAGCCCCCATACAGTGTCACCTGCTTAGTTACCCTGCCACAGTCACTGATACCCCAACATTGTCACACTCTCCACCCATCACGATCACATTGACCCTGCAACTCTGTCACACTCAGCCCCAACCTTGTCACACTCACTACCCCTCTCTGAAGAAAGCTAAGCAGGAGGGGGCTACACAGAGCACATACACACATTGTGTACAGCCACCACACATGCATCACATCAGCCAGCGCACCCCACATACATTACATACAGCTTGAATTGTTATGCTGATGATAAAGGTATCAAATTCAGTGCATGTCCTCTGATGCTATCTTCAGTAAATTCACCTCTGCTCAGTGCTCAATCGTATTCTATTGATTTGTGCAAAATACAGCCATGAATGCTGGGATATGACATTTTCTGAGAGACTACACAAGACAAACACAATTCATATATGCATTAAAAAAAATCTACATTAAAATGATGAGTTAAAAATGTTGATGTTCAATAAAATGACGTTTTAATGAGGAACTGCTTATAATAGAGCAGATTCACCGTAACACTGATATAAACAACGGCAACATTGCTGAAACATCGCTGCTAAGGTAAGGATAGGGTAAGAGAACACTGTAGGCAAACCAACCACTACAACTCACATCTGTGGTTATGTTGCTTAGATCCCTGGCATAACCACAGTTTGATATAACCCAAGAAGGTGCAAAGGGACATCGCTTATCAGGTCCACAGTAGCAAAACATTGTGTTACTCCCACATTATTATGTCGTCAAGATAGGAAGGCTTGTCTGTGCTGGGAAGACCCTCAGATATTACCAAACCATTATTAAATAGTTTAATATCAACCCGTGGGACATTGTAAGGGTACTCAAGGCAAAAAAAAAAAAAAACACTACAGTTAGTCGCGGTTCCCTAGAATGCATCTTTAAGAGGGGTTTGGGGGATTTACGATTAGGATGATTTAGGGTAGATGGTTTGCACTCTTTTTTAAGCGTTAAATGATTTTCATTTTTCATGTTGATTGTACACCCACCTCAATATTTTTTTTTTACAATGTGCATTCAAGAAAATCTTAAATGCAGTCTTAAGTTGGCAGTCAGTGCAGACAACATTTAAATGAAACAATGAGGTCACTCTCTTTATGATTAATCAAATATTACTTTGTTTATGCAAATTGAGTACAGACGTGATCTGGACAAGGTAAAATTGCTCTGAGATAAGAGGCAGACCTGTCTATTTACAGAGAAAATTTTATTTCATTTGTGTTTGTAATGCTTGACAAATGTTTTGAACTGACAACTAACTGGTACATTTGCATTAGGAGAGCATGGTAGCCTTAAAATATTATTCAGTATCCAAATAAAAGGGTAAAAAAATTACTTGTCTAACAGTACACAATGTGAAGTATTTTTACTCCTCAAAGTTCCCTCTAAAAGGTGTGGGGGCTTGGAGGGGAAGGCAAGTACAAAGAGCATTTTCTTGTTTACAAAATTCATAAATTTCAGATCAGGAGAAACATCCCATCGGCCCAGGCCCTGAGAGTGAGATTATGGTACTCTGAATCTGTAGCCCACAACCCATGGTTGTATGATTGTTCACTGTTGGCAATTGCCCTACTGCTTTCCAGTTTTCCCCACTAATTTAGTTTGTGTGTGAAACAGTAATCATTTTTTAGTCTATGCAAACGAAGATCTCATAGAAGTAAGATTTGAAATCCTGCCAATTATAGCTGTAGTTGTTTAGGTTACAATAGCGTCCCTTTAGACTAGTTCCCTTGTTGTACAATCAAAACAATTTAAGCACTTCCTTTTCTACCCTTCCCTACTTTAATATTTTTTTTCAACAATTTGTGGAAGACAGATTAAAACTGCTTCAAAAAACTCTCTTTCAATTTAAATGCTCAGGGCACTTTTAATGGAACACCTATGTGTGGAGAGGTGAGTTGCATTACCTACAGAGCCTAGAGAAGGCTCAAAATATACACAAGAAAAGCAGGAATTGGTAAACATATACAGTTGATGCAGCACGCAGAATAGTATCACACTAAGACTAAGAATAACGTCTAACCGGACATTAGAATGGCCGTACTTAACGTACCAGAGAATAGTCAATATACTAGCCGAGGTCAGGGACACAGAACGAGACACAGCGATAAGGAAAAGTCAATAGTCAAGGATAGCAGAAGTAAGGGAAGTCAAAATGAAGCCAAAGTCAAAAACCAGAAAAACACCACCAGGAACACACTCTCAGATAACCATCTAAGGGAAACCACGACAGGGCAATGAACTTAAGGAATAAGTGAGTTTAAATAACCCTATTGTAGATCCGATTTGCCTTACCTAGCCTTTGACCCCAAAACATGGGTGTACATCTTTTGGGTGACGTCATCTGCACGTCGACGTCATCTTTACTGTGGACAGACGTGGGGCTATATAATAGTGTGGATCTGCAGAAACCAGCATCCACCAACATGTCGCAAAAGCCAGGCATCATGGCAGAGGACCACCGAGTGGCACTTCTCTTAATCTTAGGAAGGTAATTATCTCAATGTTTGTCACATGGAGACGAAGGAGACGTGACAAAACACTACCCAGAGCATTGCATTACTTAATAGTGATGCTAATGAAATGACCTCATTGTATACTAAATATGCAAAAATCGACCATTGCAGAATACACTATTCCAAATCTACCCTAAATGTATTTTGATCCATTAAGACCATTTTAAGATGAAGAATAGAGATGAGCGGACAGTGGAGGAGGAGGAGGTAGCCAACACTGTTTTGTTTTTTTAATTGGAGTAGCCCCCAAAATATTGGGACATATAAAAAAAGAAAACAAAGAATAAGTGCATTTGAGTATAACAATGGCTGGGTAATGCCGGTATAAATGTCTATTCTACACAAGGAACAGACAAGTCTGGTGGGATCCATGCCTGGTTCATTTTAATAAACGTGAGCTTGTCCACGTTGGCTGTGAACAGGCGGCTGCGCTTATCTGTGATAACACCCCCTGCAGTGCTAAACACACGTTCAGGCAATACACTGGCTGTAGAGCAGGCCAGCACCTCCAAGGCACAAAGGGCAAGCTCAGGCCAATGTGCCCAATTCGGAGACCCAGAAGTTGAATGGGGTAGACCCATCAGTCAGTACATGTAGGCGTGTGCACACGTACTGTTCCACCATGTTGCTGAAATGCTGCCTCCTGCTAAGACGTTCCATATCAGCTGGTGGTGCTGGTTGTTGTGGCGTGCTGACAAAGCTTTTCCACATTTCGGCCATACTAACCCTGCCTTTTCAGGTGCTGGAGGTGCCCCAGCTGCATTGGCGACCTCTTCCTCCTCCTCCTCTGCCTTTGCCTTGTGCTTCCACTGAGCCCCTGATGTCAGTTGGGAATCCCCTCAGCAGCGTGTCTACCAGCGTGCGCTTGTAGTCGCGCATCTTCCGATCACAGTCCAGTGAGGGAATTAAGGACGGCACGTTGTCCTTGTAACGGGAATCCAGCAGGGTGGCCGCCCAGTAATCAGCACAAGTTAGAATGTGGGCAACTCGGCAGTCTTTGCGCAGGCACTGCAGCATGTAGTCGCTCATGTGTGCCAGGCTGCCCAGAGGCAAGGAGGTAAGCAAATGTACTATTTAGCACAATTTTTTTTTTAATTTTCCAAACTGTGATGTAACCAGAGTATTTGACGGTTCTATTTGACTCTCAGATATGAAATGCATGCCCCAAATGTACTTTTTAGCACAAAACAAATGTGAATTTTTCAAAGTGCGATGTAACCACAGTATTTGACAGTTCTATTTGACTCTCAGATATGAAGTGCACGCCACAAATGTACTTTTTAGCACCAAAAAAATTTGAATTTGTCAAACTGCAATGTCACAGCAGTATTTGACGGTTCCATTTGACTCTCATATATGAAGTGCACACCACAAATTTACTTTTTAGCACCCCAAAAATGAGAATTTGTCAAACTGCAATGTCACAGCAGTATTTGACGGTTCTATTTGACTCTCAGATATGAAGTGCACGCCACAAATTTACTTTTTAGCACCAAAAAAATGTGAATTTGTCAAACTGCAATGTCACAGCAGTATTTGACAGTTCTATTTGACTCTCATATATGAAGTGCACGCCACAAATTTACTTTTCAGCACCCAAAAAATTTGAATTTGTCAAACTGCAATGTCACAGCAGTATTTAAAAATGCCTAGATGTTGCCCACTGAGCTATCAGAATAGGATTAAAGTAATGTGCCTGGCACACATGCAGTTGCAAGTGCCCACCTAACAAACAGACTAATTGCTTATTTCTCTGTGTCACTGGGCTCAGGGCAGGGTACAAAAATGTAGTAGAGCACCCACAAAAATAATCGCTGTAGTTCGCAGATTCAACACCAGAATTCTTTCCTAATCTGTCCCTCACAGCTGCAGCATCCTCTCCCTACACTAATAAGAGCTCATGTGACTCCAGCTTATATAGAGGCTGGGTCACATGCTGCACTAGCCAATCACAGCCATGCCATTAGTAGGCATGGCTGTGATGGCTTCTAAGGGCACACGAATCAAACGCTTGTTGATTGGCTGCCCTGCAGCTTTTCAAAACGCGCCATTAAATCGCCAAACACCGAACTCAACCCGAACTGTTACTGAAATGTCCGGGCTCGGGTTCGGGGTCCAAAAATCGCAATGTTCGGTACGAACGCGAACTTTACAGTTCGGGTTTCGGTCATCTCTAATGAAGAACTTGACAGAAAAAAAAAGATTATACATTTAGACAGGTTGATATCAGTGTTGTAATAAATGGATCTGACAAAAGTCTTGAACCTGGTGAGCTAATTAGCCTGTTATTACTGGAATTTAATTACTGCATGAAATGTGACAGAGGGACAGCTGTGTGCAGCATGCTGACAAAACCTCTGGAAGATAAGTCATTGCACTTACAAGATTATTTTGTCTGCAGCAAATACTTTAGCTGAAAAACATGCGTTCCGCTAGATCAAATCACCGCAGCAGGGCTCGCTGTACCTAATAATTGTTTGGTTTAAACACTATTACTACCAATGCAATTAATAAACATTTGTGAGAAAACCTGTTTTAGACGTGCATAACTGCAACTGAATGCCGGCAATTCCAATACATATATATTTATTTTTAATCAATAATCTTTCAACATTCCTTTGTTAGTGTGAATTTCATTAATTTGGCTGCTGTGCAAAAAGACATTTCTTGTCACTGTTTCAGTTTCCTTATTCAACTGCAGACGAAAATAAGAGTCTGATTTTAGAGGCTTTGTGCATTTTTTTTTTCTTCTGACAGCATTCAACTGGCAGCATATTATTTGGTCTGTACGACACACAAAGTGACTTAATTAAAGGTTGTCTGAAAACACAGAACATTTTCACAACCACATCTGCCATTAACTCTTCTGACATTGTGTTAGCATTATACACTGGATAATTCTCTGCTCATTAAAAAGAACTCGTTTCATCTTTTCCTGTGATCTGAATGAAATACTAGAAAGTATAAACTTCCCAGTTCTACAAGATTTATTTTCTCTTTTTTTTTTTTTTCCCTTCTTTAATCAAGTTGCATTCCAGGTGTTCTCCATCCAGTTTAGGTGGACCATTAGATGTGACCATTAAATGTGAGCCACTACGACAAAGGTCTACAAATATAATGAACCGGAATAGATTTTGTCCAGAAACCTCCTTCCTTAAGTCTATCTACATTTAAAGCAACAGTAAAATATTGGCACAGGTGGACGTGGGTCTTCAAACAAAGATTTGTGTACCCATGCCAATTTAATTGGTCCTGTGTGGTGGGAAAATCATTCTATATTTTTTTCCCTTGTGTGTATGTGCCTGTAAGCAATGGAGTGGTCAGTAGTGTACCTCTTAATCTCTTCCCTTATTGTGGTCACTTACTGTGGTGCGGACCGAGCATTTGACTTGCGCCTTCACAGCATTTAGTGATGGTAAGGCATACCTTGCACTGATTTGCGCAGGCATTTAGTTTATGAGTACAGGTGGTATCTATAAATCTCACGGTCCACCACAAATTAAAATAATCTTATTTAGATTGTTAGCTCCCTCTTTTTTTCCTTTTTATTATTATTATTATTATTATTATTATTGCCATTTATATAACGCCAACAGATTCCGTAGTGCTTTACAATATTATGAGAGGGGATTTAACTATAAATAGGACAATTACAAATAAACTTACAGGAACAATAGGTTGAAGAGGACCCTGCTCAATCGAGCTTACATTCTATAGGAGGTGGGGTGTAAAACACATTAGGACAGGAATTTGCAATCAAATAAGGTGGGCTGCCCTTTAGGAGAGGGCAAGAGACGGGTATGTGAGGTAGGGGTTAGTCTTGGAGGCCATAAGCTTTCCTAAAGAGATGGGTTTTAAGGCACTTCTTAAAAGATGCAAGACTAGGGGAGAGTCTGATGGCGGGAGGCAGGCTATTCCATAGGAAGGGAGCCGCCCGCGAGAAGTCCTGCAAGCGCGAGTTGGCCGTACGGGTGCGGACAACGGACAGGAGGTGGTCACGGGCAGAGCGGAGAGACCGAGAAGGGACATACCTGTGGATCTGTGAGGAGATATAAGAGGGGCTAGAGTTGTTCAGTGCTTTATAGGTGTGAGTTAGTGCCTTGAATTGACTCCTATAGCACACAGGAAGCCAATGTAAGGAC
This sequence comes from Pelobates cultripes, assembly GCA_933207985.1. Classification (NCBI taxonomy): domain Eukaryota; kingdom Metazoa; phylum Chordata; class Amphibia; order Anura; family Pelobatidae; genus Pelobates; species Pelobates cultripes. Next base: position 80,838,147 of record OW240914.1, on the reverse strand, counting down.
TGGCAGAGGGTGAGGTGTGAGAGAACCGACTAGAGAGGAAAATCAGTCTAGCAGCAGCATTCATTCATTTTTATGTTATGTTGTAGTCTTTATCTGGCATTTATAAAAAAATAAAAAAAAACTATATATATATATATATATATATATATATATATATATATATATATATATATATATATATATATATATATATATATATATATATATAAAAAATATATATATATATAATATAGTTTTGCCTGCCTAGAAAATTTGGGGGTAAATTGTATTTGTATTCCTTGGTGTATACAAACTATTTAAAGGCAGCTCCGGATTTCCAATTGATGTTTGCAAATGATAGAGTTGATGCTTAAATAGGAAAAAAGGTTATAATATTTATGTGTGAATTCCTTTCACTAATAATTAAAAAAAAAAACAGCTTTACTCCATTCATTTGTTCCAGTGTGTTTCTTTAGAGTATGTCTTTTTTTTCCATTTCCTTTCCATAACACATCTGCTGTGCGACAGAGCTCTCTATAACACATTGATTGCACATCTAGGAATTCAAAGGGTTACTTCAATACAGATACAAAAAAATGATTTGGTGTACCTCTGTTAGATAAAGGAACCAGAAAGCAATCCCTGTGGTTATTACACTCTGACAGATGTGCACGCTATACTGTAACATTATAGAAAAATAAATTAATTTCTCCACCGTATTCAAAAATAAAATTGCTACATCTCCATTTTTCACTGTCGCACAATAACATTTTGACACTCCACTCCGGAAACATTTGTGATTTTGCTTATTTAGTATTTACACAAGGGTTTGACATGACAAGTGTATAAATAACTAGTAGGTAATTGACATATTTACATGAAAGGATCCACTAGTGTCATCGTATGCCTTCATCACGTCATTCATGAAATTAGTCACATCACCCAGCACAACACACTATAATCCCTTTGTTATTTCTTATATCCTTACTCGATATATGCCAACAAGCACTCAGAAGCCCATTTAAATATTTGTGAATGTCTTTTTATTTCTTCTTTCCCATAAATACACCAATCCTTGCATTAATATTCATAGTAAATAGGTCTATTTAGATCAATTAGAGATACTAGCAATATATTCTGCAGAATATGCAGCAATAAATGCATATTTCTTTATGTTATATTTGCTATTTATTGCTAAGTAAAATGTGTCTTTTTGTTTATGTTTACTCTGTTTTTCCGCTTTTCTTTTCTATCTCACTGTCACATTGGGGCACTTTCACTTCAACTATGTGCAGGCAGCCAACATTCTAAGTATGGCTCTGCACATTAGTATTTTAACATCTTTCTAAACCTCCCTCTCTGTCCTGATTCTTTAACTATATCTATATCCTGAGTAGGAGATACAGCTTTGCAATTTGATACTATGTGATTATGATTAACATTCTACTCACAAGGTTCAACTAAATTAGATAAAGTGTTATACTCTATTATAGAGACTATTTTGATACTCTCTGGATACATTAGGTACCTAATATTATCTCTTTTACTACTCGCTCTATTTTGGAGCATTTTTATTAGTATTTTTGAGATTCATTTAGAGATTATTGATTGATTATTTTTGTCTGCTTTCACAGGCAAAGCTATTTAGAATCAGGACTTTCTTTCAGTAACTGTTTCCACAATATTAGGACAATATAGTACAGACTGTGACCTATCAAGTTATATTAAAGTCAAATAGTCGGAGACATATTCCAGTTACAGTATGTTATGAGGGAGGCATAGCCCTTTTTTGGCTGAAAACACGATTTTGGTGTGGGTAGAACACTATAACTTAGGTAGAGATTTGGAATAGCTATTTGAATAGTTATTATTCATTCTTATTTATATCATTATTTTTCCAGTTTTTGCTTAAATTTAAAAAAACTTGCAAGATGACAACGCGTTTTAATTGCCTGCTCACAGCACTCAGACCGCAAAGGAACCCTGACTGAAATCATTGCCAGCACAAACACAGACCACAGCTTCCTCAATGGGTTATATTAGGAGGGTGAGCACTCGGTACCAGAAATGCTGGAGTTAAAGATATGGAAGCCCCCGTTATGTTGCAGATTTGCAAATAAATAAACAAACAAAAAAAAAGTTAAGCAATCTCACGCCAGTAATATATAGCTCATTTAAGTGAACAGCATATCAGTAATGAAATAACAGATATTACGGCTATTTTTCCGGCATTAGAAGCTTTTCCCTTGCTAGTAGTTTTTAGTTTTATATAGGCTCTAAACTTAGGAGTGGCTGTGCCTTTAAGGTGACAAGCACTACCTTTTTTAAGGTAGTGACAGAGGAACCACAACAAAGACCAATTCATGAGCATGTGACCTCTACTATAAAAACAATATTACACTTATGAGATCTCTACAATAGAGGAAGCTCAGTAACAACCAAAAGCCCAAATAGGTGACCTATATGATTGAGGAAGCTTATTATAAAATAATATCCACATTACTTGACCTCATAGTTAGAGGACGCTCATTAACAAACAGTATCCCACAAATAATAAACAAATAAAATTAAAAGCAAATAAATGCCAAAAATATTATTTTTTTATTGTTATTTTGTATGTTTAAATTCAATTTTTAAAGGGACACTCCAGGCACCCAGACCACTTCTGCCCATTGGAGTGGTCTGGGTGCCAACTCCCACTACTCTTAACCCTGCAAGTGTAATTATTGCAGTTTTTTATAAACTGCAATAATTACCTTGCAGGGTTAACTCCTCCTCTAGTGGCTGTCCACTAGAGGGCACTTCCTGGCTCCTAGCACATGAAACCTGTGCTAGAGCGTCGCTGGACGTCCTCATGCGGTGTGAAGACCTCCAGCATCACTCATTTCCCCATAGGAAAGCACTGAAATGCATTTTCAATGCTTTCCTACGTGGAGCGCTAATCAGTCTCGCCCACCGGCGACGCAGTCAGAAGGAGGAGCGGCGCGGAGGGAGAAGCACCGACGTGGGACATCGTCGCTGCCTCAGGTGAGTTACTGAAGGGGTTTTCACCCCTTCAGCAACCAGGGATTGGGGGGTGGGAGGGAGAGGGGACCTGCAGTGCCAGGAAAACGGATTGTTTTCCTGGCACTAGAGTTTCCCTTTAACCACTCATCCTCACATTCTCAGCCTGTATTCTGGTCTGTATGGGGTTGTGTCACCCTCCACAATTGACACCAAACTTTTATCCTTGGAGACAGTTTATAATAGACTTCAAAAACGCTGAGCACTGATTTCCAATTTTTGCATGTTCCCTAAAATATTACACCTAGATTGTTTTCTTTTTTCTGTGCCTTACTTTTATGTACTACTGGGAGAAACAACTCACAGAAAATTAATCTTAGAGAAGGTAGTGCTTGTCACCTTAAAGGCACAGCCACTCCTAAGTTTAGAGTAGGTGTTTTTCTATTAAGCGCCGCACTCGCACTTTTTATTTTTATGTGGGGTTGGTCACCTAAACATTAAGTTGAGATTTGTTGTCCTGTATTGTTTTGGGATATTTGCAGTGACCACAGGGTGCTTCCAGCTGCAAATGATCACCAATTTCACATTTAAGCACTATTTAATTGACACTTTGTTGTACACTTACTGGCTGCATATTATAAATGTATTTATTGTTGATCGGACATGAAGTAGGTTGGGCTAACAGTGGATCAATGAATGGCTAATATGCTGCTTCTACATGAGTTACCTAGGTACTGTAACTCCACCTGTATGGTGGTATGATCTGCCCCTGGAAAACAGATGTGTACAGGTATAGATGATTCTATGATGAAATATAAACCACATGTTTTAAAATGATCCATAACCAACACCTTGAATAGAGGTACTAATGAAAGACCTACCCAGTCTACCCCCACCCCCCCACATACCCCCTGATTCCCGCTAAATCAATTAGTCAGTCTATCAGTGTAATAAGACATTCCTTACTTGCTGTACCATTGAACAAAAAAAGTTTTTTGAGCTTTCTGAGGTGGGTGGCATACCTAGGGTATGGCAGGCAGAGCACATGCACAAGGCACTACTTGAAGTGGCCACAACATCAGAGTCGGATTAAGCTCAAGCCGGCGGGGAGATCGAAAGATATCCCTATGTAGCCTTTTTTTAAATTACTCTGTCATGGTCAATGGTGCAGCTGCATTCCCTTGTGGTTCTAGCGCTACGTGAGTGAATCAGAGCACAGACTCTCATCCTGCCACACTTACCCCCTAACCATGGGCGTCCGCAGGAATTTTTCCAGGGGGGGGCATAATGACATCCATGCTTGGTACCTTTTTGACAGTGTCATGAAAGGGAAGGGGCATAGTCCTTATCACATAAAGCCAGGGTGAATAGCGTTTTCACAACTATGGTGTCAGGAATATGTTTGTATTCCTGACACTATTGTGTTCCTTTAAGCAAATTAAAGGGCCATTCTGGTCACCATAACAACTTCACCTAAATGAAAATGCTATGATGCCAGCAAGCCCCTGGGTGCTCGCTTTCCTTTAAGGGGTTAAATCGCTCTCAAATGGTTTAACCCCAAAGGCTTCCTCCAGCTCCAGGTCGCTCAGTGGTATTTGCAGATTGACGTCAGGCATGGGTGCCGCTGATTGGCTAGAGTGGACAGTTGACGCTCTAAGCCAATCGCTAGTTCCCGGTTCATAAAATATTTTAACTTTTTTATGAATGGGGAGCTACTGATTGGCTTAGAGTGCCAGCTGACCGCTCTAGCCAATCAGCAACACCACTACCCAACGGCACTCTGTGCTCCCTGACACTCAGTAAATAAAAGTGAACACATTAATACTGATATTTTTTTACCTTTGGAGATGAGAAGGTCCAGCGTTTCCCTGCCTGGCCCAGGTGCCAAAGCCTTATGATGTGGTGTCCAGAATAAAGTGGAGGGTTCACTTCATTTGTCCTTCCTGCTCCAATCTCCTTTTCCTCTCCTTCATTTGACAGTCTTTTTTTTAATTCTGACACTGTTTTCTATCCTTGGTCCCTTCTGCTCTTTTACCTTTCTGCTACTTTCTGCTTATTTTGCGCCCTTCTGCTCCTTTCTCCTTCTGATCCCTTTCTGCTCCTTGCAGACCCTTTCTGCTCCCTTTTCTACTTTACCTTTGTGCTCCTTGCTGTCCCTTTCTGCTCCTTCTCCTACTTTACCTTTGTGCTCCTTCTGATTCTTTCTGCTCCTTTACCTTTGTGCTCCTTCCTGCTCCTTGCAGGCCCTTCCTGCTCATTCTCCTATCTTACCTTTGTGCTCCACTCCACCCTTTCTGCTCCTTCTACTTTACCTTTGTGCTGCTTTACCTTCCAGCTCCTTGCTGACCCTTCCTGTTCATTTCTGTTCCTTTGTGCTCCTTCTCCTACTTTACCTTTTGTGCTCCTTGCTGTCCCTTCCAGCTCCTTGCTGCCCCTTGCTGCTCCTTGATGTCCCTTCCTGCTTATTTCTGTTCCTTCTCCTTTTCTTACTTTACCTTCCTGCTCCTTGCTGACTCTTCATGTAAGCTGTCTCCCCCATCCCTCACTTCCATAGGCGTGTGCACGGGGTGTGTCGGGTGTGCCTGGGCACACCCTAATCCCTGCGGCACGCCAATGGATTGAGACCGGCAGGGGAGATCTCTATCCGAGCGGCGGCTCTGGTCTAAGCCTCCATGGGCCGGTGGGGAGATCAAAGTTCTACCTCACCGGTCCAGAGCAGCATGGAGGGAGGCAGCAGAGAACCCGGGCTAGAGTTCACTCTCCACTGAACCACCAGGGAAGGCAGCAGGACTGGGATATTAACTAATCTGCCCCCACCTCCACCCAAACATACAGCACACACACACAGCACCTACACGCAGCACACACAGCCCACAAACAGCACCCACACACATACATCACCCTCGCACACACAGCACCCACACACATACAACACCCACACACACCCAGCACACTAACAGCATCCTCACAAACACACAAAACCCACACACAACACCCGCACAGCACCCACACACAAACAGCACACTCACACACAAACAGCACCCTGACAAACACACAACACCCACACACAGCACACTAACAGGACCCGAACAAACACGCACACACAAACACACACACACACACACACACACCACACTACCAGTTCCCTCACACACAGCACACTAACAGCACTCTCACAAACACACACAAAAACACCCTCACCCACATAGCACACTACCAGCACCCTCACACACACACACAGCAGTGTATATATGTGTATATATATATATATATATATATATATATACACATACACACATACATATACATATACACATACACATGGCGTGTGTTTGTGCTTTAGGGTGCACACCCTAATGCAATAGGCTGCCCACGCCTATGCTCACTTCCCTAATCTATAGGCTGCCCCCCCATGCCTCACTCCCCTAATCTATAGGCTGCTGCCCCTGCGGACGCCCCTGCCCCTAACCCTGCCTCATCCTGTCAAGCTCACCCTCTAAATCACGCTCCTATCCTTGGAGCAGTTTCAATGCTTGCCATAGGCACTATCTTCAGTAGATACACCTCTGAATTTTTAACATCGGAAACGTAGGCAGGGTTCCGAGACGTATTGTTGTCAGACATTGGTGGCAACGCAGTTGAAGACAGGGTTATGCAAGGTGGAGTAGAGGTAAGCTGCTGGAAGCCTGGAGGCAGACACTGCTGTTGAAAGATGCCAAAGGCCGGTAGATAAGGAGTTGTGGCATCATTGTTCAGAATGACAGCTCCAGCCCCCTGGCCAGGTGAGTATAAACAGGTAAACACTCCCACAACTGCAGGCTTAACAGCCTTTACATATATCCCATATGGGAACAGTTTTTTTTTATATTTTTTTTCTGTTCATGTGGTTAGTAAATTCATTGATGTCTTTAATTAAGACAAATATTTCAAGCAGAATGCCATTATGTTTGAATGAAATCCTGCAGAACACGAAAGAGCTTTTAAACAAGAAAATCGATGCATCTTTTGAATTTGACACTTTGTGCTAGAACCAAGCATAGCGCTTTAATCTAATCTGGTACATTTACTAAATACATTATGACTTTATAAAGCTTTCTTGAAGATGTATTTATGCTGTCACTATGTGCTTAATCCATGACCAAAGCATTTGTATTGCTGAACCTCCCGCTACAAGAAAAATGGCAAGAATTATGAAAAGAGATTGGATGATATATGGCCTTCAGCTCACTATTCTCATCATAATGAAAGTCTGTTAGGTAACTAAAAAAATGAGAAAATGATCATTAAAAAGAAATATAAATCTATTACTGATTCCAAAAATATAGGAAATCACTGGACGTGAAATTGGTAAATACAGTGAGGCAAGGCTCACCAGTATATAAAATATTAAAAGTGCTAGGTTGAAGAAAGCAGTGGGAAATATACAAAATCGTCCTCTACTGCTTGATTGTCAGCTCCTGGGCTTTCTTGCATAGAACCTTGTAGGAAGGTGAACACGAGCCAAGTTCTCTTCTTATTTTGTTTGACAGTGTCTACTTATATTTTCCCTGTCTTTATAATTATACATTTTTATTTTGCATAAACTGTACAGTGCTCTAAAATAGAGCGCTATATAAGAACTATTAAATAATAAATATATAACCTGTAGGAAGAGTTTACCATCAATGCCCAGCACACACTAGCTTAAAGAGACTCTATAGTCACCAAAACAACTTTAGCTTAATTAAGCCATTTTTTTTTTTGTGTGTCTAGGTCATGCCCCTGAAGTTTCAAGTTAAATCAAACTTTTTTTTTCATGCATGCTGTGTCAATCACAGCCAGGGGAGGTATGGCTAGGGCTGTTTAGGCAGCCCTAGCCACACCTCCCCTGGCTGTGATTGACACAGCACGCATGAAAAAAAAAGTTTTATTTTTAATCAGATGTCAACTTACTTTAAAAGTTTTTATCTCCTGCTCTATAAATTGAACTTTATTCACATACAAAAGGCCCCTGCAAGGTCTAGCAAATTATTAACAGAGATAATAAATTCTAAATTAAACAGAATTTGCAATAAATGTAAATATTAGATCTGACTTGACAGGAAGTGTTTAAGAAGGCTATGTAAGTCACATGCAGTGTGACAAGGGCTGTGAAAACAAAGTGATTTAACTCCTAAATGGCAGAGAATTTAGCAGTAAGACTGCAGGTGCATTATCTATACATCAAAACTGATTCAATAGGCTATAGTTGTTTTGGTGACTATAGTGTATCTCACAAATGATATAGTATTGAACAGTTTTACAAGTTGCACCTGGGAACAAGACCTGCAGTCCCAATATCCAACCTGTAACTGAAAAGTCACTATAATTTTTCAATTTTATATTTAGTAAATAAGCCCCCTTATGTATGTTATACTGGGTAAACTGTTGGTGCATTATAATAAATAAATGATGATAATAATAAGAGTGAGGGCTTTTGTCTGTTGTAGTCCCATCAATGTGAAGACAATCCAATCCTGTTGTAATTCTGACAATAATTATAATTCAATGTACAATCAAAAAATAATAGCAAACTGTTTAAACAAACAAAAAAGAATGATTTCCTTTGAAGGTTGATGAAAAGAAAATATCACGCTTTCAGGTAAGTAAACAAATTAAATGTATGCTTTTTAAACAGAGGTGCACAGCATCTCTGATTGTACCATAGGTAAGAACCCTTGAATTGGTGAGATTTAGGAGAGGCTTGAATCAGAGGGTGTTTCATTTTAATATACTGTCCGTTGTCAGTTATCTACTTGACCACACGGATTGAGTGCTATATAGTGACTATAATGGCTTTTTTTGCACCGTGGCATGAGACTACAACGTGAAGGGAATGTGTGACAAAAATCTGCACAGATAATTCTGACAAAAGCAGTGAATGTGGAGGATGATTGCCACAGTAAGAACCTAAGATAAAAATAACAGATATCATGAGTACCAATTCTGCATGCCTACATGAGTCTGAAATGACAACTCTGTGAAGAATACAAATTAAAACTTCTGTGCTATATAATAAAGTAGCCCTTTAAGCTTTGAGTGTCCCTTTCAGGACTCATTGATATCAGACACTTGTATGAGATTGGAGGGGAAAGACCAATAATTCAGATTCATCATAATTTAGTTCTCTGTAATGCATTGTTTTAAGAGAATAAATGTATTGTGAATTTTAGTGTATAAATAATTAAATCCATCTGTCAAGTTAAAGAAGTTATCTAACTCGTCTGAATTTTAATATGTTGCATATATAAATACCTAAGGCTTAGATATCATAGATGTAACTCACTTCCTCAAGAATAGAAGAAGCAAACTTTTGTAATTATTGTGTGCATAAGGTATGCATGGTATGTATGGCATTAAAATATCATTCACACGTTTAAACTATGCTCAGATGGACTAGTGACAATCCAAACACTGTGAATAAAGATTGTACATGTTAAACATGGCATAATAATTTAAAGGAACACTATAACATTAGAAATACAAATATGTATTCCTAACGCTATAATGTTTTCCTTACTATATGGGTTTCCGCACCCTTGTGGGTTTAAAAAGGTTTAAAAGGTAAGTTTTACTCACCTTATTTTACGTATTGTGCTGGTATCGTTGCACAACCCTGCCTCCCCAGTTTTAGATCATCAATCTCGATAATCTCAGCCAATTCAAAGCTTGCCTGTAGAGAAGCATTGGTAAGCTAGTCTGCATGCATAGCAAATCCTGCGCGGTGTCCATCAAATACTTTGCATGAAAAGGATTGATTGAATAACTGAGTATAACTCAGTTCTCACAGGGGAGGCATCCACTGGAAGTGTGTTTAATGCTTCAAGAAAAACATTGCCGTGACATTGAGATGAAGTGGTCTAGGTGCATTTAGTGTTTCTTTAAAATCTTTTATCGTCACTCTCAAATTAGCATATCTCATAAAATACATATTTATCAGCTTCTATCAGCAGGGGCGTACCTAGAGCATCTGGCACCCGGGGCGGATCCTGTGCTTGGCACCCCCCCCCCCAAAAAAAAACCTGTAAATTTTTTTAAAGGTTGTCTTTTTTATTTTTTTACAATTTGTAAAGACTCCTGTCCCAATACAAAACCCCCGCCCCCTTCTACAAAATCCCTGCAGCCCCACACACACATTTACAGGCAGACAGTCACACACTCAGTTACAGACAGTCACACACTCAGTTACAGGCAGACAGTCACATACAGTCACAGGCAGACAGTCACACATACACATTTCCTCCGTGCGGCCAGTTTATCAGCTGTTTGCTTGTGTGAGCTGTACTGGCCGCACGGCACCCTAACTACCATGGGACACTGTGCGGCCACAGCTCACACAGCCCCCTCCAGCCAGGGCCGGTGCAAGGATTTTTGCCGCCCTAGGCAAAAGTAAAGTTTGCCGCCCCCCCCCCCATCACAATGCCCCACCCATATGATTTGCCATGTTAACTAACGCCAGTGCTGCAGTGCCGCCGTGTTTACATTAAAAGGCCTGCAAGGACAGGCTATAGACACCAGAACCACTACATTAAGCTGAAGTGGTTCTGGGGACTATAGTGTTTCTTTAATGTGAGGTAAATTAGAGCTTAGTGCCACGAATAATATACTAGATTGCCTACTTACAACCAGATGAGGATGATGATGGGCTCTAGCTGCAGTCTGGCTCCACTGGTCTGGTGCAGAACAGGCTCTCTGGAGGCGGTTTGTAACTGTGGTCACAAAAATCAATGTTCTGGGAGAACGGGAAGCAGCTCCATTTTTTGGGGGTCCTTTACACAGCTCAAGGTCTGGGTCCCAGGGTCCACCTTCATGTTCCACCAATGAGTTTGTTCACAGGGGGTGGAGTGTGTAGGGGATGTCCTGATATGTGTGTAAGGAATGCATTGTGTGAAATTGTGTTTGTATGTGTAAGGGCTGCAAGGTGTGTTTCTGTGTATGTATGGGATGCATTGAATGTGTGTAAGGGGTGCATTGAGTGTGTGTAATGAATGCATTGTGTGTTTCTGTGTGTGTAAGGGATGCATTGTGTGTAACGGTTGCATTGCTTGTGTATGTGTGTCTGTGTGTGTAATGCATTGTGTGTTTTTCTGTGTGCAAGGGGTGCATTGTGTGTATGTGATGAATGCCAATCTCTCCTCCCGCTCCAATTTCCTTCTCCTCCTCCCTATTTCTCTTTTCACCCCCCCTCCTAATTTCTCTGTCCCCCCTCCTAATATCTCTTCCCCCCTCCTAATTTCTCTAATTTCAATTTCTCTCCCCCCCTCCTAATTCTCTCCCTCCCTCCTAATATCTCTCCCTCCCTCCTAATTTCTCTTCCCCTCCTAATTTCTCTCTCACCCCCTCTCTCTTTCTCACCCCCTCCTTTCTCTCCCCCCCCTCCTTTCTCTTTCTCTCCCCCCCTCCTTTCTCTCCCCCTCCTTTCTCTCTTTCTCTTTCTCACCTCCTTCTCACCCCCTTCTCCTCTTTCTCACCCTCCCTCCTTTCTCCCCCCTCCTTTCTCACCCCCCCTTTCTCCTCTTTCTCACCCCCTCTCTCACCTCCCCTTTCTCCTTTTTCACCCCCCTCTCTCCTCTTTTTCACTAACAGACTAACGGACTAACAGGAAGTGAGCACTCAGTGTGCACTTCCTGTTAGTCCGGCCGGGTACAGGAGACAGCTGCTCTCTGTACCCGTCGGACCATGCTGCAGTGAGGGAGTGACAGGAGGGAGCGCTGAGCGCTGAGCACTTCCCTCCTGTCAGCCCCTCTCCTCAGGCTGCGCCCGGGTGGTGCGGTCCGCCCTCATGGACGCACAGCCCGGGCAAAGCTGCAGCCGCCTGAGGCTCTATACAGAGCGCTCGGGCGGCTGCAGCATGGGGGGGGGTGGCGGGGCTGGCCATGGCACCCCCCACCCGGCTGGCACCCGGGGCGGACCGCCCCCCCCTTAGTACGCCACTGTCTATCAGTCATTTGTCAGCATGAAGTCATATTGGAAGTTTAACTCTTATTGTGCAATGAGTGTCAAACTCCAGTTCAGGCTTTTATTAGGCCTTGCTTCATCAGCCATGTTGATGAATGGGGGGATATGATAGAAACATTTAAATACATAAAGGGAATCAACACAGTAAAGGAGGAGACTATATTTAAAAGAAGAAAATCTACCACAACAAGAGGACATAGTCTTAAATTAGAGGGACAAAGGTTTAAAAATAATATCAGGAAGTATTACTTTACTGAGAGGGCAGTGGATGCATGGAATAACCTTCCAGCTGAAGTGGTAGAAGCTAACACAGTAAAGGAGTTTAAACATGCATGGGATAGGCATAAGGCTATCCTAACTATAAGATAAGGCCAGGGACTAATGAAAGTATTTAAAAAATTGGGCAGACTAGATGGGCCGAATTATCTGCCGTCACATTCTATGTTTCTATGTTGGTGATATTCACCAAGTTACATAAGGGTCAATAAATGACCAAATGTGCCAGTTTTTAAGAATATGACTTCGGAGTAAGATGTTTGACTATGGATGCTGTATGTTCCACACTCACTGCACCTGGGGGACACACTACATTTTCCATAAACCTCTGCTGGACAGTTTGTGGAATAGGAATGGAATTTAAATAATAAAAAAATAACAGACCAGAATAGGAGCCTCTGAAGTGTTCTAGCTGCTGACACTTTCCTGTGCAACTGTGCAAATTAATTAATTAGTTATATACTTAATTCCTACCTACTGTGTCCCTTTAAAGCACACCAATCAAGGGTGACACTTTTATTTTAGTGTTTGATTGGAGATAACTGTGAATGCCAGAATTTCTAAAGTGACTTCATCTTCACAGTTTTGATGTAAATGAGAATGTCTTTTAGATCATATATTTCATTTACCCTGGTCTTTAGATTAATTGACTATAGTCTATTTTATTGTCAGGTTTATTTAGTAACCGAGGAGTTAAAAGAATTGGCAGGAACTGCACGCTAAAGAAGTCAAACTGATAGAATCCTCAATCATTCTGAGTACTTCTGGGCACACATTTATCTAAATCCACTTTGTGGAGTATCTCTTTTATTTAGCTGATTTCCGGTAATTTCCGAGTTAGCTTTGGTCTTCACGTTACCTTTTGGAGTAATCCCCTACTTGCCTGGTCACTGGAAGTTTGTTGGGTGGCTATTTATTTTTTGTGTCTTTATTTCCATTGTTTTTATAATTTATTAAGTGGATGATCAAGTTTTTTTTTGTTTGTTTTTTTGTTATTTTAAGGAAACACTAATGCTGCAATATAATTCTAAATAATAGTGGACTTGTTTCAAAGCTCCTTGATCTTTATAATGCTACATGTAGAAATGCTCTCTAACACATTTTCTTGCCTTTCAAAAACAAGGGTATTAACTTAGAGAATATATGTTATTTTAATTGTTTACAGATGGACTCCATTCAACTAATTATGTGACTTCTGAAGGCAATTCGCTTACTTGGGAGTTTCATAAATGAAAAGGTAAACATCTCAAAATATATTATACTCATTTCAGGTGTATATTTAATTTTCAACCCATGTTTGTTGCTGAATGCCAGGGTACTCCCAGCTTTAAATGAAATAAACCATTAAAAAAAAACATGTATGGTATTTAAATATAGACCACTAATGATAAGTGCTTGCTTCCAACTCAACATACAACAAGGACATTGAAGATTCCGTAAGTAGTCTACTTGATGGCTGAATTCAGCCATTCTTTTCATTACATCTTTTGGATTCAACAGTTTGAACATGGCTATATGCTCAAATAAATTATAGGTGATTATATAGTACGAATTGTCAGTATATTTATATCGGCAGACATTCTGTGTTAAGATAGAAATTAAAAGTGTATACTGCCAGTCACTCTCAGAACAGAGGTGACTCCATTTTGTATTATTAGGCTAAGACAGATACAAAATTTCTTTCTATCACTCTATTCATTCAAGTCTGAGCTAAGAAATGCGACCTAGGTAAACAAGACAAGTGATAAGGCGTGATGTCTAACAGCAAAAGGGGATGGAATACTAACCTAGAGAGAAATGTATACATAATTAAATATATATATATATATATATATATATATATATACATATATATATATATATATATATATACACACACACACACTATCCACTTGTAACTTACTATATTATATTAATCATATATAATTAGTACTGTTAATAATATAGACTGTACATGGATAAATATCAATGAAGAAATATCATATTATTTACATGTTAGTGGAGTATAAATAATCTTAAACACAGATTCACACAAGTAATTAATTTTACTTTCTAAAAAAAAAAAAAAACTAATGGAATCTTACAAAGTTCCATTGTAAGAAAAGGGTGAAATCGAGGTTAGGAGGTGTCAATTCTAAAATTTCAATTGAAATTGCAGACACTAAGACTGGAAAAACCAAAGAAAATGCTTTGAAGTGACGTGTCCTGTTATTTATAGCAGACATAAAGATAAGCAAAAATGACGTAAAAACATCACCAATTTCAGTTAACCCATTATACAAAAAGGTAAATGGACTCCCTGACAAGAAATTTTGGTGATGTAATCACGCCACCTACTGACCAAAAACTAGATGATAGTCTGTAGGGAAGACATACCTACAGCTCCCTATCGGTCCTATCAACTAGTGACGTGCAGAGAGTTTCTTCCCTTTAAAAAGTAAGGACAAAGGGAAGAGAGGGAGATTCAGCTCTTGGACTGTACTCAAGAAACAACTCTCTCTTGAAGACACCTAATTCCTACTATTACCTTTCTCAACTAACAAAATTTCAGAACTAATTCATACAATTCTCATCATGCTTGCATTCAAAATTCCTGGGACATATCTACACATCTGAGAGAAAATCTACAACATAACTGGTAATCATGCTGGTTTTATTTAATTCAATTAAATTAATACATTTTTACTAATAGCAAGAATATATATCTGGATAAATCTTGGTCAGATTTCAATTATTAGAAATCATAATTAGCTAAGGAATATATGGTTATAAAAATTACATTCCTGCAGGTGGAATAAAGATAACAATATATTAACGGTAATTTTGCCAGATGTTAGCATAACAATTTTTTATCCAGAGGTATTGACTTGTTCTAATATAAGATATTGAATCTTATTTAGGAAAGTTAAAATTTGCCAAACTTAAAATCTGGTAGAATTTTTCTTATTGGATGGTCCTAGGAATGGTCAAATGATCTGGTATGAACATTACTTTAATTGTAAAATTGCAATATAATAGGATATCTTGCGGATCTATGAGCATTGTACCCAGCATATTCATGCTTCCATAAATATAGTAAAAATCTTACTGTATTCAAGCCTGAAGCTGTAAATCTGCATGCTGTTAGACTCAAAAACAAGCAGTCTGCTGACATGCGGTAGCCTGATCCAATCACAGTGCTTCCCCATAGGATTGGCTGAGACTGACAAAGAGGCAGATCAGGGGCAGAGCCAGCATGATTCAAACACAGCCCTGGCCAATCAGCATCTCCTCATAGATATGAATTGAATCAATGAATCTCTATGAGGAAAGTTCAGTGTCTGCATGCAGAGGGAGGAGACACTGAATCACATGATGCTGTGCACAGTGCTGCCCTGTGCTCTGCTGACAGCAGATCTGAGTGGATGGAGGCATATTATGCCTCCATCAACTCCAAAGTCCCTCTTGTTCACTCTGAGTAACTGCAACTGGAGGTGTTCCTAGCTTTCAATGTAAACACTGTATTTATCAGAAAATACAGTGTTTACATGAGAAAGGCTGCAGGAAGCTATAGTTCTCACCTAAACAACCTCATTAAGCTGAAGTTGTTCAGGTGATTATAGTGTCCCCTTAACTCAGTGTGATCTAACTGTCAGCCAAAGTTTTTATTGCTTTATGCTGCACTGCTGTGTATTCTGTGAAGTTTTGTCTTTCTGTGAAGTGGTTTCTAAACAGTGTCCTGTCGTAAATCTTAATCTTGTTGACAACTGGTTGTTTTTAGCCGCTGTATCGTGTTGAAACCATTGCCATATTGTATAATTACGTTATACCTAATTATTCACTGATTGTCACGCATGTTACATATATTATTTTTATTATTATTGTCACAATAAATTATATTTTTATATTTAATTTGTGATTACTGTGTGAAGTAAAAATCCTCTAGTGAACTTCCTCTAGGATCTAACAAAATTAAAAATCGTGGGTAATTCTCAAACAAGACAGTCAGGGCCCAATCAAGATTGCGGCCTGGGCACGACCCGCGACATGCCATGCCACCCAAACAGACCCTGGAGTTCTTTAATCTGCTCTGCACCAACCTATGGACAAAGCACCGCACCAAGGGTCGGTCTTTCCACCTAGTGGTGAGAGAGATGGCGGCATGGATTCACCCTGCCACCCGGCGCCACCTGTGTGGATACCCGCACCGCGCCCCCAGAGCGGCCTCCAGACGGAAAATATGTCAGAGATCTAGATGGCGGGAAATGACGACAAGTCCCTCGGGCGCCAGCACTCACCCTCACACACAACTGAGCGGGACCGTTAAGCAAGCCCGACCAACTCACCACTCAGTAGCACCGGCAACCTCCGACCACAGCAGCTTGAAAGCCGCATCCTGTCCAGTGCCGTCCACCGCTCGCGGCCGCACCTCAGGGCCGAGAGTCCTACACGCGAGAGAACCAGGTGGCCTACCCCTAAAGAGACTACACACTAAACTGCACCGGAACATCGGTAATGGATCTACATGCCGCCGGACAAGCACGACCCGAACTCCCACCCCCGCCTGGAGCAGACCGCGTGGGGAGAAATGGATGGGTTGGTACTTACCGCAGACCATCACGCTGGGTCATAGAGTGGATTACCCCCTGAAGCACACCAGTGGCATCGGATGAGGGACCGCAATTACCCGCTGTCCAGCTACCAGCCTGGACATAAAGTAGGACTTGGGACGCTCTCTTACTGTTATTACTAGCAGAATGCCCAGAGACACAAACGCCTATTTTCATTTAATTGGTTTAATCATCTATTTAGTTTACCTAAATGCCCAGTGGTAATCAACCACGTCACAAATAGCGTGTAGACCAGCTAACACAGTAATACTGTTTATGACAGCAATCAACATACACTATGCTTCTTGCTATCCTGCCATTTAACTCTCCTGATAAACCCTAGAAGCAACACTAATCTCGTAGGCTTGACCTACACTCAATCTTTACACTTTCCTGATAGTAGTCAAATTGCCTGTTCCACTCCTCGTAGTTACCAGCCTAATTAAAGCTAATGTTATAGACATTTCTCAATACACTAGGTCCTGCATTACACTGAAACTAGACTGTTAATCTTATTACATTTATCTTTTTAACTAAATAATTATGCAAGTTTTCCCATATACCTCAATGATCCAAATGTAGACAAAACGCTAGAGGACTGCTGTTGGGGTACCTCAAACACGACTGTTATATGTGTACGAACTGCAAAAATAAAGAATAAAAAAAAAAAAAACGAATTTACTTTGTCCACTAAGTCATCTCTAGTCTTTACATGAAATAAAAAATAATATTGGTGCTCTGATGAGTCCTTCAGCCTCATACAAGGGGCTGAAAAAGACAACACTCCCATCAGCACCTGCACTATAAAGAAGCCTCCAAAACTTACTATTATAGTGCTACACATGATAGTATTGGCAGGACCGCCATCAGGGGGTGACAAACATGGCGGTTGTCACTGGCCCGGCGGACTGGGGGGCCTGGCCGCCCAGGACCCACTTGTAGCGGCGGAACTGCCGCCGGTGCAGTTGCACCAGGGCCCGCACGCTGATGGGGACTATCGTGTGGCCCACGCACTTAGGGCCACCCGATGGGCACTATATCTTCAGGGGCCTGGTCAGCGCTGCTGTGAGGAAGTGGTCACTTCCTCCCAGCTCACTCCACGCAGGAGGAAAGACAGCCAGGCAGTGAAGAGGGAGAGCCCCGCCGACTCCCATCAGCCCCAACCACCCTTCTGCAAAGAAAAGGTAAGAAACAGGAGGGTGGCTGAAAAATATGCTCTGTGTGTGTGTATATCTGTATGCATGCATGTATGTCTGTAAGTAAGTATGTATGTCTGTCAGTATATATGTATGCATGTATGTCTGTATGTATGTATGCCAGTATCAATGTATGTCTGTATGTATTTATGTATGTATGCATGTATGTCTGTCTTTATGTCATTATGAACTAATGTCTGTGTGTAAGTGTGCATGGATATCAGTATGCATGTATGTCAGTATGTATGAATGTATTTATGTCTGTATATGCATGTATGCCAGTATGAATGTATGTCAGTATGAATGTATGTATGTATGTATGTATGCCATTATGAATGTATGTCTGTGTATGCAGGGCCGGCCTTAGGTGTTCAGGCGCCCTGTGCGAAACAATCTTGTGGCGCCCCCCCCCCCCTCACCTGTCTCTGTTTGGACCCCTTCAAACTATTTTAGGAGCATTCACAATCTGTTGCCTCCACCCCCTTCTACAAAACCACTGCACCTCTTAACCAAAATCCCTGGCCAGATCTTCACCAAGCCCCTGGCCACCACTTCATCAAACTCCTGGCCACCCCTTCCCCTTCATCAATGCCCTGGCCATCCCTTCGTCAAACTCCTAGCCACCCCTTACCCTTCATCAATCCCCTCCCACCCCTTTATCAATTCCTGCCACCCCTTCATCAGTC
Source organism: Pelobates cultripes (assembly GCA_933207985.1). Taxonomy (NCBI): domain Eukaryota; kingdom Metazoa; phylum Chordata; class Amphibia; order Anura; family Pelobatidae; genus Pelobates; species Pelobates cultripes. Next base: position 80,819,442 of record OW240914.1, on the reverse strand, counting down.
CCCTGCCCCTCTCATCAATTCCCTCCCACCCTTTACTCAGCCCTCTGCCCCTATTCATCAGCCGCCTGACCCCCTAATCAATCCCCTCCCACCCCTTTAACAGCCCTCTGCCCCATTCATCAGTCCCCTGACCCCCTCACCAATCCCCTCCCCCTTTTATCAGCCCCCTGACCCCCTCATCAGTACCCTCCCACCCCTATCACCCACCTGCCCCCCTTTAATCAGTCCCATGCCCCCCTTTTCAACCCCCTGCTCCCCTTCATCAGCCCCCTTAATACATCCCATGCCAAATAATCTCCCAAAGGCCGGCCCTGTGTGTATGTATGTATGTGTGTATGGATGTCAGTGTCTGTATGCATGTATGTCAGTATGCATGTATGTCTGTCAGTATGTCTGTATGTATGTATATATGAATGTATGCCAATATGAATGTATATATGTCTATATGTCATTATGAATGTATGTATGTATGTATGTCAGTGTCTGTATGTATGTCAGTGTGTATGTATGTATGTGTCTGTATGTCCTCATGCATGTGTGTCTGTATGTATGTTAGTATGTGTCTGTCTGTCACTATGTATGCCTGTGTGTCTGTGTGTGTGTGTCTGTTTCAGTATGTGTGTCTGTTAGTATGTGTCTGTGGGTGGGATTTGAAGGTGGACCCTGTGGGCGGGATTGGAGGCGGGCCCCAGGGGGCCCAGACCCTGAGCTCAGTTAGGGCGGCCCTGATTATTGGTGGAGAACAATTTTACTTTTTCTGCAAATTAGAAATTGTTTTCTAAAATATTGTTAGACCAGCATTTTTTTAACTTTTTATGGAGATGTACGCCTGGAGGTGTAAAACAATTCCTAAAAAACCCTGCCTCGAGAAAGTAATTTTTATTGATTTAAACTCTAAATGAAAAATATAGACACTGATATTTAAATGACTCCCATATTAGAGAGCAAGCCTGATTAAAGGTAGTAAATAATATTTTTAAAATAAATATGACATAATATGAATATTGTTTATGTAAGGAGGAGTGAATTAACTATTAATCTTAAGTATAAACGTCACAAAATGAAAATATAATACACACATAATAGTTAGGGGACACACACACATGCACACACACATTTACACACAGAGGACGCTGACACATACAGTTACACACAGAGGACTCTGGCATGCACATTCACACACAGAGGATACTGACATACACACACAGAAGACACTGACACACACTTACACACAGAAGACACTGACACACACACATGCACACACACATTACACACAGAGGACACTGACAGACTCACATTTAGACCCATGGGACACTGACATACACATTTACACACAGAGGAAAATGAGACACACACGTTTACACACAGAGGACACTGACATACATAGTTACACACAAAGTACACTGACACATACACATTTAAACATAGAGGACACTGAAACACACATACACACAGAGGACACTGACATACACAGACATTCACACCCAGATGACACTGACACGCACACACATTTACACACAGAGGAAACTGACATGAACAGATTTACACAAAGAGGACACTAACACACATACACACAAAGGATGCTGACACACACATTTACAGACCGAATACACTGACACAAGCACATTTACACACAGAGGAGACTGACACACACTCACTGATTGACACAGTCTCACAGATTTGAAACACACTGACAGATACATTCTCACTGATATGACACTCACTGACACACACTCTTACTATTTTGACACACACTGACTGACACACACATTCACTGACAGACACATACACATTGTGCAAACACGTCAAAATGTGAAATAAAAGAGAAATAGCTAAAGTGTGTAAAGAAAAAATATACAACATAGTCAATTATTTAAATAAATGAAATATGACTAAAGAAGCATCAGATCAAGTCAAGCATATATCATATAGCGTTTGTGTTATATTTTCACATGCAGATGCAATTCCATCTGGCTATTTACTCACAGTGATCATAAATCAATCAATACAAAATAGCCTATCAGAAAGCTTATATTTAAGATATAAAAATATTAACAAAACAATTTGTTGCTAAACTGTGGGATAAAAATGCTAATATTTTTTACTCTATTTAATGTAGGATATATAATAGAATGGAATATTTGATATTATAAATATTATGTTTTCTTAAATATATACATATTTCGTTAGAAACTGATCTTTAGAGGCAATCGTATATACACAATCATATTATCTGTAAACAATTTCAAACATAAATTGTGTTCTCAATAAAAACCTTAATTTGCGAGGGGTGTGGCTAGCTGAGCAAGGAACAAGACGTGCCGATGTGGAGCTCCAGCAGCCCCCATTGAAATAAGGAATAAATTGCAACGGAGAAACACCGAACTGACCCAAAATCACATACCTGCGTATCACAGAACCCCCCCAGAGAGAGATGGGACATTCGCATGTCCTTTGATACACTGCAACATCCCGCACAGCCAAAGATGGCGCCTGTGAGACCTCGAGACTCCAGCTACTCGGAGGAGTCCCTAGAGGAGGACAACACCACACCATTGAGAGCCCTAAGACTTGTATATGGGAGCAAAGCTGACACCTCACCCTCCACCAAAGGAGATATCAAAAAATTGCTGGTCGACCTGTGGTAAGTCAGGAAAGCTGACCTGGCAGGCGTGCGTGCCGAGGTTGACAGCCTCACTGCACGGGTCGGTGCAGTGAAAACAAGGGGAGGGAAACGAGACCAAAAGCTCACATCGCTAGAAGGAAGACACGTAAGAAAAATATACGGAACCGCGGGGTTCCGGAAAGAGTGGGCACAGAAACTTAGACTTCGCCAACGCAGTAGCAGCGGAGCTGGGAGTGTGACCTACAACAGGAGCCTTACCCACCACAATGGCATTTCAAAGTAGAAAGGCCCCAACTGCCCCGGCAGATGCCCCTAGGGACATCATAGCGGTAACACGGGATGTCTCCATTAAAACTGCATCTTGGCCCGCTCAAGAAGCACCCCCACCATCACGGTGGACAGCTATTCCGTCAGGGTATACAATGACTTACTGTTCAATGTCCTCCTGGAGAGATAGAGGTTTATACCCGTGACAAGGGAATTCCGCGAAAATGGGATACGATACAAATGGGGAGCATCGGCACCCTCGTAGTGCAGCAAGGAGACTCTGTGTTCTCCTTATCGGCACAGGAGGACCCGGCGGAATTCCTGAAGGCACTTCACTTGCCGAGACGGGCCTCACCGGCACAGACGGCAGACACGAACCCCACACCTGAAGGGTCCAACGTGGCGCGGAGACGGAACAATAAGGCGGGAACAACGTATAAAAAGATGGGACTACAGAACCCAGCATAGATCCGTCCAGCGGGCAGATATCTGGAACTACACCCTGTTCCAAATTATTATGCAAATTATATTTTTCTCATTTACCTAAATAATTGATGTAAAAAACAGTCAGCATAATTCTCATGTTATCAACTATTAAGAGTACAATTCAAATTTTATTAAACAAACCTCCTAATGATAAACATAGAAACATAGAATGTGACGACAGATAAGAACCATTCGGCCCATCTAGTCTGCCCAATTTTCTAAATACTTTCATAAGTCCCTAGCCTTATCTTATAGTTAGGATAGCCTTATACCTATCCCACGCATGCTTAAACTCCTTTACTGTGTTAACCTCTACCACTTCAGCTGGAAGGCTATTCCATGCATCCACTACCCTCTCAGTAAAGTAATACTTCCTGATATTATTTTTAAACCTTTGTCCCTCTAATTTAAGACTATGTCCTCTTGTTGTGGTAGTTTTTCTTCTTTTAAATATAGTCTCCTCCTTTACTGTGTTGATTCCCTTTATATATTTAAATGTTTCTATCATATCCCCCCTGTCTCGTCTTTCCTCCAAGCTATACATGTTAAGATCCTTTAACCTTTCCTGGTAAGTTTTATCCCGCAATCCATGAACCAGTTTAGTAGCCCTTCTCTGAACCCTCTCTAAGGTATCAATATCCTTCTGAAGATACGGTCTCCAGTACTGTGTACAATACTCCAAGTGAGGTCTCACCAGTGTTCTGTACAATGGCATGAGCACTTCCCTCTTTCTACTGCTAATACCTCTCCCTGAATTCAGGAGTATTTTTGTGTGTAATGTTTATGTTTGCATGGGGTGTGTTTGCATATTGTGTTAGTCTTTGATTGATGGTATGTATGCACATACACTTCTACATACATACATACTTACACAGATATACATACGCATTAACACAAAGACACACTTATATAAACACATTGACACATACACACATTCATATACACACTGACACATACACACAGACACAATGATACACACCTTGACACACACACATATACACACATTGACACAGACACTGGCACACACACACCTTGAAACACATATTCAAAAATTGACACACAGATACAAACAATGGCACATAGACTGATAAACAGATACAAACATTGGCACATACACACACACTCAGATACACACACTCAGATACACACTGGCACACAGATACACATACAAGCACATACACATTGACACACAGATACACACACACCTTGACACACACACTGACACAGACACACCTTGACACATGTATTCAAATACTGGCACACAGATACAAACACTGACACACACACTCTGATACACAGATACAAACACTGGCACATACACACATTGATAGACAGATAAAAAAACATTGGCACGTACACACACCCACTCAGATTCACACACTTACACACATTGGCACATACACACACTCAGATACACACTGACACACAGATACACACACTGGCACATAAACATTGACACACAGATACACACACTGGTGCACACACACTGACACAGATACATACACTGGCGCATGCACACACACTGACACAGAACACAGTGACACACAGATACATACATACTGATGCACAGACACACACACAGATACATACACTGATACACACACTCACTGGCACACAGATACACACACTGGCACATACACATGCTCAGGTACACACACTGGCAGATACACATACTGGCACACACACAGACACAGATACACACACTGACACATACACACTGATGTACACACACACACACAGATATACACACTGACACAGATATACACTGATACATAGATACAAACACAGGCACATACACACACACTAAGATACACACACTGATACACAGATACAAACATAGGCACATACACACACACACTAAGATACACAATGATGCACAGATACAAACACTGGCACATACACACAAACTCAGATACACACACTGGCACATACATACACTCAGATACACCCTGACACACAGATACACATACTAGCACATATACATTGACACACAGATACACACAAACACATTGACACACACAATGAAACATACACACCTTGACACACATATTCAAACACTGGCACACAGATACAAACACTGACACTCACACTGATACACAGATACAAACACTGGCACATACACACATTAATACACAGATAAAAAACATTGTCACGTACACACACACTCAGATGCACACACTGACACACAGATACACACACTGGTGCACACACACACACTGACACAGATACACACTGACACACATATACATACACAGGCACATACACACTGATGCACAGTCACACACACACAGATGCATACACTGACACACAGATACACACACTGGCACACAGATAAATACGCACTCAGATACACAGACAGTCAGATACACACACTGGCACACACACAGTCACAGATACACACAGTGACACATACACAATGACACACACACTGATGTACAGACACACACAGATATACACACTGACACAGATATACACTGATACACAGATACAAACACAGGCACATACACACACTAGGATACACACACTGATACACAGATACAAACACAGGCACATGCACACACGCTAAGATACACACACTGATACACAGATACAAACACTGGCACATACACACATACTAAGAAACACACACTGATACACAGATACAAACATTGGCACATACACACACGCTAAGATACACACACTGATACACAGATACAAACACTGGCACATAAACACATACTAAGAAACACACAATAATACACAGATACAAACACTGGTACATATACACAAATACACACACTGATGCACAGATACACATCAGTGACACACTGACACATACACATATACACAGATACACACACTGGCACATACACAAACAAACACACACACACAATCTGACATACATAAACACATACGTGTTACAATATTTGCGGCCACCCTCCTGTTAGCTTACATTGGTGTCCAGGAGGGAGGCTTGCTGCGAGATCTGGTCCTGTCTGAGGCTGATGCCTCCATGCTGTGTGCTGCTGCCACCACCCTGCTCATCCCTCAATGCATTCCTCCCGCACTCTCTCTCAATCTCTCTCTAATGAAGCTGGGAGGAAATGCTGTCACTTCTTCTCAGTCTGCCGAGAGTGCAGGGGCCCGGTCAGGCTCTTAAAGAGCCCCGGCACTTGTTCAGCGAGAATACCCATCAGTTGGCCCTAAGTGCATGGGCCACCTGATGGTCAAATCGTGGCGGAACCCCAATTGTGTTCTCGCAAAACCCCAGGGTTCAACAGAACACCAATTGGGAATTGATGCTTTAAGTCATACACTGATCAATCACAACATTAAAACCACTGACAAGTGAAGTGAATAACGGATTATATTGTTACAATGGCACCTGTCATTTTAGACAGGAAGTTCTAGAATTTCAGAAAAAATGGAAAGTGCAAAGATCTGAGTGACTTTGACAAGGGCCAAACAGTGACAGCTAGACTGTCAGAGCATCTCCAAAACAGGAAGTCTTGTGGGGTGTTCCCGGCATGCAGTGGTTAGTACCTACCAAAAGTAGTGAAAGGAAGAACAACTGGAAAGCTGGCATCAAGATTTTGTTTTACATCAGGTGGATGGGTGGGTGTTTATGTGTCATTTACCTTGGGAAGAGATAGCAGCAAGATGCACTATGGGAAGATGGCATGCAGGCAGAGGTAGTGTTATTACATAGTTACATAGTTACATAGCTGAAAAGAGACTTGCGTCCATCAAGTTCAGCCTTTCTCATATATGTTTTTGCTGTTGATCCAAGAGAAGGCAAAAAACCCAGTCTGAAGCGCTTCCAGTTTTGCAACAAACTAGGAAAAAAAAATTTCTTGACCCCAAAATAGCAGTCAGATGTCTCCTTGGATCAAGCAGCTATTACCCCACTAATTACTAATTAGAAATTATATCCTTGTATGTTATGTTTTTGCAAGTATTTATCCAATTGCAGTTTAAACATCTGTATGGACTCTGATAAAACCACCCCTCCAGGCAGAGAATTCCATATCCTTATTGCTCTTACTGTAAAAAAAACTTTTCCTTGCCTTAGATGAAATCTCCTTTCTTCCAGCCTAAATGTGTGACCTTGTGTCCTATGTATAGCCCTGTTTATGAATAGATTTTCAGATAATGGTTTGTACTGGCCACGAATATATTTGTATAATGTTATCATATCCCCGCTGAGGTGCCGTTTTTCCAAACTAAAGAGATTTAAATGTTTTAACCTTTCTTCATAACTAAAATGATCTATTCCCTTTATTAATTTTGTAACTCGTCTCTGTACTTTTTCTAGTGCCATGATATCCTTCTTTAGAACAGGTGCCCAAAATTGCACAGCATATTCAAGGTGTGATCTTACCAGCGATTTATAAACAGGGAAAATTATATTTTCATCCCAAAAATGTATGCCCCTATTTATACATAACAAAACCTTACTGGCCTTAGCAACTGCAGATTGACATTGCATATTGCTGCCTAATTTGTTGTCTATAACAATTCCCAAATCCTTCTCGTGTGTGGTTATCCCTAATTCACTACCATTTAGGGTGTAAGTTGATTGTGCATTCTTGATCCCGAAGTGCATAACTTTGCATTTCTCTACGTTAAATTTTATATGCCATTTTAGTGCCCAATCTATCCAAATTCCTCTGCAGCAAAGCAATTTCCTGCTCACATTTTATTACTTTACAAAGTTTTGTGTCATCTGCAAACACTGAAACATGGCTTTCAATGCGTATTTCAAGATCATTTAAAAATATGTTAAATAGAAGCGGTCCCAAAACAGAACCCTGAGAGACACCACTTACCACTTTTGTCCAGCCTGAAAATTTACCATTAATGACAACTCGTTGTACTCTATCCTTAAGCCAATGTTCTACCCAAGAATAAGAATAATCATCTAGACCAATTTCTTTTAGTTTGAAGACTAACCTATTGTGAGGAACCGTATCAAATGCCTTGGCAAAATCCCAGTAGATCACATCCACTGCAACACCCTGATCTATATTTCTACTTACTTCTTCATAGACTGCAATTAGGTTAATTTGACATGACCTATGTTGCTAATAACAAAGATTTTCCCAATGAATTCCTGAATATTATCCGTTAATAGCCCTTCAAATATTTTCCCATTCACAGACGTTAAGTTCACAGGTCTATAATTTCCAGGCAAGGATTTTGAACCCTTTTTAAATATAAGAACAACATCTGCCTTCCTCCAATCCTCTGGTACAATACTTGAAACTAAATGCTCTGGGCAATGTTCTGTTATGAAACCTAGGTCCCTGGCAAACATGTGGATGCTACTTTGACATGTACCACATACTGGAGATTGTTGCAGATCACGTACACCCCTTCATGACAGTGGTGTTCCCTGATAGCAGTGGCTTCCTTCAGCAGCATAATGCACCCTGCCACACTGCAAAAAATTGTTCAGGAATGGTTTGAAGAACATGAATAAGTGTTCAAGGTGTTGCATTGGACCCCAAATTCCCCAGATCTCAATCTAATTGAGCATCTGTTGAATGTGCTGGACTGAGAAATCCAATCCATGGAGGCCCCACCACGCAACTTGCAGCACTTAAAAGATCTGCTGCTAATGTCTCTTGGTGTCAGATGCCACAGGACACATTCAGAGGTCTTGTGGAGTCCATGCCTCGACGCATTAGAGTTGTTTTGGCAGCATTAAGGGAACATACACAATATTGTGAAGGGGATTTCAATGTTGTGAATGGTCAGTGTATATAACTTGTGTATACCTTTTAAATGTTTTAATTAAAAAAAATATCTCTGTTAACAACTGCAAAGTGATGTTCTTTCTCTGGCCACAGACAATCTTGAGCTAAAAGCCACAATGCATGCTCATATATGAGCATTTAATCTCTTACTCATCCTCTTGTTGTTTATGTTTTTGTTTTTTTTTTGTTTCTTTTGTTTTGATTTTGCATTTTGTATAATTTGGAAAGACAGTTGAAGAATATTATAATGTCTCTCATGGAAGTGGGCAGGGATTGCCTAACATTTGGTCTATATGGGTGATTTATGTTCTAAAAATCTAACTTTCACTTCCTGTGTTTTCTTCCCAAACAAACCACAGCAAAGAATACTTTGAAAGATTTGCACATTATGCAGAAACTTATATGAAAGGATTTCCCTGTCCTGGTACACGTAAAAAAAAAAAGCCACTTCGACAGAGCAATTTTCACCTTTGTATTAGAGATTATATCAATTCCTATATAACTAATAAACAGTAATAAAGTAGTTATTGGTTTAAGGTGTGAAATAAAGGTAAGTAAAGGTAAGCACAATACACAGGTATCTCTTGAGAACTGTCAGGTGGTGGAGTCAACATCTTCTTATAGCGTTCTAAGCAGGGCCGGCGCTTACTATAGGTGACTCGGGCAGTAGGGGCGCCGCCAGGAGCACACTCCCCTCAAATGCTGCAGTCACCTGAGTGCTCTATAGAGTGCCTCTGGCGGCTTCAGCACTGCCCCGGCCGGCGCGTCCATGAGGGCGCACTGGTCCGGGGCGCAAAAAAAGAGGGAACGGCAGGAGGGAAGCGCACAGCGCCCCCTCCTGTCAGTCCCACAGTGTCTTCTGTTTTCAGTACCCAGCCGTCCAGCACATCCAACAACTGGTCGTAAGTGTGAGCCGTCGTAAAACAGATGTATTAAACACTGTTAAATTATGTTTAGATAATCAAAGGATTCCAATCAAGCACTCCATCAATGTGTCATCAATATACCATCACCATCTGGTGGGGCATAATTTGAATATCTCATTGTTATCAATGTATTTCTTGTAAAAAACAAACAAAAAAATAAAATAAATAAAGGGTAATCAGTTCCTTTTATACTTCCCAAATTGTACTATACTACGGAATATATTGGGGCTTTATAAATGCTAAATATGTACATACTGCAGCCACCCTGTCCCTTGAACGTTTCTCGGAAACAGAAAGCAATTATTTTAAAGTACCTATTGCAACAATTCCAATAATAGGTCCTTTTCATCATCTAAAAAAGTGCCTTGCATAGATTAACAATACTTAAATTAGGGACTTGTTAATCAAACTTTTTTAGTTTATTTAATACATCCATTGTACCACTGCCATATTATTTTATAGTTTACAGATAAACCCTTAAAGGAACACTTTAAGCACCATAACCACAACAGTGTGCTATAGTGGTTATAGTGACAGTACATGAACCTCCACCTAAGGTAATTTGTCAAACCACTTACGAACACTTTGACACTTACCTTGCTTTGCTGGATACGTAAGGTTCTCCCAGCCTGAGTTGCTCTGATAAAGCAGAAGTTCATACTTCCACGTTAACATATCAACAAATTTCAGGATTAAATTGTATTTATTGCCAGAGAGGTTTATACACACATACACATACACTGTCTACATGTATTTTAATATTAATATATACATAATTATATATATATATTAATATCAAAATACATGTACAATGATATTGATTAAATATATATATATATAATTTTCATTATATATATTTATATATAATAAAAAATAAATAAATATATAAATACGTTAAAAAATAAAATTTTAAAATAATAAAAAATAAATAGATAACAAATATATATACATGCGTAATTTCGTTCTAACTGTATTTTAAAATTAATATATATATATTGACATCAAAATACATGTAGAACGAAATAATATATATATCTATATACGTAAGTATATACGTATATATCACTAAATATATACCTATATATATATATATATATAAAAATAATAAAAAAATTATATACATATATATATACACGTATGCTTTTCTTCGTTCACTGCATCTTACATCCCTAAAGACTGGCACCCGGCAAGCCTAATAAGGCATATTGGACTACATTAAGCGTGAGTGCAAGGAATTCTGTATTTTATATATATATATAGATATACACACATACATATATATATATATATACACACACATACATATATATATATATATATATATATAATAATAATAATAATAATTCTACGTATATATTTACGTAATAATTTTACATAATTAGGTCATTTTATTAATTACAATTTGCAGGACCTGTATGACAACCCAGGCGGAAAGTTCAGGGAATTTAATTTTCAAGCACTATATTTAACCCTGTAACTTTCCAAGACACCATGTAAAACCTGTACATGGGGGTAATGTTTTACTCGGAAGACTTCGCTGAACACAAATATTAGTATTTCAAAACAGTAAAATGTATTACAACGACGATATCGTTAGTTACAGTGAAATTTTTTGCATTTTTCACACACAAATTGCACTTACACTGACGATATAATTGTTGTGATACATTTTTCTCTTTTGAAACACTAATATTTGTGTTCAGCGAAGTCTCCCGAGTACAACAGTACCCCTCATGTACAGGTTTTATGGTGTTTTCAAAAGTTACAGAGTTTAAATATAAAGCTTGCCTTTGAGACCGTACTGTAGCCCAGGAATGAAAATTACCCCCATGATGGCATACCATTTGCAATAGTAGACAACCCAGGGTATTGCAAATGGGGTATGTTCAGTCTTTTTTAGTAGCCACTTAGTCACAAACATTGGCCAAAATTTGCGTTCAAATTAGTTTTTTGCATTTTTAAATATTAACACTAACTTTGGCCAGTGTTTGTAACCAAGTGGCTACGAAAAAAGACTGGACATACTCCATTTGCAATACCTTGGGTTGTCTACTTTTGCAAATGGTATGCCATCATGGGGGTGATTCTTATTCCTGGGCTACCATTTGGTCTCAAAGGCAACGTAACCAATCTGGCGAATTTCAATGTGAAAAAAATGAAATATGTAACATGCTATATTTGACCCTGTAACTTCCCAAAACACCATAAAACCTGTACATAGGGGGCACTGTTTTACACGGGAGACATCGCTGAATACAAGTATGTGTATGTTACTGCAGTAAAAGCAAACAGTATTTTGACATTCACAGTTAAAATGTCACGTAGAACTAAAAAAATTTTTAAAAATTCATATTTTCTCCCATTTTTTTATATTTTTTCATATTAAATTATGTTCCATACCTAAATATTTGATGTTAAACGAAAGCCCTGTTTCCCCTGAATAAAATTATATATATAATAAGTGTGGGTGCATTTAATATGAAAGAGGTGAATTACGGTTGGACAGACATTTGGCACAAATGCCAGGTTTTGTTTACGCTTTGTTTTGATCACATCTTATCAGTGTATCACATGGCTCCACAGTAATACAACACACTGTAATGTGCAGCTTATCAGTGTATCGCACAGCTCCACAGCAATACAACACACAGTAATGTGTGATGTGCAAGTACATCACAGATCACCTCATCATAAAATGCATAGGAATGTGCAGCGTGTGAGTGTATCACAAGCTCTACAGCAATATAACTCACAGAAACGTGCCGTTTGTGAATGTATTACAGATCACCTCATCATTACAATGCACAGGAATGTGCAGTGTGTGAGTATATCTCAGCCAATCCACCACTTTCCCATAGGAAGCATTGGGAGGCTATCACGCATGCGTGTCAAAACACTGTGCTGCACCAATCAGCATCTCCTCACGTTGTGCAACACTGGACTAGGAAGCACCTCTAATGGCCATCTGATGAGTGGTCACTAGATGTATTCCTAGGCCAGTGGCGGATCCAGGGGGGGGCAATGGGGTCCCTCCTGCAGGGCCAGTGCTATCCAAGCGCCGGCCCTGCTAAGTGCCTTCACGGACCGGAGGGGAGATCAAAGATCTCCCTCACCAGTCCGCAGGCACATTGCTGGGCGGCCGGCAGGGAGGGAGGAGGGAGAGGAGACCAGGGAGCTCTTACGTCCAGCTGAGCTCCGCCAGGTCTCCTCTCCCGAGCACGGAGCATTGCCGCGGTTACCACAGCAACGCTCCGTTCTCGCGAGAGTGAACTCTAGCCTCAGGGGTGCAGGCTAGAGTTTACTCCCCACTAGAACCGCCAGGGATTCCACTGGACCACCAGGAATTGGAAATAATATCCCCCTTCCAGGCAAAGGTAAGAAGGGAGGGGGATATAAAAAATATAAAATAATGTATTTTTTTTTTTTTTTTACAATTTACATTTTTTCTTTATTTTCCAAGTTATTTCCAATAAGGAAAAAAAATAAATAAATAAATAAAAACAAGGAGATACAGAAAGAAGAAAAAAAAGGTTTGGGGTAAAATCTGTAGTGTTACATCATTTTAGTCATACACTTATCATACAATATTATGCATTACTCACATTACATTTTAATGAAATCTATAATATATAAATCCTGACCACATTTTTTGTTTTCCCTAGAGGATACTGGTGTGTCCACTTTGAAATTCACCTCAGGGAAATTTAATGTATTTTTAATTTAAAAAAACAAAACATTTGTTTTGCTCTGCCCCCTCCAACTACACACACACTTCCCCCACAGCCCCCCATACACACAGACTTATCCTCCACACACACTGCACCCACACACACACTGCACCCACACACACACTGCACCCACACACACACACTGCACCCCCACACACACTGCTCCCACACACACACTTGTCCTCCATACACACAGTGCTCCCCATACAAACACTGCACCCCCGCACACTTCTCCCACACAGACACACTGCACCCCCATACACACAGTGTTTCCCCATACAAACACTGCACCCCCACACAGTTCTCCCCCACACACACACACACTACACCCCCATACACAGTGCTCCCCCACACAAACACTGCACTCCCATACACACACTGCCCCCACTACACCCTCACACACACACTGGGCCCATACACACTGTGCTCCCACAGCACCCCACATATACTCACTGCACTCCCATGCACACACTACACCCCTCACATAAACACACACTGCCTCCTACACACAGTGCTCCCACTGCACCCCCATACACACACTGTCCCACATGCACTGCCTCCCCTACACACACACTCTGCACCCCTCACACTCTGCCTCCCATACCCACCCTGCATCACACACACACACTACTAGAGGCCCTATCCCCTACTACAGCCCCTATCCTGGCAGACCCCAGGTAAATTGTCAAACTGTTCATAAACATTTTTATTATTTACTCTGGGAGGGCACCACGGCACTCCTGGCACCAAAACCACTACAGAGAGCTGTAGTGGTTATTGTGCCTGGACTGTTTCTTTAAATCATCTATGAGTGCCCCTCCCGAGATAAGACTCTGGATCCACCTGTGTCCTAGGCAGTAATGTAAACACTGCCTTTTCTCTGAAAAGGTAGCATTTACATTAGAAAGCCTACAGGGACATACGTTAAGCTGTGGTTCTGGTGACTATAGTGTGCCTTGCATATCCCTGTGTACATAAGTTAAACAGTAGATTTTATTAGCAGGGATCAATATTTCTAAATCTACATGGCTCACTTCTTAAGCTAAAAAAAAAAAGCTGCTAAACAAGTGTCACTTGCGAAAAAATACTTAAAATGATGGTGCTTGATGAAAAAAAAAAAACAGCACAAATGTATGAAATCAAATGGTTGTATAATTATTCTAGAAATTAAAAAAGCACATTCCTAGCTTGATTTTTAGCAAAACTTCTGACACCTTTTTAGATTTATTTTAATAAATGCACAGATTGTACTGTACTAACTTCCCACCCCAAGGATGCCCACCCCAGAGGCAAAAATCGCTGCCCCCAATGCCCAAGCTAATGCCTTGTTTGCCTCATTTGATCAGGGCCCAAGAGCTGGCCGGCTGGCCACCTTTGGGCTCCCCAGGGGCAGACGACCAGTTGTTTCCCGGGCGGGCGACGAGGGAGCACTTTCTCCTAAACTCTCTGCTCAGCTCCCTCCCACAACCCACAGTGATGTCGGGAGCCGCAATACGACGTCAGTCTGACTCCCGGCATCACTCTGCGATGCACAAGGGAGCTGAGCCCAGCAGCCCCACTGGACCCCAGGTGAAAAATCCACCCAGTTATCCCAAAAGTAGAGGTCTGGGGGGATTTAATTTTTTAAAAAAATTATGATAATTGTGAGTGTTGGGGGAAAATGTTTTTTTTTTTGTCAATGAATGTGATTGTGTGTGTGTCAGTGAATGTGACTGTGTGTGTGTCAGTGAATGTGTCAGGATTACTAATTGATCCCGCACGCAGAATTGTATCACACCTAGGACTAGGGATAAGGTCTAACCGGACCTTTGAATGGCCAGACTTAAAGTATCCAAGAATAGTCAGAATACTTACCTAGGTCAGGGATAGAGAATCAGACACCGTGATGAGAAAAAGCCAAAAGTCAAGGATTCCAGAAATCCGGGAAGTCAGAACGAAGCCAAAGTCAAATACAAAAAAAATCAAGATCAGGAACGCACTCTCGGATTACCAACAGGCAGAAACCACGACAGGGCAATGAGAGACTGTAAAAACTAGTTTAAATAACCCTCCTGTTTTTCCGATTGGTTGTAACTGGCCTTTGACCCCAAAACGTGCGCGCACGTAACGTCACACGCATGCCGACGTGGGGGTCCATGGGGTTATAAAGTGTCATAGATCCGCAGAGGCCGGCATCCCTAGACTTCCCTCCATTGGAAGCAATCTGTCTGTCCAGCCCTGACTGAATTTACATAATGGAGCTTATCTATGAGTGCAAAAAAATTGCACTTAATTTTATATCTCAACGAAAACGGTTCAATCAAACTTGGCAACCCTGGCTAGAGTATCTTTCCACCTTGAAGGGCAGGGGTTTGCACTCTACTGCTCTGGCACCTCATCTGATTTTCAGGGTATAGGTTGGTTTTGATGACTTTCCAAACGACTAATATAACTGGAACATGTTTTCAGTATTAATTATATGTATTTCTGTAATCTCTGGAAGATGATTGCAATGTACCTAGCTATACTGGATATACCCTGTACCACTTGTACAGTGTGATTGTCTATTGCGTATGGTTTATGTATTTTTATTTTCCTTGCTAAATGGCATTATGCTTGTACTCTGTGTCTTGCACTTGAATTGAAACTTCACTAATCTACAAATACAAAAAAAAAGGCACCACGTAATGCACAGATATGTAAGCCATTATCAAACACATCAAGATGTGGAGGAAATACGTGTAACCTAGTTTAGGTTTGTGGTTGTTAGAGCTATGTGGTAAAGGTTAGATTTATGGTTAGGGTTTACAATTCTATCATTTCTATATATTTTCATCATACTTTTTTATTTGCTAAATTAAATTGTTTGACCCTGAATTGACAAACATTACTCTGTGGAAGAGAGATAATGTGATGTCTGTAGGAATACAATTGCAGACAATTAAATTAAAAGGGATTTGTTTAGTCATTTTATTACTTAAAAAAAAAAAAAGATCCATTTATTTCTAACATTTCACCTATAAGTACTAATGGGAAAAATGGAAAAATTGTATTTAGAGGAAAGAGTTAGGTAGGAACCTATTTTTGTTTTGCGAGACCAATACAGGTGGAGCATTTAATTATTAATTGGCCAGGAAGGTTAGACACAAGAATAAGAGTAATGCCATTTCTGCTCCATTATTGAATAGGTAATGGTTCGTTGTAACTCACTGGGATCTACTGATCCTTGCAGAGCAAAAAAATTTACATTCACCACATTTCTGATTAAATGAATTAGGTCAACACTTCCACCTTGTCAACAGAGGACCTTGAGAGCAATGTCCATTTATGTTTAAGATGATGGGCCAATGGAGGGTTTTGTCACACTGTGATGCACACTGTAATGCATCATTGAAAAGATTAGGCTGTTAGTTAATACGCAATGCATGTTTGCTGAGGGTTTAGGTCTTGCATTACTGGCTGTTTTTTCAATCAATATAATATAACGTAAGTTCCTACCCTTGCATACAAAGCCTTCCGTAAGTCTTACTTCTTTTACACCATTATCTTTAATACCAGGTATAAACCTGTTGTATCTCTACACTCTTGTTCACTTCTCCCATCAAATATTCACTAATATAACATATTATCAGAGCTGCCACATATCTTTTAATGTCAAGTTATCTTTTACTTGCACCTTCCTTAATCAGTTTTACATCATCCATCAGATTTATTGAGGTACTACTAATTATGCTACTAACACCATGTTAAAGCAGGCTACATAGTTACATATAGTTAGAGAGATACATAGCTGAAAAGAGACTTGTGTCAAGTCCAGCCTTCCTCACATATGTCTTTGCTGTTGATCCAAAAGAAGGCAAAAAACCTAGTCTGAAGCGCTTCCAATTTTGCAACAAGCTAGGAAGAATTCCTTCTTGACCCCAAAATAGCAGTCAGATGTCTGCTTGGATCAAGCAGCTATTACCTGTCAGGATTACTACTTGATTCAGCACGTAGAATTGTGTCACACAGATGACTAATAGGTAACATTTTACCGGGCCTTAGAATAGCCGGACTAACGTACCAAAGAATAGTCAGTAAACTAGCCAAGGTCAGGGGACACAGAAAGGGACACAACGATAAAGGAAGGCCAGAAGTCAGGGATACCAGAATACAGGAAATTAAAAAACAAAGCCAAAGTCAAAAACCAGAATACAACTGTTCAGGAACACACTCTCGGACAACCTCTAGGGAAACCACGACAGGGCAATGAGGAAAGGTAATTCTGAGTTTAACCCCTTAAGGACACATGACATGTGTGACATGTCATGATTCCCTTTTATTCCAGAAGTTTGGTCATTAAGGGGTTAAATACCTATTTTACCTTTCTGATTGGCCGAGATCGATCTTTGACCTCAAAACGTGCGCGCATGGCTCCCGCATGACGTCACGTGCATGTCGGCGGCGTCAACAACATGGGCGGACGTGGGCAGTGGCGTACATACCAGGGTCGCAGGGGTCGCGGCTGCGACCGGGCCCGGCCCACTAGGGGGCCCGGCCGCCCCTGTGACCCGGTATGTAGCCACAGGGCCAGCCTCTTCACCTGGGGGGCCCAGGAGCCGACCACCCCAGGGCCCCCAGAGGCTGGCCCTGCTGTCACCGGGCAGACGGGCGCGCGAGGGAGCACTTTCCCCCGAGTGCTTCCTCTTCAGCTCCCTCGCGCACCGCACTGATACCGGAGCCGGAAGATGACGTCATCTTCCGGCGCCGGCATCCCTAAGCGGCGCGCGAGGGAGCTGAAGAGGAAGCACTCGGGGAAAGTGCTCCCGCGCGCCCGCCTGCCCAGGAGCCCAGCAGCAGCACCACTGGACCCCAGGGAATCCCCCCAGCACTCCAAAAGGTAAGGAGGCTGGGGGGATTAAATTTAAAAAATAAAAATGTGTTAGTGTGTGTGTGTTAGTGTGTGTGTTAGTATGTGTGTGTTAGTGTGTGTGTGTTAGTGTGTGTGTGTTAGTGTGTGTGTGTGTGTCTTAGTATGTGTGTGTCTTAGTATGTATGTGTTAGTGTGTGTGTGTTAGTATGTGTGTGTTAGTGTGTGTGTGTGCTAGTGTATGTGTGTGTTAGTGTGTGTGTGTGTTAGTGTATGTGTGTGTTAGTGTGTGTGTGTGTGTGTGTTAGTGTATGTGTGTCAGTGTATGTGTGTGTGTGTTAGTGTATGTGTGTGTGTGTTAGTGTATGTGTGTGTGTCAGTGAGTGTGTCTGTTAATGGGTGTGTCTGCTAGTGAGTGTGTTACTGTGTGTGTCTGTTACTGAGTGTGTTTGTCTGTTAGTGAGTGTGTGTTTGTCAGTGAAAGTGTATGTTTTGTAAGTGAGTGTGTATGCGTCTGTTCGTGAGAGTGTGTGTGTCTCTTCAGCATTTACCTTTCTCCAGCGTCGGACTCCCCAGTGTCCGCCTCTCAGCTCCGAATGCAAATGCGTGGCAAGAGGCGCGTGCGCGCATTTAAACCACCCATAGGAAAGCATTACTCAATGCTTTCCTATGGACGTTCAGTGTCTTTTCACTGTGATTTTCACAGTGAGAATCGCGGAAGCTCCTCTAGCAGCTGTCAATGAGACAGCCACCAGAGGCTGGATTAACCCTCAGTGAAACATAGCCGTTTTCACGGCTATGTTTTCACCTGCAGGGTTAAAACTAGAGGTACCTGGCACCCAGACCACTTCATTGAGCTGATGTGATCTGGGTGTCTGTAGTGGTCCTTTAAGTGTGTGAGCATACCGCGGTTGCGGGGTCGCAGCCCTGCAACCCCTGCGACCAGGTGCCCGCCGCCATGTGTTGCGGCCCCGACCCACGCCGAGTAAGCGAGGGGGGGCCCACAGATCAATTTTCACACCAGGGCCCCATGGGTCATGTGTACGCCACTGGACGTGGGGGTATATTTTGCCGTGGATCCGCAGCGGCCGACAACCATTAACATGCCATAGGTGTTAATCATGCAGACGCATGGCTGCTTGGTGCAAAGACCGCAAAGTAAGGGAAAATATGTTACATTACCCCCACCTGAAGACCACCCACCGGGCGGGCAGGACCAGGCTTGAGAGGAAATTTAGCATGAACATAATGGATCTTGCAATCAGCATGTATGTCAGAGGCTGGAACCCAAGAACGATCGGCATGCCCATAACCCTTCCAATAAAATAAGTAGTGCAGGGGGCGTGGCTTACCGCCGAGCTTAATGGTTGCCTGATCCTGAGCTCCAACAACTAAGGCCTACAATCTATTTTAATCCGAGCACTTAGGACACAAAAATCACCCCAAAAACGTGATGGCACAACAGAGAACAAAAAAGGGCTCTGCCAAGACAGAGAAACCAATTTTTTTTTGTCCATAAACAGTAACCGGAGACTGCGGAGAATCTGCGGGCCCTCCAAGATGGCGACAACACAGAGCCAGCCCTGACTTCCGAACAACTTACCAAAAGCCACTTGCAGACGGCACTCGACCATCTTTCACAAAAGCTCATCATGTCCTGGCAACACTCCATGGACTCCCTGCGGAGGGATGTACGGATATCCCAGGTGAAGACCAGGATGGACGACTTTGCCTCTGCACACAATGATCTTGCTGTAGAATGGCCGGACTAACGTACCAAAGAATAGTCAGTATACTAGCCGAGGTCAGGGGACACAGAAAGGGACACAATGATAAAGGAAAGCCAATAGTCAGGGATACCAGAATACAGGGAAGTCAAAAACAAAGCCAAAGTCAAAAACCAGAATATAACTGTTCAGGAACGCACTCTCAGACAACCACTAGGGAAACCCCGACAGGGCAATGAGGAAAGGTAATTTTGAGTTTAAATACCTGTTTTACTTTTCTGATTGGCCGAGATCAATCTTTGACCCCAAAACGTGCGCACGCCGACGTCGTCAACAACGTGGGCAGATGTAGGGGTATATTTTGCCGTGGATTCACAGAGACTGCAAGTTGAGGGAGAAAATGTTACATTACCCCACTAATTAGAAATTATATCCTTGTATGTAATTTTTTTGCAAGTATTTATCCAATTGCAGTTTAAACATCTGTATGGACTCTGATAAAACCACCTCTTCAGGCAGATAATTCCATATCTTTATTGCTCTTACGGTAAAACAAAACTTTTTTTGCCTTAGATGAAATCTCCTTTCTTTCAGCTTAAATGCATGACCTCGTGTCCTATAGCCCTGTTTATGAATAGATTTCCAGATAATGGTTTGTACTGGCCACGAATATATTTGTATAATGTTATCATATCTCCGATGAGGTGCCATTTTTCCAAACTATAGAGATTTCAATGTTTTAACCTTTCTTCGTAACTAGAATGCTCTATTCCCTTTATTAATTTTGTAACTAGTCTCTGCACTTTTTCTAGTGCCACGATATCTTTCTTTAGAACAGGTGCCCAAAATTGCACAGCATATTCAAGGTGTGGTCTTACCAGCAATTTATAAAGAGGCAAAATTATATTTTCATCCCGAGAATTTATGCCCCTATTTATACATGACAAAACGTTACTGGCCTTAGCAACTGCAGATTGACATTGCATATTGCTGCCTAATTTGTTGTCTATAACAATTCCCAAATCCTTCTCGTGTGTAGTTATCCCTAATTAACTGCTATTTAGGGCACGGGTCCTCAAACTTTTTAAACAGGGGGCCAGTTCACTGTCCCTCAGACACTGTTGGGGGCCGGACTATAGTTTGAAAAAAAGTTGAATGAATTCCTATACATACTGACATATACAGACACATATTAACATACATTCAGACACACACATGCATAAGGACATACATACACACATACATACTTACATACATACATACTGACAGACATACATACATACATACTGACAGATATACATACTGACAGATTGACATACTGACAGACATACACAAACACATACATACTGACATACATCCATACACAAACATACATACTGAAATACATACACATACATACAGATATACACATACTGCCATACATACATACATACTGACACACGTCCCGTCCCTCTTGACTAGTGTCTCTGACTGCCTCTCTGCTGTTTCTAACAGGATGGCTGCCCACTTCCTTAAACTAAATTTGAACAAAACTGAAATTCTGGTCTTTCCTCCCTCAAGTGTTGTTAATCCTGTGTCTGTCTCCCTCCAAGTCAACGGTGCTACCATCAGCTCCACCACGCAGGCTCGCTGCCTAGGTGTTCTCTTTGACTCCGACCTCTCCTTCAAGCCTCATGTTCAAGCTATCGCCAAATCCTGTCATTTCCATCTCAAAAACATAGTGCGCATCCGCCCCTACTTAACGCCAGATGCGACTAAGGTGTTGGTCCATTCCACTGTCCTTTCTCGCCTTGACTACTGTAATCCGCTTCTCAGTGGTCTTACGTGCTCCCAACTAGCGCCGTTACAGTCCATAATGAATGCGGCGGCGAGGCTCATCTTCCTGTCCGCCCGCACCTCCCATGCCTCACCCTTCTGTCAGTCCCTACATTGGCTTCCTATAAAATATAGAGCTCAATTAAAAATTCTGGTTCTTGCTTTCAAATCTCTACATAATGCTACTCCCACCTATCTATCCTCCCTTATACACAAGTATGTCCCGACTAGGCCCTTACAATCTGCTGAAGATTTACGTCTATCTTCTGTCCGTACTGCCACCTCTGATGCTCGCCTTCAAGATTTCTCGAGGGCTGCACCGTTCCTGTGGAACTCGCTTCCCTCCACCGTTAGATGCTCACCCAGTCTCCACTCCTTCAAAAAATTGTTAAAAACCCACTTCTTCATAAAAGCGTATCAATTTAACTGTTAATAGCTCTTGACTGATTCCTCTTCTACAACTGTCATTAGTCTAATACTATCCTTACCTTTTTGTGTCATTTTACCCCACTCCCTCTACAATGTAAGCTCATTGAGCAGGGCCCTCAGCCCTTCTGTTCCTGTGTGTCCAACTTGTCTGGTTACAAATACATGTCTGTTCGTCCACCCATTGTAAAGCGCTGCGGAATTTGACGGTGCTCTATAAATATCATAATAATAAAAAAACATACATACAGATACATGCATATTTTGCAGGAGGGTGGCTGTGGCTGATGGGAGTCGGCATGGCTCTCCAGTCCTCGCATCTGTCTCTCTTCCTTCCCCCGCGGAGGGAGCTGGGACCGGCCGTCACTTCCTCCCAGCACTACTTGCAGCTGCAATTTTTTTAAGGGGCCTGGTCGTGCTATTGCACGGCCGCAGCACTGACCCGGCCCCTGAAGATATAGGGATCATTGGGTGGCCCTAAATGCTTGGGCCGGGGTCAGGACCCTGGTGGGCTGGATAGTTTGAGGGTGTAAGTGCATTCTTGACCCCGAAGTGCATAACTTTGCATTTCTCTACATTAAATGTCATCTTTTTTAGTGCCCAGTCCCCCAATCTATCCAAATCCTCTGCAGCAAAGTTTTGTGTCATCTGCAAACACCATCATTTATAAATGTTAAATAGAAGCAGTCCCAAAACAAAACCCTGAGGGACACCACTTACCACTGTTGACCAGCCTGTAAATTTACCAAATAATGACAACTCGTTGTATTCTATCCTAAAGCCAATATTCTACCAAAGAACAAGAATATTCATCTAGACCAATTTCTTTTAGTTTGAAGACTAACCTATTGTGAGGAACCATATCAAATGCCTTGGCAAAATCCAAGTAGATCACATCCACCGCAACACCCTGATCTATACTTCTACTTACTTCTACGTAGAATGCAATTAGGTTATTTTGACATGACCTATGTTTCATAAAACCATGTTGATTATTGTTAATAACAAAGTTCTTCCCAATGAATTCCTGAATATTATCCCTTAATAGCCCTTCAAATATTTTCCCATTCACAGAAGTTAAGTTCACAGGTCTATAATTTCCAGGCAAGGATTTTGAACCCTTTTTAAACATAGTAATGACATCTGCCTTCCTCCAATCCTCCGGTACAATACCTGAAACAAAGGAATCTTGAACATTTAAATACAGAGGTCCACTTAGGTTAGCTCCTTAAGGTTAGCTCCTTAAGTACTTGTGGGTGAATTCCGTCAGGCCCCAAATCTTTATTTACATTCATTTTCTTTAACTGCTGTAGCACCTTGTCTCAAGTCATCCAATCACAAGTCATTTGCATACCTCAAAACAGAATGCACGTGTTATGGTTGATTATATATTTCCTTCCTATTCTATGTTAAATTTTGTGTATATTGTGTATTAATATTATTTTTGTATTTTATTGTACCATAATGTATCAATGCAATGTTTTGTGGACCCAGGACATACCTGAAAACAAGAGAAATCTCAATGTATCTTTCCTGGTAAAATGTTTTATAAATAAATCTCTTGCCATAGGATCTTCATTAATATTTACTGAAGATAAATAGTTATTTAAAATTTCTGCCTTTTCCTGGTCTTCATTAGCTAGCAGACCCATCTCTGTTTTCAGTGTACCTACACTTTCATTTTTTGTTTTTTTAGGATTGATGTACTTGAAAAAAAAATTTGGGGTTGGTTTTGTATTCTTTGGTTACCTTAACGTACAACAAATATCCAGAAATGTTTTGTGCCAAATTTAGGTACGCCCCTGCCTAGTACACATTTTGTACCAAATTAAAATGAATGATTCCCTGTAGAAATAATTTTGTATGAGCACAACAGGTTAATTTGAATCAATTTATATATGTAAAAATAAAAAAAACAAAATAGCAAAAATGCTTAATCTTTACTTTGCAACACACATATACACCTGTGTGAAGAATTAGAACTAGATTAAAATCAGTGAGTCCTTGTGTAAGACTGTCTGTAAGTAGAATAAATAATTGTATATATGTGCATTTTTATAAGCATGTGTCTTATCAAGTGTAAGCTGTGTGCAGTTCCTGAGGATTTTGACTACTTATATTGTTCCGGTCCACCTGGAGGGAGTTGATTTACCAAAGGCCATGAGTGGCACTCTTGTGCTCATTATATAGAACATGCCGACGACTTTGGAAATGTGAGTGGTTCTAAGCTATTGTTTTTAATCCAATTTATGCCAACAGTCTGCATACTATGTATATTTTATTTCTTACATTTAAAAGCAGTTATAAAAATTTACAGAAGAATGTGTGTAATTACAGATTATATATTGTTATTTGACTGGGTGATGTGCAATATTTATTTGCTGTGATATACTGTGCACACTTTCTATCACAATTTTTTGTTTGTATGTTGCTGTGGCATGTAAAAATATATTTTATATTTACATGATTTAACACTTTTTCCTTTTGTTTTTACAATAAAGACTTTTCCGTAGTCATGAATAGATGGTACTTATTGCCATCCAAGTTGACTAAAATGTAGAACAATAACTCCCCTATATGCTTGAGATGCAATAAGCACTATGGATCTGTTTTATATATTTAGTGTGATTGTCAAATAGTAAAGGAACTATGGCTGGAGGCTTTGCTACAGTAGAGATGTTTTTAAACAAATCTATTTCAAAAGCGCAGAGAATTCCATTTTACACCTGGACATCAATCCAAAAGATGCACTTTTATATCTAATTTTTATGATTTTTATAAATTTTCTCATGACAAGTGGCTTCATATTTGCATAACTCTCTTTACTGAAACTCCCACTAGCACAGATCATAAGAGAACAACCAATTACACACATCACTTCCTCTTTCTTTGCTGCTCCAGCCATGCACAGGTCAGAGTATTTTGTCCTTGTGACTGTTTACTGTTACTTGTCTGATTTATTCTGTATTCTGTGTAATGATTTGTTGGTATTTAAGATTGCTTTATTAGCTGATATATCTCTCTACAGTTTGAAGATTGTTTTATTAGGTAAACTGATTTATAGGTTGTATTCTCTAATTGTGTGTTATTCCACTTTAAACAAAGGTTTCTATATTGTATTATATAGGTATTTACCCTGCTGTTCTTGTTAGCTTGTCCCCACTACTGTTCTGCTAATACTCGTTTCCCCTTTTTATTTGCTTTTCACAACCCTCTTTGAGGCCTGCTCCCTCTTTCCCTTTTCTCCTGGATCATGGGACTGTCCTGGCCCCTTGCCCCTCACGCGGATTGCGGACATCGGTGCCATGCTTTTTTCAGCCTGTTTATACTTCTTTGGGGCTAGCTGAGGGTGTGTGTGGGTGGTCAGGGTGCTCAGCGCGATTCTACCGTGACCGCTGGGCCCGCACCGGTCGTTGAGCATGCGGTGGCCATCTTGAATCTCGTGAGTGCCGCGAGATTCATGTCGGCCATTTCTTTTTGCCTTCCAGAGCGATATTACCGCGATCTGGACTAAATATACTTACCTTCAAGCTGTATCTGAGGCTCACCACTGGAGACTGCAGTGTTCATTTCTCATCCACATTTAAGGTACCTACTACCAGTGATTACAAATACATGATGTTTTCTGACTACAGACTGACATATACTGCATTGTGATTGCTATGTGGGAATTTCTTGAGCTTCACAGCCATATACACTGTGCCATCCCACTGGAAACTGCAGAGTGGATTTCTCACCCACAGTTAAGGTACCTACTACAAGTGATTACACATGCATGCTGGGCTGATACATGCTGTTTACTGACAACAGACTGACATACATGGGTGTAATTGCTATGTGGGAATATATTGAGCTTCACAGCCATATTCACTGTGCCATCCCACTGTAGATCCGCAGTTAAGGTCTTGGGCGTAGGTGTGCAGGTTCCATTTTCCTGATATTCGTCACCTAGCATGGTTTTGATCCCGTACTTGGAGTCGGAGCGGGTTAGGTCTCCCCAGTCCACTCTTTCAAAACTCTTGGACTTTTTCAATGGAGCTTTGCCCCTAGACTTGTTCCCCGTCGGAGACCTGGAACCCTTCCCGTGACGTTTGGGCCTGGTCTGGCTCAGTGGAGTGTCCGATCCCAGGGCGGCATCAGAGTTTTGTGGCCCTGTTTTCTGAGGTTGGGGTAGGACCTGTAGTAGGGCCTTTTCAACTGAGCGAGAGAGGCATAAATCATTGCCTGAAAGTCCTGTGTTGGTGGAGGTGTGTCGCTCATGGTGGTCAGTCTGCCTGTAAGAGAACAGCAACAATCAGTGGGAGCAAGATAAATGGAGATGCACATAAGGTGCCAGGCTCCTAGTACAACTGGGGCTCACTCAGGGATTGGCTTCACAGTAGAGCCATCTACAATGATAGTGCCATGAAGAGGAGCTCACCCTCTAAGTGTACGAAAGGGGGTTTCCCTTAAGTGAATGGCAGACGTGGTAGTCTCAGAATCATGGGGTTGATCCCCAGCTTAATTCCCCGTCCTGAGTAATTTTGAGGGGTT
This sequence comes from Pelobates cultripes, assembly GCA_933207985.1. Taxonomy (NCBI): domain Eukaryota; kingdom Metazoa; phylum Chordata; class Amphibia; order Anura; family Pelobatidae; genus Pelobates; species Pelobates cultripes. The sequence continues at coordinate 80,792,342 of OW240914.1, read as the reverse complement.
AACCTTTAATTGTTGCCAAGGTGACGTATGTTTGAGGGGTTCACCCCAGTTACCAAAGCTGTACCTCCGTGGTCAGCAATAAAACAGGTGTACACCACATGTGTAATAGTTCTGCATGGTGTGATAATGTATCTCCAGACAACATAAAGGGCAAAATGTCCAGAACACCTAACAACAGGTGGTGTGCCATGAGAACCAAAGGACAGTGCCTTCTCTCTTCTGCACACGTCAGACGTATTTTAATACGTCTGACGTATACAGGGCCTTTTTAGGGCCCTGCATGATAGGAAGTCCCTCTGGTGGCCGTCTGAGTGACGGCCACTGGAGGTATTCCTATCAATCAATGTAAACACTGTATTTTCACTCTCCCTTGGACCACCAGGGATGGCACATGGCAGCAAGGCTCCCCCCTCCCTACATAAGTTAAGAAGGGAGGGGGGTTATTTACTAATCTGCCCGCACCTTCACAATCCTTCCAAACATACAGCACACACACATACAGCATCCACACACACACAGCACATACACACATACAGCACCCTAACACAAACAGCACGCACACAGCACACAAACAGCACCCTCACACACACAGCACAGAAACAGCTCACACACACATACAGCACCCTCACACACAGAGCATCCTCACACACACAAACACAGCACGCTCACACACACAGTACACTAACAGCACCCTCACAAACACACACACACAGCACCCTTACAAACACACAACACCCTCACACACAGCACACTAACAGCACCCTCACAAACACACACAGCATCCTCACACAAACAGCACACTCACACACAGCACAGTAACAGCACCCTCACAAATACATGACACACACAGCACCCACACACATCACACATACAGCACCCTCACACACAGCACACTACCAGCATCCTCACACACAGCACACAAACAGCACCCTCACACACAAACCGCACCCTCACACACATAGCACACTACCAGCACCCACACACACATCACACTAACAGCAGCCTCTCTCTCACACACACACACACACAGCACCCTTACACACACAGCACCCTCACACACAAACAGCAGTATATGTATGTGTGTGTATGTATATATATTTATATATATATATATATATATATATATATACACATGCGGCGTGTGTTTGTGCTTTAGGGTGCACACCCTAATGCAATAGGCCACGCACACCTATGTCAGGGGGCATTGAGGTGAGGCAGCCTAATCACAGATTCAACCTTTGATGCATACACTGTCGGGGCACTGCCCCTAGACAATTCAGTGCTGGCAACGCTGAGCACACGTAACATTCGGTGAAGTGCAGAATGGACACAGAGGGAGGAGGTTGCATGGTTCGATGGAGCTGGTACAGACGACACCTCCACACTAGATGTTCACATGATAGTTGTATATTCGCTTTATCTCTGGCAACCCCCATGAAAATTAACAGTCATAACGTAAGGGGATTAAATATCCCAGTGCAGATACATCTATTGGGGAAAGATCTAAAAACCCAAGATATAGACGTGGTCTGCCGGCAGGAAACCCATTTTTAAAAAGACACACACCCGACTCTATTGACAAACACGCACCCACACTACTTCCATTCCACTTCGCAAAGTAAATCTAAGGGAGTCTCCATTCTTGTTAGCAGACACGAAAGATATAGATGAAAACGGCAGATATGTTATATTGGTGGGAAAATTTAATAATGTACTTTACACAATTGCAAACGTCTACGCTCCTAATATGGAACAGCGAAATTTTAATCATGTGTTGGATGCAGCCCCTGACACCACCCTTTCACCACACAGCCCAAGGTACGAAGTACTGAAAAGACAATGCAGGCAGGGCCGGTGCAAGGATTATTGCCACCCAAGGCAAAAACTTTTTTTGCCGCCCCCTCCCCCCCATATGCTCTGCCCACGATGTGACATCACATATGTCCCACCCTTTTTTTTCAACATTTACATTAATCAAAAGTATTATGTGTTGCTATTAAACCTATTTAGAATAGTAGATAATAATTTACCATTTCTAAAGAATCAAGCTACAGTGATACTGGTCTCTCTTTAAGGTCAAAATAGCCAATCTTGAAACTGGTTGAATTTGGGTGTTTTTCCCCATTTGGATATTGTGAAATTCACTTTTATGAATAAACCTGTTAAAACATAGCTCAAATTGTACATTTCACTAAATAAATATTTCAAGCACCATTATCACTACTGTGCACAGTGGTGCCCCCCACTAACCCCCAATGTAAGTAGTTAAACCATATTAGATTCCTAACCTGGCCCTGCCATCACTACATAAGAGCCAGAAGATATCTGCGTTAGCTGAGAATGAGCACGTTGGTTGATGTAGTAGTGGTGGGGAGCAGCTTAAAAGAAACACTACAGTGTCAGGAACACAATCATGTATCCCTGACACTATAGTGCAAACATAACTATTTAGGTGTCTGTTCCCCCTCTCCATCTTGATGATCTCAGCCAATCCAATGATTTCCTAAAGAAAAGCATTAGGAGGCTATTGCGCATGTGCAAAACACTGCACCAATCAGCATCTACTGATAGAGATGAAGTGAATCAATGCATCTTTAAGGTGAACGTTTAGCTCCTCCATGCAAAGCGTGGAGATGCACAATGCCAGTGCTCCACAGAGTGCAGCACTGACCCAGGAAGCATCTCTAGTGGCTGTCTGACTGACCATCACTTGAGGTCTCCCCAGGCAGCAGTGTTTACACTGAAAAGCCTGCAGGGAAAGGCTATATTCACCAGGACAACTACATAGTGTCCCTTTATTTGTGAGGTAAATTAGAGATTATACTATACTAGATTGTCTACTTACCACCAGATGAGGGCAAGATGATGATGATCTTTGGCTGTAGTCTAGCTCCTCGGTCTGGTGTAGAACAGGCTTTCTGGAGACTGCTTGCAGCTGCTCACCAAAACCAACACCTTGGGGGAATAGGAAGCAGCTTAATTTGGGCAGGTCACCTCCTTGGCTGTCCCAGAACCCCAGCAGACACTGCTGCTGCCCACTGGCCAGTCAGACTTCTTTCTTGAATGCAGCATGTCTGACTCCGCCCCCTCACACATCTCTATGCACAGGGGTGGGAAGTAGAAGCACAGATTCACAATGACGCAGATACACAATGACGCATACAGACATACACAGGTACACACATATAAACACACATACACATACACACTCATACACTGACATATTCTTACACAGATACACACACTGACATTTTGACGCACAGAAGCACTGACGCATACACAAACTCAGATATGCACACTGACACACACATATACACACATACATACATATACATACATACACAGATACACACACACACACATGTCATAAGTGTTATATTTTAAGTCACCCTTCTACTAACATACCTTTTAATGTGCAGGCTTCCCAGGGTCCTGCTGGCTGAGGCTGATATGAGTGTGGTAGCAAAGAAGATATAGGTGGAGCTTAGGAATATACAGGTGTGGTGCTGCTAAATTACCCAAGTATATTGTCACTTAATATACTTAAAAAATATATAGTATAAAGATTAGAAGGTGAAAGCGCACACAATAAAAGAGTTTTTACCTTAAATGTACATTACACTTGATAGAAATGATGTAAATACTTACTATACAAAGATAGAAACAGAACACAACATAGTGTAATCTGTATAAATATTTTGTGAGAAGAGGTTAAAACTTGAAACACTTACAATTTTTTGAGCCCATTAAAGTTGGTTCTGAACTTATAGAGCCTATATGTCTCCTTTATGGACATAGGCAATTTTTCTCCATAGGTTGGATCCCATAGAAGGTATAAAGTTGAAATCAGGAACTCCCAAAATGGAAATAGATGATTAACCCCTTAAGGACACATGACATGTGTGACATGTCATGATTCCCTTTTATTCCAGAAGTTTGGTCCTTAAGGGGTTAAAAATTATTTATTATTGGTATATATATAAAACCAAACATAAAAAATGCACAACGCTTTTCAACCACAAAAAGGGTCTTCCTTAGGTGCTGCTGAATGTTTCACTGGTATAGACATGTTTTTATATACATATACATAAATTAAGCAATAAAGACAATTAACCACACATATTGCATCGGATACTCCTATTTCAATATATGGTCAAAACCGTATGCGCACTCTGCCACCCCCAAAATGGCAGCACTTCCGGTTCGGACATATTTCGCCACCATATTAGTGATCTTAAAAGCATAAAAATAAATACACAACAAAGGAATATCTATAAATGATAGATGATCCTATAAGTAAAGGAAACAGCCAAACATAATTGTAAAACATACTAATAAATCTTTCCACAAAGGTCTAAGGTAATAATAATCGTGCGTGTCTCCATCGCGTCATGTCCTGTAACTTATTCACTTCCGGTTTAGTACTTCGTCACATCATTTCTGGTGATATCAGTTCCGTGTTCTTTGTCGGCTGTATCACATCCGGCGGGTGCCGGCATAGTCCACAAGACAGTGCACGTATAAATATACGTGTTCGAGGTCACAGGCGCCATTTTTAGAATGGTATAAAGTCCCAAACATATGTATAAAGATAGAAACTGAAAGACAAAAAACAGTAATTAAAATTATTAAAATTGTATTAAAAAATGTATGAGGGTTATATGAAGAGAGTATATATCAACAAAATGAATTTTGTGGAGGAGAATATTAAACATAAAAACCCAAAAATAATAAAAACCAACTGATAAAACAAATATGTGAAGAAATACTTTTAAACAGTTTTAAGAGGTTTTAAAAGAAAGGTTTTTAAAAGAAGTTTCAAAAGGGAAAGGGGGGAGAAGGATAATAGAGCCTTTTATAAAATTCAAATCCCTATAAAAAATGTTTTATAAAATAGTATTGATCTCAAAATCAATATTAATCCTTTAGGAGTAAGAGTATGTAACTCAAATATCCATGTTGACTCCTAGATACTTAACATCTTAGCAATATCTCCTCCCCTCCAATGAATATTGACCTTATCAATGTCACAAAATTCAAGATGGCTTGGGATAGACATATGATGTTCCAAAAAATGCCTGGATACGCTATGATTTAAATAACCTTTTCTAATGTTTCTGACATGTTCACTTATTCTAACTTTTAGTGGTCTAGATGTCTTGCCTACATATTGTACGCCACAGCTACACCACAGTAAATAGATGACATTATAAGAGTGACATGTAATAAGAGATTTCATTTAATATTCTTTTTTAGTAATGGCGGAATAGAAATTCAAAACTTTTTTGTTTGATATTGTGGTGTTGCGGCAAGAATTACATACCCCAGAATGAAAAAATCCCTTTTGTTCTTGTGACCGGTATGTTAAAAAGTTTTTTGGAACTTCGTCCTTTATAAAACTTTTGGTTAAATTTTGTTTTACATTTTTTGTGCCTCTAAAAATAAATGTAGGTTTTTGGCCAATATATTCTCGTATATCTTCCTCTTGTTGGAGGATATGTCAGTTTACGTTAATCACTTTTTTAACAGTGCCAATATTGCTTGAAAAAAATAAAAGGAATTTGTTCACTTTTTTCAACTTATCTTTCTTCTTATATTGAAGTAAGGAGGAGCTATCTATATTAGCAACTGTGTTAATACCATTTTGGAGATCCTGACGGTTATATCCCTGATGTTCAGGATGATTCTTAAAGATAGCTGATTAAGTAGTTTAATGCTTCTAGTTGGTACAGTTCCTGCGTATATCGCAATGATAACCCCAAACCCAAAGAGTGATGGATCATTATTTGACATTCCAGGAGTATGGGCAGAAAATAATCCTCCAGAACTCGCCCATAATATTTCACCTATACATGTTGAATTAAAGCTTGGAGCTTATCCTGTTAGCCTTTGTCAGTACCATATACCACAGAAGGTGAAGAAAAACATACAGACGTACTTGGACAAGTTTGTGAACTGTAAAGGTGGTGGAAGTGACTCCCTGGAGTCATCTCTCTAAGGTTAAAACCAGCGCCAGATTCTTGTCAAGCTACCCCAGATCCTGAGAATCCTTGTAAAATCCGGTTGAAGCGAACTGCACAGTCCCTGAAGCTTGATTAAAGTGACATAAGGAAGTACGAGACGATTTTCAAAAATCGTGGTTGAGAGCAGCAAGTAGGTGTTTTGACAGCCATAGTAAAGCCTGACCACCTACCAACGTTTCATAGCCAGAGTGTCTCGAAGGGACCTCTGTGAAGGGAAGAGAGGATCAGACGAACAACATTCCTTGCAGCCCTCACAAGCGGAAAGCCTAGGTGCTGTTGCATGGTTGAAAATGTGATGAAGCCTTCCATCATAATGTATTTCTTTGTGTGTTTTAGTGTCTTTATTATATATATACGAAATGCAAAGGTGATGACATACAAGGCTGTGATAGTTGTATTAAGACTACAAGAACAGGTAACCAGATATCCCAAACTCTTATTTGGCACTCACATTATGAATGTAAAGGATCTGTCTCTAAATGCAGATACTTAGAAACTGATTATAGTGTGTGTCAGCCAGTTTCAGGTGAACTAAAGTGCTTTGATCCCCAATTCCAACCTCGTACAATTTGGTTGGTTCTTCGAAATGCCTACCCTCAGGGGGCATTGATAAATAAAACTTTTGTTAAGTACCACCTCTTCCCTAGGCATCCCACTATGCGATGCATGCAAAGCGATTTCTGGTAGTAGAAAACCTTGGAGCATATGTGGTAATTTTAAGTGGGAACGAGCATATGGTTTAATGATAAATACCTATGTCCTAGTAGAAGAACTACTGACCCTGATTGTCCAAATAGGGACTTCAACTTTTTCCCATGTTGGTCATGTGAAGGTTGTGCGACTTAGCGAAAAACAGTAGACCAAGACCTGATAATTCAAAGGATAGCTACTACTCCTCATTGTAAATCAATGGAGTGTAATCCTGTACTCATGAATACAGCAATTTATTAATAAGTTTGGGAATATTTTCGGTTTCCAAATATATGGTACAGGGACAGACCCAGGAGCCATCCTATATAAAGGCCTTGAAACCGAGATCCTGAATTCCCAAACTCATCAGGTATTCCATTACTTTTATGAGGAGATGAGTTTTGAAGATGAAGTTCCCCACACTGTTAAGAACCTGTTCATCAATCTGGCTGAGAGTATTGCAAGTAGTCTTAGTATAACTTATTGCTTTGTATGTGGAGGTACAAATATGGGACACCAATGGCCATGGGAAGCAAGAGAAGTATGGTACCCTTGTTCTGAGACAAATGAGCAACAGATGCCTTCCCATTCCAGAAATTAAGCAACCATACGGGAAAAATCACCTTTCAGAGTTTAATTTTTAATTTAGTGAATAAACCCTCCCCAACCTATTATGAGGGTTCTTTACTCCTTTATTCCTCGTATCAGGGTATTCATGGCCTTGATGTAATATTTTTGGCTAAGCTTTTCAAATGATTTTATATTTTTGGATAAACCTTTAAAAAAAAATTAAAAATATTAAAATATTGAAAATATATCATATTTAATATAAAAAAAATGAAAACAGTTTTCAATGTATAAAATAGTTTTAATAGCTTTGCCAAAAAAATTTTTAAAACCTATCCAAAAATATTATATTGAGGCCTACATCCTTCTGTCTGTAAACCCACCTATATGTTTGCTTAATTTTTAGTGCTCTCTATTGTAAAAATAATATATATGAACTGAAATATATATATAAATAGTCATGCGCAGAGGGGGTGCTCTCTCAGATATTATATCACTAAAATTATAAGGAATTTGCTTAACTCTTAGACAAGGGCGAGCAGGACTCTACATGGTACAAATTAAAGTTTGTCTTATATAATAAATATGTGCACCTGACATTTATAATCTTTACCACAATATAAAAGTGACTGATCTTTGCTTGTACAATGAAACAGCTTTTTATGTGTGATCTGCTTGCAGTTTATGTAGTGTGACATAGACCCATCACGAAGCTAGTCCCATAAGGCATCTGAGCACATGTATCTCTATTGATTTTTAATTGATTGTAACTTATTATACAATACATCATAACAGCAACTGTCAGCTTAGTTATGGGAAATCAATTATGTTCCCAAATAAACGTTAACGTTATGTGAAATCATTGCTGTATTTGAATGAACATCAAAACCTTGATGGGAGACCTGTGAAGCCCTGAGAAACAGACCTGTGAACAGCAAATAATGTTAACACAAAAGGTGTTAAAAGATAAAAAAAAAGACAGGAAGGAATGAGCGTGCCAGAAAAAAAAGAGAAAAAGTATAGCACAGTAAAATGCACACACAACATTGTGTCATTTTGCAGACAGACTGCTCAGCAAGATTAGAACAAATGTAGCGGCGACTCATACATACAGTAATATTTCCTACACATAATTATTCACCAATACCAATTTATTTACTAAACACAGAATTAAAATGCTGGAAGCAAAGCTGGTTTGAGACTATTCTTTAAATGTACACTATAGGGTCAGGAATGCAAACATGTACTCCTGACCCTATAGTGCTAAAAACACATTTTAGGGGGGCGGGGCCTGACAGCAGAGCTAGCCGGACGTGCATGCAGAGAACTCTGACACAAACGAGATTAAAATTGGCTATTACTGGCCAAAACCTTGAATTTAGCAGTCCTGCTCAATGAAAAATCATCACTAGACTGCGTGGAGGCTCGTGGACATCTGTTTTGTGAACTTTTTTCGAGAAATACCACACTCCACAAATGCGGCCTAGCAAGGACAGCGGCCTCATGGTTGGGAGAGGCGGCCGATCCCCCGCCCTGGGGACCGCTACAAGCAGCAGCTCACCTGGCGTCCCGCATCCCCCCCCACTGGACCGGTGGGGGTCATCCCGGTCCCCACTGGGGAATCCCACAAACTCACCACAAGGGACTGATCTGCTGGAGGGGAGACCGCGGCTCGGGCCCAAAATGGCCACCAAGCAGCAATCTCTGCAGTTTCAAGCAAGCCATGAGATCCAGACCTGGATCCAGACCTGGAGAGAGCACTTTGAAGCCCGCTTTGACCGAATCTGCCAGGAATTCTGGAAGCGCATGGAGCATAAAGCCACCCATTCTGACCTACCTGGTATGAAGGTGAAGGAGGCTGAAGCGGCAATTCACCGATCCAGTGCCCACGCGGAGTTGCGCCCATCTTGCCGACGGGCCCGCCAGCGGACTCTCCCGACACCGAACCGAAAAGCAGCATGCCAACACCGACCACTCACCTTACAACCTTGCCGCAGCTTCTATGCACGACGCTCAGATGGGAGTCGACTACATACTCGCGGACCCCTCCGCCGGAGAAAAAACACATGGCAACACAGATTCGGAGCACAGAGAAGGCCCAGAGACCAAGTCCCAGCAACTGTCGGCGCTGAACAAGAGCACACAAGCGCTTGGGACTGGTACGGCGCTCACCTGCAGAGAGGTGGTCTTATGATCCCCAGGGGTGTCAGTCTGCCATCAATAGGCATAGGTTAAGCAAGTAGAGGCACTTAATCCCCACTTGCCGCATGGAGATGAGCAATAACCACCACTGGCTCACCTTTCCACTGCATCCTCTCCGGTGGAGATATTACCCTAGGGTTCTACTGTTTTATTACACTTTCCCCCTTAGCAGTCACATCAGTAATACAACCAGCTCAGGAATACACCCAATTGCAGTGGAAATTGTGCTTTAATCTTTATTTCCCCTTCTCATTTTAACTCTGATAAGTACAAATGCCAGTCTAGCTAATTTAGCAAGTCACACACTGCTCAGAACTAGCTACTACCATGTCTAGCAATTATATTTGTATGGGTTTTTTTTGTTTGTTTTTTTTCTTTCGTGGAATTGTGCTTTAAATCTTTATTTCCTTGTTATTTTAATTCCACTATGTACATATGCCGGTCAAGCTAATCTAGCATCACCTATTGCTCATATCCAGCTATTGCCATGCCTAGCAACTACGTTAGTGTGTAAATATGCTATATCCCAATACTACGCCCTTGAGTACCTAGTGGTCCCCAAACTTTTGAGTTACTCATAGTTTAGCATGTCACATAACTATCTCCTCGTTGACAAAGTTAATGTCAGCCTACACTACTTTCGATCACGCTTAATGTCTGACTATTCTCTGACATTACCTGTATTAACCTGTTAGTTACATAAAAATGTGCAATTCTCTTATATGCCACAGATTAATGCAATGTGAAATGCCTTTACTTGTTACCGTGGCAAAATATGCATGTCTGTCAAACTTATGCACACTAAAAATAAAGAATAAAAAAAAAAATAAAAAAAAACATTTAGGTTCCCTCTGCCCCCTCCCCTTGCCACCCTTAAATAGTGTTAATTTCACCTTTATTCGCCAGCGCTGGCTACGCCACCCCTTTGCAGAGATCATCAAAATGGACATTCTCAGCCAATCAAATGCTTTCCCATAGAAAAGCATTGGGAGGATAATTTGCACACACACACACAACAAAATGCTGTGCTGCACCAATCAGCGTCTCCTCATTGAAGTAAATCAAGGCATCTCTATAGGGAGTGTGGAGATGCTGACCCAGGAAGAACCTCTAGGTGCCATCTGCGTGACTGTAACTAGTGATGTTACAAGTCAGTAATGTAAACACTGCCTTTACTCTGAAAAGGCAGTATTTACATGAAAATGCCTGCAGAAACAGACTATAGACACCAGAACCACTACTAGGGGTGCACTGAAATTTCGGTAGCCGAAACCGGCTCATATCTGCCGAAAATCGGACATTGTGATTTCTCACCCAGTAGCTCACCATGCAGCCCTGGTACCACTGCAAATGTCCTGTGCTGTATCCTATCCGGGAGCGAGCTGTTACTTACCTTTACAGCCGCTCCGTGCAGCTCCCACTGTAAGTCTCGTGAGACCCGCGGCAGTCAGAGCGTTGCCATGGGTTACCATGGCAACGCTCCGCGCGGCACGCTGACTGCAAGACTTACAGTGGGAGCTGCACGGAGCTGACAGGAGCTGCACGGAGCGGCTGTAAAGGTAAGTAACAGCTGGCTCCGGCCCCCCCACTGCACAGCCCATCCACTGGACCACCAGGGAATGTTACAGCCCCCCTCCCTGACCAGGCAACAAGCATGGAGAGGGGACAAAAAAAAACCCAAATATTAAAATAATAATAATATTAAAATAATTATAGTAAAATTATATAATTTTTTTTTCAAATAATACAGATGTCCTCCCCCCACCCAGTTTACACACACACTACACACTGCATTATATACACACACACTGCATTATATACACACAATGTGTGTGTATATAATTATATCACAATGTGTGTGTATATAATGCAGAGGGTGTATTTAATGCAGTGTGTGTGTGTATAATGCAGAGTGTGTGTGTTTGTATATATGATGCAGAGTGTGTGTGTATATATAATGCAGAGTGTGTGTGTGTGTGTGTGTATATAATGCAGAGTGTGTGTGTATATAATGCAGTGTGTGTGTGTATAACGCACACACTCTGCATTATATACACACACTGCATTCATTATATGCACACACACTGCATTCACACAAACACACACACTCTGCATTCATTATATACAAAACACACACTCTGCATTATATAGACACACACACACACACACACGCACACTCTGCATTCATTATATACACACACACTACACACAAACTGCATTCATTATATACACACAGACAAACACACATACACTACATTCATTATATAAACACACCCGAAATAAATATTAAATTAATGTAATTTTATTGGGATCTAATTTTATTTAGAAATGTACCAGTAGCTGCTGCATTAATGTGCTTACAAATGCTGTTGTGGCAGAGTAAGCTGCTTTGTTCATTCGGGCACTCAAAAATAAAAAATTTAAAAAAAGAATTTTTTCAAATAAATTGGAAATATGTTTGTTTATTGGTATGGTATTCAATTATTAGTATCAACTATATATATATATTATTCTTCAGTCATATATAGCAAACAGGTTTAACAGATTTTTATTTATATTGGTTTTTTTAAGCTATTTTCTGTTCAATTTTGGTGTGTTACTCTCAATAAGTGTGGTTATTTATTTTATTGGCTTGTAGTTTTTCATATTTGATTTATTAAATTCATTCAAAATAATTATATTAATAAAATCATTAAAAAAAAAAAGTATTTTAAAAGTATTTGGGCAAAAAGGCAGTTTCGGTTTCGGTTTTCAGTCAAGGGCATCCTGAATTTTCGTTTCAGTTTCATTTCGGTGCACCCCTAACCACTACATTTCTTCTGTATTTGTTCTGGTGACTATAGTGTCCCTTTAACTCTGCTATAGTCACAACGTGGCTATATCAGCCTGAATTTTGCAATTTGCTTTTCAATAAACTACAAGTTGTTGCTTAGTGAACAAAAAAAAAAAAAAGATAAATCGTTTTGAATACAAAGTAAATTTCAGAGTTTTGGCCACAATAGCCAAATTGGAAAAAGTCAGCTCTTTTTTAGTAGTTTGACCATTTACTTTAAGTTTCAGACAAATCATATCAGGGAGCAGGGAACATATCAACATGTTAATACAAGAAAATATTGCCAAGTTTTGGGTAGATTGGGTAGTCCTGTCAATCTTATAACTTGATTTCCTTTATTTATTTACATCTATTTTAGGGTATGTACATGGGTGTCCGCAGGGGGGTAAGGGAACTTTGAACCTTCTCATCTCCCCAGGTAAAAAAAAATATCAGTGTTAATGTGTTCACTTTTATTTACTGAGTGTCAGGAAGCACAGAGGGCCGCTGGGTAGGAGTGCCGCTGACTGGCTACACCGTTCAGCCGGCACTCTAAGCCAATCAGTAGCTCCCCACTCATAAAAACTTAAAACATTTTATGAATCGGGAACTAACGATTGACTTAGAGCGTCAGCTGACCACTCTAGCCAATCAGTGGCACCCATGCCCAGGGGCGGGCTGGGCCGGGGGGCAGGGAGGCAATTGCCCCCCAGGCCGCCCTAAATTCTTGTAAGACCGGCCGCGGCGGGCCAGCCCTTTAAATACTGCAGCCGCCTGAGCGCTCTGTTAAGAGCCTCAGGCGGCTGCAGCTTCTCCCCTCCCCTGTAGCGTGGCCGAGCTGCACTCTGGTCCGCGGTGGCCGGCCGGAGTGATAGGA